>UELW01000378.1:2659799-3301536 GCA_900490495.1 Danionella dracula | reverse complement strand
TTAGATAGTTTATTAATAGTTTAATACAAATAGTAAAGATAATTGCCACTAGTTTAATACCTGTGCATTAACTCTGTTGAAGTGCACTGACTTCCACTAAACTATTTACCACCTAAAAGAAAAAGGATTAATGTTGTTTACTGCACGCCGTGCAAACACAAATGTAAAAACTTAAACCATTAATTATTTGGGTACAGGGATTATATAACATCCATCTATGAAGAAATAAGTCCCTGAAATATATCAATACTATCAAAAATCCCTAAACAGAGGACCTGGATAAATTCTGGAGGTAAAGTTGAATAAAGACATTTAAATTCCTTCAGCGCAAGTTTTTCAAAGTCAAAAAACCTGGGAATAATGTTTTATTGCTGAAATAATTGCCACCACGCTACATGCATTATTGTTTTTGAGTTCTTTGGTTGTTTTTATGTGCAGTGTAACCAAAAAAATGAATGAGTAATAGTCTTCATTTTATTCATAATCCTGAATCTACTAAATTTACAGAAAAATGCTTTTAAAGTTTTTGGTTGTTGTTTTTTTTTTTGTGAACACAATTTCGAACTGAAGATTAGATAAGACTTTTAAATATTACATGAACCTTAATGTGGAGCTGCTTGTTTCTGTGTTGACTAAACTCAGTGAACTTAATGATGCAAATTTTTCAAACAAGCACATAAACACTGTCTCTATTCCTATTCTTATAAAAAATTGTGTTATATAATTGCACAGAGCCCAGTAAAGTAAATGTAGGCAGTGAATTTGCATTGACCCTGATCACCATAGTTGAATCTGACAAAAAAACAAAAACAAATAAATAATGATAATAAGTTAGAGCCAAAATAGGTATGCATAAGTCTAATCAAGTAATTAAGATATTACATTGCATTACATTATGAAAAAACATGTTCACTACTCAACATAACTAATGATTGAAAATATACATTCGTATGCAATATTTTATAATGAGGGAACAAAGTATCAGAGATTCAAATTTGGATCCCACCAGACACTAAGTAATTATCAGTTCACATTAATTTACCGGTAGGTTTATTTTAACACCAAGAAACAGAAAAACAAACTTACATGTGGCAGAGATATCCTTCAGGTATCTCCATAATTTTTCAATGGGATTAATCTCTGAAGATTATGAGCCATTTTATTCTGGTATTGACCGTGTGTTGTGGTCATTGTCTTGCTAGAAAACCCATCTAATAAGAGCCATTTTCTAAGTTGTTGCCATGATTTGATGGTGAATGACCATGATATTGTGAGGTTAGTGTTTTGGGGCTTTCGAGTGTTCCTCTTGCTCGAGTTTAGTTGATGTAGTTTGATTTTGATCTCAACTGAGCACAGCACTTTCTCCTTGTTCTCCACTGAATCGTTCACTAAAACAGTTATGATGGGTTTGTATATGTGAAATATTGAGCAGGGGGACTTGGCAGTATGAATCCTTTACCTAGATGTGTGAAACCAAATGTTTTCATGTCAATTATGATCCCAGCTGTCTTGACAGAACTGGGAAGATCGACTCATTTAGTTCTGGACGTGTTCCTGTTGACGTGATCATTGTAATTCCAAGAAGTTATTTTGAGTTTCCTCCATGTGCCTAGATTTTCTACAATCTTTGAATTTCTACAGCTCTTTGGCTTTTATTGAAATAGAAATTTTGGAATTGTATAATTCTATTTTAAAGACATAATATGGGTCATGAGCTAAATTTCTTTAAACTAAAATGTCCATAAATGTTCAAACCTATGGATACAGGGATTTTAAACATAATTGGTTTTGGTATAAAAAGGTTGTTTGTGGCTGCAAGAAGAACATCTGACAAGCGAATGTCTACATTACATTTATTTGACAGCATTAATGACATCTGATTCTAACACTATCTTTCAGCCTTGAATGTGTTTGCACCTGCCTGCTTTCATGATTGAATTTGAAAGACAGCTATTGTGAGAAATGTGAGAAAAGAGGTCTGAAGCATACCTTACCAGTTTTTCCTCTTCAGTTTACTTCACAGTAGCAGACCTGCATTAACAATATGCAGACACTATAGTTATTAAATCTTTGGTGGTCCTGGAATTTGAACTTACAGGCTAAAGATTCCGGACAAAGCTGAGGTCCATTGGTGTCACTTAAGCCTGTCTCAAGAGCTCATACATTTTATTTGCTTGCTGTAATAGTCTTGTAAAAACTAGTTAGATTAAATCTTCCTATGTTGTTTAATTATTTTATGTATGTTAATTAAGTTAACTATGTTCCTAATTGGCATTAACTACCAAAAGACGAGATACATTGTGTTTTGACAGATCATAACCCATTTTATATCAACAAAATATCTGTGTAACTCTACATAAATTGTATTCCAAGACAAAAAAACTGCAAGAATTTGAACCCTCATATCTCATACATTTTTCTTTATTTTTGATTCATTTCAACTGCTGTTTAAATGGTATCCCTGTGCTAGAATTAATAAGAAGACACATGCTATTCATATGGAATAAATATAATGAGTATTCAGCACATTTAAATTAGACTTTAAACTATAAAAGTACATTTTATAAAGGTGTACTAAAGATGGCTTTAGATTAGCTTCGCAAACACACACACAC
This sequence comes from Danionella dracula, assembly GCA_900490495.1. Lineage (NCBI taxonomy): Eukaryota > Metazoa > Chordata > Actinopteri > Cypriniformes > Danionidae > Danionella > Danionella dracula. The sequence goes on along the minus strand of UELW01000378.1, from coordinate 3,298,921 downwards.
AAAATTCTTCTTTTTATTCACATTCCTGAATCTACTGAATTTACAGAAAAATGCTTTTAAAGGTTTTTTTTTGTGTGAACACAATTCCGGACTGAAGATTAGATAAGGCTTTTAAATATCACATGGAGCTTAATATGGAGCTGCTTATTTCTGTGTTGACTAAACTCAGTGAACTTAATGATGCAAAGTTTTCAAACATATTTATTTATTTTTTTATTCACTTCAACTTCTATTTATATGGTATCCCTGTGCTAGAATTAATAAGAGGACACATACTATTCATATGGAATAAATATAATGAGTATTCAGCAAATTTAAATTAGACTTTAAACTATAAAAGTACATTTTATAAAGGTGTACTAAAGATGGTTTTAGATTAGCTTTGCAAACACACACACAGTCACACGGATGGACAGTCACATACACACTCTTTAAATAAATCTGTATACTTAGACACAGGCAAATGGCTTGTACTTTGGAGATATCAGCTGTTATCAGCGTGCGTCCCCAGGCACTCTATGCTAACAGCCTCATCGACAAGCCAATTTACAAGGATCTGCTCATGTTAGCATTAGCCCCTGCCTAGCACATAAGCAGAGGAAAATATATGAATAATTCATCCTAGCTCCTGGGCATTAGCATGTTTCCCTTCAATAAAGCCATAATAGGTTATCATCTGTGAAATGGAAAATTGCATAACAAAGACAGTGAAAGTGTCTGCAGTTACAACAAAGAAAATTAATTTCACCACACATCTGCTCTACAAAGCCTGCCCTGAGAATAGCAAAGTAAGATAAAATGCACTGCCTCTATAATTCGATTAGCAGTGCAGCTTGCAGGCAGGAATCTTTAGCCATATCGTTCTGTTTTCCAAATACCTCTGTTTGCAATAATGAAACGACCGTACTAATTATGTAAAGTTGCGAACGTATTGTATTACCTTATTATATTAAGCAAATGACGCATGGATCATACGCCGCGCATCTGGGTGAGCAATTATAGCTTAGTTTCTTGCTAACATAAGGCAATAATCACTTACCATAGCATTTAGCTTTGAATTGCTTTGTGGTGCTCGAGGAAGCAACTTTCAAATGAATCAGGGTGAGTGAAAGTTATTTGAAAGTATTAGAAATTCTCACTGTTTATAAAATTGTTGTTCATTAAAAAGTCAGTTATAGAGCAATCTTGTCGGCTGATGGATTCAGACATCATAGTTCCGACATAATAATCAACATTTACAGCTTGATGTGAGCAGGGGAAAATGTGCAAGATTCAGACGTTCAAAGAGGGAGTGAGGGAGGGTGAAGTGAGGAACTAAAAAGTGTCTAACATTTTCACTGTTAGAGCTGAAGTAACAACAAAACATTTTTAAAAATTAGTTAGCAACAAAGATTTACAAGCTGTTGAGAGAGGGTGTAATGGTATCAGTAGACATTTTTAGGACCTCTCCTTAATTCTTGAATAAGTAATGCCATTCTTATAACACGTTTTTAGGTACTTAACATGTTTTATATCTTCAGGGAGCTCTCTGTGTCCACCACCATTTTGCAGCATCAACCTGGATGAGAAGGCAGTCATTCTGGGCCAGAGCACTCATCACATACTGGCTAATAGTGAACAGAAGACATTGTTATCCAACAGGAGTAATCTACGCAATTAAAACAGATTACTAGGATTGGCCAAATTTGGTCAGCAATGTTGGGGTTGATGATCTTTTGAAGTACAGTAGTCATAGGGTGAGCACCCCTTTCTGGAGTCATTAGCACCACTTCCGACATTAACCTTGTTTTCCCTTGAGATCTCTCAAACAGGTACTAACCAGGCTCACACATCCTTCACTTCAGTGGGGAACTAGTAATGGGCTGCAGGGTGTTATGACTGGGAGATTAAGTATTTATTGTTAGCAAACCATGGTATTTGAGCAGGAAAGACTAACTCGTGATATTAACAGACTGAACACTCTAACACAGAATTAAACAACAAAAAGTTGAACTGTGGTCTACCTGACATGGAAAATACTCAATATCAACATATTTTAAAACTGAATTTAGGTCATTCTTAATTCAGGGAGCACCAAGTTTTATTTTAGCTTTAATCACTTCAGCAATTCAAACTGTCAAAATAAATCTACAGCAAAAGATAGAGATTATGGAGAAATTCATGCGATGGACTCCTAAAACCCTCACAAATCTTTAAAAATAGCTCAAATTCAAGGATGGATATTATCTTTCTACAACTAGCTACAGAAACACAGAACCAAACTTGTAACTTGAGCTGGATGGACACCTCAAATTTGTGTGGCTGTGGCTGTTGTCCCCCCCTTAAACAGTACAAAATTACTAAATATATTCACCATCCCTTTAAACATCTTACATTAAAAGATGATTTCAGCTAAAAGAAGGAGTCCTCATTTAATATGATTATGTCATGATAAACAGTAAATGATTGACAAGTAAAAGCCCCATTCTGGAATCTCTCAAAAGTAGCTTTTGAAACATTTAAAATTGTAGATAAATTGCTCGTTATATTATTATTGTGTTTATGGGTCACTCATTATTTACTCTGGGGCAAACTTTTTCCTATAGTCTGTGAGTCTCTTTTCGGGAGACTAAATAATAAATAATTATTAATTTGCTAAGGATATACAACTTGTTTCAGAAGCTTTAATGTATCTTCTGAGTCACTCTTATGTTGCAGGAATACATATGTAACATTTGCACTCTCTCATGAACGTCATTTTTTTCTGACATGAATTGGTAGAGAGGAGGTAATGCTAACCTCCTTTGAACTTGTGACAAAATATGGTTGATAGTTTATGTTTATAATATGCCTAATTGGTATATATTTTAAATCAGATTTCCCTTCTAGATAAAAGGGCCCTGCTGACATTAAGACTATCTTATGCTTGATATTTAGAAAATAAATTTTTCCTTATCTATGGTAGCACAATAAATTTGCACATGTCCATCACAGTCTCAAACATACCATTAATCATTTACACATGACATAATATGAAAAATACTTTCACATTAACGTAAGTGTCAGATAAATCCAACTGGTACATATTTGATTTAGATCAACTCAAGATAAAAGTCCCCAATGTCTTCCTTGGAAAAGAAATTGAATGAAAACTGTGTGGATTGGACATTTAGATATTTAAACAAAGAAACGGAGGTAATTGTATATTTTGGTGAAATCTGGAAGCATATCTACCTTCACAATCCCAAATGTGCCCTTTATCAAACCATTGCCTTGGGTTGGTTTTGGCGTTCGATTATTTCTTTACTTCAGTCAACAAAATGGAAATGTCTGTTTGAGCAAACGGGCACAGTATAAAATCTTGTCTTGTGTTTGATAAGATGATTCATGGATTTTAAGTGAATTTAAGTGAGTTTTTTGCACCTGTCTAAACCCAATCTTAATTACATTTCAGTCAACTGTTTGATGCTTATGTCGTGCATCCCAAATCCATACCTTTTGCATTGCGCAGACGTTTGTGTGCTGTTTTATGCCTTAATGTGAGACAATGTCAGTACTTGAGCTGACAGGCTATTCATCACAGCGTTAAGTCCCATCATTGCATTCTGCCTTCTATTATGACAGCCACATTATTCATCAGGATTAGGGCCAACCACACAGGCCCCTGTGCGTCTGCACCAGTTCCACTTCTTTATCGATCTCTGTTCTCTCCATTACCAAAAAGAGAGGCTATCTGCATGACAGCGAGCACACTGTGCATGTTGATGATGCTCCTGGCTGCTGCACAATTTGTTTTTTTATAGAGGAGAAGGTGAGGAGAGAGATAAAGAGGCACTGTACAGACTCTCATGAGAGATCCTTATAATGGAGTGCTGGATGACTTAAATACGCTGAGTAGAACAGGCCTTCACCACAGTGGCATCTCTTTAAACAGTTAAAGTTATCTAAGTCTTTCTATGTTTTGATAAGGAATGAATGAGGTTTTGGGGGCATAGCTTGATTCAGCTGTTATGTAAATACCAAGATAGCTCAAGAGACAACTTTGTATGATCGAAATCAACTTGTATTTGTTCTTGTTTTCCAAGGGAATCACACTGTCCAAGAAACGTCAGATAAAAGGAAGACTGCAGTTTTATTTTGTGTTTCTGTGGTGTGAATGGGTGAAAGGTTATATGTTCAAAATTGAGAAAAATGGCATGATGAAAATGGCATAAAATTAAATTACATTTACAATGAATGTTCTAAAGATTTCACAGACGCATAGTTTTTTTTCTTCCCAAGATATACATTTTGAAATTGTTATGACTTAGGCTACAAAATTGACAGCTAATTCAAGTTTAACTCCAAAATATAATCACAAGGTAAGCTTGTGTACATTTTGTAAAAATAAAAACAATTTTCATGACAATGTGGATAAGGATTTATTTAACATGTGTCTTCATTTTTAAGGCTTTGTTGTGGTCAGATAATTAGGCAATAACAATTATTTAAGGACACCCAAGGTTTGAATCACATCAAAACTAATCATACTGATCACATCTTATCACAGAGCTCTCCTTATCACCTGATCTTTTGCACAGATGAACAGAGATGTAATTCCTAACAATATTACTTATGTTCCAAGATTTTTAAATAAAAAATATTTTCATATTTTAGCTGCTAAAATGACCTCAAATATTGGAAAGTGCAGTGCTGAAGTCCCCATTCAGATCCAGACCAAGCATTAAGCAGCAAATATTTATGACAATATGTTCATCTCTTTTCATTCAAATTATTTGAGATTTCGTTGTCTTTTATAAACCCCACAGTACAATACTAGTGAAATTAAAATAGGTTCAGAAAAGTTTGCACCTCTGCGTAGCAGTTTGTTTTGTGACAAATGTTGAATATATATATATTTTTTAGATGGGTATAGAAAGTGTCCCAGAGACTATCCTCCGCCAAAAAAATCTCAGACATGCTCTAGACGACTGGATCCATATACAGAGTCGGTCTACTATTACACTTGCACAGCATGTCTGACACTTCCATGAGACTGAAACCAAGCACTGCCTAAGCACAGGCACATGATCCAGTCTACATTGATCTGATTGTTGCTGCACATGGATAATTTAGCAGGTTTTTACCATTAAAAACAAAATTAATTAATTAATTAATTTAAAACAATGTTACACTGTGGCTCTGAGACTATTTCAAATCATAAAAATTTAAAACACATGAGTTCCTCATGTATAGGGTCACTACCAAGTTAAAAATAAAGTCTTCTGAGTTTGAGAGCAAAAAAAAAAACAATCCGGAAATTAGTTACATTTTCAAATCTACAAACAGCCAAAATAGCTCCTTCTTTTCTTGTTTTTTTCTTCAATTTTAAAGTCAAATGTATAGTAAAACTTTCACTTGTTTAATTCATTGTTCACATTTAAGAAAATTTATTATTCTTTTTTATTTTTAAACTTTGATTTGATATTTTCTCTCCCTTCATGTGCATTTACAATGAATAAATAAAAATAATAATAAAACTACTATTACTACTACTACTACTTCTACTACGACTACTACTACTAATAATAATAGTATTATTAATAATACTAATAGTAATATCTAATCATGCAAAGCATTGTGCAACATTTTGAATACTTTATGATTAATCACAATCTATTTTCAGAAATGGGTGAATATTTTAAAATAAACGTTTTTTTATGTCCAAAAATTCAAGTGAGTGAGTGTGAGGCTTTCCCCGAAGCTAAATTATTCAAGTTTCACCTCTTATTCCAAAAAAATGCCTTAACTTAACATCTTAAAAAACTTAACATCTTACTTTGAAATTAATATTAGTGTAAATGCTGTGGTTGACTTCAAACAAGCACAGGTTATACCTCAACCCAAACCATCCAATGGTTATTTTTACAATTAGTAGCCATGCTAAGGTGGTGGAGTAAATGATGTAGATTATCTGTTCAGCTTTAAAAAAATAAATGTGCAAAATATCAGCACTCACACTCTAGACTGAATTGAGTATTTTGAGCAGCCTTATTATTATTCACTTTTTATAACAAACAATTTGCATCAATCTATTATTTTGTGAATTTTTCTAAATTCACATGTTTTAAAAATTTACTAAATGTACAAAGAGGCAGTTAGCCAGATGAGACATCAGCAGTTAGCCAGATGAAATTGTATCTAGAAGTGTTCAATGAAGGTTTGTGGCAAAAAGAAGCATTTTTCTCTGGAATGAGTCTGTTTCTCTCTTCATGTGTCTGAGTGAGGATGACGAGGGCCGGCTGTCACGCTGTCTGATTAATGACCCGTCCCCGGCCTGTCCAGTCACATTAGAGCCCTATGTATCTGGACGAGGGCAAAGGGGCTTTGTTCTGGGAGGAAATGTTCTCAGCACCCCTACCACCGTTCGCCTCTGAAAAGATAAAGATTTACTGTCATCAAAGGGCCAGATTAAAGTGCACAATGCCGACATTGATTTTTCACCAAAAACTGCACATTTTGGGGAAAGCCATTTTGAGATATGATCATCTTATTTGGTAAGGGATAATATGGAATCGTCTCTCGCAGAATGAACTTTGAAAGGAGTAAATTGTAAATATTGATTTCTGAAATGAACTGTCAATCTTGGTTGTTGCCAGATTATTCCTATCATCCCGGCTCAACCCCTAGTGACAATGAATTCAGAAAATGCTGACAAAGTGGAAGTGTGGAGGATTTCTGTTAACCTGCTTCAAGTCGAGAGCGCTGGTAATGGCTGTTCGGTTTATATCAGATAAGGGAGATCTCATCAGAGAAGAAAAAAAAAATGAAATGAACTGTGTCTCGGAATCTGGATCCCCTGCTCTTATCCCAGCAGAAATCATCCATGTGAGGCAGAGCGCTTTCCATTATTTCAGGTCACTTCATTACAGAAAGGCACAGAGGAGGCAACAGTGGCAAACAAAGCGGCCATTTTCTGGCTCACACTGGGGTCGAGTGTGTGAGGGCCAGTGTGATAGGCTGCCCGTGTGTCCAGGGTTATCCTATTACCTCTTAAAAGATAGGGTGAAAGGCAGCAAATCTCAACTACTTGTTTATCTTCCCTCGCTCAAGCCCAGGTTTTTAATGTAGCATCTGACCTTTCTCCACATGAAAACAAGAAAAGAATTTCACCTCATTTAGCAGAGCTCTAAAAATTATATCTTGTTTCTTTTTTTGTTGTTATTAGTGGTAGTGGTACTAGTACACTGTGAGTCATTTTTGTTTTTCTATTGTTTTCTATTGTTTCTGTCACTGTAGTTTTCTGTTCTAACTGCATATGTTCTTTTAAAATGTTAATAACGGTGCACTGAGTTAAAAGGGCAATCACTGATGTAATGATATTGCAGTTAATAATATTCATATGAACTCCAGTGAACCAAAGTGGCACATCTCACTCTCAACAAAGATTTTGTAGGGTTGTTGACAAGATAAAATTGGAGAGAGGTTTAATTTAATCACACATTAAAAGCTATTTTATTGAGGGAGCCCCTCCTACTGACCAATCCCCAACATCGGTCAACAAGCATCAGAAAAGTTACTTTTGGACTGAAAATTGCTTAAGGTCTGTTGCCACTGTCGATTCTGTGCTTTTCAAAAAGAACAACATAGAGGGATGCATTACAGGAAAAAAGTTGATTTAACTCATCTACTTTTACCTTGTGGGTTCTTGTTTGTAAGTACAGCTTGTCTAAATACTAAAAATAACAATGCTCCAAATTTACTTCAAATCAAAATATGTGTTGTGTGACTATTGTTACAAAAAAAAACGATTTATGGGGTGACTTTTTAAAATTAATGTAATGCGCACACACACACACACGCACACACACGCACACACATACACACACAAGAGAAGTAGCTGTTCCATTAGTTTGTGAACTTTGGATGTACTATGTTTTAGTTGCCCAAAAATATCTGTGTACTGTTGATCCTCAGTTTTACACAAAGTTAGACCAAAGGAATGCACTTTCAACAAAGAGCGCTGTGATGTCTCAGTGGTCTCCCGTGAGCGTGATGTGTGTCGTGTGCTGTAATGTGCTCATCATCTGTGCCTTATCATCATCATTATGTCTTATTCATACTTTGTTTAAAGGTAAGTCCATCACAACAGGAAATAGGAAAAACTGAAATTTAGTTTTTTAACACGTTATACAATTGAAATTAATCCCATGCTTTAACGCATTACTTTTGACAGCACTAGCTCAAAAATATAATTGTTTATAATTAAATCTTTGCTTGTATATAAATGTACATATTAATTGCTTGCTATTTTTACTTTGTCAAATGTTGTACATTTATGTATCCACAAATTGTTTTGCTTTACCATAACAAAGCATAATAATTAGTAATAATAATAATAAAAATAATTAAAACCATTTTCTGTTCAATTACTTATGTTCAATTGAGGTAATTCACCAAATCACTTCTTTTTCTTTGTTTTTTTTTACAAACAGCAATATATCAAATACCATAACAGCTGAGTTATTATAGAAATACTTAACTATGACTATTTTTACTTCATTAGTGACATCTCCATGGGGTCATTAGATGAACTGGATTTTTGTCCAGATTTGGTATAACCTCAAGGCTTTTTATTAATTCATTATTTGGACTAGTCATTTGTGCAGCATACATCTCTAAGGGAAACATAATTGTATTCTTGAGAAGCAGCGTCTTTGCTTGAAATGACACAATGATGTTTGTGTTAATAAACATACACTCACCTAAAGGATTATTAGGAACACCTGTCCAATTTCTCATTAATGCAAATATCTAATCAACCAATCACATGGCAGTTGCATCAATGCATTTAGGGGTGTGGTCCTGGTCAAGACAATCTACTGAACTCCAAACTGAATGTCAGAATGGGATTTTTGAGCATGGCTTGGTTGCTGGTGCCAGACGGTCCGCTCAGTTACTGGTATTTTCACACACAACCATTTCTAGGGTTTACAATGAATGGTGTGAAAAGGGAAAAACATCCAGTTTGTGGCAATTTTATTTTGCAGAAGAGGGGTACAACGAGGTTCACTGTGCAAGGATGCTCACTGTGGGCTACATTTTTGTGGAATTGATGGAGGAACCTAAAGCAGAGGTGGGTCCACCTCAAGGCAAGGACAGAATCTGAATTTAACCAAGGAGGTCTCACTCAAGGCTGAGAAAGTCCCAGAAGTTGATTACCATCAGGGAGTCAATGTATCAGCTGCCACTAATTCTCACACCAGAGAGGCTTGCAGCTCTACATAGACACACAGTTGATAAAACCCAGATACTTCTGCTGCTTGTGCATCACCAAGCAGAGCAGCACACCGATTTTGATTGGTCTGCTTAAAGCATGTTCTCTGAGGCATAATTCTGTATACTGTACATCAAAGTTTTCTGACAGTCACATTAAGATGTTTAAAAAAAGTTTTTTTTAAATCAAACTACTAAGTTTGTCAAGAAGTGTTTGTTGCACTTATGCAACTGTGTAATGATAGTTTATAGTTTGTTCATTACTTTGCATATCGTGTTTAAGGTGTTCACTCAAAACCCTCAAATATCCATTTTTACTGTTTATTTTTGTCAAATATTTCTCCACAGTAAAACTACTCAGAATTTAATAAAAACAATTTGCACCATCTGAATTTACCTCTAGATGTCCCTATATCCTTGTTTTCCGATGTGTTGTAATTCTTTAAAAAAAAAACTTTCTTCAAACATTTTCAAAGCTCATAATATGATAAGTGCCTTCAAGAGTTAAACAAGTGAGGTGTTCACTTCTCGGACTTTTGCCTATTGTGATTTCAGAGCTGCACAATCAGAAAGATTAAAGCCTGTGAAGGTGCGTACCTTCGTTTACTTTTCTCATAACATTGAACATGCAAAATTATCTTTTTGCCTTTACAAGCTTTACATTTGTCATAAACAAGATTTTTATGTGTAAAGTGATATGGGTTGTCCATGGAAGTTCAATGTGGATACCACATTTTGTACATCAATATTTCTATACTAGAAATATTCGCCACTTACTGACCAACAGTTTAGTATATTCAGAGCAGAATGGTCACTGGTTGGGGTGAGAATGAGTGTGAAAGGAAAACAAATTAAATTCTAGTTTAGCTCATTTTGACCTTCATTTGACCTGATACTGTCAGGGGTGCATCATCAGTCATTTTTTTAAGTTATACAAAAACTTAAGACTGTCCATAAATAAAGCTCCTGCCACTTGAAGGACAGCCATGGGCCTCTTTTACTCACCATTATTTTCTCGATGCCAAGAATTAAATGGCATGCTCCACAAGCTTTGAGTTTCCAACACGTTCTGATGAGAGGGTTAATTCAAGTGTGTTAAATTGACTCTGTTCCAAGTCTATAGTGTAAATGAAAACTAAACCCTTTAACGTGAGCCATAAAATGCACTACGTTAAACTAATTTAGTTTACATTGAGATGGAGAAAACTAAGTTGTAAGTGTTTCATATTAAAATATAAAGATTCAATACAAAGTGTAAGGTTTATGTGAAGAATTTGAGGTTTAGATCACAATAGATAACAAACCTCATAGATATGTTAGCACAGTTTGAGCGTTATTTGCAATTATTCAGCATGTATTTGATCAAAGTTGATTTACTCTCAGGATTTTACTTTGCACCTATGTGTGACTTCATGAACACCTCCTCCATAAACAGTTAGACTCACCAAGGGAAAATCAGGCATTGTTGGAAGTTCAAGTTGGACCTATCTCAGAGGAAGTGTATTAGGGACAGAAGCCAGGTGAGATGTCATAAAGGACCACGTTTTATTTGGGGTCTTTTTGTCTTTGTAAAATCATTTTGAGTTCTGAAACTTCAGGAACTCTAGAGTTTAAGATCTTTGCTCAAAGCTGTTGATCAGGTTCAGGCTTAAATTCTCTCACTTTAAAATGTGCTTTCATCAGGCACAGGCTCGCACAGCAAGGTGTATGACTTGTTTTATGTGGTTTATATGGGCGAGAAAAAGGTTCAAGGAAGTTAATTGGAGGCTTTATTTGTTTAAACAAGTAAAACAGCAAATTCAAATGTGCTTTGTCTATAATTCAAGGGCACCCTCTGGGTTGTCATGTAGAGCTTCACTTCTATGATAAAACTAGCTTAAACATTGTTATGCATGTTTGTCATGTCTCAGGCAGAGCACGTTAATCTGCATATTTAAATAACGTCCATTCCAGTGATTCTGAAATAAAACATCTATAAAAAATCTGTTTTTTTAAAGATTTAACAATAATACATTTTTAAAGCAATTTTGAATGTTTTTTCCAAGTCTACTTATTACTTTAAAGAAAGAGTTGTGAAAGATCTGTTTGCCCTTCCCTCTTCTTTCATGACTAATTTAAACCACTATGGGATGCCTTATCATGGTCTGATCTTTATTGCTTCTTTCAACTGCTTATTTTATATTTACAAGACTCCAACGATTTACCTTTAGTATATTTGTCTAACACTGTTTACCTATGATGTTGTTTTTGTCAAAGTAGTTATTTAGAGAGCAACCTTGTTGAAGGTTTTTGCTTATCAAATTCCTTCACATTTTAATTCCATTTTATATTTTCTCTTTACAAGTTTTTTTAACAATTTCATAATTGTAAAAACATTTTTCATAACCAGTTACTCTTGAAAGTGGACAATGTTTTTTTTAATTTTCCCATATTGGTTCAAAGTTTGTTATGGACAGTTAGTAAAATATGTAACTTTTCCAGTATTTACTGATAAAATATATACCCTATTTATACTGATATAACTCCACATTCAAAAGGATAAATTTAGACAATACATGATTTGTTTTGGATTTTATATTTCTAAAATAAATGTATTTGGTGTAAAAGTGTTAACGCAATCAAATGCATAAATACGTACACTAAAACATTCTACACTACATTGGTATAATAACAAAAGTTTAAAAGTAATAATACAAACTTGTGTGTGTGTAAATATATATACATATATATATATATATACATATATATATACACACACACAAAATAACTAAATACACATTATAGCTCACAGAAATGTAAATGAGTTTGATTCTTATCTATAAATGTAAAGGGAGAAGACTGTTTTAGGGTTTATTTGTTTCAATTCTCAAAGTCTCCTATCCATGAATCATCTTATCAAACACAAGACAAGATTTTATACTGTGCCAGTTTGCTCAAACAGACATTTCCATTTTGTTGACTGAAGTAAAGAAATAATCGAACGCCAAAACCAACCCAAGGCAATGGTTTGATAAAGGGCACATTTGGGATTGTGCAGGTAGATATGCCTCCAGATTTCAACAAAATATACAATTACCTCTGTTTCTTTGTTTAAATATCTAAATGACCAATCCACACAGTTTTCATTCCATTTCTTTTCCAAGGAAGACATTGTGTTCGTTTTAAATGGGTATTCTCAAGAATTCATCGTCGATTTCATTTGCAGAAACCGTGACGTACAAGTCCTGAACCCCTATGATTGGCTAGAAAAATGACAGGTCCGCCTTCTATCAACTTCACCAACTTCACGCAGGGTGGGGTACCGCTCGGGGTGGGGTAAGGTTAGTTTCTGTCAGCTATGTTTATCCCGCCGTGGCGCTGATTTCTGTCGGTATTTTTCATTGGGATGTCTCGAGATACAGTATTAGCGGGGTGATACACTGCGATGCAGAATGGAGAGAAAGACCATTTTAGACCCCTCGTTTAGAACCACGGGAGTCACGTGGTTGTGTTCAGTCAGCGACCTGGTGGGAATTCCACTGGACCAGGTAGGTGTCTGCCAGTCCTTCACCTAGAAACGCTGTTTACCTTTATACACTTTAACTCCCTGGTCCTCTGGATTTCTCTCTGATAGTCTGTCTGTCTGCTTTGAGTACTTAGATGTCTGTCTGTCTGTCTTACTTTCTGTTATTTTCAGTCTTGAATTTTGAAATAATCGTGTTAAAACAATTTTCCGATTAATTTCAATTAGTTGGAATTAGTAGAGTGAAAATATATTTAAAATGTTTATTCATAAATAATAATGACTATAGTATATTATAGTCTACACACAAACAGTAAATTAACGTTAACACGTTTGCTGTCATTGTCAATGAACGAAACATTCTGAGGCATTCATACCTGTCAGAGGAAGTCTGTGGGGGTTTGAACCACACCCAGATGGTGAAATGCTTTATCAATAGATGAATGACAAATTATTTGGTATTTTATGGTAAAAGCATATAAAAATGGGATTTTTGTTGGTGTACACAGCTGAACTCAGGCTTACTAAACTCTGCTATGAAACCTTAAGATGAAACAAAACAGAGAACTGGTCAAGCAAGATTTTTTTATTGTTATTTAAAAGGTTTGTATTACTTGTCAGTTCACATGGGCTTTGTTCGTTCTCTTTTTACAGCAAAAGACATTTTGTATTGTGTTCATGGACTATTTAAAATATGACTTTATATGTATCTTAACAAAAGCTTGACTATTATTAGATCGATATAGACAGAGATCATTGATTGTATTTGTGAGTATAATAGACAGAGCATGGGGACATGAAGCAAATGACTTCTCTCCAGCCACAAATTTAAAGACTTGTGACTTCCTTAATTAAGTTAGAAAATGGCATTGCATGAACTGCAAAATTTAGCAAACAGCTTGAAATACAAAAAACTGACACATTTCTTAGACTGCCAGAATGAGCAAGAGTGCAAATCTTTACACCACTTCAAAAAAAAATAATTTTAAAGGATTTAAAAGGACTATTATCTAGTATTTAATAATAATTGACTTGAAATATAGTTCAAAAACTAAATTTTAAGTTTAAATTATTTATTTTTTCAATTATTTACAAACCTATTTCAGTTTCTGGTATAGCAGCACACCACACACAGAATAACAAAAATGAAAACTTTATGGATACCTTCCCATGGTACCTCTTAAAATACTATTCCCATGATGTTGATCTTCTTTTAAAATCAATGTGCGGGTGGAGGGTTCCAGTAGATAATCAGACAGGAAAGGGTACTTGTGGGACCTGTCCTGTGCAGTTCTACAGCTTTCTCAGTGTTTTGGTGATTCTACTTCATCTGAGTAGTTGTGCTGAACAGGTTCTTGAGCTCATTCAGCATGGTGATATCTGGCTTGGTTAAGCCCTTGCTATTATTGGGCCCCAGTAGGCCTCTAATATATAACCATCCATTTTCAAAAGCGCACACTTTTATACTTACAATTTTCCTCTCTAACCTATCCTCATTATTTATCTCTCCTCCTGCAGCTGATGCTGATCACTTTTTTGTTACAGTTTACTAACCGTTTCTCCATTTCTTAGTTCCTGTTTTGTCTTTGTTTGTTTTGTTTGTTTTTTGTTTTTCAGGTCCTGTCCGGCAAACCGTTCATCGATGGATTTTTAGTTTGTATGTTCTTTATGCTGGGAGGTGATTACGCCTGCCTCCGTCAGCGGGAGTCCCCTCTCAGAGGGAACTCCTGTCTGCTCTGCCTGATCCTCATGGGGACTTTGTGAAGCTGCTTTGAAAGCAATTGCTAAAGAAGCGCTATATAACAACTGATTGATTGATTGATTGATTGATTACTGTCTTAAATTTGTCCAGCATCATAACCAAATGGTAGTTAAAGTGTAAAAAGTTTTTTTTAACTTGCCTGTAGTGTCTCCCATCACCACCACATGATATGGACCAGCTTGCATCCCAAGTTATTTTTCCATTAAAGTAGTGAAATCCAGGAGAGTTTTTAGTTTGTTTTGAGCCATTTTTACTCACAAAAAAACTCTTTACAGCCCCAATAATTGAAACCTTCCATTTTATATTGTTCAAGAAATGTTGCTGCGTTTTAAGATGGACTGAGGCCTTGGTGATCATTCTAAAGCTGGATTGCTGAGTCTGAGGAGGACGAAGAGTTCATTTGGGTTTCCCATTCAAAACAGCACCCAGCTCTGTATGTCTGTATACTGACAGTTATCATTTACTGTCACAATAAACATGGTGTTGGCATACATATCTTATAGTTTTAATTGATTTTTTTTTTTTACAAGGCCCGGAAAAAAAAATAACTTCAAAGAAGTGACCGATCTACAATATTTTCTTTGGTTTTAATGTTGTGATAATAAAGAAGCACTGGCTCTAAGAATCCATCTAATATATTATGTTTTGTAAAAAAAAAAAAAGAGAAACAAATTAGGAACACATTGACACATGACACATCTGACTTCTGCCTCCCCCTTTTCCTGCTTTTCAGGTTAACTTCATTGCTTGTCAGCTTTTTGGACTAGTAGCAGCCTTCTGGTTTCGTGTTCATCTCACTCCTCATCATGTCTCTCCCAAAGTTCGCCATGCTGTCGCTGTTGGCCTTGGAGTTTTATTCCTCTGGTTTTGTTTTGGCTGGTAACTCTAACACATGCTTTTTCTATAACTTAAAAGATGTGCATTAGCACATTCGATCAATGGATTCTTTTATCTTTGTTCTATATCTCAAAATAATGTGTTAAAGGAAGGCCCTGAGCTATAAATTCCATGCTTGATTATGATATAAAACCCCTCTTATAAATGTGATTTTTT
Organism: Danionella dracula; assembly: GCA_900490495.1. Classification (NCBI taxonomy): domain Eukaryota; kingdom Metazoa; phylum Chordata; class Actinopteri; order Cypriniformes; family Danionidae; genus Danionella; species Danionella dracula. The sequence continues at coordinate 3,283,370 of UELW01000378.1, read as the reverse complement.
TAGAAAGTGTTTTACTGATTTATATGTTGTTACATTAGTATGTTTGTTGTTTTTACTGTGATATAAATGTGCTAAAATTGTTGCTTAAAGAGCAGAACGAGAAACCGTGGTGAGACAGTCGACCCATGTCTGACTTTCGAGCAATTTGCTCAGATCATGGTAAAGTCTTCATGTTACCACCTGAGAAAGGTAGCCCAACTGTGCTGCATTTCTCTTCTGATAAAAAGATGTTCCGTCTAGATTACTGTAATTCTCTCCTGGCTTGGGTTTCTAGGTCTACTGGTAACCTTTTAAAAGTTGTAAGTTCCTCCATTTTGAAGGTGTGATGTCGCTATACGGCTCTGTCCCATTGTGTAATAATTCATCGTGATTTAATTCAGAGGTTAGTTTCCATACTTTCCCACAAGATATGGATACAAGTGTAAATATTGTGTAAATAGTTTAATTTTGTAAAACGTTTCTTACCATGTTTGGGAATTTTCAACTACAAAAAATAAAAACATTACTAGCTATGAAACACTATGTGTTACACTATGAACCTAGTTACACTATGAAACCTATATGCTTAAAATAGTTTAACAGTGATAAAGCCACATATCGGTCTTGGTTTTAGAATTGGAGTTTGGTTTATTTTCGTAGGCGCTTGATTCCTGTCAGCTGTGTTGTCATGCTATTTAGCCCCACAGCTGCTTCCAATCTCTGCATCATCCTGTGTTTCTTTCAGTTGATTGTTGCGTGTTTGCCATATTACATATAAGTTAAATGTAGTATTTCTTTTTGTAATAAATCTAAATGTAGTTTGTATCTTCTGGTCTCCTGCAAATTTTCTGGCCTGCAGCTAAAGTGTGCCACAACCACAGTCATATTTTAAAACATGTAATATTGTCAGTCTCTTTTTTTGACATTTGATAATCATATTGATACATTTCTTTACATTTGAGTGGTTTTAAAACAAGTAACTTTTTAAAGATATTAAATTAGGATATTTTATTCTGCTGGGTCCCAGGGAACTCAGGGATCAATAAATAAATGAGAATTTTGGGAATTCAGACATCAGAGCAGATATTGCTTTAACAATTGAGATATGTGTATAATTAACAAGCTGCATGAGATCAAGCCTTTAGTTAAATTTGAATCCAGACACAAGTTGTTTTTACTACATGCAGAATTGGTCGCTCAAGACTTGCTTAGTTTTTTGTTACATGGAGACACCTGTCCATCTTGTCAGTGTTGTGGACAAGCACAGTTCGTCAAACATGATCTGTTTAATTGTAATGCACTTTCCCACTGTGTGTTTTTAATAAAAATTAGTTCTCTTTTGACACTGATGTGAATATTCTTTCATTTACAGGTATGCTGCACATGTCTTCATCCTGGTTTTTGCTTCTTATGGGATTATGATCAAAGCTAGTGTCGACAATGTCCATAGGTAACAGGATTTATTTGAAAACAAGTTATTGCAATGAAAACACAAAAAAAACAACATAACTGGAAACTGAATCACACTGTATTTTCAGAAAGAAAGAAATTATTTGTCTTTTAGTTTTTACTATAACATTTTAGATACAAGATTTGTTTTAATACTTTAGATAACACTTTTGAACACATTTACTAGTATATGATACAACCCTTTTCAAATGTAGTCTACAATACAAAATGTTATCATTAGTAAAGTCAAGGAGAGGACATATTATACTTTTATACTATTACACTTTTTTTAAATATCAGATACATAAATGTATTTGTTTTAATTGCAGATATACCATGGTTATATCATTGGGATACCTTACAATGTGCCAAGTCAGCAGGGTTTTCATTTTTGACTATGGCATCCTTTCCACTGATTTCTCAGGGTGAGTTATTATAGAGGAATATCTCATTCTGTGTCGACTCCAAGTGATGGGTTCATCTTCAATAAAAAAATACTATATATCTCTCTATATATCTATATATATATAGATATATATATATATATAGATATATATATATATATATATATATATATAAATATCTATATATCATAGAGAGATAGAGATATAATATATATATATATAGATATCTATTATATATATATATATATATATATATATATATATATATATATATATAGATATATATATATATATATAAATAGCATGTTTTTTTTAAATCTACAATAATAAAGTATTTACTAGGCACTATTATCCCTCTTGTTAAAGCCACTCTCATGGGCTTGAATTTCTTATCTCACAGGTCTGTTAGTTTTTCTCTGCTGAGGATTTTGTACACACCCTGGATAAATGAGAAGAGATAACATTGTAATGCAATTCACCTGCACAACCTGTCAATGGCTCTTTCAATGTTTCACTGTTAGCTTGTTTCCTTTAAAGACAAACCTCACTCTGAAGGGAACATTTAAAGGAGTAAATCTTTAGAAAGATTCATAAAATGAAAAATATAGTAGTGTGTTATGTTTTATGGATGCTTATGATTAATAATTTATATTAAAAAAAAATGGCTTATATAATGTTAAATATAATCTTTACCTAAACATGGTACAATGACTGTGGTCATCGGTATTCCCATTCTGCACTATTTGAGAATCAAGACTGCATGTTGCAAAATAGCAGAGAAATGACAAGCACTTACCATCCAAAGGTTTGATGGGACGTTTTAGTTAAAATGACTGAATGTTATGCATTAAAGGTACAATCAAAGATGATAATTGTGGGGGTGGAATAATGAACCTCTGAGGTCATTAATTAAGGAGAAAATTGATGTGGTAATGTGTGAAAGAATCATAATTTCTTTCTCTTGAATTTCTCCTCAAGAAGGAGGCATTGGATCAGTGCTGGAATGTAGCTGCAGATTTTCCTTCTAAAGGAAAGTCCTTTAAAACTGTTCAAAAACAGTCATCAAAAGTTGTTATAATCGTTTTGTCTGGTTTCAAAATGTCCTCTGGCTTTGAGACAATTGTTTCGCTTAAGTTGGTTAACCAAAAACTGGTTAAGCCAATCTTTAAACATGTCTCTAACCCTCCAGACAAATGCAAAGTTTTTGTCTCTTCCTCCGAACAATGTGAAAACACTCAGACATTAGCATTTGTGAACCAGAGGCATTTTTCCTTTGTATTTTGAGTGAAATACCAATCACAATAGTAGAAACCTTCCAGATAAGATTTTTGCTGTTTCTCAACCCGGAAGCGTACAAGTCCAACTCTGAGATAAAATAAACCAGTTATATAAAATTAAGAAACTTTGTTTTTAGTCGTTCTGAGCAAATTATGCTGTTCCTAGGGTAATTTAACTTTTTGTGCTGTTTTTAGCCCTTTGATGATGATGACACAGAAAATTACAAGTCTTGCCTTCCAGATCCATGATGGTGAGGTACTTTAATATATTACTGAAAACGTTCAATAATAATTCAGTGGATACTTTTTATAATAAAGATTATTGTGTGTTTCAGGCATGTCTAGAAAGCAGGAAGAGCTTAAAGATGACCAGAGGCGTCTGGCTGTACAGTATGATCTATTCTCTATTGACATATTCTGTGTACCTGAATCATTTAGGACTACAGGTGTTAACTGGTGACTTGGAAAATTTTCTTGGAAATGAACATGAACATAAACATGTGTGCTTAGCTCTTCTCTCTTTTTTCAGATAGTTAAACTTTCATGCACAATATATAAAAATCTGTGGTTACAGATAGCTATGAATTTAAATTCAGTAATAAATCAGAATGAATCATTTTACATTATAGAAAATAATTAAATGTTTCCTAATAATAATTTCAATGCAAGGTTACATCATGCTTACATCATTGTAAAAAAAATTGTGAATACAAAATAATATTTTTGAGACTTTTAGAGCAACATCATCTAATGTCTGCGAATATGGGTAAAATATTCCTTTTTAATGGTTTATATTCTATATATTTATAACTGTTTTATGAATAATGAAAGTGGGCACTACTTATATGGTATTTATTTTGAAGGAGTGAATACTGGAAGGCATCACCTATTGTTTGTCTTATTCTAAATGGAGATTGCCCAGAAGCTGTTAAATATTATTTGTTGGAGTCAAGCACAGACTTGCTTTTCAATACAATTGCATCAAGGTGTTTAAAACAACAGACTTTATTCATTAAATATCTATAGCACTTTTTAAAATTTAGTTTATAACTTTTTATGGTTTCACTGTTGAAATTAATGCTGCCGATTAGCATATACTCCTTTTTTTTTATTTTATTTTTTTCATTTCCCCAAGGGTTAACACAACAAAGCAGATGTCATACAGAGGTCGCACAAATGATAAAAATATAGTTTTTAACATAACTCATAGCATTTTCAAAGCATTTTCTATATTTTTATATATATAGAAATAAAAGAAAAAAGTGTATTTTAAATTTCTTTTCTTTTGATTTTATTTACAGCTCGAAACCAACCCTACTTGAGTACCTCAGCTACAATTTGAATTTTATGGGTGTCCTGGTGGGCCCCTGCAGTAATTACAAAGACTATGATAAGTTTATAAAGGGCCAGGATTTCGAGTTCATGCTAAAAAGAGTGAAGGATGGCGGTGTGCAGCAGAATGGTGTGTATAAAGTACGACAGACATCACCTGTGGTGAGACAGATTTACTCACTGTTTAAAGAGTTTGTTCTCACTCAAATATAACATTTTAACCAGATTGTCCTTGTGCGTCTATTTCAGAGGGCTGTCATAAAGAAGCTTTTTGTGTGTGTTGGCTGCCTGCTCTGGTTCTTCATAATCACCAGATCATTTCCTATAAAGTACAATGTGGACCCACGTTTCATCATGGAGGCCTCGTTTGTGACCAGACTAGCCTATGCTTTTGTCTCCGTCCAGGCAGCAAGACCCAAGTTCTACTTTGCTTGGACACTTGGTAAAAAAACACAAAGAATAATTTATATACATTTTGGTGTAAGTGAGCATAAGCTATTGAATGTGTAGTTTAAAAGAAAGCTCATTTTTATGATTTATTCTTGGTTTACTAGAGGTTAGGTTTCAATTGTTTTTGAACTAATGGATTATCAGTTTATAACATTGATTGTTTTGGTTGAAGAAAATAATAAGCAGAGAAAAAATATTATAATATATAATATATTTTTTCTGTTAATAAGATGTTTTGATGGCATCAATTGTTGTATCGGTAAAAAGAAAATTCTCTTACAAAATATATTTTTATAGGCAGGTTAAGGGTTATGTCCAGTTTGTTTAAGTCAATGTGTTTTATCAGTGAAAAATGGGAACTCAAATAAAATTTTCGGATTAAATGAAATTTCAAAAAGCAAATAAAAGAATCAGATGTTCAATGAAAGTGGTGGTAAACGTAAAAAAAAAATATTATTGAGCAAAATATACGCTTAAACAAATTGAACAGACAAGTATTCACCTGAAATGAAAAAAAGAAAATTTTAAAAAGATTTTTAAAAAGAAGCTCAGAACACGCAAATAGTTGACCCAACATAACATTATTCGAACCAAGATGCTAATTCATTTCAGAATATATCAGCTGTGTTCCTTTTTAATAGCTTTTGGCACCATCTTGATGGCTTTTAATCACATTATAACATGAACAAGTACACTTGATGTTGTGAGTAATCCATAAGTTGTCTTCCCATGTACAGCTGATGCTTTACACAATGCAGCTGGGTATGGAGTCAGTGGGGTGAATGACAGAGGAGAAGTGACCTGGGACCTCATCTCAAACATTCACATTTGGGAAATAGAGGTGTATTAAATACTTTTGAGAAGACCAGAAAAGTATTCATACTGCATCTCCATAATGAGCATTGAAGCAATGTATTTATTTCTGTTCACAGACAGCTACAAGTTTTAAATCATTCATTGACAACTGGAATATACAGACTGGCCTTTGGTTGAAAAGGTGTGTTTTGAAGAGGGATGTGAACTGATGAATCAGATGAACTAACATCATGTTTATTTAGTTCACTTTAATTATGCATTGATTGGGAAAAATTTTAACAAGACTTATTAAAACATTGCTATCTCAAAGGTTATTGAACTCTGTAAATGTGTTGAAAAAGGCATATTATAGGACCTTTATTTAAGTATCTGAAACACACTGTGAAGAGGAAGCTGTTGCTATCATCTGAAATCACCAAAACAAGCCACTACCAATAACACCTAGGTGATATTTTGGGTTTGTTTTGTAAATTAGCACACTGCACCTTTAATGTTAATATTTGTGTGCTCTGTTTCTTGTTTTCTTAGTGGTTTAGGACATAGACAGGGATGACATAAAAGACATTTTTGCGCGTGTGTGTGTGTGTGCGCGTGTGTGTGTGCGCTACCACATCGTGCAAACTTTTGTCAGATCTTAAGTAATGCTTGAAAGTTGATATTTTATTTGTTGACTGTAATCATCAGCAACTTACTTACATCGTTACCCCACTTAAATAGGTATGAAGTTATTTTTCTAATCCCCCAGACACAAGGAAGTAACACATTTTGGCAGAGAGTTGTACTTAGATGACTTGCTGATGTTTAAACTCAGATTCATAATGGTGAAGAAGAGGACCTTTACAAAGACTTGATATAAACCCTTTGAAGGCCAGTTAAAATTTTTTGTCAACATTTAGCATTTTCTCTAGGTTCTAATGTTGTAACTGTTTCACTTTAAAGGAAATGGAAATAATGTACTGTTAGTCATAATGCAGGTCCTTCACACAGTAAATATTTCAACTAGTTAATCCCATGAGCTTTATTTGTTATATATTCAAAACTAATTCACGCTAAATTTCCCACTTTCACTCCCTCTACAGGGTGTGTTATGATCGAACATCACGTTACCAGACACCTCTCACCTTTGTGATGTCTGCAATCTGGCATGGAGTGTACCCAGGATACTACTTCACATTCATCACCTGCATACCCATTACTTTAGCAGCTCGCTCTGTGAGTCACATACACAAACACAGTCTGTCTCTTTTGCTCCCATACAGATCATAGCTATGAATGTGTTCTGGTCTACACCTTTTTAAGGCCTTGGCATTTAAAAATGTAAAACAGAAACACCATTTTATGAGTTCTCTATTGGCTCTGCTGATTTTGTGGTTCCTTACTAACAGTGATGATTTATTTTCAATCCAAGCAAGTTGATATGTCAGCAAAAGACTTTCTCAAACACTGCATTGCTTGCATTAAAGCATTGTTACAAATCATCTTCTGTTTAAATATCTTATCCAAGGTCATGGGTCACCCAACAAAAATAAAAAAACAACCAACATGTCAACCTGGAGAAAGAATTTGAATTTAAATTGCTTGTACAATGATGATGTAATTAGAAGGACTCCATGTGTAGACACATACGTTCATCAGCCTTGCACATAAAACTTGTTGAACTGGTTGCTCTTCATTCCCTCTTGAACGCTCGAACACCACCTACCTGGTGTTTCATTGTCTGTCTTTTAAAATCTCTGCAAAAAATGTAATTCATAGTCATTGTTTTAAAGTGTTTTGTGTTCATTTTAAGTGCCTTTCGGTACAAGGGGTGGGAATCGTTTGGAGTTGTTCCGATACCGGTGCCAAAACGGTGCATGACTCAAGAATACATTTTTATTGAATAAAAAATGTTATGCTTAAAATATACCGTATATATGAATTTATAGGTAAATAGAAAATACAACAACAAAACAAAAACTAAATATCTTGGTCAAATTGTTTGACCATTTGTTAGCATGAATGTAAGAATTGCGATTAACGTTACATTAGCTTAATAATAACCTGTGGAGAGGCTGCTGCTGTTGTCATCATAATCAGCGCATTCCTGTTCGAAAATGGTACGACTGAAGCTGGCGTCAGGGCTGGCCGATACTGCAGAAAGTGGAACTGATCTCATACGAACAGTCTCAGAATCCCCATACCAATACTGCTACCAATTCTTAAAAAAAATCTTGGACTTTCACGTATTAATGTTAATAACAATGAATCATTTCAGTAGTACAAATAAACAGAAATAATTTATTTACATGAAAACTAAAATAGATTCTGCTCTCAGAGCTTATAGTCAATGGGTTTATAAATAAGCTTACTTTTGTTTTAAAAATGTAAAAAAAAAAAAAACTGCATAGTTTAATCGCAGATATTTAAAACCGATAACCAAAATGTATTTTAAAATGATGAAGGTTGTGACTTTGCCTTTGAAAACAGATATTTCATTAATAAATACCAAATTTACATAACAATTCACACCGATAACGCCACCTGCTGTTCAAGGTTGAATAGTGAACACTATCTTTTCCATGTGCGTTTGGAAATGTTTCTTTAAATCTGACGTTGTGGTGTCAAAATTTATTCATGTGTAATGTAGCCACACTTCTGACCGTTTCGCTTCAGGCATTTAGTTTAAAGGGAGTTGTTTAATTTAGCGAGTTGTTTAACAATAAAACACCTGCTTCCGGGTGCCGCCAGAGCGAGTATGTAACATTACTTCCTGCATTCACACGTTTCTCTGAGGGTCTTATTTATTTGCTGTTGATTTGTTAAAAGGAGAGACAAGGGCTGGAGAAGAGAGGGACTCGGTTATTCATTGGACTATCTCCATGTCCTTGTAACTGGTCTGACAAATCGAATGAAGTTGTTCGGCAGGCTCCTACAAGCTCATAGGGAACCGGTTTTCACACTCTGTTTCAGTCTGGTCTAAACCGGTTCTAGAGGTACTGGTTACTTATTGGAACCGGGTTTTGGTACCCAACCCTATTCAGTACCCTGGGCAGCCTAGTTTAAATTAGTTTCAATTTCAGCCTAGTTTCAATTAACATACCAACCTGCTAAGCATATATTTCTGTTGTGATGGCTTGTTGTTGAATAGGTAATGCTCCCAATTTTATATTTTATTTCATAGTCCCATCAACAGTTTGTCATCAGTATTCCCTCTAAGCTTCGCGCACATGTATTAGCGCACTAGTCCAGTGATGACACCCATAGTGTAAATGACATGAGCGCACATGCTTCTTTCAAGTCTAGACTTAAGACATTGTTGTCATTACCTCTGGCTTAAATCTGACTTGATCGTGCACAGACTTGCACTTGGTTGTTGATCTCAATCAAGCTTCAAAATGCTTCATAATGCATTGCCGATAAGATATTGATGAGCGGGTTTGTTCAGGAAAGGTTTAGTCTTCAACTCCTGATTGCGTATGACTTGAGTTTCCCTGTTTCACTCAGACAGCAAACAGTAAAATGAAGTTTCATTAAAAAATGAATGATTGTGGAATTAGTCTGACGTCAACCTGTGAGACTACAGGCACACAAGGAATGAGAAGTTCTCATAACCAGTGTGTTCTCTCGTTGTCTCATCATTCGCCTATGGTATCAAAAATAAAACATGCTTTTTAACTTTTTAAACAGAGATTCCTCTTGAAAGATATTAAGCCTCAGAAAGTTGTTTGCTCCTTTCAATCGAGAGATTTTGGATGTAGCTGTAACGTTGTGAAAGATTAAACCCCTTCCTAAACAAAGCCCTTCATCGGTGTCTTTTTTTGAAGCGGGAACTTGAATTGTGGAGCTTGATCGAGATCAACTACCAAGTCCTAGTCAAGTCAGATACAAGTTCAAGTTGAAAAGCTTCTCGAGCCCAGACTTAAAAGAACCATATGTGCGCCATGAGACTTTGCATCTGCGCATAGCTTAAAGGGGACATTGGGCGATCGGAGAGTTTGTGTGTTTGCTCGGACACATGACAAATTACAGGGAACGTTGTTTAGACATTTCCTTTAAATATGAGCAAATTTAATTCCTACCATGAATCAACACTGTTAACCCATTAAAGTGACCAAGAAAAACATAAATAAATAAAAGTATGATAAAAAATTAAGTGGCTAAAGACCTACATTTGAACCAAATGCCCTGCAAACATCAACTACATCCTGCAATTTCATTTGTATCTATAAATACAATGTAAATACACTGTTATTTACATACAATGGCTGCATCATTCCAAAAACAAGTTACTTGTCAAGGAACACAGTATGTTGTTTTACTCCCCGCAGTGTGCCAAACCACTGTTTGTTTTTTTTGTTCTTGTGACTAAAGTTGCTTGACTTGACAACTGGGAAGCTCATCTTCCTCAAATACTAAAAAAACTCAATGCAGTAAATGTACTACAGAGGACGTGAAAACGCCTCTAGAGCCTGTTCATAGAATCGTGACTATTTTAAAAATAGAGATTCTTCTGAGGTATGTACTTTCATCCACATGCAAATGCAAGAGGAGTTGAGTTCAATTCAGTTCAACCACAAACTTCTTATTTTCTGATTTTGACACCTGGATTTTTGTAATCGATGTAACATTTTTTTCTGCAGACAACAGTGTTTGAAATTAAGTGAAACCATGTTCATGTGATGGTGTTTTATTTTTCTTTTTTCAAACATGTGTTTTTTCAGACGTGTTTACCTGATAAAATACTAATTGAAATTTAGACATGGTCTAAGTCTCTCTCTCATTAAGGCTTTTATTTATGATAACTAGATGCGCAGAAACTTTCGCCACTATTTCCTGTCACCGGTTCACCTTAAGCGCTGCTATGATGTCATCACCTGGGCAGCAACTCAGCTAACCATCTGCTATGCAGTCATGCCCTTCCTCCTGCTGGCAGTGGAGCCTGCTCTGCAATATTACAGGTAAATCTGAAATCAAATAAAAATGTGGGATAAAGCAATTCATGCTCTCTCCAATAAACTCTTCCATACACAAAATAAAAACTTTTTAAAAAAGAATCTAAATACTCTTTGTTCATGAGCATCTATTTTTCCTAGTATCTGTGGTCACATTTTTTCCTAATGTATGCTCAAAAATTCAAACATCACCATTTGGTTTCCATGCCTCCATGTGAGCAGGAAGATTTTTGTTACTGTGTGTCCATTGTTTTCCCTGTCATGATCACCCTCACTCACACAGACACAGAGACTAAAGGAATAGACTTACCTTACCAAAGGTGGCCAGCTAGATCTGTGATCAGCTCAATGAATAGAAGTCCCTTATCCCCCCAGAATTATTTGTAATACATCTTGATTTTGTTTTCTAACTCAAAAATGTTATTTAATGCTAACCTCCAACTGTTCAAACTCCTTTATTGTAAATGTACTTTATATTTGTATTTAATTCAGGTCATCAAGAAAATGTTTATATCATGAGTTGCCCGATCATGTGCAGCAAAGCTGTCACCACAGTTTCATGCAAACCTGTTATTTCTTTCATCCACTATTGAGACCAAATATTTACTTGCGACACATTGTTTTTTAAGGTCTTTTGTAAGGTTGATTTCCCAAATACTGTTAAAAAATTGTGTGAAAAACACAAGGGCCTAAGATGTAGTTTTTATCTGTAACTGTTCTTAGGTGTATGCAGAGGTATTGAATGTACAGAGTATGGATGGTTATATGATGATATCATGGTTACCTCTCTCTTCTAGATCCATGTTTTTTCATGTTCATGTGCTGAGCATTCTGGCTCTGGTTCTCCTGCCCAGCAGATCGTCAAGCTACAAGTCTGAAAAGCACACGCTGCTCTCTAACAACAACCTCAAGCAAGACTGAAAGTCTGTCAAATATCCAGTGTGTCAAAAATCAACTCTGTTCTAGTGTGTCGTATTTTCAAAAGTATTAAAAACAAAGTATTAAAGTTAAGAGATTATGTTTTCCCACATAGATAGATATGTTATCCATGCACAGAAACTGCTGAACACCTGCACTTATGATTCTTTGTGTCATACATTTTCTATCATACTGAAATCCTCAGTCAACCCTCAACCAATAACTCCCTTTGCTTTTTCAGACACTTTGTAAAAGATGACATATGATCTGAATAGAGTTGATTTTTTCTATGAGAAGGTTGTTTTTTATGAGAATTTCACTCCATTTAAAATAAGCACGGTTCTTCTAGGCCCGACTCATCCTTAACTGTTTTTTTCTGCTTATCACCATAGAAAAATGTTTAAAGAATGTTGTCTAACTAGATTTTAGTTACATTAGATTTGATGAAGGAGGGATTTTTGACTTAAAAAGTTGTGTACTAATCCCTTCAGGAAGGCAGCTCTGACCATTATTTTTAACTATTTAAATATGTAATACTGTGATAGTGAAAGGAAATTGCATTGTTTCCTAATTTAAGAATAGAATTGCATAATTATGTTGCCTAAAACTGATGTTTTATTTATGTTTGTTTTAATATGTGAACATTTACTTAGTTTTGTGCTGTAAAGCAATAATTTTATTTTGTGAAATTGCTATAAAACTGTTGAATAAGTTTTAGGATGAAGTGACATGTTTATTAGTTACAATTAAAGAAGTATTTTATTATTGTGTTTTTGTATTGTTATTTTATCATTTAAGTAGAACATTTGCTACATTTAAAATGGAATGTCCCTGTCTGGTTCTTCAAGTTTTTACCATGTGTGCATTACTTTGAAATACTATTTTAAAAAAATCAGGTCGCTTTAGAATATTTTGATCGACAGTGTTGCTCTGGCACTTTTATGCTAGTATGTGCACTAGATTGCTATTAAACGGCTGGGGTTTTTTGTGTTGTACTTGTGTATTTAAAATGTCCTGATGTATATAAAATAACAAAAACTAATTTTTTTAACTGTTAAAAACTAATTTTAGGGCAGTTGTGGTCTGGTGTATAAGGAGATCGACTTGTGATCTGAAGGTCGCAGGTTCGATCCCCAGATCTACCGAATTGAAGGTGGTGTGAGTGATGAATATGGGTCACTCCATATTCCACTTTCTAAATTCATAAGGATTCTAAACAATGACATTCGTTCTAATCTTACAGCTTTTTTTATTATTTAGCATGCCATTCAATTAAATAAAGAGCAATGGGTCTATGCATCCTTACTGTTACATCCTTAATATGCATCTTACCTTACGGTCTATGCATTTTTTACTGTTGTGTAATAAATGTTCTCTGATTCAGTCTTATCAGCCTATTAATATGTAATCATATAGACTTTAATACAATGTTGACCCAGGTACTGATTTGGACCTTTAAACAGCTTCCTGGTAATTTACTACATCCCTAAATAAATAAACAGTAATTATTATTACTATATTATATATATATATATATATATATATATATATATATATATATATATATATATATATATATATATATATATATATATATATATTAATTATAATTATTAAAAATATTTTAATTAATACGTTTATTAACCCTCGCTATTTTACTTCTTTTTAGAGTTAGATTACTTTGATGAACAGAAGAAAACGTTTTAAAGTTGTATTTGTTTATGTTTTATTGACTGAAGGGGACATTAATGACGGACATGAGGATTGTAGAATCTTTGAATCTATTGAACCGAGTGCTGATGGAAATGACTCAATATTGGACGTCTAGACAATGGCACCATCTGGTGGTTCAAATAAAATATTCACATTAAACGTTGCTTAAACCAGTAACTTTCTTGTTGTTATTTTGCAGGCGATTTTTTTTCTATGGCACGTGAAATGTTTAATCGCTGGATCATATATATATACACGCATGTACATACACTCACAAACCGCTTTGATCAGTCTACTCGGAACTGAAGAGTTGAGCTCATTGGTTTAACGATTGAACTGGAGCGGAAGTGACGCAGAGGGAAAGATGGCGTCTGCCTACCTGACCCACAGTCAGAAGGTCCTGAGGCTTTATAAAAAATCATTGAGACATCTCGAGTCTTGGTGTGTTTACAGGTGAGTTCTCCTCACAAGTAATGCCCGTCGTTGTCTCTGTGAAAGAACTTGGTTAATTATAGTAATTAAATCGAAAATGACAAGGACAGACGTCGAACTCAGTGCCCTGGGACTCCGGCTTGTTGTTTATTCGCCGAATTAACGCTTTTTATCTGACGCATTCTAGGTAGAGCGTTTTTGTTATTTTTGCAATGTGTTTACATATGTAATCCTTTAGCAGATTATATTTAGTTAACACCTGATTGACGTTGTTTCCCGACGCTCTATTGGTGGAGTCAATGGCATTTCCTATGTTGTTTCCACTAAAGTTAAATGTCTATGTTTATGTTTTCGTGTTTTTTATTATATTATATGTTACATAACACGTTTTATTTACTTCTATTACGTTAAGCTGTCTGTTGTTAGATATTTTTATTGTTTTACACGTGTTTAAAATGTGTTGCTTACTAAGTCATTTTTAATTCATATAGTTTTAAATGTGATCTATATGCAATGGACTTAAATAGTCTACTCTATATATTCTAACCAGCTTTATTGGTTAGAAGTATAATTGACTTAAGTGTAAATGATACAGTAGTAACTTTTTAATATGGTTTTATAAGGTTTTCTTTTCTTCCAGGGAAAAGTATCGATTCAATGCTTGTCTGCTGCGAGCGCGCTTTGATGAGAACAAGGATGAAAAGGACTTGGTGAAGGCCACCATGCTGCTCAAAGCTGGTGAGGAAGAGTTCTGGGCCAATCAGCATCCGCAGCCATACATCTTCCCTGATTCTTCAGGTGGAACGTCCTATGAGAGATACGAATCATACAAAGTAGGTGACCACAAGCTATCACTTTCATTGAAGACAAAGTTTATCAGATTCAAATGATTAAGTTCTGAGCTTAGTTCAGTTATAACACAAAGAGGCAGGTTCATGTGGAAGCTGACATTGTTGCAAAGAAAGAAAATATTGTTTAAAACAGCAATCATGGTATGACCTGTATATACATGTATTGTACTGTGAATTCATTGCATTTCTGGGTTCTTACTAAGAAGTGATTTTTATTTATGTTTCCTTTTCAATTTGGTTTGTCTTACTTATTTCTAGGGTTGTAGCTATTAAATTTTTTTAATTATATTTTTATATTAATTGTATTTTACTGAAAATGTATTCAGTTAAGCCCAATAAAACACCTTTTTTTAAATCAATTAGAGTTACCAATAACATACCTTAAATCAGTTTATATAGTGAAATGTGCTGTTCTGGAGTGCCATGCAGAAGAGAGTCCAGTTTTAAACTATTTTACCTCTGTACTTCGCTTCTTAATCTATGCTTTAAATTTTCAGCTTTTAATCACTATAATTTTATATGACTTTGTATGCTTGATTTTATTAAACAAGTGCATTGTCACAGCAGACGCTTTTGTGAAATAAAATGTGATATGAACTAATTAATAGTGGCTCAACTTTTATTTATAATAGAGTTACTCAAGCGATCGTTTCAGCCCTATGTATTTCAAATTAAAGTTCGTGCTGCTCTGAAAGTGTGAATGTACACTGTTGCAGTGACAAGCTAGCTCTTGCTGCTAATGTTATTTTCTCTCTGTGAAGGAGCATTTTTATATTTGATGATAAAATATTAAAAATGTTATAAAATTTCTTTATACAGGTGTTCACTGAAAATACCATCTTTTTTCTGTAATTTTAGTTAATATAGAGACTTTAATAAAGTACACATTAGAGGATGCAAGCATTAAAGGATTTTGCATCTATAATCATATGTACGTTTAAAGATTCAAAGATTAATCAACTTGTTCAGACCTGACTTTCAGGTCTTTAACTATTCGTTATTATTGCCTATTTTAACTATTATTACAGTGTTTTTTAAAAAAAATTAGTTTTTATTCTCGACTGCACTGTTGCTCCTTGAGAGAAATAAAACATTGGTTGTACTCCATGTTTTGAAATTCATTTTGTTTTATAGCAGTCCTTACATAGAACAATATAGAAAAATTATATTTTGTGGAGAATGGAGTTTGAAAGAATACAATTAATGATTAAGATTGGGTTCACATACTAACTAATTATGTTATAAAAAGCTTGTGTTAATATTTTTTTGCTAACTATGTTTATATAAACAGTTTTAAGTCAATATTTTTCAAAGTGATTCGCTTGATGATGTTTAGACTAAAAAAAAAGTTGTCATTTAAAAGATCTCATTACTGCTAAAGTTAAGTTGTCAGTTTTTTACATGGAGTGTTTTAATATATTGTTCCAAATCTTTATACAATCTTTATAAATACATTTTTTTTTACATTCTTTATAAATACATTCATTCAAGGTCAGCAGGTTGAAAAGTATTTGTGGTAGCAAATACAGCAAATATTATCTGCAAGATTATATATCTGCAAAACAAGAGAGAGGATTTCAGCATCTGCGATCTTATAGAAATTAATTGAGGTTGCTGTCTTTTACATTCATGGTTCGTTTCACTGATGCAGGCTATAACTAGCTTAAAATTTCTGCTGGAGCGTGGCAGTATATATGGTTTTTAATATGTTTTAAAAAAAAAACATATTAAAAATTACATTTCTCCTTTTCTAGGTCCCCAATTGGTGTCTGGATCACTGGCATCCATCAGAGAAAGCAGAGTACCCAGATTACTTTGTTAAGAGAGAGCAGTGGCTGAAGCTACGAGATCAGAGCTGGGAAAGAGAGGTGTGTGTGCGCTCTTAATCACTGTTTTGGGCCTCAAGTGAATTTATTTTCATTGTTTAATGAATAGGACACAAGTAACCCCTATCTATAAACTGGATCTATAGATCAGTGAGCTGATGCTTTCTATCTTTATATTTTCTTGTTTAGGTCTTGCAGTTAAAGGCTGAAACCCATGCTGATGGACCCAAAACTGAAGCTCTACCCCCAGGTCGTAAGGAGGGTGACCTACCGCCCCTGTGGTGGCAGTTTGTCAGCCGCCCAAGAGAGGAACCCTTCTGAGGAGGACTTCAATTCTCTCATAAATGTCGAGAAGAGTTCACTTCTTGTCAAGTAGTGCTCTGAACTTAATCTTTAAGAATGAAATAAACTATTGTAAGAACCCGTTGCCTTGTGCTAATTTGCATTATGCTTGATTACGATGCTTTATTGCTTTTCCAAGACATATACACACACACACTGAAGAACTTTCTATAGACATTTAATGGATGTTGTATTGCTATATCTATGAAAACATTTGCCCCAATGACTGTAACTTTCAGTGCTAGCAAAGTCATTTAAAGCAAAATGTGTCTTTAACACTAACAGTCTATGTGATGAACAAAGTCTGATGACTTTTTAAGCCCATCAATCTTGTCAACTTTGTCCATTTCGGGGTCGCCACAGCGGAATGAGCAAGAAAAAACATTTGGGCCAATGTAAAAACATTAGTCCAATGTCTTTAATTAGATCTGTGGTTTTCTAGAAATTATCTATTACTACACAGCGGCTGTTGTCTGTTTGACTTTCCAAATGCTGATGACAAGCACACTCAACTATTATAGCACTTTATTCATGCCTCCACGACCACTATCATTTAGCCTTCTCTAAATATCTTTAAACTAAAAATTTCTCAATTCATCAATTTAAAAAAAAGTTTTTATATAGTGCTTTTTTTGCAGTTTACTTCAAAGCAGCTTTACACAAACCAAATGTAGTTAAATAGGAACACCTATTTGATAATACAAAGGACATATAAATATAATATTACCTTAGGGATTCTATTGTAAAGTTTACTTGTAAGAGGAAATCGTTGATTTTAGATGACAAGTAATTTCAGACTTTTTATAAAAGACCAGTTTAAACCGGTTTTGGGGATGAAATAAAGCAACCAAGACACTTGATTTTGTATTGATGTGTTGGGGGAAACCCAAGAGTAAAACCCCCACCCACCCATGCAGAGAAAATATCTCTGTGAGGTCCCATACAGCCTTGTTGACCAAGGCAGTTGCTAGTCACCTCCCCAGTATAAAGACTTTGAAGTCTCAGGTCAAACAAGTAAGAGGTAAACCATCTCAGAGGCTGGTCCTTGATGCCTGCGTCGTTCTCTAGAAGAATCCTGTGATCTCTAGCAGAACTAAAAGAGAGATATTCCCTTGATCTCATTCAACAGATCCTTTAAAATTTTAACCAGCGTAGTCTCTGCTGTGATATGGTCTGAATCCAAATTAAAGACCTTCATAGAGGTTGTTCTTCTGTAAGAACTTTCTCAAAAAAATGTGACAGTAATGGAATGTTAGAGATGGACCTAAAGTTAGATAACTCATGGATTTCAATGAAGCTGGATGCTCTCCTCCAGTTCCCTTTATAAATTGCATTTGACCTAAACATTTTTAACAAGGGGATGATCATTGCTCTGCACCCCTGCTTTAAGAACACGGTCATCATAGTTTGCTCAATAAACTTTCACTCCCCAGTGCTTACTTACCTTGCTGCTGTTAATTTTTCCTTACAATTTAAAATTCCAGTTTAATATGGAAGAACAAATAAAATCTATGTTTACCCTTACTGTGTTTTCATTCTGTTTCAGAACGTATCTTAAAAACGTTTTCCCTTCAGCAATTTGAACATAGTTTAAATACTTATTGTGTGGGGGGAAAACAGCACAATTAACAACTTAACCAAATTAATGCAAATAAACAGAATTATTATTAATTTAAACCTGCTTGATGTGTTCAAACAGGAAAAGCATGCAACAAAGCATGCCTGTTCAATGCTATTAAATGATATACATTCAAGACTTGGTCTTTATTCTGTTGCTATGACTCATTCATGAAATTACTGCAATTTATAGGTGCAACATAAGAGAGAAACAAATGATCTAGTTTTTCCACCACTTGTCAGAACCTGACATGTGATGCTAGAGAAGGAGGAGTTTAATGCTGATACAGAGTTAGAAAAGTGGACATATCTGCAGCTGCACTCTGCGCTCAGATCACGTTACACTTGCTCCATTGCTCTGCTTTACCATGGACTGTGCTTTTGGCAATCTAGATGCTGCTGGTTTCCTACAAATCTGGCAACACTTTGATGCTGATGGTAAATTTTGATTTTAAATTTTTTTTTCTTACTTCCAGGACTGTTAATTGTGTTGAGATGTAAACATTTGTTCAGTTCTTTTTTTGTCAAGTCATTTAAAAAAATAGTTCTATTTCTTTTGGCAGATAATGGTTTTATCGAAGGGAAAGAGTTGGATTGCTTCTTCCATCACATGTTGAAGAAACTTGGGCCAGAGGTGTGTGTTAAATAATTTTTTTAGAAAGGTAATTGTTTGTTAAATTATTTTGGCTAACTGGTTCATCATATTTCAACCAAAATGAAAGATTGTATCCACCCTATAGTTTAATGTAATTTTTATTTTCTGCTATATATGTTCCTAATGTCTTAAACTTACATTATGAGCTCAATACAAAAGAAGCAACTTATAAAGATTTGGAGACTGTTGTGTTTGAGAGTAGGAGTTGTTTTAGGCTTTGTGATTGGGTAGGTCTGTTCATCTATAGAGAACTATTATTTGGAACATTCTAGTGCATACTGAGGGTCTTCTTGTATTTTAAATAGTCTTTAAAAGCCTATAATGCTGTGGACATCATTTGTGAGCTATGTTGTACATCCCATTTCCACAAATGAAATTAAAAAAACTTTTTTGTGCTTGTTTTAAAATTATTTATAATGATATATACATAGTGATGCCAGAGAAGATTGGCGACCTTGATGGTTTGTCAATTTCTGCACGATTTTATGTAATTTCAGTTACAAATACTTTACACATACTTAGTTCATTTACATACAATGCAACAGCCCACTGAAAGACTGAGGAAAGACTGAGAAACATTCAACACAACATTTGGTTGAAAAAAATAGAGTAAAATAATGGACGCTAGTAAAAAAACAAATTCATGTTAAGGATTTATAAAGTTTTTACTAAATTATAACAATTTTTTATTAATAATTTAATTAGAAATGGTAAATTAATATTTAAACATTTCAATTTAATTGAAATGTACATTTTCATTAGAAAATGGGTGCCAATAATTTTGGCAGTGACAAATTCCATACTTTACTTAGCATGATTTTAGTAAAAGGATATATATTTAGCATCTTTTTTTAAGTTGAGTGTCCTCATGAGAGTCGTATGACATTTTCAGGAAACTGTGGTCAAACACACAAAGTGCTTTTTCAGCTTTCCCTCAATGTTCCCTTCAGTAATTCCACTATTACCGCTCACAATGTCTGTGTTCTCCAAGATCGCAACTTGTAATGTATTTTTCTAATATACTCACAATCAAGCAAAAAGCATAATCATGTTTCACATTAACAAGCATTACTTTGGCATGTGAATAAACTTTGTGCCAGATGTTTAATGTGTGTTTGAAGTGCATTTCTGCTGTTGAGCAGCTTTTACTGAGAGCTGATGGGAAGTTTAATGAGAGGTAAATGATGTAGACGTGGTCATGGAAACCAATTTGTTTTTCGGCTCTTCTCAGGATAAGGTAACCGAGGATAGAGTGCAGCAATTAAAGAGGAGTTTCATGTCTGCTTACGACACCACATTTGACGGACGCCTTCAGATTGAAGAAGTAAATCACATGGGTTTAAACAGTACCACATTTATGTGTCTTCTGCAGTGTTTCATTTTATTATGTGTGTATTTCAACATTTAATCATAGCAATGTCATGCCAGTCTACAAAGATTTTCACATATTTAGTACAAATGCTTCTATTAACCTGACATAACAGCTCAGGATAAACTCTTCACAATCAAAGAAATTGTGCTGAGCTCTTGGTCTGGTTCAAAGAAGAACAAATGTGTTCAAGGCAAATGAGGAAGGCTCCAAGAAGATAGATGAAAGTAATCTATAGGGAGACCTTATTTGGCACATTTTAAATAATAAAGAAACCACTCAGAGCTCCCTAACAACAACAGTATGCCAAGGATAGATCATTAAATTTAGCTCAAATAGATTTGTAGACTGAATAAACACTTCAAAGTTATTTTTTGTTTATCTAAAAAAGGCATTCAACAGATGTCTTGATTTATTAAATCAATTCTAATTTTATTAAAACTTTAAATACATGGTCCGGTTTAGTTTATTGAATAAAGCAACCATCATTAAATAACAAAGCTTTCTAAGTCAACATGTAACATATGAAAAACATTGATATCAGCAATGAGTTAAGGAAGTAATTACTTTTATGACTGGAGACAGAGTTTGGTCTGCTCTTATAAAGCTTTTATCTGCTGAGAAGAAGCATTAAAACAGCATTAACTCTGTTTGTTTGTCTGTATGTGTTTGCTAGCTAGCTAATATGATCCTGCCGCAGGATGAGAACTTCCTGCTAGTCTTTCGCCGAGAGACTCCATTAGATAGCAGTGTGGAGTTCATGAAGGTAAACTTTCAGTTCATATAATCACATTCTTGAAGATTACGTGTATCATATATTCTCATGTCTAATGGCAGATCTGGAGGAAATATGATGCTGATGGCAGTGGCTACATTTCAGCTGTGGAACTCCAGGTAAAACACACAAGACTCATTGGGGTCAGATACACTATGCATAATTATTGCAGTGTTTGGAGTATTGATTATTTGTACTCTGAGATTATTAGTTTATTCCTTCTGAATACTGTGCTGCACCTTCACTGAATGAGAGATGGGCATTCCGGCTTATTTTCGAGAGAAAGTTCTTTACAGTCGGCTTCAATCAAATTAATTGCCGGCTTTTGTAGCCCTTAAATCACAATTTTATTTATTTATAGTTCAAAATAATAATGACTATATTAATTTTAATGTTGGTTTCATATATGTATGTGGGTGGTGATGCTTAGTCATTGTTAAAAGTATCATTAAAGCGTATTGTCAAATTAAACTTTGTAATTGACAACCAAGCAAATACAAACATTTCCCTGGTATTTTTGGTTCTTTTGTAGGTTGTTGTAAACTTGTATGTTAAAATAATATTTCAACATTTCCTACCAGTTTTTTTTTCAACCATAAAATTGCATTTCTATAACTTTGTGTTTTTATTAATTTATTTAAGACTAAATTCAAGTTTTAGTTACTACCAGGTTTATTTAAAAAAATAGTTATTAAGAAAATCTTTAAAATTCTCATCCAACCCATTTTTGCTCCTGATTTTTTTACTCTCAAGTACAGCCTTCTTTAAATTACATGTCTCTCATTCAAAAAGGGATGCACAATCCTTCATTATGTGCTTTTCTCTTTCTTTAATTTTTTCCCAAATAACCTATTTTTCTATTTTGAGATGCCAACCTTCATTTAAGATGCTTTAAGCTGCATGGTGACTTTGCTTGTTCTATCTGTATATTTACATTTGTTTAATAGCCTGAAACACAGCAACATCAGAACTTAAAAAAAAAAAATACAAAACTAGGTAGAGATCAAATACTTTTTTTCATGCTGCTGCTTACTATATAGAATGTGGATTTGTTAAATGCAGTCACTTTGAAAATTATCTATTAAGCTCGTTTTTTAAAATGATATATTAGTTGAGATTAATTACTTTTTGTTGTACAACTTCTTTTGTATTTGATTTACGATGAGCTTGAGAGTCACGAAAGGCAGCTCAAATAAAATGTCTTATTATTGCATTTTACATACATAACAAAAGTTTGATTTAATAAAAAAGCTTTTGTGCACTGGCAGAATTTTTTGAAGAACCTGTTTGAACAGCACGGAAAGAATATTTCCCCAAACAAGCTGGAAGAATACACAGATGCCATGGTAACACTTAAGGGTTCATTATATTTTGATAACACGTACATATTTCTCAGATACTGCAAAATTCTGTTAATTTCACCTCATAGCTAGGTGGTAATTTCGGGGAAAGATCATTTTGTATTTTAGTGTGTATTTTAGTGTGTATTTTTAGTCGATCTCATCTTTAAGGGTTGTAATGAAATGTTAGCATAACAGTTATGTGTTTTTGGTCAAATCATAGAGTTGACACTTTTGTTTTTTTTAATTGGCTTACCCAGACGAACATGGATGTGATAATATTATATTTTGCAGATGAAGATTTTTGACAAGAACAAGGACGGCAGATTGGATCTTATTGATCTAGCGAGGTAAAGCTTGAACGAAAACCTGACAATGTAACGTCCTCGTTATTCCTTGCAAACGGGTTGTATGTGAGGCCTTTTCTTGAACAAGTTTGGCTGAAATATATTTTCTTATATTGGTCCACTTTCAGGAATAAATAAAAGATGTTTATGAAAGCAAGAAACAATGGGCTCTAGAACAGTGGCTTTTACATACTTTAGAAAGTGGAAACGTTAGGAAATAAAATACCTATAAAAACACACTGCAGTTTTAACTGTAGACTTGACCCTAATTGTAAAGATATTTACAAAATGATCGATCTAGCTTTAGTGAATTCTTTAAGATCAAGCCATGAGTGCATTAAAGGTATTTCGCCACAACTGAGCACACATTGATTGTTAGTTAATTTGAAATGAAGGAGCACAATCCATATTATGGTCATTATACTTACACACACTCTAACAGGCACACCTTCCACTCATCATTTACATTTTTAATAAAACACTTATAGATTAAGATTTAAATGTGGATTTTTTTTCACTCATACACCAGCATAAAAACTGTTTCATTGAGCTAATATCTTCAAAAAAATATTAAATTGTGGAAATAACGAACTTGATCAAAATGAAATCCAATTTCAGCAGAGAGAAAGAAGCTTTACCACTTTTACATTCAAGTCACTTCTTTTATACTGCATTTTAAATGAAATGCTCATTTCAATGCTAATGCTATTTTTATGATGTAAAAGCACCACAAAATTTCAAGTACACAAAACATATGCTTGGACCTGTTGCTTTTAATAGTTTGTTTTGATCATGGCTAAACCCTGCAAGACCATGGAACTTGATGAGTAGAGCAGCGGAATAAACATTTAAAATAGCAACCAATATTATGCTAATTTCCAAGAGTCTGTGATTATAGCTCTGTATATTTACATATTCAAAAAAAGTAGAAATTTCCTGTACCGCTTCAATGCAATATTAGTTATTTTTGACATTAGTTAAAAACATGGTAATAGGAGATTGAAATAAGATCAAGGAGAATATCTATTCCTAAAGTGTAACATCTAGCTTTTATTTGATTTATGTCACTAAAACAATCAGTATTTTACTTAGATTTAAAAGCAGAAATGTTCTTTAAACATGTAACGGTTTATTCCACAGAATTTTGTCTCTGAAAGAAAACTTCCTGCTGCAGTTCAAGCTGAATGTTCGTACAGTACACAACACATTCATTACACTTCCAATGTGACGCTTATTATAATACTCTCCTCTTTCCATTGTGCGATCTTCCCTTTTTGTTGTTTTAAAGGCTGGCAGCCAAGTGGAAAGAAATCAAGATTTTGAGAAGATATTTGCACACTATGATGTTGTAAGAATATTTTTCCATTTGAATATGGTTATGATGCACAGATTATATTTTAAAATAACCATTTCTCTTACATTTGTTCCAGAGTAGAACTGGAGCACTTGAAGGACCGGAGGTGGATGGCTTTGTTAAAGACATGATGGAGCTTGTCAGAGTAAGTAAACCCATTAACTTCTTATGCTGCAATCTATTTAAAAATGGACTAATGTGAATATCACTCTTACTCTTGCTATTTTTACTCCCAATTTCCCTGTTTATCCTTTCTTTTCTCTTGTTGTCAGCCCAGCATCAGTGGAATGGATCTGGACAAGTTTCGTGAATGTCTCCTGAATCACTGCGATGTCAATAAAGACAAAAAGATCCAGAAGAGTGAGCTGGCACTGTGTTTGGGGGTCAAACTAAAGCAGTAATTTTCACTGTCAGGGTATTTTGTTGTAGATCAGTAGATTTCATACAAAACTCTAACCACATAAAAATGTAATTAAGTTAATATCTGCTCTAAAATAGCAACATGTGTTTTCTTTTAAAAGTAATTCCTCCATGGTTAAACCCTGTGTTCACTACTTTTTAGTACGCTTTTTATTTGTTTGAAAATGGCTGTCCTGGCCTTAGTTGTCAGTTTAGAATAGGAGTAAATTGCATGCAATTTAGAGGTTAGAATCAGTCTGTCTCTTTTATAAAATGTTTACTTTTTTATCATGATTAAGGTTTTCATCTAAGTTTTTATTTGTTTTGTTCAGGGTTAATTCCATTATATTTGAGAACATTTTGTACAAACATTTAGATTTCTTGGTTTGGACTACATGAAATAATTGATGTTGATGCTTTTTAATACTTGTTTTACTCATTGCATAAACCGTCTGTTAAAACTAGTGTATAAACCATTCTTATTTATGTACAACTACAATTTGCATGCAATTAATCTTTGTTTTGATAGAACTGACAAAAGCAAAAAAATGACAGATGGTCATGTTTAACAACTTGTGTGATTCTAGGACATTAAAACGAGGCTCTTCAGCAAATGTGGATACATTATGTAACATTTAATATGTAAAATAATTACATCATGTGATCGATCACAAACTACTCTGTATCTTACCTTATCTTAAGTGTTCAATTATATAATGTATACATTTGCAACTTGTCTCATCATGGTACTTCCTTGTTGCCTACATAGCCATGTATTGTGATGTGCTATCGTGTCTACAGCAGCAGTTATTGGCTGTCAATATACACAGTTTAATTAACCCTGTCATGCTTTTGATTCAATGAAGCATTATCCTGCAGTCTTGAACCCCCAATAAATACACTAAGAGAATAGATAATCAGAGACAATATAGCTTTTTTGTCATTTTAATTATTTTTACATTTGTTACAAGTATAAAAATATTTACGTACTATTCCTCAAGCTCTTTTTTCATTTAGTAGCACCCAAACACCACATTTACACAGTGTAACATAAAGACTTCTTTATCTGAAACATGAATCAACAAAGCTAATACGTTTGAAATGAAACTGGGGAAAAATAAAGTAGAACTTGATCACTCAGCAGGAAGTTTGATCAAGACTGTGTCTCCATGGAAACCAGCATTCATTAGTTGATGGATTTACAAGGTAACCGAAGGAAAGTGGATGAAGCTTGACTTCACTATTTCTTGTTTACACTAGATAAAGGTTTAGGCATCTGGTTGAGTAAGCAAGAACTGCTCTGGGAAAAGCTGCATTGTAAATTCAAATTAGTTCATTTTACTAAAAAAAAAACAACTTAGGAGACTGATTGCCTTATTTAATAAAACGTTTAGGAAGAAAGTTTGATAATTTTCTACAGTTAAATAGAACTATGTTTGAGTAAATTTATTGATACATATTAATTTATTTATGTATACTCAAGGTGACAATTTGGAGTAATTTTACTTACGTTTTATTAGTATTCTCAAATATTTATTCAAACATTCAACATACACTTATCAATTTTAATTCAACTCAACATTTGAGTAAATTCAAGTAAACACAATCACATCTTTCTAGGTAAGTGCACTATTTGATTTTATAGTGATGCTATAATTGTAATTTATTTATGGTTTTATTTAAGTATGAGATGCTTTAGTTATTCAGCTAGCAGCTATTGATCTTTAGGATGAGTTGATCTGAAGAATTATTATTGTTAAAATTTTGCATCAATAAGAAGGTGACCATTAAGTCATAAAATCCTAGAAATTTCGAAGTTTTAAATTAAAAATTGCTTGAGTATGACATTGATTAGCAGAGTACTGTTCTTTCTAGATTCACCGTCATGATGATGTTATTAGCATCTGAAGTGTAAGTTATTGCCTGATGACACACACATTAGGTTTCTGATCCTTGCCTAGTTGGTAACATAAACAATGGTTTGTGTTGGTTTGGAATTAAAACCTCTTATGGTGCTGCATTGCCTAACTTTAACTTCCTAAAGACGGGATTGAGCTGCATTATCCAAGTTTCTTTGAAATCTGTCAATGCATTATAATGATTAAAATGATTATAATTATATTTTTAAGAAGTAAAGAAGATTATCAACATTTGTACATTTTTGCATTTTTATTCTTTTGAAAGATTTAGTAGAATAACATTTTCCAGTTTAACATTTGAAATAGTAAAAAAAAACAATGCAATTGTAAATGTTACTTTTAAAGGGGTCTGCCAGTTACAACTTAACATACAAAGAGCATAATAGATTAATAATTTGGGGGAAAGGTCTTCATTTGCCTTCAATATAGTATCAACCATTAGAAATCAAGAAAAAGATTTTGAGTCAAACATTTTCAGACTTGAAAATGACTTGTTTTTCCTATACTTCAATTTTTCTCTAAAATTTGCCTCAAGCGACTCATTAATAGAGAGATGACATCACTGCTGGGTCTGGAGACTATTTAATCCACTCTGATCAAACCCTATTGTCCAGTTTTAGATTGTCATACCAGTTCAACCCTCACACTACTCTTACTATTGGAATCGTGAATTAATTAAGATCTCCGCATACACACTGAAAAAATAAGTACCCGCAAATGTTTAAATTTTATATCCTAACCTTGGATATTTGTAGACTCTTTAGAAGAACTAGTCAAATACTTTAATTTTATGAAAAAAGTACCAATGTTTTCTTTGCTTGATGCAAACGAGCAAGAATGAGCAGGAAAATTTAAAAGAAAAAACTTGAGCAAGACTTTCCAAAATATCATTATGGGCTCAAATCTGTGTTTCAGAAGGGGGCATGTAATATTTTTCATGTAATACCTTATTACTAACTTTAAACAAATTAATGAGCGAAGTATAATCTTATAATTACTCTTTATATAATGCACAAAACAGTAAACCTAACTTCACTACAACATTAACATGTACGCACCTCACAACTCTTAACTTGTGACCAGCATAAATGATTTGCTTAAAAGATTTGATAATGCAAAAAAAAAACTGTTTAAGTATTTTCACTTTTTGATCTCCAGAATTTAAAATTCAGAACTGAATTCGCAGCATAGCACAGCGTAGCCAATGATGCACATATCTGCAGGAAAAAAGAAAAACAGGTTATAGTTTACTCAAAACACAAAAATGTAATCAATTTACTTGAAAATCTTGCAAAACAATTATATCAATGCAGAGAGGTACTGTACTGTTGATGCCAGCCAGCTGTTGAAATAATAGCGCCCTCTGATGGCCCCATTCAGAGATATAGCGCCAATTACTGCAGCGCTCAGATAAAAAATACTGCCACTGGCATTCAAGCATCTGTCCTGCAAAGGAAAAGGTTTGGTTGAATCACATTAATGAAGATAAGGTTAAGAAAGATCCTCGTGAAAGCAAACTGTGCAGTAGCACATTCCCTTTACTTTTAATGCCCAGTAAACACACTGAAAATCAGCTTTAAAATAGCAAATGATAATTATAATTTATCATTCATGGCATGTATATAGTACTTATATAGACACTCAAACCACTTTAAATCTTATAATGTAGTTTTTTTATTTTTATTATTTAGATATTACTTTGCAATCAATATGACCAATACTATAGAACATTTAGTTCTAGTCCTAATTACCCCAGTTCACTAACCAGAATGTTCCATGGGACTGTATGCATCGTTCTTTGGGCCCCAGTCAGGTATAACAGGAAGAGCATGACAGTGAGCACCCAGTGAATACTTGAGATCACCATCACCGTCCAGAGTAGAGGAACATGGGAGCAATCTGTTCCACCAATCAGAGTCCACATCAGAAGCCCAAAAACCTGAATACCATCATTCATTTAATATCAGGTATGAACAGTGTAGTTTGGCAGTCCAGCAAAAATAAATAAATAAAAAAGACTACTGAGCATCTCATTGACATTGGTTACATTTTCCAGTGTCCAGTGTTTCACACACAGGCTTTCTCTGAACTTGATTCCATCTCTAATTCTTTATTTAATGGGCTGGTTTTAGACACTACTGAAGCTTTTCTGTCAACTGTGATGCTTTTTAAGAAAAAAAAAATTCTGAAACTTACAGGGCTGCTTTATTTTTGCTTTCAGTTTTTCAATATCACTTCCAAAAAATATCATCAGCAATTTAGCCCTGTTTAAAAAATGTTTTATATAATATTACAACACCTGTCTAGATGTTCCCATTTTACAGCCATGTATTTGTAAAAAGAAACTGACTGCAATATGTAATTATTTTGTGGTGAATTTTGGTTAAAAATGTTAAACAAACATGTTTTGTAAGCAAAAACAATGATGTTTTTCATTGAAATATTTAAATATGTGTGTGGATAGGAATTAATTATTTGTTTATTCTCCAGAGGCTTCCCACCCTCTATTTCCTGTTTGATTCAGTAAGGAATGTCTTGCTGTGCTTTTGATATGACAGGAAAAATAACTGTGTCTGGAAGCATGAGCTGCCAATAGATTATACCAGGAAATGGGTTATGCTTGTATTCATCTCAAAGCATATCTGAGGTCTGTGGAAGGAAAAAGAACAATACTAGCAGAAAGGAAGAGTTTGCTTCCTAGCTGTTTTGATTGGTCCTCTTCCTCCATTTCCTTTGGGAGAAATGTCTTCACCCACAACAAAAATATTTCAAAAGTTCAAGTCATAAAAGCACACTTTAAAAACTCAATGAATTCAATGTTGACTGATCGTATAAGTAAGTTGACTCAGTTTTTACCAATGGCATTAAATTAATAATTAAGTCAATTATTTATTAATTAAAGGTTTAATTGCAGATTATTTTTTGCTGACTACTAATTTTCACAGTGGCAAGTTGAAAATAAATGTACAAAAATATAATTATGATCTCTTTTTGCTCTTTGGAAAAAGCAAGTGTAATTAACAACAATAGTCTAACCTCTTCTTAAACGTTGAACAAGAACATGCATTTTCAATGTCAATTGTTGTAAATATCTAAGTGGAAGGAGAGAAAACTATTGGTTAAATTCAATTTCCTGTTTGAAAAATAAAGTCAAATATCAAGGTAGCCTATTAACTCGCGTGACAAATACTTGTTAATAAGTATAGTGAGATGAATTCTTTTGGCGGTTTAATGGTACTTACCATTTCTCCCGTCATCAGCAGACCAGATGCTGAGCGACTAAAGTTTTTATCGAAAGCCACTTTGGTGTGTCTCAATCCTAAACTTTCTAAAAGCGAGCTTTTGCTGGTACTTTTCGAGCCACTGTTGCCGACGCGGGACTCGGGGTCGACAGCCATCTTCAGAAAGAAAGCAAGCATTACAAACATTGGGTTGAGGATGAGACGTTATGGAAGAGCACTCACTCACACGCACGTTCGCACACACGCACGCACGCACGCGCACACGCACACACACACAAACCTCTGGAAAATGTCCTGTTAAAGAGCTATCTACGTTGCGAAAGACTTGGAGAGCACCAACAATTTTAACTGATTTGGGTTTTCGTAATGGATTTCGTCAATCAATCTGTTAATATATAACATATCCCTAACCACAATATCCTCTGAAAGGACATTTGAGTCATTAAAAAGTTTTTTTTAAACCTTTCAGGCAAACTTATAATAAGACTTATGTGACAAACTTGCCAACAAAATATACTATAAGAATTGCAATTTTCATTCAATAATCTTATATATAAAATTAGGCGTCAAGCCACCTGGAGGCGACAAAGCTACATGTTCAGCGCATGTCTTTTTTCCAATCGACACAATTTATATTTAATCATAAAGATTTTGAAGCGGTGAGGAATGTGGGGTTAACTTAAAAGACATAAACATAAAGTGTAACATAAGGTAAGACTTTTTATACAAGTGATGGAGTTAGTTTTGAGGAGCTTGAAAGCTGTGTGTACAGCTAACGTTAAATTAGCATTTTTCGCTAGTCGAGTTAGCTGGTCAGGATTTTGTTTTCGTCGTTTTCTGTTGACGAAAACATATTCCTCCTTATCACACCAGTTAAACCAGAGAGTTCACTGAGGCAAACTGGTGCACCCATGTTTTTTTACACAATGCCTTTAGATGGCAGCAAATCCAAATGTTTAAATGTTAAAAGTTTCTCATTAGAAGGTTATTAATCTCTTTTTCTCACTGAAAAAAATATGACTCCCTGCTAACCTGAAGAATTTCTTACTGACACAATGTTGTGTAAAACATCCAGGCAAAACTCGTTAAAAAGGGTTTACGCTACAGTTGACACTTTTTATTTATAGGTTCATGTTGCAAAGCAGCTTTACAAAATGAAAGACCTTATGCAGAGTTCAGATTACTGTAGATTATTATCAAAGCTAAGAGAAGAATACTGTATATCATATTCTGTCATTACATATAGCTATAGAGGTCCAATTGAAAATATCAGTTTGGTTTGATTATTATTCTGTGTCTGATGCATATTTGACAGATGTAAGTTAAAATTATGATCCATTTTGTTGACTAAAAATTTAAATCGTTACTAACAATAATAAATTTGTATTGTTATGGTTGTTTACCAATGCCGCAGATTCAAGAGGAAAAAAATCATAATCTGACAGCACAGATGTTCATGTCAATATTAATGGGTGTTGCTCTAGAAAAGAGAATATGTGGTTCATATTGACACTACTAAAATAAAATAGAAGATAGAAATGAAATGGCTAATATGGAAACAGTAAAATTGGGTCATGCTCGAATTCGTTTGTTGTGAACAAAACCTTTAAAATGAAAACATAGTCTGCACAGGGCGTGGTCCTTTGCTGATCTTCATTTAAAACTGAATAATGCAACCTTAACCATTGATTGTCCCTCGGTAATAAAACAAAGTGTACAATTAATGCAATTGTGTAATTATATGCCATCACAAGCTATCCCTTTTGAACTACAACTCCCAACTGCTGCAGTTGTCTTTTGCATTTTGACTCCTCCCATTCCCCATAGGCCCCCTTGGGCATTCAGAAGCTTGGAAGAAAAATCCCACTTAAAATTTTATTCAACGGATTAAATTGTTTTCTGGTGATGAACAACCTGTTATGTTCTGATAACAAACAATTAAGATTTCCATCTTGCTCCCAATAGTGTTTGATGAAAAATTTATTTCCACCTCAGTCCAGCAGATAGAGCTAAGGAAATAATGCACAAACGTCTGTTAACTGTTACTTTTTATAACTGATTTTTTTTCTTCTATTTAATCATTAACTATATGAAACATTAGAGGATGTTCAGATTGGCTTGTTATTTTGGAGCAATCGCCCCTTGTTAAACTCAGTTACAGGAAGTGATCTATCAGATCTATTTTTCTGCATTAATGTATCTCACAGTGTCAGCTATGAGTTGAGGCTGGTACAGAGCTCTTCCTCTCTGCCCCAGCTCTCTAGATCAAAGCTCTGCCTTTACTTTGTTGATCTGATTTTTTATTTATGACTAAACAAACCTGAAAATGCCACAGAAGCTTTTCCACGGCTGCATTTCTGTACCATCACTGAGTGATGGCAATGAAACAGTATAGACTCTAGCCAGTGAATTAATACTTTCGCTAAGTTTACTTTTTAAATGTTATTGTGGTTAGGGATTTGAAATGTACAAATATTGTTAATTCAGCAGCCATTTTGTTAAATAATTGTAAAAAATATAATTTAGATTAGTGTGAATGTGTGTGTGAATGTGTGTGTGAATGTTTCCCAGCAATGGGTTGCGGCAGGGAAGGGCATCCGCTGCGTAAAACATATGCCAGTGAGTTGGCGGTTCATTCCGCTGTGGCGACCCCGAAAGGGAATAAAGCCGACATGAAGATGAATGAATGAATAATTTAGATTATTAAATGTCTGTGTAGAATTCATGTCGTGAAGGGAAAGATAAGGTAAAAAATCTAGATAATATAGCTGGTAACTATCAATGAAATATGATTGAATGGACTCAAAATATTGAAAAGTATTTATTTTCATTTAAGACTTTAATAATATTAGTTATTTCAACTTTAATTTTAATATTATATCATAACTATGAGTATTATTATTTTAACAAACTATTATTCTACAGGGGTGAATCCGGTTTTGACAAAAAAAACACAAATTTGATAACTAAGCCCTAATAACATTTCCAGTTGAAAGTGTTATCTTTTATTACAATTCCGCTGCTCTGTTTTTTCCTCTCACAAAATAAAAACATGTAAATATATGAAGGATATAAGAAGGATAATTAAATTTTCTGATTTCAAAAGAAACTCTATAAGGTTCTTAAGTTGACCGTATAGTGTAATCCTATTCATACCCCATATAATTAGTCACTATGTTGTTTAATTTACACTGAATCAAATCAACATATGTGTCAACTGTCACTTGTTAGTGAAGCTGCTGTGACGAAGTTGCGAAAAAGCTGAACACATTTACATATGAAATAAATTTAGTTTGATTGATTAATATATTGACAAAATAGCATTGTAATAGTTATTATTGAAGTTTCAATGTTGATGAATGACCCGGATGCTATCCAATCTATGGCAAGGTATCCTACTATTAATCAAATAAGATTCTAAATGCATGCACGCATGCACACGCACACACGCACACACGCACGCACGCACACACAGTATTCTTATACAGCAAAATATAAATCCACAATTTCTTCTCCTGTTGGGGGTGCATTTAGAGAGGTAATACAATTATTTTTTGTTTGTTGTGCTCAAAAATACATAAAAAAATATTGAGTCTAATTTGGATGTTCAGTTTTCATTACAGTCAAAAATTTAATGGACGAAACATAAACAGAACAAAATGTTGGTTGACGAAAGCATTTTGTAAGAGTATTGTTTACTCTTAGACTGAAAGGGAAAAAAGTTTGATAAAAAATGTTAGCGTTGTCAATAATAATGATGACCATACCACAAAACGTTGAACAGTCAATTAGCTAGGAATGCATTCTATGCGTCTATCTGTTGTAATCTTTTATGAGAGTATCTCTTGCAAGTGCAAGGTGAAGAGTTCAATGTCACACTGTCCTGCTTTTGTTCTTTAATTGTAGCTAATGGCAAAGTCAAGATACGCTCTATAGCTGGAAATATTGTTAACTGATCATCCTAATGTCATAGCACCATTGCTTATACGAACACATTCTTAACATTAACATAATGGAGATAATAGATACATAATATTAACATTATGTATATTAACCTCCCCATTTCAGAAGATATGATAAACTATTTAATGGGATATTCCACTTCAAAATTTAAAATTTAGTCATTAATCCCTTTTTTTAATTGTATACACAAGGAGGCATGTGACTGCCCTGTTAACACACATATCACACAAATGTTCTAGGCCTAAGAAAGGACCTAAATCACAATAAATGTACTCATGGCTTTATGATGTTCAGAGGAAGAGTTGAATCCCAAAATGGAGCATTTTTGCTGGTGTGTAAGTGATTTGGGTATACTCACAGGAAAAAACTGCAAATTGAATGAAAAGAAATAATTACTACTTCAAACATTGTTAAAGGTGTTTGGGACATTTATATTAGTCTGTTATTTGTGATCGCATGCTTGTATTTTTACGATCGGCTAAGTCTAGGACTGGCTAAAAGCATCAACATTGTGAATTGCCATGCACACTATAATACTATTCCGGGTACTGTACTACATGTAGATGACATTATCAGATAACAAACCCTGCTAAACTACAAAAAGAAAACTTTGACAATAATAGCACCATAGCAATATCGTTTGTTCCTTTTACGCTGAAATGCTAATCACACAAATGAAAAAAAAATACAGTTTTCTTGCGAAGTTAAGGATTTGAATATTTGAAGGGAAACTTGTAATTTGTTTTTGTTTGTGTATTTTTATGTTTTTATTTAATTGAGCAAAACTTGCATTATTTTTGGAAGCAATGTGTGTGTCTTGTGTGAAAATTTTATGTTCTTGCAATTGATCAAATATTTTTGGAATGTTTTTTTAATACAATAAATATAGTAGAATGATATCACCAAAATTCCCTGAACTATTGTGATATTATTTCAGGCACATATTGCCCCACCCTTATGAATTTAAAAAGTTTTGTTAGTAACTACACAATAAGCACAATACTTATCACAGTGATCATGGTAATACACATAAAATTCCTTAACATTTTAGCCCTAAAGTGGAAAAATCCACAAACACTTACTTCTATCTTTCTCCAGCACTGTAAGGAACTCTCATCCATAACCATTATTGGAATTAGACATACATTAACACAGGGTTTGTTGTGCAACCTCATGGGCACCAACTAACACAAATGTATTTTCATCATATACCATGAATAGGAAAGCATATCTTTGCGCCCTACTTAGATTTTTCTTCCACTCTCCCAATAATGTTCATGTAATGATTAGCCTCCAAGCCCTGTCCACTCATGGACAGGTCTTTCATTTTAATTTTTCTTTCTTTTTTGTTTTAAAATTTTTTCGATGGGATTTTGCTGTACATTCACATGTAAGCATAGCAGTTTCTGGCAATAAGAATATTTTTTATAAAACATTGTTCAAAGGGACAATGTTGTGTGGACAATGTAACTGTCCTACCCCATTGACCTACATAACATCCAAATGTGAGTCGGGATATTTGACAGTTTTTGATAGACTGTTTATTTTAATGCAGAAAAAGCTTTTTATTCTATGAATACAAATACGTCATGCTCAAGTAAATGGACATGTAGAAGTAGGTCTCATAAAAGGGGTATTCTGAATGAGAGAATAGCAAAGGCAGCAATTATTCTTATGAGCCTTTTAACTAACTGGGATGTGTACAAACCCATGGGATTCGATTATATTACAAAAGTACAGTAGTCAATACTAAACACAGATGCTGAGAGAGTACATCATCTTTTAATGAGCAGATCTGTGGAGCCTGAGTGTTTTAAAAAGATCTAGATCAGATTATGATCTGTTAAGCCTTTAAAACCGTGAGCAGGTGGGTTGGGGAGTCTCAGTAGTAAAGCACAGCAGGCGCAGGGAAGAAGAATCTCATTTACAGTGAGACAATAAACTGGGTTAGCATGCAGTATATTGTGCAGCAAACAAAAAGAACACACCTTTAAATGCACTTTTTTCAATCAGTTTATAAAATTGGGTACAGAGAACAATTTACAGGAATATCTGGTGTGTTTTTTATAGTCTTCTAAAATGACGGTGATTCTGTGCTGGAATGTAATCTATTGTAGTTTTAACTAAATATTAAATATTGCATTAAATATATCAAATTTAGGCACATCGCAGTTCAATTTTATCAGAATTCAGTGAACCGTCTTATAAATATATAGAGGACCTATAGATAGATTCAGTAGACCATACATTATGTAATTCAGTAAATCTGCAGTCAATAAAGAAAAATTGTTTATTTAAAAAAAATACCAAATGCTAAAACAATTTTCTAAATGTTGAAATTTTAGTTTAGAGTAATTTAACATTCAATAACTATTTATAAAAGTAGCCTTGTGTAATAAAGCAAATATCAACTATTTATAAAACATGAAACCTTAAATTAAACATGGCCATTCTAACCAAATATAGATTTTTTAAGTCAGTGATAACAGAGTGATGTCACTATCCATTCTTTGATGTCCTTTGCAATGTAACTTTATTGTTGGTCTAATTAATTACAAAATTATACTAGGATTACAATTCTGAATGCTAAGTAGAGAAATTATATCAATATAGCATATTTGCATGTAAATTAACAAGTTATCGTAATTATACAGATATTAAATAGACTTATTTCTACATTCAGGTCTTTTTAGTAAAACGAAAAAGAAATAAGGCAAACAAGGAAGTGACTAAAACCTAAATTGATCAGCTGAAATTCAAACTTTACCTCCCAAAAAAGAAACTTTGAATGTCTGGTACCAGTACTGTGATGCATTTAGCTGGTGAGTACGGGAAGCGACTAAATAGGTTTAAAGATAATTAAAGTTATGTTAAATTTTTAGGTTGTTCATTATTTAGTGCTGTCTTGCTTTTTCCATCTATGAACAAGAGACGGTACTTAATCACTTCATAAACAATTCCTTGGTGATCTCTCAGCTGCTAGTTATTGAATGCAATGAAACAAACAGCGAATGTGGAGGAAGGCTTATTTTGATTAAAACTGTTTTGTAGGTTGTTGTTGAAGCTACACAGATTAAAAAAGGTCTCACTTGGGATCAAATGAGAACAAATCCTCAGTTAAAAACAAAACAAAACATTGTTGCGAGGCCAAAGCTGCACACAAACTGCTTTCTTTGATGTGTACCTTTCAAAAGTCAATTCTGGTTGGTGCTTTCTTCAGCTTCTTGAAAAATCTATTGAGATAACAGAAGCTCTGTGTTGTTGTGTTTTATTATTTGTTATACCTTGTGAGATTTTCAAGATGTTGCACAAAATGATCATTGTAAACCATCTGCACCAAAGAGTAGCACATAGTTTTTTGGGAAGAAGCATATAATTTAACAATCATGCCGCAGACTAAACACACTGAACCGCATGAATAAATGCAAAGAAAAAAACTGTTCAACCTGACCCAAAGCAATTTTTAAAAATCATTGTCAAACAGCATATGGAAAAACTGGGAGTGTGTGATCTGGAGTCAGTTAGTCAGGAAGCTGCTGCTTAACCTGACCTGACTAAGTGAATCAAACCGATCTGAACTCAGCTAAACAGAAACTGCTCAACCTTGCCTGATGTTACAGATAAATTTTACAAATTTCCCCAGCCAACCTGCCGGTGTCACATGTGACACTTTGGTGAAATACAGCATCCATTTGGCAACTATTCCCTTTGAGCTTATCCTTTAATGCTAAGTCATAGGTCTTTGCTTTTCACATTGTCAGTGAGGGTCAAAGGTTAAAAGGAGGCTCTGATCATCCAGACACAATGCCAACCAAACAGTAGAGCAGTGCAACCAGCACTAGATCTGTGCTGGAATAATTTTAAAACTGAACTTACATGAAATGTTTCAAAGAAAGCTTTTCATCAAGATTTAATTCCGTCTCAAACCTAATGATGACTCCTGAGGATGGTCACATTCAAAATGGAGTCCTGGAAGCACGCGGATGAAAACCTCATAACCTTTTTTGCACTTTTCACTCATAAAAATGGTAACCATGCCAGTGTTAAATCCTTGGAGCAAAATAAAAAAAAAATTAAACCTGACTGATTTATCTTTTTTGAAAATGATATTGAATTGAAGGGTCTTTTGCAGAAAAGAGTTTGTTTGAAGGTATGGGGGGATGGTGGATCGACATTAAGACTTTCTCATCCCAGATGAGTCACCCTGCTGTCTTTTATTTCTTTTTCTCTGCACTGAAAAGGATAAGAGTCTCGGAAAATCATTGAAAAAGTCAAAGAAGAGCCATCACTGAATGGATTAATTATTTCAGTGTCTAGGGCAGGCTTGAACAACTAAACCAAAACATAAAACTTTACTTTACACATTGATCATAAAACCCACTCTGTGATGCACTCATGGTCACTTTACATCTGCTTAGCTTTGGAGACTGCTAGAAATAATCGATGTTTCTACACTTATAAGAAGCAAAAAGGAAAAATAAATCAATCCTGAACACAAATTCACCAACAAGATGGTTGATCTGATACCCTCAGCTCAATCAAAGATATTCTAACATATCTGATTCTAAGCCGGTGGCCTTCCTGATCACCTATGTTTTCAAAAAGAGCCAACGTAGCGGTTACAGAACTACCTTTTGCCATGATTCTTGTGCAATATGTCTGTGTTTTGTTAAGGAATTGTTTGTCTGCACATTTTCCTGTTTGTTGGTTTGTAATCAATGTCACTTTCTGATCAGCTGACCTCCGATCACCAGAGTTCACAACCAACTCTTTAACTCACTTAAAGGTGTTGTGTGTAAAAAGCTGTGCAAGTTATTGCAAAATGTTTGTTATATGCCAAGTGGCATACAAACCGTGAAACTGAGTGCTGGTTCTATATTTGACTGAAAGCATACAAATAATAAAGCAACAAAACAAGAACTTATTAACTCTTCCTAACACTTCAAT
This sequence comes from Danionella dracula, assembly GCA_900490495.1. Lineage (NCBI taxonomy): Eukaryota > Metazoa > Chordata > Actinopteri > Cypriniformes > Danionidae > Danionella > Danionella dracula. Next base: position 3,244,723 of record UELW01000378.1, on the reverse strand, counting down.
GTGTAGAAGTTGCATTTAATTTCAAACTCCAGTGAACTAGAGTGACTCATGCACCTTGATCAATCTTGGTAGACATGAGGTGGAAAAAAAACAGCAGCTAATCTTAATTGTTTAAGAATTACTGATGGTGACACTTTATAGCTAACATTAGGAATTAAATTTCTTGAGACACTGTTAACAGAGCATGGCAATGTGAAATCCATCTGTAACCTGAAGTCACTGAATGTTTGGGATGCCATTATGTGATTTCAGTACAATGAGTAGCATGAAACCTTATGTGATAAACAGCTATTTGGCAACAATTTAGACATTTTCGTTTTATTTGCAGCTGAAAAATGTCAGTAAATAGGAGAAACTCAATAGTAAAGCCAAATGTTCGGTGAGTCTCAGTAAGTGCTGGGATCACAACACACTAAATCATGCTTTAGCTCTTTTTGGGGAAAGAAATTTAAAGAGTTTAAAGGAAACCCATCAATTCATTTCGTTTTCATTGTAAAATAGCCGGTTTAAAATATAATTAAAACCCAGACACTCTATGTAACATTAAATCACGGAACATTTCCTATTGTTAGTACTTCTTATATAATATTAGTTTCATTTACACCCAATGAAACAAGCAATTGTTTAAAATCTCTTAATCGGCTGTACAAATACACCTGTTAACTATGTATTCATAACGGATAAGGACACTCCCTCTGCCCTGCCCCTTCACTGCTGGGCATTCAGAGCTCAAATTCATTCTCTTCAAATCCTGCCTGCTGCTAAATCACACATACAAAGAAACACACACTGTTCCGCCCTCCTCTGCATTCACTTGTCAGCTAAACCAGATGTCGCCTCATAATTGGCTGATATGAGCACCCATATCACCCACAAGACATTACTACATGTGCACACCAGATGTGTGCACTGCAACCCTAAAATTTCTTTATCCTCTTCTCATCCAAAAACACACACTCTTGTTTGTGGTTATTGGTAAGATGGGTTACTCCTTTAAAAACATGTTTGTAAGCTTGGAAAAATGGCTAGATTAAAATTAAATAATTGTCATGTTTTTTTCCTGAGTTCTTATTTTTCAGCTAATCTTTAGGCATAAACACACACTTCTATTTTAGGCTTATTTTATTACTTGTTTACCAGGATTTGCTGGAATGGAAAACATTTTTATAAACCCACCCTGAATCTAATACTATTTATCCAGATTTTCGAAAGCCAAATTTAAAATTGTGTTAAATGGTGACAGCAATCCAGAAAAGGGCAAAACAAATCTTTGAAAAAGCAAATTATAAAAAAAAAAAAGTAGTGACTTAAGTGAAATATGTAAATTATGTAATTTAATTATTCTTTATAATGTATTTGTGGAATTTTATATATTAAGACTATTTCTATTCATGATTTTATCAGTATTTAGATTGTAAGTTGATCTAAATGTAACAAACACTTCAGTTTTAAAAAATATTTAGTTTAATTTAATTTAAATAAATTATTTTTAAAAATATTTAATTTGTTTGTTAGTTGTATAGTTGTATTATTTTAATTAAATGTTGCTCATTTAAAACACAAAATTACGAAGCTGTAGTGTTCAGTTTAATATGTTTGTGATCTATAGAAGTGGGTTATCTGCCGGTAGGTGCCCCCCAAAGCTCAAAAAACACCACTATCTTATAACATACAAAAAGAAACGTAACAGTCAAAATTATTTTCCTTCCAAACCTCAACAGGAGTGCAGAAATCATGTGCTATATGAGTCAGTTCTAGCTAGAAAAAAAAACGAAGTGGGATTTAGAAAAAATGGTGACATTACTTGTGTTCGACGGAGAGCAGGTCTGGTCTGTGGATTACGCGTTGACGGAGAGAGTGAGAGAGAGCATATCTAATCAGCATTCTTGAAGCCAAGCTGTAGTGAGAAAATAGATCCCAGTCTTAGTGCTCCGGCCCCCTGCTGTGCTACCTGTCAAAGCCAATATTTCCCCTTCAGCTCCCCACAACAACACCACATTTAGCTCCTTTCATATATTTTCCAACAAACTCAAACACCTGCTCAAATTGTTTGCAGTTTGTAATTCCCAAGCAGACAAACTTGAGTCATTTAGCACTTATTGTGAAACTGGAATGATTGAAAGCTCTGATTTGTTGACGGTCACAGTGTAACAGGTAAACAGTGGTCATTGTTTCTTAAAAAAAAAATGGCATTACTTACCTTTACTAAAAATATTCAATGTAGTTTTAAAAGCCTATTTTCATTATTATAGCACGAGCTGACCATTTGTATCCCTTAAACTACTTAAAATGGTAGTTTATGACCTTAAATAAAAAAATAAATGAAACATGTATTCATAAACTTCTATTTCGATTTAATGTAAATTTTTTGACATGCTATGCTATGGTGGTAAACCAAATCAAAAATATGAAAACAATAAAAATAGTAAAAACACAATTATAAGTAAAAGAAAAGTTGTTCACAGAAAACACTCTAAAAACGAGAACACAAATTATGCAAAAGCACAACAAATATGACATCAAATTAACAAAACAGAAAACACAACAACAAATAAAACACACCTGAAAAGTTAGGTATAGTTTGAGAAGTAATATCTTGTTGTAGATTGGAAGATTTTCTATTTATTCATCAAAAATATACTGGAGGTTAATATTATCTAAATGATGAGGTTTATGAAGATTTAGTTTTAGCAAGTATAAAAGTTCTACGTTTATCAATGAATTAAATAACATGTTTGAAAAAGAGCATTTGCTGGAAAATATGTTTAGCACTTATCCAGAGGCAAATGTTTATGTGCACATTGTGTTGTCTCTCACACACACTCAACTAAACCATACTGAAGCATCACTTCCTGTTTACTGTGGTAAACAGATGTTTTGTTCAAGCAGAGCTTAAACAGTATTTACCAATTTTTTATGTTTGGTCAGATTTTTATTTAATTTTGCTCAATAGGTTTTTGATTGTGTTTAAAAAAACTCTTTGCTTTGTTTTACACCTCATGCTCTGTAGTACTGAACCATCTGGTTGTATTACCGTGGGATTCTGTCAATATTCACATTTTTAACTCAACAATTTTATTTATACTTAAATTAATTTTATGTAGATGTCTGTAATCTTTATCTAAATTCAAATCACTTAATTTGATAGAGGTTAATAACTAATTCGCAACAAAAATGCATATTCGAGTGAATTTGAGCTTTGGGTAGCATGCACAGTTGCTCAATTTTAAAACAATAAAACAAATTATGATATTTCAGATTTTAGACTGTGTGTAGAGGTTAGATTGTCACCTAAATGACCAAAACGTGTGTGCACAAGGTGGCTAAATTTCATTATGTTTTGGCAGGATATATATTGCTTTAACCTACTAGGGATACGTTCCCTCTCTCTGTGTTATACTGCGAAAAAATCATTTGCATTTTTTTCCGGGAGTGTGAAGTATCAAAGGCGGGCCCCTGCTGAGCAGCGAATAGACAGAGCTGGCAGAAGCATGAATTTTTCAGCAGCTCTCGCCCTCCCTTTCTCTCTCATTCTGACTCTTTCTCTCTTTTCCTGTCGGTTCAGTCGATATGCTGTGTGAACGAGAAGCCCAAGCTGCATGTGAATTTCATCTAAACCAGTTTGCGAATACTAAACCCAGAGTATAAGTCTAAATGCAGGTGTTGTGAGGAATTCTTTCCTTCCTGTGTGTGTGTGTGTGTGTTTTTTTTCTCTCTCATTGTGATAGATGTGATGATTCTGGAAACATTTCATGTGTTTATTTCTCTTCTGCCACTTGGGACACACAATATGTCGGTTTGTTTCAGTCATTAGGGTTCCGTTTGTCTAATCCCAGCTTCATGAAAAGAGGGGAGGATGTGGTTGTACTTGTAAAACAACAATGTTTTTTGTAACAATTTACACAGCTCAAGTAATTCCATTGTTTTGCTTTCTTTATTTGAACACAATAGTGGATGTGTTGATAACAAGTTGTTGTTAGCTTTCATTAAGCACTCCTATTGTCTATTGTGTGAAAGAAATGAAAGAAATAAACACATGTAGGACTGGATCAAGATAAGGTAGGGTAAAAGTGAATGAACAATGAGCAAAAATATTGAAACAAGATAGTTATGGGAAATTACCATGTTCTGTTTAGGTTAAAATAAGCTTTATAAAAAAGTAAATACAGATAGGCTTACTTCTAGCTATGAGGAAAAAAAGATTAAATGTACTTAATGTTTTAAAATCAACTATACTATATTAAGTGTAAAATCAAATAAAAAACACATTAATAAAATACTAGGGTAAACTTTAAGAAAGTCAGCTGGAGCTAACAAATAAAGAATGAGGTCCAGAAATATTGATCTTGGGGAATGTTTGTCTTGCTGATTTGATATGTCACTGTTGGCTCAGAAGCCCTATACCCCATTTTTATAAAGGCTCTATGAATGATGTCCTCATGATTAAAAGTAAATTTATGGAAAAATAACGATGATGACAATAACAACGATGACTGTTTTCAAAATGAGACACCTGCACTTTTTTGAGACACCTACACTTTATACACATTAAATCAGCACTACAGGCGTAAAATGTTGGATTATTTTTAAAGTGCACAAATGCAAAACTTTGAGAGTTACATTAACACTATAAGAGTTTACGTTAACAGCAGAACTGTGTTAAATTTGGGAAAAATAATCATAATACTCTTAGTGTTAGTTAAACTGTTATAGGCAAGGCAAGGCAAGTTTATTTGTATATCACATTTCGTACACAGGATAAAGTACATTTAATAATCAAGCATTAAAACAAGTCATATTAAAAGAAAAAATTAAGGCGTAGATTGAGTGAAATGCAGAGATAAAATAAAGATAAGACAAAAATTATAGTGTCACATTTACAACTTTTGTCAGTTTTTATATAGATATTGTCTTTTTTTACCCACATCATGTGAGCTAAGTCTCTGGAAACTTTGATGATGCTGGGAAAAGTCAATGGGTCCAGAAGACGCGGATGACAGGAATTATACCGCCGAATTCAGAACTCAAAAAATTATTTGAGGACAGGAGTATGTGGAGATTTTTAAACTTTATAAACTTACTTTGACTAAGCTCACCCATTCACCTAGCAGCAGCATCATCAACACTTAGGTTTTTACAACACATTTTAAACTATAGAAGTGTGGATTTAACTCTCAAAGTTTTGCTGTGCACAATTATTTTCATTGCATCATTTTCCTTTTTTGCCTTAATTGATCAGTTATTTGAGATCAAGTCAATACAAATCATTTAAAACAACGTTAAGTGAAAATTTGCATTCAAATTCACTCTGTGTTTAGGAAAACTTGTGGGTAAAACATAACAAATGTACACAACAAACAACAGCAAGCAATGTTCTGTAAAAGTTTTTAACCTAAGTTTAAATAAATAAATAAATAACTCATCACCAAAACACTTCATGCTGTTTGCCATGGTTTAATTTTTCCATCAGACATGCCACTTGGCTAATTGTGTGTGTTGTTACACACGTTCACTTGTTTGTGGCAAGAATCCCTTCCAGGCACACTGCCCTTACAATATGGAAGCTAAGGAGGGAAAGAGACAAGAAATAGACACTTGAGATACTGATCTTCCATATCCTCTCTCGCAGCACTTCTATCTGCTATTATCCACTTCTAATAGAGCCATCGACACTATCTCACAGAGAAGAAATGATGTCATTTAGATGTGTTTAAATCACATTAAGGTACACAGTCCGGGAGGGGGGTATACAGTCAATTTTAGATAGAAGTTATACTTCAGAGTGCCTGCTCACTTTTCCAGTGGTGGAAATGTAATCCCAATGATTGATATTTTATTTTTTCATCAATAAATGTTATTATTTATAAGTTAAACAATTTTATATTTGTGCTGTACATGAATTTTTTTTTTTTGCTTTACAATCAAAAAGTACACAATGTGTATATACGTTTTGGATTTCAAAATAAGGGAAATTGTTCAAATCTGCCAAGTAAGGAACATTTAAAAAAAATTATTAAAAATGTAAAAAATTATTTATATCTAATTCTAATCTCAGAAAGCAAAACAGTAAACATGATCTACCGCTGATACCACAGGTAAACATCTGTACAAATAATAATATGCATTCTGCCTAGGTTCAGTGTAGCGAAACAATTGCACCTTGTACATTTACATTTATGCTTTTGGCAGACGCTTTTGTCCAAAGCGACTTACAGAAGCGGAAATCCCCAATGCCATTCGCTGGGGATTGATCCCAGGAACTCATAAATGCAAAGCATGTGTTAAAGCGGCAATATGTATTTGAAGAACAAGGAAAAACACAAGACCGTAACTACATTTCACATTTAAAATAATGAATCATTTAAAATTTTAAATAAAGTGACATTATTTTATTCACTAGCAAAAATAGTTTTTTTCCCATAAAAATCAATAAATTAACTGGTTATCCATGTTTTGAAACTTGGCAAACAGTATTGATAATGTTAGTACAACAACTACTTTCACCAGCAAACATGGACGATGGTGAATGTGTCAGTGGGGGCTGACATTAGAGAAAAGGACTGTTGGGGTGAATTTTAACAACAAACTGTAGTTGTTTTGTTAACAGAATATATTTCCAAGTGGGCTCTCGGTCTCCTAATTAACCAGATGATCCTATAGCTGCCATTCTGCAAAACAACACAACACACAAAAGCATTCAGCTTTAAGTCAAACTTGTTATTGGTAAAGCTCAATTGCATGCAAGAAGATGTAAAAACTGTCAATGATGAAAGAAATTGAAGTTATAAATGTAATCATAAATAAAAAAATGTTTTAAGAGAGCGGGAGGATGGGGGCACCATGTTTGAATGGTTGACTAAAAAAACGCTATGAATTTTTACCAGAATATAAAAAAAGATTGTACAAAAAAAACATACAGCAACTTTTTCATTAAAATGTATGCATAAAGCACACAAATATTTAAAAAGAAATGCAATTTCATTTCAATGGTGGACTGGCAGGTTGTCCAGAGACTATACCTTTCACCCTGTATGAGACCTGAGACCCTAATTGGGATTAAAAGATAGGCTAGAAGATGAACGAGAAGTCTTTTTCCAATCTGTTTTGGGTTTTGGTCTCTTCATTTCAATTCGAACTGTGACTAGACATAGCACATCCAGAAAATTACAGCTTTAAATCCTTATTCATGTTTGATTTTAAGAAATGTTTGTGTGAAAAATGAAATAATGCATTAGTTAGTTGATTAGTCATGATAGGGGAAAAAATACACGCTTAAAAGAAAATTACATCCAGTGCAAAAAGTTTGTCTAAACTAGTCACTGTTGTTTACAGTATGAAGTTTTCTACAATCCTTACAGCAGCAGGACCCTGGAGGAAAAGTCTTGCCTTTTTAATAAAATGTGCTCCTAAAGTTGAAATGTGTTGATCTGAAATTGGCCCTAACCAAATCGAACATAAACCCATTATCTTGCTTTTGCTTTTTCAATAAATGAAATTCCTTCTAAAACATCAAAGCAGATTTTACGTGTGTTGTCAGAATGCATGAATTTGACACTGACCTTCTGAAGCCTCCAAACGCCTGTTTGTCGTTCTACGTAATGATTTCTGACAAAGAGAACAATGGCAGTGAACAGTCACACTCTCAACAATAGCTCTTGTGCTCTTTTAAACCTGAAACCCAAAGGGATTGTGGGGGAGGTGTTCGAAGGGGTGTTTTGAGAGACTGAGAAGTGCTAAGAGCCCTTAAAATGCAAAGAGGAACTATTTACATTTTAGGATTGGATTTTCTCTCAATATTTTTCACATACATCTAAAAAAAACTAAAAATAAATAAATAAATAAATAAGTAAATATATATATATATATATATATATATATATATATATATATATATATATATATATATATATATATATATATATATATATATATACACTAGCTACTTTACTTATAATAAAGGAAACATTCTAACTTATTTTGAGTGAAAGAAAACAGATATACAAATTCCCTAAATATATTAAGAGTCTAATGAAAAATTACTGCTTTTTGGTTAAACTATTCAACTTTTAGTGTCCTTTTGATAGCTTTGTAGTTTGAGTTGAAATGAGACTATGTAGCCAATAGAGGACCAATATTATTCAATCAGATGACATGGGATCATTATTTTTTAACAGCAACCTGTACCCGAGAGTATGTGATGTTAACTACTGTACAAAATTGATACAAAAGAATTTGCATGGCAGAATAGACAAATTCAGAAAAATGTTTATTCAGACTGTTAGGAACCGTTTTAAAACCAAAATATTTTTAGGTTTTTAATTGATAAACATCCAGAAATTGTTGTTTCTGGTTTCTGATCACTCATGTGTTATTTAATAAACTAGCTTCAATAGCTCTAGAAATTGACTAATGAAAAAAAGCAGTCTAGGACGAAGCGCACAGATCAAGTAAAATAATGTTGTCGTTTTTTTAAATGCAAACTTTAAGACCAAACAAATTACATTGTATATCTTTATAAACAATTGTACAGAAGAAGATTTTGAATGAAATTTAGGCTGTTTTAGCTCAGAATTTCATTTTGATTTTTAGCGAGCTAAAGTTTGGTCAAGGTTTTTTTTTACTAAATTGCTGCTGTTACCTTAGGTATAGTTTCGAATTACTAGCTGTTGCACAAGGCAGAACCTTCTTTTAAAAGCCAGCTTAAGAAATGTTTTCGTACCAAAAATAAGTTTCAGACTAACAAGTAAGCTATTTTGTAGTGTAAGCTACTGAGCAAAGCTTTGCTAAGCAATTTACAGTCAAAGTGAGAATAACCTTCTGAGAATAAAGTTTAATTATAAATATAAATCTTCCACCCGATTATTGTGTTGCTAAATATGAAATGAGACCTTAATACAGTGTCTGAATAGTTTTTTTCTTGTTGTATGTGGAACATGTGATGTCAGCAAACAGAACCATTGGACATTTATTTTGTAGTTTTTAAATACTTTAAATGTCCCCTTGAGATATATATACAGAATGTAATTAGCTAATTTAAGGTGAGAATTATCAGCAGCCTGGAAGCTATATTTGCTACTCTTTTGATTAAGGCCAAATGCAGTCAGCCTCCGGATGCCATTATAGGTTCTGAGAAGGATGTATAGCATTTGAGCTGACTTGGATCTAGAGATTCCATTGCAGGGATTAATTTATATTTTACATGCTCCTCCAAGAGATCTTACACCAACACCATGTCAATCAATCTGTGGACATAATTTTACTGGCTGACTTTCAGAATAAACCTTGAACTTGAAACCTTAATCTCCACAGATCGGATTAAAACCAAAGTAAATGTCAGCGTTATCTCTAACACAAATGGCAAATCCGATACTACATCTGTTTAAATCATATTTTATACATCTTATGAGTCTTTGTCTCTCTCTCTCTCTGTAACATTGGTACATAATGGTAGAGTAGCAGAACTTTTCTGTATTGATCAGAGTGAGTAAGGCTTGGCTGTCAGAGGAAGGCCGAAAGTTCTCTATATATCTGCTGAAAGGTTTAGAGAAAGAGAAAAATGGACACTGGGTTTCCTTCAATATAGTGTGTGAGAGAGAGAGTGGGGGAGAAAGGGAGAGAGAGAAGGATTTGCTTGAGCTGAAATGGCAGTCCACAATCTCCTTCCGAGTCCATTTCTTCCCGATCGACTAAACTGAACATATAGCTAAAACAGCTCAGGCTCCATCAAAGCTTTTCAGAGAATATTGATTTCCAATAAGGATCCTTGGACAAATTTAATTGAGCTATCTTTGGGTTTTGGAGCTGTCCGCAATCAATTTGTGTACTTTTACGGTGGATTTATCAACATGCTATGGTCAGGATCATGCAATAACAGAAATTGTGATCCTGTAGTTATTTTCCATTAAGCCTAATTAGAGCTTTATTAGACTAAATTGAATTTCTAGTAAGATATTTTACAGATGTCCGTTTTTGCTTTTTGTAATTGTAATTATGGAACTGTTGATGAAATGATCAATCCCATAAGATACTTCTGTACAAGATATATTATATATGTAATCATTTAACCAAATAGGAATAAAAAAATTGGATAAGTTGATTATCTTATTAATACCGCATATGCTACAATACACATTAACATCTAAAACCAAGTAAAAAGGCAGTGATTTTGTTAACTCATGGTTCTGTGTACCTTTATGTTTAATCACTATTTTATGTCAGTTATGTTCAGTAATGTTCACTTACAGGGTGTGGTTTTTTAACAAGCACACACACAACACATGCACGCACGCACACACACGCATGCACGCACACGCACACACACACCCACACACAAGCACACACGTTATGATTTTTGATTTCCTGTATTAATTACAGTTAACTTGATTTTTTAGATCTTTCAGGTGCTGATTATGTAGCTAAAACTACACATTACCGATAATTAATTAAGCATTAGCAAATATTTAGTTTTTTATTATATGTTTAATACACATTTATAAGCCGTTTATATTATACATATAAGCACTTTAATCCTCATTTTATAAGTAGCTAATATGCTTAATACAATTAGTTTAATGTTTCATTGAGGATCAGTTAATCATTTATAAATTACATTTTCACAATTTAAAACCAGTTATTTATTAGCTGTAAGTGATTCATGAGGTCAGTTTATGTGTTTATAAATTATTATTAAACTTTTTAAAAGCACATTAATACATCTTATCATTCAGACGTATAGTAACAGTTACTTAGTGTGATAACAAGTGGTTTATTAACACATAATCCTACTGTAACTCAATTACTACCTGCCATTTAACTGGTTTTGTGAGCTCATCTACAGTGAGGACTATTTACGCTTTGATTATAGAATATCGGTGAAAGCGGCGTTAAAAGTTCTGGAATATTAACCGTAAATTCACTAATACTTCTCTTTCTGTAACAATTTCAGTAAAAGACTTTATCCAGCGACTCATATCTGTGAGAAACATTGTTGGCATGCAAAATGAAGAAAAATGCAACATGAGGTTGCTTTGGAAACAGTATGTATATGTATCAGATTCAAGACTACAAATGACCAAAGTTACCTGGGTCAGATAAAAAAAGACATAATTGAGCTTTTCAGACTGTCATGAAAATATCTGATACAGGACAGATATGGGCAAAAAAATTGGATTTGCGTCACTATGTGCTGCAGTCTGATTATAGCCTTATGGATATCTGACATATGAGCAGCAGGTTATATTCTTGAGTGTTTACTTACTGTCTCAACTAAGAAAAAAAACTTTTTGTTTGTTTGTTTGTTTTTTCTTTCTTGCTGTAAATTCTGGTTTTGGTTTATTATCCTGTGAATATAATTTCATGACAAGTCTTTTTCTTTGTATTAAGTAACTTTAAGACTTAAAAATCTGCATAATTAAGGGCTCGCAACTTGAGTGTTAGCTGTTAGTTAAATGGGAAATTCCAGCTATTTGCCCATTTTTAGTCTCTGCATACATGCACATTTTTAGTTAAATCAAGTTCTTTCATTCGTTTTTTTTTTTAGATTTTTATACTTCTTTTGCTGATAGTGTTTGAGAACTTGAAACCTAACACAGGGAGTACAAGGGCAAACACAAATGTATCCATCTTTCAGTCCATTCATTTTCTTCCATTCAAATAAACTTAAACGGCTCTGGAAGAAGTGATAGGAGATGAACTGCTAGGACAATAAAGAGTTATTAATTTATTCATTTGGGATTACTGCTTCTTTGCAAAATCCGTCCACTTGTCTGATCAGATAAATATCAGTCAGATAGCTCAGAGGGAGGGGATTGGACAAACCTGACTCTTTTCTTCCTTCCAGAGACTTTAATGAAGCTGAGATGTGTGACTTAAACTTAGCAAGATTTTATTCAGTCCTGGAGGCTAGTTTCTTTGTCTTCGGTTGGTTCAGTGTCTTTGGTTGACATTGAAAACTGACTAAGCTAGCCAATTATAGACAAAAAGCATTTCACAAACGAATTAGTTGTTTTTGACTGTGAAATGATTTTCCTATGGCAGAAGGTGATTAAAAAGATGTATTTCTGTATTGTAAAAATGACTGCACAGGTGTGTTGTATGTATTTTATATAAACATTAAAGTCTTTATTAACTGAAAAACATAAATGGAATGTTTGCTTATAAGTGACAAAATTTAACCATAAAACAACTCTGAAGGTTTCAGCACTCTACATGTTTTTTGTTAACTCCAATGACAATAGGTTGCTGAAGTGCCAGCTCAAGGCCTGCTAAATGAATGTCTGGTGCTGCAAGAAGCTTCACAATATTTGAGTGTATGTCAAATATTGCAGTGAAATATTGCAGAAAGCCTTGAACCAGCTGAAACAACATTTGTTGCTGTTTGAAGTCTCACAGAGCCAGCTAAAAGATTTGCTAGTGTTGCAGGAAGCACTGCACAAGTTGAACGAGCAATCAGTGTTGCAGGAAGTCTTGCAGCAATTGAATGAACTCTGAGTGCTCAGAACCTTGCACCAATTGCACAGTCTGCAAGGCTCCCAGGGACCTCACATAGGGAATTCCTATTAACCCTACCTGATCCACACTAGGACTTTGTGACGCAGCTTTGACAGCAACGGCTAAAAAAGTGCTATATAAAAACTTGACTGATTGATTGATTGTTTGATTGATTGACCAGCTAATTGAACTTCCAGTACTGCAGAAAGCCTTGAGCCAGTTTAATGAATGTCTGATTTGACTGGAAGGCTCACGTCAGATGAAACAACATTTCTTGCTGTATGTATCATGCCAACTGATTTGCAGCTAAAATATATGCTAGTGTTGCATGCAGCATTGCAAAAGCTGAATTAACGTTTGGTGCCGGAGGAAGCTTAAGAAGCTTAAGGTGCCAGAGGCCAGCTGAGTGATTTGTCCTGCCAGAAGCCTCACACAAAGTAAATGAATGTCTATTAAATAAGAATCCTTGTATCAGCGTAACAACTTCCAATGTTGCAGCAAGTCTTGAACATCTGAATTGATGTCACTCTGCGCCAGTTAAATGAATGTCCAGTACTGTAGGAAGCCTCATGCCAGTTGAATGAAAGTGAAGTGTTACGGGAAGCATAACGCTAGCTGAAGACTAGCTAAATAATTGTCCGCCACTGCGGGAAGTCTTGCACCATTTACATTTATGCATTTAGCAGATACTTTTACCTACATTGTTAGTGTTGCTGCTGTTCTGACTGAATCAAAGAGGTTGTTCTGTTGAGAGATTTTCAGCCTTTCTAAGATGACACCCTCCAATTCCTTCTCTGAATGTGCAAGCTTGTGAGGGTATACAGGGGCTGACCTGGAGGGTTTTTCTCCAGTGAGCATCTCTGATTTAAACTTAATACAAGCTGAAATGGGGAGCCAGTGAAGAGATATGAGAAAGGAAGTAACATGGGCTCGCTTCAGTTCTTTGAAGATAAGATGAGCTGCAGAGTTCTGGATCTACTGCAGAGGTTTGAGCGTGTTTGCTGGAAGTCCTGCTAGAAGAGCATTTCAGTAGTCCAGGCGAGATAGGACCAGAGCCTGAACCAGGAGTTGAGTTGCACGCTCAGTTAAGAAGAGTCTGATCTTTCTGATGGTGTGCAGTGCAAATCTACATGCTTAAGTTGTCTTAGTGATGTAGTTTTTGAAGGACGGCTATTTATCCAGAGTGACTCCAAGATTCCTAAATGTAGAAAAAGGGGTAAATGTTGAGGATTCCAGCTGGATAAATGTTCACTGTTGCACCAGTTGAATGAACATCCAGTGTTGCAGGAAGCCTCATGCCAGTTAGATGAACAACCAGTATTGCATGAAGCCTCTTCTGCCAACCAGGGAAAACACTAAAAACAGAGACTGCGTGATTGTATACTGTCATGGCAGTGCAATAAAAATTCTGCTTATTCTGGGTATTTTAGTAACGAAAGTCAAAGTCATTTATTTTATTCAGTAAATGAGAGATAAAAACTTTCAATCTGATGCTGCAATAAAAACAAAACAAAAATGGATGAAATCTAATGTTATGAATTATTCACATGGCCAAGACCATGAGAAAGATTATAGACAGTATAAGCCTTATACATTTTCTAAAAAGGGAGTCAAAATGTTTGGACACCCCTAATAACCCCTAAAGATGACTTGACAAGTACACATTCAAATAATCATGAATCCCTTTATTAATTTTATACTGTAAGTTAGTTTTGGAACAATACTCAGTTAGTCATTCACTTTATATAGATCACACAAAGTCTATATAATAGCCTCTGGTGCTCCCCCTCATCTAAAATAAATATTTGTTAAACACATTCCTCCTCAAGATCATGAAACTCACATTACATTGGCCTTGGCTCCCTTATGAGTTGATCATGTCAAGAAATCTTAGTCTTCAAAACTGAGCTTAGCAACTTTGAACCCATCTCACGAGGCGTTGCTTCTCAAGGTTCTGTAGGTCCAGGGTTCCAGAGAAGCTGGAATCAGGGGGGTGGGCAGTAACAGGAGGTCAGTTCCAGCCTGCAGGCAGGTAACTCATTTACATACATTTAGGGGTGGGACCTGATGCCGCTCTGTTGCAGAATTGCTCAGCAGGACATTGTTTACATAATTGATGAAATATGATAATAATGCAAGCTGGCGTTGGGTTGGCAGGCGGGAGCAGATCCCAAGGGCAGGCACGGGAGAGAGACTGGTGCCTGAAGCAGCTTATTTTTGAAGGGGTGGGGGAAGAGTATGGTGAGGTCTTGTTTTTGGACTGACATTCCTGTAAAGGCATCGCCAGTGGTGGCCTGGTTGCCTTTTTATGATTTCTGTCATGAATATTTAATACACAGCTGTAAGGCATTCGGAGCCTTCAAGCTAATCTTCAGATTTATTTGTGTGCCAAAGCAATGCAAATTTTGTTGGAGCAGTTTATGTGTATTTGCTATCATTGTTTAAATTCTGTACATGTGTTATGTACTCATGTAATTGTTTGAAGAATCCACCGAAAAATATGCAACAGCATATCAATTACCTATGTCCCGGTTAAAGGGTTTTTTGTCTGCTAGGTCTTAACTGAGCTATTTTAATAAGCCATATGGAACTATGGAAGCACTGTCCATGAAGTTACCCATGTGATTCTGTAGAAGGCTTTAGATGCAAAACATTTGTATTCCCAACATTTTGCCTGTTAACAGTATACACTACTAAAAAGCTAAATATGTGAGTAAAGCTAATATTGGTGGAAAACCAAAATGTAAGACCCGCTCTATTCTGAGTTCAATAGATATGATTTGTTATCTTCAAGTGTTCACAGTTTCAATTCTCTTAACAAATTAGTAATAAAGAGGAGGTGCCTGCTTGTTGAAAATAATTTATTTACACACCTTGGAAAGCAATTACGAAAAATGTAATATGATGTGATAATTTCTATTTTGTGTAAGCATAATTGATTTGCAAATTATTTATCAGGAAAATATAGTAGTTATCAGAACAATCATCAAATTCTCAACAAAGTTGAGATGCATGCATGTAGCTTTCTTAGGCAGAAGGAAACATTTCACTGTTTTAGGTGAGTTAAGCTTGTTTATATATGATTGTCAATAGGGTAGCCATAGGCCTCTAGGATTATATCTCAAAATGTGTTAAAATGATAAGCATTTTTTGGGGTAATGTAAAGAAAAAATAATTGGGAAGGTATATATAATAAAATGTGTTTAATTTAGAGCATTACTAACTACTCTCCCCCCTCTTCTATGGGCAATCAAACTTTGGTTTATGAGCTCAATGACATCTACAGCAGAATTGAAACCCACAATCTGACACCCTCTACCCAACTCTGATCCACCAGAGCAAACATCAACTACTGAAGCCCCTCCCACCCCAGCACTTCAGATCAGCAAGGTTGATGTGGGTCGACTCTTCAGAAAGCAGAAGAGATTGAAAGCACCAGGTCCTGACAGGGTCTCACCAACATGCCTCAAAAGCTGTGCTGACCAGCTGGCACCCATCTACACAAACATCTTCAACAGATCATTGGAGCTATAATATAACAGGATTCAATGACTACAGACCAATGGCTCTCACATCTGGGGTCATGAAGACATTTCGGAGACTGGTGTTGGCTTACCAGAAGGACATCTCTGGTCCTCTCCTGGACCCCCTGCAGTTTGTCTACCGATACGATCGGTCTGTGGATGATGCAGTCAACATGCAGTCAACACTACATCCTGCAATATTTGGACAAACCAGGGATGTATGTGAGGATCCTGTTTGTGGACCTCAGCTAAGCATTCAACACCATCATCCCATTAATAAACTCTATCAGCTCTCAGTTCCTGACTCTATCTTTGAGTGGATCACCAGCTTTCTGACTGGTAGACAACAGCTAGTGAGGATGGAGAAATATACCTCTGACACCCGCACCATCAGCACTGGCACCTCCCAAGACTCCTAAGTAAAGCTCCTGAAGTTTGCTGACAACACCACTGTCATCCAGGCAGGAAGTAGAATGGCTGGTTCTCTGGTGTGGCAAGAACAACCTGGAGCTTATAATGCTCAGTGGAGATGGTAGTGAACTTCAGGAAAAGCAATTTACTTATATAACCTGTGTTACTGTGCAATGTCATTGAGTCGTTTTTGAGTACCCCTGTACCACAATAAATTCCTTGTGTGTGTGCACATGCACTCTTGGCAATAAAGAGCTTTCTGATTTTGATTAATATTGGAATCCCTGTATATAACTTGATTAAAGAAATAAGTTGAGGTTGGTGAGTCTATCACTTAAAAATATGTAACTGATTGCCCTTGGTTGCATTTCTTTACTTCTCTTAGAACCACCATTCCAACAGTCCAAGCACACATAAACACACATGTACACACAGTCCTACCTTCTCATAGTCTCTCATCAAGCTTCCTCTGGGTTCATGTTTATGTGTGTCACACTCTTTCACACCCGGGCATATGTTGCAGCAGAAGCTGGATCAATGCCACATGCCAGCCTGCTCTCCACCACCTGTGTTCCCTCCCTCAGCTCTCAAAAACACAGACACACACTCTTCTGCCTGCTCTCCACCACCTGTGTTCCTTCTCTCAGTGCTGCAAGGCATACACAAAGACATGGATATTGCTAGAGTTGATGCAGTAGTCCCTTCCACTGTAGTTCTATTGAGGTTTTTAATTCTTTATTCAGTTTTATTAAATTCTAACTTGAACAAAACATAATCATTTCTTTTAGTTCTCATGAATAGAAAAAGAGTTTTCTTGTGCTGTGTAAATCGTTCAAGAGGTTTTATCATTTCAGACACCCTGTGCACTTCTTTGTTCTGTAAAAAGAGGTGTTCACTCATTTTTAGTAATGTGGAGACAAAACTACATTAATTCTATGTGCATGAAAATATCAATGTATGAAATTATTTTGCTAGACATTTATATGTAGCTTTTCTCCGTTTTGATGTTATTTACAGATTAGGACATTTTAAGGGTATTCATATTGATGCCAAGTTCTGATTGCACGATTTTGATTCGCTGACAGTTTTCGAGAAATTGTAATCAAATGCCCGAAATCACAAACAAATCAAGACCCGTACATTCATATGTGGACCTGTCGGCTGATGTCAATCTACTATGCAGTATGAATACAGCAACGACTGAAGGCTATTCCAGACAGCCATACAATGTTAATAGTTGTGGGATGCAATTACATTGACAAATCTTAGATCTTATTAATTATTGTACAAGGTAGGTTCAAATTACAAACGCATACATTTTAAAATAAAATACACCCTCCTCTAGGCATATCTCAGTCTGAGCCTTGATCAAAACTAGAGAACCCTGCATATCAAATTGGAAAAAAACACATTTTTATTACTTTGGCCTGCAGTCTGATCAAACATAGCCTGACTGCACATTGACACTAGAAATGAGGTGTGGGTTAATGGGAATTTTTAATCTTTGTGTAGAAAGTGGAATGGTTATTGTGGGTTCTACGGTGGAAAAAATGCCCTGTAGAGTTGCTAATAATACTGTTCATCAGTATTATAATAAATAAATCAGAGCTTCTTAAAGTAGTCACATGACAGCAGTTTTGACCAGCAGAAAAAGGAAGTAAGTTTATATTTTCTAGCATTCATTTAGTACGGTGGCCGAGAGGTGCAAAACACATTTACATAACGTGAAACACTTTTACAAATTACAAAACAAATTAACATTTTAGAAAACACATTTACAAGTTACGAAACACTTTTATCTTTCAGAAAACACATTTACATTTCGATCTCGTCCAATCAGATCCAAGTTGTCGGTTCTCAATGGCATCCTCCCTTTCCGGGAGGATTGTGAAATGTAAATGTGTTTTGTGAACTTGTAAAAGGGTTTCAGAATTTGTAACTGTGTTTTCTAAAATGTAAATGTGTTTTCTGAAATGTAAAAGTGTTTCGTAACTTGTGAATGAGTTTGAAAAATGTCAAAGCAGATGTAGCAAAGTGATTATATTGGACATTCAGTCCTCCTTTGCGAAATGTTATACGAATAAACTTTTAGAATCTCTACATATATAATGTCTTCTGGCAGAAATCTAATGTGTTCCCATTAGGAAACTCAAGAGGTTTTCAAGGATTAGGTAAAATCGACACAAGCTGAAATGGCAAACAATATTACGGTCATAATACATCAGAACTCAGAATATTTTTTTTTCAGTTTATTCAGTTTTTTTTTTGTTGTTCAAACAGTATAATAGCAATATTATTAACAGATATCACTATGGAAATAGTTATTTCAGATGTGGGGACAGGCTTGTTGGCTGCTATGTTAATCATCTACACTCTTTATAATTTAAAATACAGTTGCAGCTCATACATCACTGGCTGTTAGATGGTGGAAACATGTCTCCAGTTGTGAGCCATGTCAGATGGCCCGATCTCGTTTGTCAAGATATCAGACTGTACTCGACAGTAAAGACTCGTTAAAAACAGACAGAAGAAAACTCACACAGTTTTTTTCAGATCAGACTCTGACACGTCTGCTGGTATAGAATCACATTTACAAGCTGCAATGAAAGCAAACATAAACAATCTCTTGGAGTCATTTTGATCATGCCTTGTCTTGCATTGTCAAATGGAGATGGTTTTATCATCTTGACACAAAACGTATTATCCAGCATGATCCTACTGTCTTGATTTGACAGTTGTCGTACAATTGAATTTTACATTGAACTTGGTCATTATTTTAAATGGAATTTATTCCTGTTGTCATTATTTTAAATATCAAATAACTATTGCGTACCAGCATTTCAATGTATATATGGAAACTGCTTAGATTCATAACTTTCATATTTGTTTTCCACATTTGTTTTAATATAATATGGGATTATCAAAACCGTAACCTCATAAAGAATACAGGGTATGGCAAATTCTAATTAGAATTAGAATGAGAAATGCAAAACTTAAATATTTATAGTTACATTATTTATTATTTAAAAGTGTTTAGAGTCTTCAAAGCTAATTGAATAGACTTAAATTTTGACATGATGTGTTTGATGGAAAATAAGATGCAAAATGCAGTGCAGCCTTTAAACTGAACATTTTTATTGAAATAAATAAAACATTACAACTAAATAAAAAACATACTTTACAAGTATAAAATTCTTCCTTCTGAACAGAAATTTGAAAAGATCTTGTAAATGGTGGTACTGTTGTCAGACAATTATGTCATGACAAAATCAGAACAGAGGGAAATTTAAAGGGTTGACAATCAAGGAATAGTAAGGGTGTGATAATAAAATTGACTGACAAGCAGGGTGTGAAATAAGACAATAGCCATAGCTCCAGTCCAAAGCACTATACACACACACACACACGATGAAAACAGCTACCAGTAATGTGATTGAGCCCACATTAACAGTTAAAAAAACTTAACAAGGAAGAAACAAGAAGAAGCAACACAGCACTAACAAAAAAGACCAAAGTAAAAAAAAACACAAGCAAGTTAAAACAAAATGAGTCAGGAGTTTGCTAAACAAATCTAGATAAAATAGAACAAACTGTGACAGACTCTGATTAAATGAATTGTTAAATATTGTAAGACCTATACATTTTATAGTAAAAAGAAGAAAACATGTTACATTAAAATAAGCTTTTATTTTCAAACATTTATTTTAATTAGTTTGATTAATTTGACATATTTAGACATATTAACATAAACTCAATATAAATGTTTTGCAAGCGTCCAGCTTAGAAAGTAGAACAGTTTTCACTGATTCTAAATCTTTCTTGTTGAATCAACCCACAGTACATTGTGATTTCGACTGCACAGGGGATTAATGGAGCACTCACTGAATGCCATCTTGATGAATGTACACGCTCTGAAAGCACCTGAAGGCACAATCACTTTGATAACACATTTTAAGGGTCGAGAAACACATTTTCTGATGCCATCTCTACAGTTCTTGCCCTGGGATATTCAGAAAGAGGGAATGTTAATTACTGATAACTAGAGCTGAGTTCCTGAAGAGCTTTTCCATCAAATAATCATGCAGAGCAATCTTTTATGGAGTGCGAATCACTGGGTCGTTGTTTTAGATTTCTCAAGGTTAACATGTTAACATATTAGGGGACGTTTTCGCTTTTAATTAAAGTATGTACTTTTTTTTTTACAATATCTAAAATGCAGCATGGCATTATAGATCTCTTACTTTTTTCAAAAGCATGAATTGTCTCACAAATACATGCAATGACTCACAAATACATCCATTGGTTGGTAATTTGTGAGGGGAAATATAATGCAGTACTAAATACCCTTCTGTTTAGTTCCTTGTTTTTCTTTTTTTATAAAAAGTGTGACTCAGTGGTGAGTAACTAGAAAAGTTAAAAAGTTTAACATTTCATTTTAAAAAAGTTCCTACTCTCACCTATGAGCTCTGGGTCATGACCGAAAGAATAAGATCTCGGATACAAGCTGTCGAAATGAGCTTCCTCTGCAGGGTCATGGGGCGCTCCCTTAGAGATAGGGTGAGGAGCTCGTCACTCTGGAGGAGCTTGGAGTAGAGCCGATGCTCCTCCACATCGAGAGGAGCCAGATGAGGTGGCTTTGGCATCTGTTATGAATGCCTCCTGAACACCTTCCTAGGAAGACCCTGGACTTGATGGAGAGATTATATTGCCAGATTGGCCTGGGAATGCCTCACTATGTCCCCAATAGAGCTCGAGGAAGAGTCCTCAGTGAGGGAAGTTGTCCCTCCGACCCAGCCCTGGATGGATGGATGGAAAAAAATGTTACAACCCCGCTCAAATTAGATATCTTCCACACCAAATTCAAAAATTGTTCAGGAAAGCTTTTGTATATCCCACTCCATTTATGGAATCCATAGTCAATTTTGACTTGCAAGCAAAACTGAATTCTTAAGACTATTATTGAGGAAAAGTGAATGGTTCTCTATAATCAAATGACTTATTTACTTTAACTACATAAATTCCCTTCAGAAACAAGACCATTTTAAAAACCTGCAATTCTTTGACCATGAAATAGAATGGCATCTTGATCTAAAACAAGATTGATCTAGGTTAAAAGGTCAATCCTATCTCCAGTAAAAGAAGAGTACTTTTGTACACAAGCAGTTTCACGAATCAACATGTCCTCTAAACAAGGGTTTTAACAGGAAACTGAAAAGATGCTAAATAATAGCTTATTACATTTAAATGTAGCTATTTAAGACGCTCCCTGGTTAGAACATAGAGGAATAAAATTGACAAAAAATAAAATAGAGGAATTTATTGACACAAATATTTACAATTTTTCTTACAACATTTAACTACAAGATCTCAAATTAAGTGGTGTGTGACTTTAATTTATATATTCTATTGGCAGAACAGTAGAAATGTGTGAGTAAAGTATATTAAACACATTTTCTTTCATAATTTTGTTACTGCTGTTCAAAATTCACATATTACATTCTTGTGTAGTATTTTATTTGATCTCTTGAATGATTTTTAATACCTTTCAAATGAATTTTTATTATACAGGCCTTTGCTGTGAATCAAATCAGGTGCTTATGTTTTGTTAGTTTTTGAGGACTGCTGATACTAATAAGCAATAAGTAAACAAAAAGACAATGTATTATTGTTAATGTTGTTGCTGTTGTTAATTATTATTAAACAATGTTTTAAATAATCAATTAATGTCTATATAAATTATAAATTTCAGTTGTCTTGCTGAGGCAGAGAAAGCAGACACACATATCCAGCTTTTCCCAAAATAAAATTCAACAACAATAATTTCTCTCAAAAACATCTCTTGTCCTACTTAGTCTCTCCTAAGAGGCTCCTATAATCCACCCAGATCACCTGAGCCCTACTGAGGGCCTCAGATTTACCTAAACACACCTGACCATTTCCCATGCATGAGCCTGTTCCCCTCATGCTTCTGCATCCTTTGTACTTCAAGCTTTTTCCCCAAGCAGGAAACCCACCCAGCTGATACACTAGGCCCAGAGCCAGAAATGGGGTTTGTTTTTCTAAAAAGTGGATTTTATAGTAGACCTTTCTCCAAAATTTCTGTTTGTAAAGTTTAAATGCATGTTTTAAGCTGGGTCTGCTATTATGTTAATAAAGTATTATTTTAATATAAGTACTATTGAAATGGATTATTCTTTAATTCAACTTCTTTTATAATGCAGAATTACTTTTTTCAATGTACCTACATAAACTAAAACAGCAAGCACAGGACAGAGGTAGATGCTGCCTGGAACTCAGAGCTTTGTTTGGACTTCAACATGATCGTATCAATGCCATCGCTAATGATTGGACCAGTATTGTAGGCATCCTTGTGTCCAGTGCCAGGACAATGCAGCCAGGACAATGAGCTGTTGGAAAGAACCTGTGCTGTTTTTCAACATTTGTGATCAGCTCGAGTACATAATGAATCACTCCTGGTAAGTTTTAAGTTAATACAAAGTTAACTCTGTTCTCTGGCCTATGAGTTTAACTGTATTCAGTCTTTGAGTATCCTGTTATTGAGGATTCACTGTGATAGGAAGTCTTGAGATTGAGATAGTATTTTTAGTTCTGTGTAATAGTGTTTCACATCTCAAGCCTTCATCGCTCAAATGCACTGCAGGCTTATTAACTTTAACTACACATACAGCCAGTATTAAGGTGGGTGCTTTACATGGTCAGTCAGTGTCTGCAGTCTGAGGTTTCCTGACATAATAAAACCCTGTCTCAGAGCTTTTAAGTCTTAATTTCTGGCTGTAAAAAATTAAATATATTTAGAAACCAAAGCATTTTGAGCTCGTAAACTTTTAGTGTTTTTTTTGTTGTTGTTTCTGCTCTTGTAGGTGGAAAACGTTGATTTAAATGCAGAACTGTCTGATATCTATCCCTCTTTTCAAGTGGTCCAATTTGGCATTTAAAGGATCTAATTCATTTGTTCTCCTATGTTGACTTTGAAATTCAACAACAATTCAGTCATCCATCCATTTGTTATTTTAATACTTGGTCTGCTTTCTTGTCTTTTAGCTGTAAAATAACTTTCCTTTGCAACTTTTACCTCATTAAATTTCAATAGCAAATGTAAAATTTAGCAGGTACAATTTCTGAAACTTCACATAATTGTAAGTGCATATCATATGTGCATTTGAGTACATTTTATAAATGGGGGAGTCAATCAAGCGAGAACAGAGCAGGAGCTGAACTAACCAGTTAACAAGGGAGATGATTTTGGAGGCAAACATGACAAAGGAATCTAGGTCAAACTGGAAGTGGCAGGGGAACATAACTAAACATCCATATCTGGGACGGACACACATTTTTGGCACTGAAATGGATATTTTTGCCCCAGAAGCATAACACTCACCTCAGGGCAAGCAAGGAAAGGCCTGGCTGCCTGTGACCATATTGACTCTTTGGTTGATCTGGTTCAGCTAAGCTGCAGATGATTGACAGACTGGGCCTGAGGTGTTTCTCAGAACCCATGTGTTTGCTGGGAGTCCAGTTTTTAATCCATCTGCTGAAATTATTGGCTACATTCCTCAGTATGGGTATGGTCCTGAGGGACCAGCATTGTGAGACAATGTCACTTTTTTTCTCTTTGCACAAAATTTATAATGGTTCCGTCATTACTCAAAGTTCTATCATGTATAACCTCATTCAAACTCATTTAAGTTTTAATCATCCTTTAAAAAACATAGAGGACCAATACTTGTGCGTTGTTTAGGGAATTGAAGATCCACATTGATTGTTTTAATTAGATAACAGAATCATTCGTGAAAACTTGAGGATAATCAGATGGTGAGTACATATTAATTCAGGGTTAATTTTGCATAAATAAAACAAATTTTTAGAAGGAAGTGATCTCAGGGTTGAATGTTCCCACATAGACAAAATAACATATGCAGCTTGTTTTCTCTATGTTCGGTTTTGTTTTGTTTTTTTTTTTGTTTTCTTTTTCTGCATTTTTATCATCTGAAATTTGCTCAAATGAAAATCAGTATGGTGTAAATGTTTCATAACAATGAAAAATTGTTAGTGTGCAAATACTTTTATTAACAGATATCTTTTTAGTTTTCAACTGCATTCAACATTTTAATTTCATTAAATTAAATTTGAATAAAAGCATGTAAAGTAGCATATATTAAACATTTTGTGGCAGAGGCTTCGTGAACATGATTGTGTATGTTTCTATTTATTAATTTACTTCTTTCTGTTCAAAAATGAGTTGGGGTTGATAATGAACTTTTACATTTACATTTATGTATTCAGCCGACGCTTTTGTCCAAAGCGACTTACATTATGGGGAGAGACGATAGTCAAAGTCTATATCAGATTGCTCATAATAGAAATTGTATCAACTGATTAATAAACCATAGCAGGGAGTAAATAAAGGAAGAAGATAGAGTTTTTTTTTGTCTCTGGGTTTACTGTAAATCTCGTTATAAATAAGTAATCAATTTTTACTTTTCATCTCGTAAACAAAACCAGAAAAAGAGATTATGTTTATTTAGATATTGTTTCATGCTCACTGACACTGACAGCTGGCCTCATCATTTTTTGATATAGGAAAGAGTGTAAAAGGTTTTCTGTGTCCTCTGGCTCAGTGTTAATTAAAATTCTCACAGTAAAATAATCTTATAATGATCTTTTCCACTGAGCCGATGCTCATTTGGGTGGTTAGCGTAAATCCCAGCACTGTAAACAAGATCTTAATTTTCTTCCCAAAGGATTTCCTCTTTGGCGCACATGCAGCTTTATCATTTAGGATCCAAGAAAATGAATGAAGCCTCTTGGCACTGCATTGGATTCATGAGCAGTATCTCATTTCAGTGAAGAGAGGATTCTGAATTATAATTACACTTTTTTTGCTGAACAGTAGACGATCTGTACATATCTACTATTTTGCAAGGTATTACATTTTTATATACTTTTTTCACCTGCCAAAACGATCCTTTGTTAAATGTAAATTTTTACATATATATATATATATATATATATATATATATATATATATATTTTTTTTTTTTTTTTTTTTTTTTTTTTTTAATTATTAAAAAATTGTGCCGTATTGAAAGGTTGAGGCTTTGATTTGGATGCAATGTTTAAGAACTGGGATGGTGACCTGTGATTCTAGACAAGTGTTTACTGTTGACTTCAAATATAAGATGTAAACACCAACATTTCAGAAACCAAGTCCATGGAAAAAACTGGACTTGGAAGCACTATGTGCACAGCCATGATTTCCTGTGCACGGACACCAGAGGACTAGTGCCCAATTGCATGTGTGCAGCTTAGAGGGATTATTGATCATCCCTTGCAGTTGAACTACTCTAGGACGTTTCTGATTGGTTGGTGCCAATGGATGTTGACAACAAAGTTTCAGGAGTAGCACATGCAGACAATTAATCTGTTAGCTCTGTGCAGTCCGCCTAATTATCAATTTGAGGGGGGTCTTCGGGCTTCGGTCGCTTCCAGAGCCCAAAGTCCTTTTTCGGACAGCTTTCCTGGTATGCATTTATACACGCCAAGTCTGCTTGCACATCCAACAAGGTATGTATGCTTTTGAAAATATGTTATAATCATTGAGCGTCTTTTACAGGCTATCACCCTTTCTTCGGTTCTAGAAAAAATTACAGTGTCTCTCATGTAACAACAGTTCCCCATAAGTTGGTCACTACACTTATGTCGGTGACGACTATGGGAAGTCGAACGGCAACCAACGAGGTTTTTTGGCCAGCATGAAGGGTGAAACTGCTGCACACCTCAGACTTTTTTTTTGGTGGTCGACTGTATGTAGCGTGTTCCAAACATGTCGTGACCATGCAAGTCTGTTGGATGCGGTGGATCAATTGCATTGACAGATAGCCATGATCAATGCCCCGGTTGTCTTGGGTGTAGACATGCTGAGGCAGCGGTTGAGGGATCAGACTGAGTGAACCGCGCATCTCCTGAAGTTTACTGTACAACGCTCTCCCCCCCTGGTCCTGCTGTGGGGGAGATGGTCGAGTTGCTTAACTGAGTTGCAGGTGGCTCTGCTCCTGGCACCCGAGATCTCCAGGCTGAACGTGTGATTTGTGGGGTCACGCCGGGATGATACCTCGCAGCCCCCTCCTATGCCGTTCATCCCGAAAGAGCATCGGGAACTGACCCAAACTTGGAAGGCACCACTTAAAACAAGGCCGTCCTGGGAGTCCAGCTGCTGTGCGGGCCCGCCACCAGCCCGCCCCCCCTTGGAGGGAGGGGATGCCACCACCATCAAGCAGCGGACCCACAGGTCAGATCTCAGTTTTTCATTAAATATGCAAAACTTGAACTCCCTGGGTTATGTGCACAGCCAGGAGGCTTGCATTGCAAGTCCGAATGTAGTTCTCATCTCAGAGGCACATTCAAGGTTGTGGCGTCTGATGCAATGCAGTCTGGATGGCTCTCAACTTCCGTGTCGTGCCTGGACGCCCAGGTAGGTCTCCACCTAGGCTCCCTTTGGACCCCACCAGTAAGTCCGCTAGTTCGCGGCCCCGCTATGGAAACTATCGGCGAAGTGCGTATGACGCCATTAGTAGAGTTTCAGGAAGCCTGGTGGGAGCTTCCCAATATTTCCCCTTGGATCGTACACACTATCTGGCACGTCTATGGACAGCAATTTGCTGCCAAGCCGCCCAGGTTCAACAGGGTTCTAATGACCTCTGTCTCAGCCACAGAGGCCCCAGTTCTGCGTGAGGAGATCGATTCCCTTCTACGCAAAGGTTCAATCGAGCCAGTCTCTCCTGCTGACAGGTAAAGAGGGTTTTACAGCCCATACTTTCTAGTTTCCAAGGGCACAGGCGGGTTGCATCCAATCCTCGATATGCCTCGTTTGAACAATCATTTTCTGAGACTTCTGTTCAGGAAGAAATCCCTCAGACGCACAGTCCACTCAGTCTGTCCAGGGGATTGGTTCGCCACAATAGATCTGAAGTATTTTCACGTGAGTATACTCCTTCAGCACAGACCCTCGTGACAGTCCCTCCCAGGCCAGTTCCCCTGCAGTCAGACCTTCTGACCCAGAGATTTAGGCACAAGCACCCGCGTCCAGACCTCTGGAATTTCTAGGTCTGGCACATCATGCCACAGAGGGCCCCCGGGTAATGCCACAGTCTGTGGTTCAAACTCTGGCTCTTGCCAGAGCTCCCTCTACTAGGGCCTATTATACCAGCAAGTGGGGTCAGTTCATCGACTGAACAGCTGCCCTGTTGAACTCATGCTAACATTCCTTCAAGAGGGTCTGGATCGAGGACTGTCTCCATACACCCTGAAGGTTTACATCGTCGCGATTTCTGCCAATCACCTTCCGGTTGAAGGCAACACGTTGGGACTAAACGATTTAGCAGTCAGATTCCTCAGAGTGGCCAGAAGGGTTAGACCCACTAGGCCATACTTAGTTCCCTCCTGGGACCTTTAATTAAGACAGCGCTCCTGGTCGCATTAGCCTCGATTAAGAGGGTGGGGGTTCTGCAGGCACTTTCTGTCAATGAGACCTGCTTAAAGTTTGGACCTGGTGTTACTCATGTTATTCTGAAGCCCAGGCCTGGATATGTGCCCATGGTTCCTACCATCCCCTTTAAAACTCGGGTAGTGAACCTCCAAGCTCTGCCCGGAGAGGAGGCAGCATTCGCCCCTGGTCCCAATTGCCCAGTTCGAGCACTGAGGATCTATGTAGAAAGGACCCTGAACCTTAGAAGTTCTGATCAGCTCTTTGTATGCTTTGGAGGACAGCAGTTTTAAGTCCAGCCTTCAAGGCGGCGAGTACGGCCTTCATGCATCTCCCTTCAGCTTTGGGATTGATGCTCTTTCCTCTGGTATGAGTTGGTATGAGTGAAAATTGCCTATTGTCCATTAAAAATTAGGTCTATACTTAAGGCCAGGGCAGAGGAGGGCCCGGATTACTGATGTGCCCGGCTTGCCTGGCTGTTGGCCGGTGTGGAAGGACCCACATTGTGGCATTTTGAAGGGTGTTCCCATAGTCATCACCGACATAAGGCATAGTGACCGACTGATGGGGAACGTAATGGTTACTTTCGTAATTCCCGTTCCCCTAATAGGGATCGGAGACTTATGTCCCCCAGCCACAACCGTAAAGCTGTGAATAAGTCTGGTTGCCTAGGGAGTGAGTACGGCTCCAGCGTCACAACAGGAAGAGTGTCGCGCGGGACGGCATGATCATGTGTTTTTGATCACGTGTTGTGAACTGTTTTTGAAAACAGTGTAGAGTGAGTAGAGCGCCCCTAGCGGAGCTTCCCATAGTCGTCACCGACATAAGTGTCTGTTCCCTATCCTGGTAACGGGGGCTACGAAAGTAACCATTGCGCTGTCATTGCATATCAGTTTCCAGAACGGTTACTATGAGGGTGTTATATTCAAAGTCCAAAATATCTTTCAGTTTTTTTGACATGTTTGTTCTTAAAGTTGATGCTTTGCCAAAAATTAATACTGCTTTAACAATGGCTAGCTTGAGTAAACATGTTTCTGTTTAATCTACTTCTGCTATTAATACATTAGTTTCTTGTTTGACAATTTTATTATATGTAAGAAGATGTATGCTAAAAAATTATGATTCTTTGTATATTTTATTAGAAACGTGTATTAGCTTAATAAATTTAGTTATATTCAGTCAATTATAAATGATTATATTTTTTAATTATTATAGTAGATGTGTGGCAGTATTTGTGCATAAAGTTTTTTAAACATATTTTGAGTTTTTAGCTGACAGAATTATCATTGTGTGTCATGTCAATGAACGTCGAAAACACTAAATTGTTTTAAATTTGCCATTTTTGGACCTTTAAAAATTGGGGAAAATAGAGATGTCTTCCTCTTATTTCACATGGATGCAGTTGGAAATTTTTCATTAAAACACATTCAAATGCAAAATAACCAGTACAGTAATAATCAAACTTGTGCTCGAGAAGGAAATTAACATATTTCACTTATCAATTCATAAATTTGGTAATAATGTTTTGGTTAACTGTGACAAGTAGTGGATATTATCTCCTGTTTTTCTGTTTGTTTTTTGCCTCCAGAGCTAAAACCGGGATTCCATCAGACTTTTGGGATCTACTGTTTGTTTTTCCACACAAAAGGTCAAGAGAAGCCTTTAGTCCAACAGGCTAACTGCCAACTGGAGCTCCTGCAGGGTTACTGTAGGCCCCCCCAGCTGGAGTATCATCACCAGGGGCCTGGCCTTCACCAACCCGGACATCTGTGTCCCTGCTGCTATAAGGTTAGTGGTTTCTGTGTCTACATGTGGATATGCAGTAAATGAGGGCTTTGTGAAGAGCCGTGGCACTGATGAATGGTTTGTGGTTAGCAAGCTTCATATAATTAAAGGGTCAAAACAGAAACTTCATGGCCCTGCCTGGTTTTCTGGGAAATTAAAAAAAAACACTAGAAGAAAATGGTATGTGTAGTTTTGTACGGTATGGAAGATGGGTGCACCATACCTTCAGTGACATTTGAATAAAAGTGTTTGTAGCCTTGGAGAAGTTTTTCTTATTTTTCTGTGTTTTCTATTTTTTTTAACAAAGGAAAGTGCAAAGTTGCAAGCTAGTAGCTAGAAACTGGCAGAATACAGCTTAGAGCTACTAATCTACTGTGCTGAAACTGATACATTGCATTAAAAAAAGTTTTAAATAAAAAAAGATTACAAGTTGTCAGTTTGATCTGAACTGTGTAAAAACTGAAATTTGTCTCATTTTACTGATTTAATGTCTTCATCAGATTTCCAAAATCACTCTCAAATTTTGTTTTCTTTTTTCCTTAGTCAATTTTATTAATCTGTGGTCATAGAGCAGAATGAGCAGATGCCTTTGCTGCACCCCTTCATTGGGTTCCATAAATCCATACACTACAATTACAGAGAACCCAAGGGAAACCCACACAAACATGCAAACTTCACACAGAAAAGCCAACTGACCCAGCCTAGGCTCATATCAGTGAATTTCTTGCTGTGAGGTGATCATGCTATCCACTGGGCCAGCATGGCTCCCTCACTCTCATCATACTGTACTTCATTCGTATTGCTAAATGTAGAACTGGTATATGCTTTGTATTCTAATGAGAGTTACTTGACATGTCTTAAAGTTATAGGTATAGGTAGAAACCGCCTAAATTGGGCTATTAAAATAAAGACCAAAACACAGATACAACTTATAAAAAAGGGTGGTTTTCCTTATATTGAATAGTTTCATAATACTCAGATAATGAGCACACCACTTATCTCTTGAGTTAAATTTCTACTTTCTACTTGAACCTAAAAACATCCTTCGTGGTGGCTGATGTTCAATTTGTATTCCATTTCTCCAACATCTCAAGAATACAAATGAAGACTTCTTTATAATGCGGAAGCCAAGGTTTTTCAGGAGCCTGCATCATTACGGAGAAAGAGAAGATGCAGAGAATTCCATTCCCATTATGCACTGATAATAATTCAATGTTTCAAACATGAGATCCTCTTAAAGTCACCTAAGTGTCGGCACTCTAAAGATTGGAACAAAGGGAGGAATGTGGCAGCCTTGCGACTTGACACTGTACCCGACTGACTCCAGTGCGTCATGTGCTTAAAAGCGGATTAGAGATAGAGACTGAACTCGCTGTCTACTGCGTACCAGGACGCTGCCATTTATAGTTGATACCGTCTGTTTGTAATCCCTCCACTCAATTTTAATAGAATAATTGGTGGATTTTTTAAAGAGAAAGTTCACTTTAAAACAAACTTTATTTCATCACCAAGCTTGTGTCAGTAATTTGGTGTCTTTATCTCCACCATTGTTTACTTTCAACAGACGAAGGAACATTTGAAGTATAATGCAGCAAATTGTAAGCTATATTCTTTTCGATAACATATTCAGTATTTACAGAACAGTGGTTTTGAAGAAGGATTGGAAATGTGAAAGGACTATTTTTACAAACCATTTTTGGTGGTAATTGTTCCTTGTCTTTATTGGGTGAATCTTTGCTTCAAGACTTAAAGTGCACTAAAAAAAGATTTACTATGCTCTAGTTTGTTTAGTTCCAGTTCTCTAAGCCTCTATTCAATTACCAAGCACTGTTCCACTAGTCTCTGATTTATCGGCCATCCACATAAACAGACAGGAAAACAAAGGCCTGATAAATTAGATTTTCTTTTAATGAATCTTTCTCATCTGTGAAGCTTCCAGGCAACTGCAGAAGCCACCTAAATAAAATATGTAGGTTTTCATCACTGGTTCTAAACTTTGTACCCTCTTATTATAGACAACTGTTCTTTAATCTTTTAAGTGCTACACACATTTTACAAGACGCTTAGGTCAATTAAAATTAATTTAAGATGGCAAGAAAGGGGTTCGAGGATTTTTCTTTTCAATGATGTCAAATTTAGGTTTCTGCTGGAACTGAGCTAAAATGTCAAAATGTAACTTGACCAGGTGGACTACAGTACATGCTGAAAGACGATAGTATGTGGGTGGAAAAGGTTGTGGTTAAAAACAATATTTTAAAACAAGTCTTAGTGAAAGAGTGGTGTTGAGGATGACATTCTAAAGTTAGTTTGGGTAAGAGACAGGCAGTCTTTAAGAGATATAGGTTCCAAATAAAGGGTAGGGAAATTGTTTTTATTGTTAATAAAAACTGAGTTGATGTTTTTTTTCTTTTCTCAGTTGAGAAACTGTTAATTGGCTTGACAAATAAGATTAAAAAAAGAACTGTACATAGCTAAAAAAGGTAAGAATTCACAGTCCAACAGTGTCCAGTGCATAAAATACAGTTACATTAACGGGTAAAAACAGAAAGATTAGGAGAAATTTTACATTTTCAGGAAGTAATGTAAACAGTGACCAGACAGCAAGTGAAGGGGAAGTGAGGAATTTGAGGGTTTGGAAGATTAAGTGGGGCAGACTTGAATAATTGAATTATCTGGGAGATTAGTAAGGAGCAGAAAAATTGTAAAATGTAAAAGTTAATTCATTGCACTTTTGGACTTTTTTCTAATGTAATTTTTATTGATTACTGTTTTCGTTGTTTGGTTAGTTACTTGATTTACGCATTTAGTATATGTATGACAAAAAAAATAAAATCTACAGGCTGTCAGTTCTTGCGTGCCCCTATAGCCTGTTGTTCCCCCCAGAGGTACATGTACCCCAGTTTGGGAATCTGTGACTGTACAATAAAGCTCACAGCTGAAGATGTTTGTCAGATGAATACAACCAGCTGCAGGGCTAAAATTAAACTAAAGTCAGTGCAGCAATCATAAAGAAGGTTCTAACATGAATTATTGTAATATTAACTAAATGGCTCGAAAGCTTGAAGCATGATTTTAAATAAAACCTTCCTCCAGGCCATGTCACAATGGGATTCACAAGAAGAGTAATCAGCTGAGAGCTGCAAACCCAACATGACAAAGCTAGGTGACGTGATTAAAAAATTAAGTAAAGAGAAACAGATTAACCAAATAAAGACAGTACAAGGGACAGACCATGCGTCACACGCACACACACACGCACACGCACACACACACGCACACACACACACACACGCACGCACGCACGCACACACAGCCTCCATCAAATTTGTTAAATCTAAAAGGCTAATGGAAGATAATAAGTTTCAGTAAATTGGTGACCTGTGCAAGGTGTGATTCGGCCTATCTGAGTCACTAGGTGATGTAGCTGAAACTACATAAAGCATTCACTTAGGTGGGTTTATTAACTGATAATCCAAAAATAACTAAATACATTTTAGTAAATGTTTTCCTCTCCTCCCTTTTCAGAGCAGGTGCATTTACTTTGTGTGGTTGCCTCCATGCTCCATGACACTTGGGCAAGGTGAGTGACAAGTTGAATGTCTTCTTTTTCAATCAGCTTGATGAAAGGACAGCCAGAAGTCCCTTTGCCGTCACTGTTTAGCTGCTGTAGTATGTGAGGTACACTCATGAAGAACATGTGTGAGAAACAGTAACTTTAGTTATTATCAATAAACCAAAAAATATATATTTTTTATTACCAGACAATGGACCATGAGGAAATAAATATTCTTGGTTAAGAAAACTTTGATGTCTTGTATAGCTTCTTAACATTTTTTTTAACCTTTGTGGGTTATTCCCAATTTAAAAGCAATTAAAAATCATAAATGTACTCCATAACACATTAAGATATACGACTTGTCTCAAATTCAAACAATATAGAGAACATATCTTGAATTATTGCAACCAGTCCCTACTAGAAAAGAATATATTAGAATAGAAGGCCACACAAGGGTTAAGTAAGCTTGTGAAATATTGAAAGAACATTACTTTCAGTGGATAACATGTGAAATACCTGATGTGTGGATGAATATTGTTAAGATAATTTTTAAGACGTTAAATCTAATTGTTACTAACTGATAGCATTGGCCCTGTCGGATCAGCTGGTGAGTATTTAAAGGCCTCATTAAATGAGAAACTATAATGTGACTGATATTTTCACCCAGAGGAGCTAATGACACAATAAAACATCTCAAAATATATTTTTAAGGACCATTATTAGAATTAGTTATGAGTTTTCATTATGTAACTAGTTATCTTGCGTAGCCAAATCTTCAGGGTAGTTCTGGTGTGTTTAGCAGCTTTCTTTGGCCAAAACCCACCTAGGATGTTATTTGATTAGTGGTCAAACAACCAATTCGATGTGGATTAGCATAGTGTCCTATAGGAACAAAAATAAACTCAACATTCAGTTCTCCCAGAAATTCAGATGAATTAAACCAACCAGATATTAACTTCAGAATTATTGAAGTGCTGAGTTAAAATTGTACCAAACGGGTCAGCCATAAATCCAACTTTCAGTCGGTGTTACATTGGTGGCTGATACGACTAGTGAATAATCGTCTTTTGTTTCGTAACTTTTGTTGATGGGGAATCACTCAATATGCATGATAAGCAACGCTGTAAATGTGTAGCTTAAGATGAGTAAGAGGTGTAACTTTCTTGCCCGCATCATGATCAAGTGTTGTGTGATGTACAGATGTACCATCTTCTGTTTGCCATCATAAGATAATAATCAATTGATTTTGACAAATGTTCGTTAGTGACCCGTATACCATATTGCCTTTTGTAAACCAATATTTGAAACATAATTGCACCATTGTTTGTTTGTGTGCGTGTGTGTGCGTGCGTGCGTGTGCGTGTGTGCGTGTGCGTGTGCATGCATGTGTGCGTGCATGTGTGTGTGTATATACATTAAAGTAATTACTAGGTGTTAATTATAAATGTAAATGGAGTAGCTACTGTACTGGCCTCATTGGAACAATCAGCCAGTGTCATATTTATGGAAATAGCATCTTTTAAGCAAACATCATTAAGGTTTGATGTGTTTCTGAATTCATGTGACATCCAATGCTAAAAAGATAGGCATTACACCTTTTTGTGTTTAGCAATATCCACATTGTTGCAAATGGATGCTTGTAAAGTCACATCATGTTGTGTGTTCAGACAGGTGTTAATGCATGGACCAGCACTCACTGATTGCATTGCAAATGATCAAAGGCTGCATCTCATTGAATTAATGGCAGGACTGAGCTTCAGAGCTCCTCACACTTCACTGTTCAGTTTGCTTGTTCAGGGTCAGTGGCTGATCCAGGAACTGTGAGATGAGCCAGATTGAGTCTTCTTGATGCCTATCCACTCCGCATAACAAATAGCTGACATTGGTTTCTCTCTGTCTTACTTTCACTGGGCCCCCTGCTGTGGAAAAATTCCTTCTCAACACCCAGAACTCAAACATCAATAACATAATTAATTGCGATTGCTTCCCGGGGTCTGTTTTTAAAGCAATCATTCGTCAAAAATTAAAATGATCTCATCTTGTATTTCTTCTCCCTTCGTTTTCTCCAAATGTGTTTGATTTATTCTGTTTTCATATGGTTCCCATACCTTATCATTGCTTGAATAGAAAGTTTGATTTAAATAATAATGTGCAATTACCTGGGTGCAAACAGTGGCATTAATGATTCCATTCTTTTCTTATTGCCTTAAAAACTGTTCTTTGTTTGCTCCGTAGATATCATTGTTTTTTCATCATGTTTCGTCATGAATGACAGGTTTAGGCAATTTACTGTCAAGCATATTCACACATGATATTTTTGTGTGTAAATAAAAGCTAATCTAATGTAAGGGAAAATGAACCCATTGTCAATAGCAACAACAAAAGTAATTGCTTGTTATTTAAAGATTTCCATGGCTGGACGTTGCTGCCAACATCCAGAATTGTTTTGATTTCTATTTTCAAGATCAACCTTAGCTTTGAACCACATATTTTTATTTTGAGTTCCAATTTCACAATTTCCAATGCATTCCTCCTTCAGTGCAAATCAAGGTAAAAATTTCTCCAATTAAAAAGTAATTGATCCTTGTTTTTTCTAATAATGCACGCTGCCCATTACACCTCTAAATAATACATTGTAAAGTGCTGTTTTAACTTTATTTTAATACATGATTACAATGCATCAGACCCGCATTAGGAAGTTTATTGACACTATGTAGACAGAAACATGTAAACTAATCATCTATTTTAGTGAAGAAGTGGATGCTTTAACTTTTACACTGGCAAACTAATAAAAAATAAAGATGGCTGGCAGATGTTCGGGATTCAATGGCACATGTTGAATCAGTAGTTTATCCCAGAATGCAATAATTGTTTCAAAAAAGGAATAAAACTCTGTAAATCATAAAAACAAACTTATTCTGTAACATTAACACATTAAAAGGGCTTGTGTCTTGTATTTGTACAGATTTTCCTTTACAGTGTGCTATAAGTCCATTATGTACTATTCCATAAACTATAGACCAAAACGGACTCTAAAAATACCTATCCATGCCTACAGAATTAAGTTTTGAAAGAAGCAATAAGTATATAAATGTGCAACACAATCTTAATTTATAATGTCAGGCAGATCTATGAGAACAATGTTGAAGAAATGAAGGACACTCTTTCCCAGAGCCATCGAGTGTCAAGGTCTGTCAGAGTCCCGTTCAGGCTCTCAGTGAGAGTGAGCTGTGGAGGCAGACTCTTGCTCTGGTCCCCTGAGAGCCCTGAAAGAGCCAGCAGTCACAGTCCCACCTGTCAGATATGAGCTTTGGAGCATCTGTGTGAGGATCTTCAAATTGGTCCCTGTGGTGGGAAAAACTTTTTTCAGATTTTCCTAGGTGTTGGTTGTGTGCTTAAGAACAATTTTGACTCAAAATATGTGAAATTGAGAAATTTAAGTTCTTGTTAAGTTGTTGTATTTCAGTGGTTCTCAAACTGTGATTCGTGTAACACTAGTATGCAACGCCTGCGGCTGTAAAAAACAAAAAATTATCTGTCGTAGTTGTCTGGCCCATTGGTTGATTTTTTGAGGACACTGAGCTTGTCCAATGAAATCAGAGGCCCCTCCCTCCAGCCTTTTGAGTAAATCTGCTGTTTGACCCTCCGGAGTAACTACTAACTAATGACAATAAATTTGACCGTGTTTGATAACGGAGAGCAAAACTGCGCAGACACGGGAGCGCGCTTCGCCTCAGTCCAATCTCACATCGAGTTTCATGTTAAACAGGAATAATTCCTACACAGGTAAATCATATAACGTCACTTCTCAGGTTGTTTAAAAGTAAAGACTCTCGCGCGCATTCTGCCCTACGTGCGTCTGACAGCGGGAAGATGTTCTCTTTAAAGTTAATCACAAGTTAACGTAAACTTTAATTTATCTTTAATGTCTGTAGCTGGAATGAAGGAAGATGTTATGGTTCAAGATGAGATCACTCAAAAATGAGAGAGAGAGAGAGAGAGAGAGAGAGAGAGAGCTAGAGAGAGAGATAGAGCGGATATAGAGATAGAGTGAGAGAGCTCGAGATAGAGCTCTCTCTCTCTCTCTCTCTTCTCGACGACGCTCTATCTCTCTCTCTGCTACTCTCTCTCTCTCTATCTCTCTCTCTCGTCTCAGATCTTATCTATCTCGTCCTCTTCTCGCTCTCTATCTCGATTGCTTGAGTGTAGTGAGTTCTGTTCTTGAAGTCTGTAAAAAGCTTAGTCCGAGAAACTTCCATCCCTGGATTTAGAGCTACTTCTTGCATTTTCAGACTTAAGAGATGTTACAATTTTGAAAGAACATAACAATAATGAATGGATTACATTATTTTCAGTGTAATGAGTGCAGAGTAAAGAAAATAAAAAGTACTTGCAGAAAATTATTAAGACTTTTTTTTTCTTTTCCCCCATTGTAAAACAGGCATATCAGTAAATTTCTGTTTATTATTATGCTATTTAATTTGATCACTTTTTAACAATAGTAATTAATTTTGTCAGCCATCTCACCTTTAATGATATTGGACAGTTTGTAGAGAGAAGTTGAACTTGGAGAGAAAGAAGGCACATCATCATAAGATTTGCATTGAACCTGTGCTTTTAGGTCCTGCTGACTGCCTGCTGTCACTGTTTTAAATTTATTCCAACACATTTATTAAAATGGATCAGACTCACACTGTTCTTTAGCAAAGGTACTTTACCTTCTCAAAGAACTTTACCTTCTCCTGGGATCAACTGAGAAAAAAGATAACTATAGCCGACAGTTGTTCAGGATTTAATGGCAACGGTTCAATCAGCAGACAAATATACCAGAAATCAACAAAATAAAATATACAATACTGAAGATGTTTTTTACAGTGTAGTGCACAGAGAATGCAGGAAAGAGAGATGACTGCTGCAGCATTAAAGTAAGGTGACCTGTTAGCAATTTACCAACAGAGCCTGTTGAAATCTGATCATCTGATAGCAAACCATGACCCTGACAGGAATAATGTAGATGCTTGATTGATATACAATCCCTGGCACTTTGTCAGTTGTTGCTATCTTTAATACCTTTTTAGTGTCAAACTATTCTAATTGAGTCAATACATCATGTCAAAATAGCAACAGTACTTTTAGAGCAGCCCAAGTGGCTCTTGTCTGTGGAATTTTGGCATGATTTTATCATGTCAGCTGCAGATGCTGGTCCCTTATAGATTCTGTTATCTACTCTTCTCGAATGGCGTGACTGATGGCTAATAGTTCAAAAATTATAATAAAAATCTGGAGTATTGCTAAAACATACCCAAGCCCAGTTTTTGCATTGTTTACTTAAAGGTGTAGTAAAACTTATAGTAAAAACACCTTTACTTGGTCTGCGACGGTAAGAGATTAAAATTGATTTTCCCCAATTCTGTTACTTTAGAACATTTTAGAACTATTTAAGTCAAATGAAAATGTTTAGGTTAATTCAAAAAAAGTATTTACAGCTGTGATGATAAAACTATCACTGACTTGTGCGACAACTTAAAAAATAAAGTGAAATGCATGTATCTAAAGCACACCAGCCTTTTGACATTTTAAACCATTTAAAGTGTTAAATGAAGTTTGGGGGGGGGCACTGTAAAAAACTACAACTTAAAGATGAAAGTCAAACATACAGATCTAAGGCACACCTAGAGTATGACTTATTTATACTTATTTAAATTTAAAGAGTAAATGGACATTACTACTATTTCATTGCATGGTGTTTTATGGCTGGATTTTTATTTTGGCTGGATATTAAGTTATGTTATGTCACTAGAAGAAAAGAAGTGTTAAGTGTTCGAATACTTTC
This sequence comes from Danionella dracula, assembly GCA_900490495.1. Lineage (NCBI taxonomy): Eukaryota > Metazoa > Chordata > Actinopteri > Cypriniformes > Danionidae > Danionella > Danionella dracula. Next base: position 3,205,622 of record UELW01000378.1, on the reverse strand, counting down.
GAACAGGAGTAAATTTAATGGTGGTGAGTAAAAGTAACATTTTACTGAGCAATCTCTATACATTTAAAACATAATTGCCATATAAACTCAATTAATTATATTTTGTCTGATTTTAAGGGTGTGAACAGCTTTACAGCTGAAAACTGTTCACATTCAAATTTTCTCATTTTCTTCATGTATGAAGGAAATGCATAGGTGTATGAATCAACATGAGGGAAAGTAATCAATGATGGATTGGTCGTCTTTTGGTTATAGGTCTACTCCTTTAAGAGACTGCAGCTTTGCCTTGAGGTTTCTTCACTCCTCAGTGAGGTCAAGAGTTGGTAGAACCCCGAAGGCATTAAAGCGCAAATGCAGATCAATGTTATTCAGACTCATCCCTGCTTGCTTTAGCATGAAAAAGGAAACATGAATCAATGTCCTGAATAATGAATAGCTGCATCTTTAGAAGCAGAATCACAATGCTAGATATAATTGCTGGTTCTTATATAACACACAGAAAACCTATCATGGTCAGGATATTAGATTGATATTAGCCACTTACGAAGCCTAATTAAGGTCACTGTCCCAGTGCCTTTTAGAGCTCACATTGAACTAGACGCAGCCGTACACTCTCTGTATAGGTCACCAGTCCACTGCAATACCCCGTCTCCTCCCCCAAACCTTTACTCACAATTTCACATTTATAAACAGTTCCAACATTATCACATCACATAACATTGTTTTGAAGGCTTTTACATTATTATGTGATGGTAATGTAAATTCATTGGCTTATTCAATTAGTCACTCTTAATATTATATTTTTTAGAACATGAAGTTAACATCCTCAGCAGTTGCTTCAAAATGACTATTTACTCTGCTTATTTTAATGTCTAACTAAGTAGTTAATGAAAACAAGTTTTCATTTGTTTTTATTTTTTGTTCATATAAAAAAAATTGATCACAATAGGTTTTTTTACATTGTTTAATGGCAGTATATAACCTCATCATAAGCCTGTTCATGTAACTGCTGCTCATTATCGAGACTGTCACCGTTGCCCAGCAACGAGGTCCTTCTTCTAAAGACCTGACCGTCCCAATTCAAAATGCTTCAGTTTTCATAGATCGAGAAGAACAGTAATTTGAATTAGTCCTGCAAACATAAAATTAGTTTTTATACCAAATAATGTTTTTTTTATAATAAATCTTAATAAATTAAAAAAATTGTTAATAAAAATCATACTACTGGTAAAATCTTGTTAACACCAGTGCTCTGCTGTAATGACATTTATAATGTAATGTTTTTTCCAAATCATTGTGACTGGGAAGACTTGTTTGATTTACTTTAATGCTTATGCATTAAATAGTCAAAGGGAAAATTGATACCAGGTAATACCTCTGCCTGATTGGTTAATTGGTTGATTTTATGCTTGAGCGCTCACAGAAAATACACCTTTTTAGGTTGTTTTAATTTTTGTTGAGGTTTTTTTCCAGCTTTTGTGAATGTTGCTGGAAGTTTTAAAACAGCTTGGGACTGTGAATGAAAATGCACACAATGAAAATGTGACATTTTGCCATCTCTAAAAGTGGAAGTAGTTCAAGTGGCTGTTAATTCTATATACATTATTAACACAAGTTTCTGTATAGATTACTAGAGTTGTGAATATTTGTAAATATTTTTGCATAGTATTTAATCATATTGCCTTTTAACACAACCTTTAGTAACGTACCCTCTATGTATGAAATAAATAATGGTGTATGAACCAAGTTTGTACATATTTTGGGCGTAGTTTGACAGCTTCCATTACACCTTGTCTGAAGTCGAAATTAGGACTATAATACACTTCAGAGAACAAAAGAAGAATATTACTAACCAGAATGAAAATTAAATGAACAAACATCCAGCTTTGAAAAAAAAAACATCTACACTCTGCCCTCTACAAATAGTGTTTGGGCCTTCAAAAGGCTGTAATCAAATAAATCTTTATAATAATGAATTTGAATCCTCTTATATTACATTGTTTTTCATCTCTTGAGTATAGCCCTAGTTTTGAGTTCAATCCTCTCATTCAGAAATTCTCATTTATTGCATAATGGTATTGGCAAGTGTACATCTTGTTCATTCTGCAGATTGTCAGAAATCGCTCATCGCTGCTTATGGCACACTTTGGAACCCTTACTAAACTTGAATACTGTTTATTCCTCCTAATAATTTTCATGGAAGTATACCACTTGAGGCTCAACCTTTTGCATGTAACTTGGGTATATTCCCACTCTCCTTCCTGTCCTGATTAAATGCCATCTGGGGCAATTATACAGACATACTCCTTGAGCATCCTTTGGTAGATAATAGAATCTAGCACTGAAAGCTCCAGAACATCACATGTTCACCACCATTTTTCACATATTAGTAGGATTTTCTTATACACAGTCGAGGTTATGTTTCAGCCAAATAATATTGGAGATACACATTCCAAACTGTTAAGCATAAGCCTCATGTTTGGCAATCATTCAGATGTCTGGGAAATCTGAGATAGTCTGTTAACGTCTCATAACTCTGAACTGTTTCATCCCCTCCGTTTCTAATGAAGTCATGGACACTCACTCTAACTGAGGCAAATGAAGACAGCAGCTCTTTAGATGTTATTAAGGGGTGTTTTGAACCTCTTAGGTGATGCTGTTATTGGGCTCTTGGGTTAATTTAGGTTATGGGGCCACTCTTGGAAAGGTTGTCCTACGTTTAATTTTTTCTCTAATTGAAGATTTTATCTCTGGCTATACCTTGCTACAATCCAAAATTATTATAAACAATTTTGTCTCTCACTAGAAATCACATACCCACAGTAGATTTTATGTATTGTGGGTGACAACTAAGTCAATTCTGAATTAGAGAGATAGTGTTTCATTACCTAGTTTTCTTCTTTCAATTTATTGAAATCCCCCCAAAAAACAAAGTGTGTCTGAAGTGGTTCAAATGGTATCTGATCACAGGACACTAACAAATGTAGAACGAATTTCTGCCTCTGCAAAAATAAATAAATATAGAAAGAAATCGATCGGTCAGACGACGAACGTGTGTAGATACATGCTGAAAAATCAATGAGCAAATAAATAAACATAAGAGCCAGAGAGCCGAGCGAGCATCATCTGCTGAAATGTGTCAAAGAGAGAGAGAAAAAAGAAAAGAATAGAGGATCAGAGGAAGGGAAGAAAAACAGAATTTATACTTATGCTTATATTACAGAACATCTCAGCTGGTTACCCCAGTAAAGAAGTGTTCTGAGAATAGAAACAGTGAGAAAGAGGATTTTAATTGCTCATTGATTTTAAGTGATCCTAATTTGCAATGTAATAACCTTTTTTTTTGCATTGATAAACTGGTAGGGTTTTTTGTAGCCAACATAAACAGCTTGTTCACAACAATAATACAAAAGGGAAACAGGTGTTAATCAGGTATTTTTCTTGTATTTCAGTATACAGTATTTCAAACTTAACAGAAAATTCTAATAACTTTCTATTCTTAAAATTCTATTCTTCTAAAAATCTATTTTTACTCTGCACTTTTAATTCTAGATCTACATGCTGGTTTCTTTTGACACACACAAAAATCTATATTTTGTAGAGAGTTAAAGATTAGTGACAATCGGTTTGTATAGCAGGGACAAAACATTTATTTACCATTCATACACTCTGGTATTACTGGCATACTTTACATCAAGATCTATATAGATCTCAATTCCTACCATTTTCAGCAATTCAGAAATCATTTGTTATCAGCAGAAAATAGATATTTCTGACAATACCATTAAACCCCTTAAAGTCAAACTCAAGATTTTCATCACAACTGCATTAAAAGTCCAAGTGTGCTGCTGACCATCATTGCCAAGAACCTAGAGATACTTTTTTTCTGTTCAGCTGCTTAGAATCGTAGGATTAGTCTTAGGTTTGAGAACCAGTGTCCAAGGAGACTGACAAAACATCAGCATTGATCTAATCCCATAATAATAGAGGTTATCAAAGCGCCTCATTAGCATAACATTACGCCTCCTCACAATGAGCATCACGGCCGTATTGGTTTAAGTTCTCACAGGGTTTCCAATGAGGAGCTTTCCTGGGATTCACTGGGGTATAACACTACAATCACAAAGCTTGTTGGTTTAGGTTTCTGTATGAGATTGAACTAACTTTATACTCTCTAAGGGCTTCTACATATAGCTTGGTACTAATTGCATTTTTACAATTAGGAGTAGTATAGGCAAAGATTTAGCAAAAATAGAAAGTTTTGTTATTATACTGAAAGTGATTGTTTATTTTTGTCCTTTGTTTTGTTCTATATTCAATAAAAGACATTTGAACTAAAGGCTAATTAATAAATTGATAAATGCATTATAACTTGATTGGGTATTAGAAAAATGTTGCTTAATACTAATAAGAAAAACATACTTTCACTTAAAGTTTGAATACAATAATGACAATTATTATTGGAATTCAAAAATAAAAGAACAGAAATTTATTTCTTCATGAATGACAGTAAAAAATATTTATAAGTTAAAAATGAAACAGATATTTTCAGCAAAAAGCTTAAATAACCAGATTAAATATTAGATTTTTGCCACACCAAATGACAGTAGTATTGAATAAAATATCATATACCTTTTAAAAATTTTAGTACATACTCTTTCTCTAAGTTATACAGTAAATAACTCAACCAACTGCAATAACATTCAGATCATAAAAAACTTCCCCACAAAATATATATCAATATATTTAAATCTGTAGTCTCAAAATGCATAATTGCATCTTAACACGTCTCATGGATGTTGTATTCAGGCAATCTTATTTGTCTATGTACCTAATTAACAAACATATATAGGTACATATTCAGATCTAATAAACAAACAATACTACACACAGTACTATTTAATAAAACAAAATACTATTTATGCTTTTTTAATTCAAGCTAAAAAATATCAGTATTAAAGCCTGTTTTAATAATACTTTTTTATTATTCTCTATATTGTATAATACTCTCTTATGTATTAAAAGGTATATTATATAAAATGATATACAATTATATTAAATTGTATTAAATTAGAATAAAATCTGTAAAAAAAGTTTAATTTATATTATACAGAAAATAAATATTAAATAAAATCAATATAATAATATAAATAAAATCTTCCAATGCAAAAAACATAGTTTCCATTTTCAATTGAAAAAGTAGTCAGATGTAACTAATTATATTAACTTTTATGCTATATAGTTTAGCCTAATTCACTGTTTCTAATCTGCTTTTGTAATGGAAATTAATAGATTGTTATTGCTATTAAACCTATTCTGAATTTGATATAAAAATATTTACACAATATAGTATTTTAGTTATAGCATTTAGTGTCAAAATAGTATGCAGAAAGAAAGAAAGAAAGACAGAGAAATATAGAGAGCAAGGACTGCAGCCGTACACCTCCACATACCCGTCCAAATTCTACTTCTACCACACAGCATCCGAGAGCTAACAGGGCTCCCAAAACCAGATAAATGCAGACAAAGGTTTGTCAGAGGAGCAGCATGTTCCCCCTTTCTTTTTTATCCATCTTTTTTAAATCTCTGAATTTCTTCCCCGCTTCAAAGCGCATACTGTGCACAGTTGGGGGGCTTCAAAGCTCCAAGTCCACAGAATTAGGGGAGAGAAAAGCAGCTTCTTCGTTGCTGACGGCTCAGAAAAATCACAAGGCAAGGCAGTAGAAAAAGCTAAATTTCCCTCTCCATTCTCCCATTTCACCTGCATCATTGAAACGGGGGATTTGGACCTGCTTTTCTTTCCTGGAGGAGATTACAGGTGGACGTTTCTGACCCGGCCTGACCAGCCATGGCCTCTGTAGGCTGTGCATTGTGTCTTCTTCTCTTTGCTAATACGCCGATGCTAGGTACGTTGGGTGAATATGCTGTCTTGTGATACTTCAGGACCGTTTGCTTCATGAGTGGAGCTGCTATGCTAAAGCTAGCTGATTTAGCATAAATAGTTTTAAGTTTGTTTTTAACTTACTGTGGATTGGAGCTGAACGAACTTGAAGACATTGTGTTTAAAGGGATTTTTGAAAGTAATTTTTGTTAAAAAAAAGTGTTTTATGTATTTTGTTATTAGTTTTTGAGAACTATGTGTGAGCACTTGGAGACGACTTGGAGATGAAAATATGTTTGTTAGCATACTTTGGCTAACTTCAGATACGGCTTCATTAGTAAACTTAGAGAAAGTGGTCAACAATTGTAGACATAACAAATCATCATATTGACTTTAATCTGAGTGAGAGAGTGTAAGTGCTGGATCAATCGTTTTAATCGTTTGCATTCAATGTATGATTTAGAAATGGTTTTAAACAATGATCCACCTTAAAACTTTTAATATTTTCCTCAAAAAAGAGTATGTTGATTCATCTGCTTTAGGGTCTGACTGGAGGGAGAAACTCAAACAGGTTTTTGACCAAGCTGAATAAGAGGAAACAACCTACCAATTGAGTATTACATTACCATAATAATAGTATCTTATTGCTTGCTTATATCAGCTTTTATTGTTGTATTTCTCGAAAATTTAATATTCTGGTCTTTAAAGGGCAAGATTAATCTCAAACTACTGTTCCTGAACATTGCCTTTTGAATGACATAATGCAAATTTGAATGGTATTTATATATAACTTCTAAAAGCGTTTGTCACTTATAATCAAAAATAAATATATGGTATTTTATTAACTTACTGTTGAATAGTGCGGATGGATTTATTACAACAACTACATACAGATATCGTAATTGCTAGCATATAATACCTGCGAGGATTTTTTTCATAAAAATACTACAAGCATTTATTATAACCCATTCAAAACAAATTATATAGGGGTGTATCTATAAACATAAGTAAATAACGCTCTAATAATCACAAAAATGTATCTTACGTTCTGTAAGTTTAAAGAACTTAAGACAAATAACCTAAGACAAATACTCCCCCTGGAATTATAAGGTTTCTATCTGAGTTTAGAGAAGTTTTAAAGTATTGATCTTCATGTTTTCGCATTTCATGTAGTAAATGCCGATAGAACTTCTTAGTTTTTTTTAATAAAAATATTTTAAAAAAAAGGATTAGCTTTGCAAATGTAAGTAAGGCTCAATATGACCAACATGTCAGGTAGAACTCTATTATTCCATGGGGAAACAAAATACTACTATACCTAATCTCTTGAGACGAGGTAAACAGAGTAAAAGAAAACTGTTTAACATTCAAAATTTCACTGTGATTCAAGTGCAGTACCTTTAGTGAACTCGGTTATAGAAATATGCTTTTGGATTTTTACTAGTGTGATTCTTTGCCAGGTAAAATTGTTGCAATAGGAGACTGAAAATTGTTCATAAAACAATAAAAACATATTTTAAATCTTTTGGCTACCCCTCTGAAAGTGGATGAATTTACCAATTGAGACTTTATATATATTTTGAGATTTATATATGAAACTACCCTACTGTAAATTTTTATTAAAATTGTCACTATGTGACCTCCATGCCCAATCCAGCCTGTAGGAATTAACTTCATTGAAAACAAAAGTTAAATCTAAGGGGCCTCTGTGCTAATGTGTATAATAAAAGAAGTCACTGAATGTATTTTTATTAATCAATTAAGATAAAATGTAATTTTTTTCCTGGCTTGTTTTAGTTGTGAGGGCATACTGCTAAGTACAATACATTTTAGATTATTGATAGAATAACTCAACTTTTTACTAATGCTTATTCATTGTTTGGGTCATATGGTGTGCTTGTGCCTCACACCTGGAAAACTTGCTGCATTTTTAAATGATGTTTTTTAACAAGATACTATTTTAGTGACTGTACACCTGACACCTGTCCAGCTTTTCTTACATTCCTTCTTGTGTGTTTGTGTGGAGCTCTCGACGTGTTCTTTAGTATCTTAAGCTAATACTCCCCTTATATTTGTCTATTCCATTAGTTTTTTTACTACTACAGATTCTCCCACAGAAAAAAAAGCAAAGATTAGTTGTTTAAATGATAGTAACCTCACTACGGAAACTTGGGATGACACTTTTCACTTCTAAAGAGTTCAGTCATTTAAAACTAAAAGACAAAATGTATGAATAAATTTTTTTAAACTTTTTAAAACTATTTGTGTTTTGTCAGTAATTTAATAATTTTTTTGTTTAATTAGATTGACGAATGCTTGATTGAAAGAAAGAACATTATTTTAATCGGGTCTGCATTAGCCTGCTTGATTTTAATTGGTTGTAGATTAGATCTCTAAATAGGTGTTTTTGTTTGGTGTGGTTTTTATATTTTGTTACATGTACTCTATGTTCCTCCAAATATCCTCTTGTTCACCTAAAGACAGGACAGTAGTGGAAGGACATGTGCTTTGATTTACAGAGAAAGCACAACCTGATAAATGACTTTATAATATTTTCAATAATTTATTAAAAAAACATTTCCCAGCGATGGGTTGCGGCTGGAAGGGCATCCGCTGCGTAAAAACATATGCCAGAGAGTTGGCGGTTCATTCCGCTGTGGTGACCCCGAAAGGGAAAAAACCCGAAATGAAGATGAATGAATTAAAAAAACAAGACAGAACAAAAAAAGATAGGACTTTAATGTGTGAAACATTATGCTCCTGCAAGAAGTATTGTCATTAAATAATTACATTTACAGGTTTAGAGCATTCAAAAAGAAAAATGTTTTATGAATTTCATTACTCATTTTCATTTTATATTTTCTTTTATAGTTTCTGGGTGATTTTTGTAATTTGATAAGAATTTACAAAAACATTTCAAACGACTGCATTACCCGGAAGAGTGGTGACCAGTCCACGGTGTACCTCAGGTTTGATAGCTAAAAACAAAGATGAATTACTAAATTACAAAGTGTATTTTAGCAGCTAAATAAAACTATTATATTTATGGCTTACTGATATTTAATATAATACTTTCCTCAAAAGTATATTGTTGGAAATAATTGATTTTATTTCAACACTTGCTCATGAATCTAAAACAAATCCTGTCATTGAATAGCAGTTCAGTGGATTTGACAATTAGTTAAATAATTAAATTACCTGGAAATCTCTCCTAATTAAATTAAACACATTTTTTTCCAGAGCAGATCGAACCTGTTTGTTCTCTGAGTTTTGCGTATGCACTTTCTCAAAACTTGCTGAAGTTCAGTCCCGAGCACCCTCAGCGTTCTCCGAAGCCCTCAGCTCATAATTATGCATCGCTGCTCACATTGGCTGTGCGAGAACCACTGTGACTGATGCCAAATAATTAGTGTGCTCCAAAGGGGGGGTGGTATCAGTGCTGGCTAATGGGCTGTGAAAGGGGATCGCTACCTCACTGCGTCCTGCTAAATAATGCAGTGTGTATGTGAGAGAGAGACAGAGAGGGAGTGAGGGAGAGTGTGTGCAGTGCACGACAGACCCATCATACAGAGACGCGCCAGCAGCCAATTATATCTTACCTGCCAAGGTGACACGCTAGCTAATGCTAATGGCACTTCATTACCCCGACATCCCTTCACCCCAACACTAAAACTTTTCCTTCTTCTTCTGCATCAAGGTTCACATGGTCTCATCTGTGCTTGAATATCAAGCAAAAGCATTGAAAACCTCTCCTGTGAGTCCAGGGAGCAGCCTAGTATCGAAATAAATGTATTATTTTGAGACATTCTAAAGCAGGGCAGATAATAGTAACAATGCAATTCAAGCATTTTAAGTAGTACAAAGGAAGCAGTGTGGGCAAAAGACAGCTTTATTTGAAAGTGTTTCAGCTGTCTGTGTCAAGTCATAACATTCCAGACTCATGGATGTGGCTGTAACTGCAATTCTTCGACTGGCCACTTGATACAGGTCATAAAATGTTCCATAGACTCCCCATACTAAAAAAAGACTCAAGAACAGAATTTTTTACAATTGATTAATCTGTTAGTTTTTTCTTTTGTGACAGCTGGATGTGATTGAATGTTTTGTTTATATACTATACATTTTTGACAAACTGGAAATTTCAGTTTCTGCCTTTTTGTCTTTTTTTAAAGATCTGTTTGTGATGTATTGTTAATCATTGAATATGATTAGATTTGGTCTTCAAAGACAAATCTCTATTAAGTTTTTAATATTTTAACTATGAACTAAACTATATAGGCTATAAGGTCTAGATATATGAGTCTAACAAGCATTGAGAGATGTAAAGGCTGGTCAATTAATGGTAAACACAATCTAATGTAATGTTTATAATGTATGCATCCTGGTGATCACAATTACATTATAAACCTCTCATATCCATTTTCATTCTTATATATTGAATGCAATGTTCAGAGTAAAAAATCCAAACCTTTACCATCAGGACAAAATAATGTATTCTTTTCTTATATAATTCATTTGGATGACAAGTCAAAATTCTCCAATGCTTTAAGAAGTAGCAATTATAAAAAACCTGAAAAGCACATCTAGAGTGGTTTTAAATGTCTCTATTTCAGCTGTTCTTGCATTCAGAAGGGATGAAATCTTGTTTATGTACATGTCAAATATATTTAACCTCTGTTTGACACTCGACAACATCCAATTAAAGTCCTCCTTGATGCTCCATTTATCCAATGCGCTTTATTCACACTGTCAATGACGAAGCTAATGCTAGCGCTAGTTCTTCTCTCACCACATTACGCACTTCATTCATTTGGCTGGAATGGACTTCATTTGTCACAGTAATCACACAGAGATGTTGGAATATATGAGCTAGACATGTGGATCATCTTTTAAAGGAGAGTTCTAATTTGTTATTTCTCAGGACTCAACTTTTAAATTAGGAGCACTGACTATACCCATGCCTGTTTGCCACCTTTGTTCTATGGCTAAAATATTCTTGTTAAAATATAGTGCAATGTTTAAAGCTATAATTGGATATTATTATACAGATACTATTTGCCAACATTCAGTGTGGGGGTTTTTCCCTATGGATTTTTAAAACTATTAAAAAATAAATAAATAGCCCTATAGATCAAATATAGTGCCATAAGACTTTTTTTTAACTACATTTTGGAACCAGACATATTTGTGGCTGTTGGACTATTTTGTCATTTAAGAAAATAGATAAAAGCTAGTTTTGCTATAAGCCATTGATGAGTACAAAGTCAGAAAAGAGTAATAGTGATACTAAAACATTCCCCAAGATTTATTGGTAGAATTTTGCAAGTATTTTGCATGTTTAAATGCATTTAAAACAATCAAGCAAACAAATAAACAATTATGTGGGCTTGATTTCAGCTTAAAATTCAAAAATGCATTTAAAAAATGACCAAACTATTATGATATTTTAATGGCTTTTAAAGTGAGTTTAATCATGTGACTAATGCACCTGAAGCTTCTTTGCATCAGCCTTTGTTATATTGTTAATTTTAGTTTTATTTATTGATATAAACAAATATTAACAATTGGTTTAGCAGGTTTTTTAACATACAAATAAGGACATTTAAATGATAACTGATCAACTAATCTATTCCCTTACAAGTAAATACAGAACCATAAAGAAATAAAGATATATCTAATTATACCATGTAAGATATATTTAGCTTTACAATGAAACAGACTGTTTACACTTTATTTAATAATGATGGGATATAAAAATAATAGCAATAGGATATTTTATATGTGACACCAGGTTTTACTGATTAGCTGTGACTAGTGTGAATCTCTGGGTCATTGTTTAATGTATAAATTTTGTGAAAAGATGTTTGTAATATTGTGAAAAGAAACATTATAACTATTATTTTGTCATACTAAAAAAATCTAACACATTGAATTAAAATTATTCCACATATTGATTTATATTTTTTAACAAATAGCATCCATATTGTGTTTTCAATGACTGGGCACTTAGTGGGGCATTGTAGTGCCATCATGTATTTGTCCCTTTTTTGACCACATAACCGTTTTCATGTCCTTTTCTCATTTCACCTTTTGCAAAGTCAATAGAACCGTGAACAAGTGGGGTTGACAGATTCATTATATCTATGTAATTAAAACCAAAATACTTATACATACAAATATGTGAACATACAGAATGTTTGCAAAAATGCTCAAAGTTCAGACATACATACGAATTGTTTGTAAATGATAATACTAATAAATACGTTTTTTTTATTTATGTGTAAAAGACCTTCACTAAACATACAACTGCATTAATTCAATATATAATTGTTTTTTACTGATTTGTATTATTTCCCAGCGATGGGTTGCGGCTGGAAGGGCATCCGCCGCGTAAAACATATGCCAGAGAGTTGGCGATTCATTCCGCTGTGGCGACCCCGAAAGTGAAGAAAGCCGACATGAAGATGAATGAATGATTTGTATTATTTTTTGGAAGCATGCTTAATTATGACTGATATTTATGTGATAATAATAAACCATGTATGGTATATGTTTGCAGTCTATATAATTCTGCAACTTATTAAAGAATATGATTTTCCCTCCAAAAATATTCTTTATGATTATGTAAAAATTACAATGTACAAACAGATTTAATTGTTAATTAGGCACCAGCCAAATTGATGGTAAATTGATCCCAAAGTCTATAAAAAGATAATAGCAATGCTCTCCCTCTTCTCTTTCTCTCGCACTCTCTCTCTCTTTCTCTGTCGCTCTCTCACTCTCTCTCTCTCCCTCTCTCTCTCGCTCTTGCTCTCTTTCTCTCTCTCTCTCTCCCTCTCTCTCTCACTCTCTTCCCTCACCCACTCACGCAGAAAGCAGAGATTACAGTCAGGGTGACCGGACTCTGTCATTCTAATGGTATTGATTGAAAACAGCAGGGGGTCCAGAGGCTGAGAGCAAGAGATATTCTCTCACCTGCACTACAAAGTCCCTCTCTCTCTCCCTCGCTCACGCACAAATCAAATCAAATCCCATTTGGGGCTGCTGTTAGACCAGCTGACTAAATTGGCCTGCAGCTCTCGGTCTAATCCAGCCATAATGTCCTTCTGTGCTTGTTTACTCTGAATATTAATTCTCTGTTTCATTGCTGCAGGTTATTGATGTTAGCTTTATCAAATTCACTGTTAACTATTGATAAACTGGTGTCTGAACTTTCAAAAAGTATAATTACAGCAGGTATCAAGAACACCTACTGCTCTCAACTTTATAGACACAAAACTATACTCAGTTGATATGAAGTAAAACCAACTATGTTACTATAGTGTTGATTTATGTATAGTGGGTATAACACTTTGTGTAATGTCACCTGCAATTTTCTCAAAAAGTGAAATTGAAACATATAAAATAACAAGTAACAAGATAATTAAACATTACTAGAGAGGAGTTACAATGGCAGGACGTGAGTGGACCTGAAATTAAATGTATTCTTTCCCCTCCACCCTTCACCTCTCAATGTAAGTTTTGACTGTCATTCATGTGACCGGACCCTCAACTATAAAAAAGGAAAGAAAAAAAAACATAAACAAATGACACATAGAAATGTGCTCCTTATTAGTTCTCATGAAAGCTAAATTTTTAATATATGTAATACCACTGTTGGTGTGATGCAGTTAATGTGTTTTTTTCCTGTTAAGTTGGGTTTTAGCACACCTTTTACATTTTCTTTTGACCGAGCACCATCTCAATCTCGATAAAGCTGATACCCAAGAATGCTGTTTTGATTGGCTGATCTCTACTTGAGTGGGCTCACAGATGGTAATTATAGCTGTTTTTCCATCACACATTGAACTAAATGTTATAGAATAAAAAAAATGCAATTGCACTGAGAATTCAACTAAATCTTAATTATGCGATTGAACACGATAAGTCATTAAAAACATTGGAGATGGATGTGAACGATACTCTAATATACAGCAGATATATTCACATTGCCGCCATGATATTAGCGCTCATCATCATCTGTCAAATGAGATGTCTGCATTGGCAGGGCTTGAGGAATCAAGCTTCATTCATTGTTGTCTTTGTAAATGCTTACATTTCTATGCTGCTTTAAACCTAGAGGGTTTGTGACAATCCTGCCTCGAATTAGGTTAAAAAAGAAATAGTCTATTCATGGGTATAAAACATAAACTGTATTTAACATTTACAGAGTGTTCTGGCAAAGTCAAATAAAGCTCAAAGTAGGCGTAGCCGGTACTTGAAAATGCATAATAAGAGGTGGGACTTGGCTGTAGTAAAGGTGTAGGATTGGCTATACGGTTTAATTTTTTATATATCTTAAACAAACAAATGTAAAAATAATTCACCCCCTCCAAGTGTTCATGAAGATCAAAACTATTGAACTGGATCAACAAACCTAATGGAGCAATTGGTGGAAACATGTTTTTTTCAGCCCCAAATTTGACCAGTTTTACCATTGGAGTGAATGAGAACTTGCTCCCTTTTGTAGTCAGCTTCAAGCGGCCGCTTGGGGAACTGCAGTTCAGTCACTTCCTATTGAAATTCAAGAGGTAAAGCAGGAGGTCGCCCCTGTAAACTTAGAAAGGTATCTGATTATTAGTCACATGACTCGTTTAATAAAAAAAAAATTTCCATTGCAGTTTTGTGAAATATCTCAATTTCGATACGCCTCAAATACTACCCTCTCCAAGCGCAAGCACTCCAATTTTACCCCCTCCCCCAAATTTTCTTGTTTCTATTAGGCTACTTCATTGTTTCAAATCCAATTTTTGCAATTTCATCATCAAAGGAAACACGACTTATGAGATCTCTGTAAGAAAGCAAGGCTTTATTGTTACTGGCTCCATTTCTCTCATTATCCGAAATGACATTCACTTTCTCATTACTGTATCAAACTGACTATGTATTTGGAACTAAACAGAATACTATTATAAATGGAGAAGTACATGATATGCAGGAAAATGTGCAAGTAATACATTTGATATTACTATCAAAACGTTCATATGAAATTAAAGATTTACTGTGATTATTTAAAAAAATGTTACAGGGCAATTGCAAGCTCATCAAAATGTCACATTCTTTAAAAAAAATACTGGAAAAGTATAATTGGGTCTTTTTCAACTCACTTACACTTTTAGTTTTTCAACTCATTTACGCCTTTGTTTACAGCACTTTGCCACGCAGTCATTTTAAAGCAAACTCAGGAACTACTATATTGTATAGGTATGTTTTAACTGAGCATGTTAATTTCTACATTATAGGTTAATTACATAAAACGTGAATTATTAACCAATGACTTGATTATATTGGTCACAAAGAAGTGTTGATTATTGTGTTAGCACTATAAAGAATAATCTATAATACACTCAAAACAAAAATTCTCAGTTTATCATGAATCTTAGTACTGGAATTCTATAGTGGCTAGAAACGGGTGCTTTCAACCGATAGTAATCTGGTTAATGAAGAACCGCAGTATTGATCAGTTATTACTGTCTTTGTTCTGCCATTATTCCGTTTCACTTTTTCCATTTCTTTGGAAACGCATCTGCAAAATTCCACAGAACTAAAAAGTAAACAAAATAAATAATAAACAAAATAGAATGTATATGCTAGAGTTAAATCTAGAAAGTTGAATTTACTTTACTGCTTTGATTCGATTTGGTTCTTTTCAATATGGGGTTAAATAACAAAATATTAAGTTGAACTTTTTATTTTTTACTTTTTTTACGTTGAGAATGAAACAACTAAAAAATTGAGTTTTGTATGGGAAATGTTTTCTATGAAAAATAGTGTATTTTAACTTAATTTCAGTGTTTTTGTACTCTCCCCAGTAAAGGGGCAAATATACTCTGATTAGATTGAATTCAGCTCTCACGATTTTGATGTGTGCAGGGAAATCCACTTACAATGGACACATATTTTCTACATTTAATTGACATAAAACTATGTTTGATGTCTCCTGTAAACCTGGATCATTTTCAACTGAATTATTTATAAGATATTATTATCTCTGGAAAATCTCTGTCAAGTCTTTGCTGAAATGGATTCGCTGATGGGGCAATTTATTAACTATATTAAAATAATTTGCATGACAGTAGTCACAGGGAGGATCTGAGAGGATGTAATTCTTATGAACATGTACCTAGTATTAATTCTTAACAGTAATAAGCACAGAATAAAGATGTATGTGATTTGTTCTTCTTTGCAAGATAACTTCATCTTCTACTTCCGAAGTACTGCATAAGCAGGGTTTATACATTAAAAGCTCAAGTAATACTTAAGCCTTAATACTTCAGATTTTTTTCAGGAAAAAATATTTATATTTTTCTATTTAAGTAATGAAACTACTAGAGGTTTCTTTCACCTAAAGTTATTTATGTTCAGATTTATTTTAGTCTTCTAAATTAAAGGTTTCTTGAATCCCTGGATAATTGTGTTCTCCTCACACCCAGTTTTTAAGAGATCCTAACAGAAAAAAAAATGTTGCTTAATTTGTTACTTTCTTGAAGCACATGTACATGGAAATGATTCTCAATTTTACTGATCTTTATGGTTTTTAAAATAAAATCTGATTCAAATTTTATTTATCTGGGCTTCCTGGTTTTAAACGTCTAGTGTGGATGGAACTGCAATTGTCTGGTACTTCAAAAGTTGTGTGCAATACTTCTATCTTCTCAGCTGATTGTGGGGAAAAAGAGACATGGCACTTGTTAAAACATCTGTAAGGTATTAGGTTAATTGTAAAACAAAACTGTTTAAAAATTAGCAGCAGCTCCATCTCCATTTTTTGTTTGGAAGTCATCTTCCTCAATACATTATTTTTTTTCCTTAAGTTAATATTTTCCAACCTTGTAAAAAAAAGTGCATGTTCACTGGTTGTGTGATATTGGGTCAACTATAATCACATTTAGGACATTTGTAATAATAACTTGCACAGCCAGAGTTTTGTGTATTTGGGTGCATACTCAAATTGGCACCTTCTGTTTAGTTGCTGCAGTGTGCTACGATGTGCACAGTCCTGCAAGTTTAAGCTTGTTTAGCTATCTCAGCCATGGTTTGTTTGGGGGAAGGGGGCTCTGCTCATGAAGGCCTACAGTGGGCTGCTTCAGAAGCTCAGGCGCAGCAGGGAGCCTTCCACACAACCAGGAACAAATGTCAGCCGTTCTCTTTCTCTCTCTCTCTCTCCCTCTCACACACAAACACACACATGCACGCACGCACGCACGCACACACACACACACAGAGCCAGGCTCCTGAAAGCCAGTCTTATCAGGGCTTATGAAAAAAACAAATGCAGTGTGCGGGGAGCATGTGAGCTTCTCCTAACAGCTGTTGAGGAGATAATTGTTGATTTGCTGTTTAATTTGAAGGTGTCAGAGAAGAGAAGATGCAGCTCTTGTTTTTTCTGAGAGTTGAATTCTCTTGCTTGTTTTGTTGCTAGCTAGTTGTTGGAAAACAAGATGGTGGCAACAGGTTGTAGATATTTTCAAACATAGCCTTGAATATTTAATCATCGTGGAATAACCATTGAAAATGAATAAATCTCCTACATTAGGTAGCTGCTTTGTCTTGCATTATACCAATCCAGGAAATTTCGAAGGTGTATCTTTACAGAGATTACCTGGTGTTTTTGTAGAAGGAGGGTCCAGCTTCAGAGGCTGGAATTTGTTGCCTGGCAACTAAAACACATTAAGAAATCCAGGTCAAGTTTTTATACATCTTACATTAAGTGTATAATAATTGATAAAACATAAAAACATTTTTTACCTCCAGAAAGGACATTTCAAAAACAAACAAAAACATGTTTACATGAACAGTGATGTAGGGCCAAATTGGCTTATTACGATTGTCCCAATAAGAAATTGCAAATACAGGTTTTGTAAAAAGCATTAACAAGTCAAAACAATTACATTTTAAATTGTTTGTTGTGTTTTTTTATATGTTGAATTTCTGTAAGGCGACCTTGGTGTCTTGAAAGGTGCCAACAAAATAAAATGAATGATTATTATTATTATTGTTGTTGTTGTTGTTGTTGTTGTTTTTTTATTCATGTAAGAATCGAACATCATCTACCTTTAACAAAAGTACTATTTTAAAAGTTTAATTATACCATAGCTGCTGACTTTTCTTCTCAGTTTCCCTCCCAGAGGCAGGCACAGAAGCATTGGTGGGCAGGTTATTGTGTGGAATTCAACTTTGTTGATCGTCAATTTTAGTGTTTTTTGATGTTTTTATAAAAGTTAAGCACAGTACATTTTTAATGAAGGCTTGAATTTGGGTAGGTGGTGTCAGAAAGCAAGGTTTAAACAAATCTTCAAACTTTTAATAGAAGGATGTAACCACTGCGTTGGTACATGGGGTTTGAATAAAAGGAACACAATCTAAATCATCCGGGTCATGTTCATCTCCAGTGCTTCTTGACAGTCATGCTATTAGAATATCTCTATCCTCAGTGAACTAGAAATGCTGAAGGCACAATTTCATAGTTATGTTGAGATGATTTGAAGGAAGGGAGTCACAGGGTTCTCGTGTGTGAGGATGAATTACTTGAGGTATGAGCATTTGCAAAATATACATTATTAACACAGCAAGAATGCAGATAGGGAGAGAACTAATCTGGCTGGTTGTGAATTATCTCTACTTAAGCACAATACAGCAGCAAATTTCCACACACATGTACCTATCTATCTTTTTTAAAAGATAGTGTTTGCCTCCAATGTTAAGGTGGTTGGTAGACTAGTGAGAGAGAGTGATAGAAGAAAGGAGGGGAAGGTCAAGGATGGCTCACAAGCTCGGGATTTGATTTTTAGGCATAGTCTGGCCAACTTTCCCTTATAATAGCCCAATATGGTTCAGATTGGCATAATTGGATCGGCTTGATTTTATACTACTTATAACAACAACATGACATTGATTCAATTCATAGGACACCCCATAGAAACCAAAATTTACCCTAGCAACAATGTAAATTATTGCCACATAAAAGCAGGATTTGGTTCTTATTACTTATTAGCAATGAGTTAATGACATATGCCTAACATAAATCATGCTACCAACAGCACAGTTATGCTGTGATTCTTACTAGCAGCAAAGAAGTTTAATGCTAAATATGGACCAACATGTTATGCCATTTACATAAAATGAAAAGCTAATTCACGCTACCAGGTGGATTGTGACAAATGCATTTCTTCATCATGCTAGTAACCTATACTTTATGCTTACAATATATTGAGAAAATTAACTCATATTAGCCACATGTTATCAGTCAAAAATTCTACTGGTATGCTAATTGGTTGTGCTATCGAAATAGTAACACATGCTACACATTTACATTTACACGTAACACATATTTTTTAACAACACTAATGTTTGGACATGATGTTAAGCTTTTATTCATCTTCTGTCTGTTCCCCGTCTTGAAAAATAAAATAGCTTCAGTGTTATAGTGTATGAGTCTTACCCTCCAAAACAGGGCAAGAATAGGAGTACATCAGTGAGCCCTGGCCAAGCATAACAGTTGAATGCAAGTAGGACAAATATAGTAGATAATATAAATACAAGTTGAGCAAAAGACCAAGTGGAAAGTTTAACCAAATATGATGAAAACAAATTTGGTCCATAAAGAAACATCAACAACAGCAAAGTTTTTGTTGGATTAGGACATTACGTTTATAAACGGAATGGCTAAAATCTTGCTTAATAGTTCACAGTGTAAGCTTGTTGGTACCTAAATTAATGGACAAAAGTGGCAGGTTGCCATGGTGTGTTGCAGTCTCCTAATACTAACAATTTCAATTTAACAACTAAATAATAAACTTGACTTTTAATACAGGCTATAAAATATATAAAATAAAATTATGCATAATGTTTATTGACTGTAAATCATATTTGAAATGATGTCTAAGTTAGCCAAAGTAGCAGTTAGCCAAATCCTATCTTACTTTTGCAGGAGGAATGTAGCTTCTCTGCAGATTATCTGTGCAGATTCTTAGATGTTCGTCTTTTCTATCAGCTGTCTCCATCTTTCAAAAACATCCCCCAGAGCATATCTTTATTTTGTTTCTCACGTCACCATGGCATTTTCTGCAATTTTGCTGAAATTGGTAACTTGACCCTCTACTGACTTTGTGAACATAGAACAGGAGAAAGAAAATGTGTATAATAAAACATAAAACCGAAACAACATTTCCATGATGAAACTTACAGTTCCTTGACATATAAAGGCAATTTTTGTTAACATGTGTTTTTTTAACCAAACTATATGACTAAGACCAGAATATGAAGCAAGCTATCGTACTTGCTAACACTTGTATATAAATTATATATAAACAAAATTTATTTATTTATTTATTTTATTTCATTAATAGTGTTACATTGTTACATAGACTATTTTGTGATTTGTCTTCTTTAAAATATTTTCAGCAATTTGGAGTGTGGTTTTCAGAAACAACTGAAAGCATTCTCTAAAGTGACATGTTGCTGTTATGTGGTCAAAACCTGCCTGGAATGACTTCAGCTGAGCATTTCGCTGAAATAATTGCACGCGTTTGAATGTGCTCAGCCAATCAGCATCAAGCTTTCAATGCCATAGGTTAAGTTCAACCACAGCATACTGTCATAATATTAAACATCTAAATATAAACCGGGAAGATGCTGTTGTTGTGTTTTTACTGAGAAGAGAACTCTTGTTCATTGTGTTGCCAGCTTGTTATCGGAAAACAAGATGGAGGCAACAGGTACAAAGTGTTGAAGCGCAAAGCTGTTCTCGGTGAGCGATTCTTCAAAATAACCATGGCCACTGGGGAAAATATGAAGTGAGGGAGACAGAGGGTCTTGTTTTTCACTCTCTTTTGTTTTATGTCCATAGTGGGAGGAAAAATAAAAACTGCAGCAGCTCTCTGCAGCACGAAGCCAATTAGTATTTTTTTCGCGCTGGAGTGTCTTAATCAGTGGTGTAATTGGAGGCACCCTGCTGAGATTGAGCCTGGGCAAAGAACAAGGGCTAAACCAACAGACAATCAGACATATTGAGCTTCAAACTCTTCACTGGGACACAAACTATAATTATGAAGAATTAACCAAGTGTTTGGCCAAACAGTCTGAAAACTGAGTTACTGGCATCATTAACTGTGCAGCACACCACACCCCCTACACCCCCTTCCAAAGATGCTTTTTTTTTTACCTTGGTTCAAATTAGCTCATCCAATGCTGATTTGATGAGCATATATTGTTACTGAAGTCAAAAACATCTCAAAATATATTTATGCAGAAACACATACATTTAAATTAATAGGAAAATACTTTATTACATTCATATTTTAAATAAAAACCCAGAGTTTAGTTTAGTTTCATATATGAAGGTAAAGTTGGAACAGTGCTGCTGTGGACACAGTAACACGGACACAGTAAGGACACAGCCTAAAACACTATTTAAAAATAAAACTTCTGTAGATTTTTTTATACTCTGTGTAAAGACTTTTTATGTTTTATGCGCAAAGAAACCAATAGATTAACTCAAGTTACATTTTTCTGTTGAGCATAAGGCAACATGTTAAAAAAATATGCTCAGAATGTAAGCATATTTAAATGTAAATATAACTGTTTACTCACTTAGAATCTAGACCAGATCTGCCTGACAACTTTTTCCCATTTATGCTTCCTTCCATATTTCTCTTCACTATTAACTAATAATTTTTTTATTGTATAGGGTGATTCAAAAATAATACCACAACTTCAAGTAACGTGATGAAACCTTGGGTAATTAAATAATCAGTGATCAAATGAGCAACCAAATGATACATCAGAGCATCCTTAAATTGATGACAGAATGAATTTATCCCTTTTTTTCTTTGTTGCAGAGTTGTGGTACTCTTTTTGAAGCACCCTGTTTATGAGTTAATTATTTTGTGCAACAATTTCCAGCCCTTAAACTATACTCACTAAAACTGATGTATGACGTTACACACAGAAATTTTTGTTTATCTTTGTAATGATTCACCACAATTCAGTTCCTTTGGTAATAGGTAGCGCGCTGGGAGAGACAGTGCTGTAAAGATCCACTTCCGCACCTGTGACAGGGCAATATTTGTTTTTTAATTATTTTGTCTTCTTTTCATCTTTAAAGCAAACTAATTTAGTAACATTGTACAAACTCGGATAGTTAACAATGTTATTTCAACTATCATGTGTCAACTATCATTAGAAATTGGAAAGGACCTTTAAATATTTTGAATATAGCATTTACACAGCATTTGTTAAATATATTTTCATCATCACATTATGGTCCAAGCAAAGATTTGAAGAACAACATTATTCCTCAGGAAAAACACTCTGGATATCAGAACTCTGGCCTAATGTTAATTTTTAGCTACAATTGTGCTGTTTTTAGTTTATACAGTATGTTTAATCACAGAAATGTTTGATAAACATGTTAGTTGGATTGTTTTATCAAGTCTTGGGATGGAGGCTAGTGCTTGTCGTTTCTATGAGCTGCATCATCATCCTCTGGTTACTCAGGAGGAGAAGTTGTGAAAGCGCAACCGGCTTTTCTCCTCCTTTCTTTGGTTGGCGGGAGCTTGAACCCTTTTTTTAAGCCGGCCAGCGCAGCATGTCTAATGACCCCCGCTGAGCCTCCTGTCCCACTGCCAGCATCAAGCCCATCATTCCCAAATCATACCATAGAAAATTGGGCTTAAAATTTTGGGGAGAGGCCCCCCAAAAGAGTCCCAAAAGCTGCATCTGTCGCCGGCTTACATGAAAGTTTCTCTCTCGAGGAGTGATGGTCACATCGGTGGTTTGTCTGCAGTAGATTTTGAATAAGATTTTGAGTTTGAAGATGTCGATTTTAGGTTTTGTTTGTTTTGTTGAGCAGGACCTCGTAGAATTGATGCATCTCCTGATGGATGTAACGTGCTAATGCTAACAGAGATGAGTGAGCTTAGAAAGGTGAGTATTGAGTTGTATCTTGCTAGTTTTTGGCTTTATTTAGTCTTAGATTTCTTATTGGTGTTTGAAGATTTGGTGGAGTTTGGAATATCACTGTGCTCTAAAATAAATCGGTTTATTTGCCCTAAAGTTTAGTTAAATGTGGATTTACTTAATAGTTTGGTTAAAACGTATTTTGAAAATAAGCTTTAACGCTGTTTGGTTAGTCCATATATGACACAAAACCAAGTTGAAGCCAACCATTAATACTCATAATACTGCACTCATAATAAAATAGTTTGGGTTCATTTCTTATGTTAAATGTACCTGGTAAACTAAAGCTAACCCGGTAAACTAAAACTAATGATACAGTGTTGAAATTATGTGAACAGTTGTATCTTAGCAAGCTTAAAAATATCCAACAATCCATTGTTGAGATCATTGGTCCCAGTTAAACATTTAAATAAAATAGTCCAGTTTTAACTACTTTAACTTAACTACTTTAATTTAACTATTATTTTTAACAAAACGTATTTGTTATCTTTAGACATTTTTTGAGTTCAATATTTTTAAAAATATTTCTTCAGAAAAGTGTAGTTTAAATGTGTATTTGATTAAATGCTTTAAAGATTGAAAAAAGGTTCACTTTTGTATCACAGATTCAGGTCAATTGTGTTTTAAAACTGAAAATTCACGAATTCTCACATTTTAATTGTGGTTTCATAGAACATTGGCCATACTCAACCACAGTTTGACCAAAATAACGAATTGGTTTTAGTGTGTAGTTCATAGCTAGTTTTCAAACTAAAAAGTAATGTTATCTGTTTCCTGACTAGGTCTTTAAATTACAAAAAGCCTCCTCTATGATAGTAAGGATGCTTCCATTTTGAAACCCTAACATTTAAGAATACATTTTGCAATATCTACGAGATTGTTGTATTGTTTATGGATAATATGTGCTAGTATTTTCAAAATTGAGTCAGCTGGTTTTTGGTGTGTGCGGTGCAGAGGAGAGGATTCAGAACAATGGAGCTAGTTTAAGACCAGCCTTCCTGCAACACTCTCACCCCTCAGTCCTTTCTCAGAAATACAGGCAGCAGTCATTTCAAGCAGTGATGTACGTATTCTGTCAGTTTCTCTGAAAAATACATGTGACACACGGTTGAAAAATTCAGGACATCCAGCAAAATTCCAGTGCTGAATCCAGATGTGTGTTAGGCATGCTTTAAACTTTGAGCTGGAGATGGGAATGATGGAAAGCATTGTGGATGCTGTAGAGGGGAGATGGAGGAGGGGGTCAGACAGAAACGGATTGATGGGAGTGTGTCTGTCTGTGATTTTCATGCAGTTATTGTGTTACCATATAGGCTAGGGTTCCTTGTACAAAATGTGAAATGACAAGCATAACACGATGACGAGCGGCGTGAAGGCTGGTTCTGATGTGAGCTCCGGCAGAGCTGGGATTGTCTGCGTTGTTTTTGGAAACAAAAAGTGTTAAGAGTGTTACCGACATCTTTCTTCATTCTCACTAGATTTTTGTTGCTTCTCAAAACAAATTAAAACAAAACAATGCATCTCTTATTGTTACAGCAGTGGGAAGCCTGAATCAAAAAAAAAAAATAACTTGTATACCGTGTATATTAGCTTGGATATGGTTTCATTGTATAACCGTGCTTGCTGCATTTTTTTATTATAAAAAGTGCTTTTTTCTGTATTAAAATCAACCAATGATGTCAGGCGGAATGTTTATTAGTCGTTTTTCTGCTGTAAAATGTCGGAGATATCAGTCTTGATATAAGCATTGGATTCGGAAATCCTATTTGTGTTCTGCGTATGAGCTAAACACATAAGTGTAAGGATCAGACTGAGGAGGCAAAATACCAAAATTGCTTTAATATATTTAAGGAAAGACATTGCATTTACATCCAAAATTCTTTATTTGTATAGACTTATTTTCTGTTATTGTCATGAAAACTGCAAAAACACGTTTAGTTAAAATAGTGAGATGTAAAGCATTTTTTGCTTTATATTTTTTTTCTACTGAAGCATATGTTTAACTCTGCTGAAGTGCATCATAGATATAATGCAAATGTAAATTTTAACAATTACAAGAATTTATTCAATTTAGATAAAAAAAGAAAAAAGAATTAGTTCCATTATGGATTTATTATTGGGAATAGAAAAATTACATTTTGTCTTATTGCTCACAAAAATTTCAGGAACCTAAATTTGATAGAATAGGAAAATTGTCAACGTTGTCATATTTATCTAAACATAAACAGCAAAGAAACTGTGTGATAGCCCAAACTGTGATTGCAAATTATGTGATAGAGAAAAAATATGAATGATTTGGTTCATGATTTGGCCTCACATGAGTCTAGCGTTCCAATATAGCACCCTTATTATAGAACTTAAAAAAAAAAAGCTATTTTAAAAAGCCAGAGATGTTCTTTATTTGTGCTGGATGGATGGATTTGTGGAAAAGAAGGGGTGGGCTTTATTCTTTAATAAAGAATTGTTTTGGGGGGAGTATTTATACAAAGAGTAGTTTTCCTCATTGTGTGAAATTATCAACACAGATGAGCTGCGTCTTTGATTTGTTCCTGCTTTTCACTTAGCGCAGCGGGGACGCGCAGCAGACGGGTCCTCTCCGGCAGAAAATGGCTGCCGCGGACGCTGCCTGATGAGATTATACTCAGAGCGTTTCTCTCTCTTTCCTTTCTTTCAATCTTTCTTTCTTTCATTCAGCTTCCTTCAAACACGCTTTTTCAGCACCATCATGGGGTTTAAGCTGGCTTTGATTCAGCTGTTTTCACTCCTTTCCTCTGAATTGATGTTTAGTCTCCTTCAGACGAGTGTTTGTGCATCTAGGTGTCTGTTGGTTGTAATTTGTAATTTAACAGCTTAAAATATAGAAAGAGCTGCTAAAAAGATAATTTCAATTACATTAAAAAGGCCAACCTAAATATAAATCACACATTTTAGCAATACCAATTTATTCATCTGGAAAGATGAAATTAGATTGTGTTACATGGCTTATTTAGGTTGGATAAAAAAGCCTAACTAATGTGTTAATGTGCCTTTAAAGAAGGTGAATATATAATGAAGTATTATGCTAAAACATTTTCTTTTCCAGTATCTATTTGAAAAGCATTTTAGAGAGCTTTCTAAATCATCGACAAAATCACTTCTAAATCTAATATAATTTCACAAGAATTTTTGATTTTATTTCATAGGCCAAATAAGCATGAAAAAAAAGCGTTTCAGTCTGTAAAGTATTGTGGTTCAGTCTTTATCGTGCACAATCTACTACTATGAAGGCTATTGGTATAAGATTATCTGCACCGTCACTTCACTATACCCTGATTTGTGTTCAAAAGCATCTTCTCAACCTTTTGTAAGTTCGGCAAACAAAGAAAGGATGAAAGCTTGATCTGGGGAGGAAGAGGAGAAAGAAGTGATGGAGATGTGTTCAATGCTCAGATGTGTGTGATACGCTCTTTAGCTCTTGTTTATTGATGTTGTCTCAGTCTGCGTCTTTTAACCATTCTGTGATTTGATTTGCTTTTGCTGCAGGGGAGATTCATAGGGAAACACAATCAAGGAAAAACAGGATCAATAAGTGTTTGTGAGGATTAGGATGAGCTAGTGCAAATTTTGGTATCTGCATTATCATGAACTAAATTATGATTGTGATCATTAAAGGTCGATCGATTTGACACAGCTTGCAGTGGGTTGAAATCAATTTTCCATCTTCATTTACAGTTTTTTTTATGAGATTACACATATTCATTTTTACAAATAAATATTAATTCTAAAATAAATAATATAGACTATTGACAACTTGATTTCACACTAACCAGTCAAGAGAGCCTTGCATTTCATTTAAAAAAATTGTTTTATTTTACATCAGATCTAGTAATATTTGTAATTTAATTCGACCTGTTCAGAAACATTGTAATAGAGAAAAAAATACATAAACAATGTCTTTAAGGAAGCATTTATTTCAGATACAGCCTGATTGGGTAAACTGAAGCATTTAATAATCTCTTTTTTTTATTCAGTTTGCATAAACAGAATTTAAAATAATTTTCATGTGGTCTGCCAGTTGTGTACTTATAATTTAAATGGAGGTCATATTACAATATTTAAATCTTTCTAGAAATAAAAAAACATTTGAAATTTTGTTTTTTCGATTTTTTAATTGGCAATTTGTCGATGTCTTTTGACAACATAATAAAACGGAGTCAATTGACAAATATCTTTTTTGTAAAAAAATAAAAATTTTAAGAATACATTTAGCACTATAAAGCAAATGGCAAATGTTAATTTCTTTCAACACACAATTGGACATTATTGACATAATTACTGTCAATATTTGACAGAGATAAATGGGATTTATTTATCAATTGAAATGTTTTGTCTTATATTTTGCTCTGTGTGGTTGTTAGTAGGTAAGTATATTTGATTTATAATGCACATTTCTTAGAATAGAGCTGTCCAAAAGGCTGCACAATCACAAAAGTGAATACACTGAAGAAAACAAGATATACGATGAAAGAAAGTAACATCTTACAGCAATAAGCTGTTCAGAAGCAGCAGTTCAGTATAATTATGCAGGTTTAAGTCAACGTCACAATCAGAGTTCTGTCTCATTTGTTCTGTTAAAGACGTCTGGACAACAAGACTTTGTGCTGGCTTTGAAATGCGCTTGTGAAATTATAGGAAGGGTAAACTAAAAATATGCACGTCTATGGCCTTAGAGTCTTCAGTTCACCTGATGCTTTTGGGAGAAAATGGTGGACACTGTAGCACTTCATGCAAGCACAAGGAGGACAAGCAAACTCCAGTCTTAACTGAAAGGCTGTGGACCTAACCTCTGGGTCACCAAGCTACCATACTAGCAATGCATTGTTACCTTAACAATAAAAATAGATTACTATAGGGTTATTGTAGAAGTTGTTTTTGTCATCAAAAGTATTGATTTGACTCAGATAACAATGTATAAGTAAAGAATTGTGAGAATTGTGAGTTTTTTGTTGTTGAAAAATCTCAAAATATTTATTGAAAAAATAAAGAATTTTCATTTAAAATGAATATGTTTGATGCATCAGCTTACATTCTAGTACATATAACCCAGCAAGGCCAGACCTCTAAGATAACCACGAGACTATCATGAGGGGATGCTTCCATCCACAACTGAAACAAGAGGTTTTCCGGCTGTTGTACTCACAGCTGAAAGAGTCCTCCTTTGGTGAGCTTTGAGGTGAAGAGAGGAATCATCTAACAGCAAAAACAGTAATAGAGCTTGAGAAGCTTGACAATCAGAAAGGATGTAGCACACAGTAGTAGTCTAACAAGAAAACCGGAAAGGATGTAGCATACAGTAGAATTCTAACAAGAAAACCAGAAAGGATGTAGCATACAATAGAATTCTAACAAGAAAACCAGAAAGGATGTAGCATACAGAATTCTAACAAGAAAACCAGAAAGGATGTAGCACACAGTAGAATTCTAACAAGTAAATGATTCTTGTAGCAACTCATTTTTGGCTACCCACAATTTGGTTTAAGTTAGCAGCTAAAGCCAAACATCTATTGGCATGTTCACAAGTAGGAGTGCATTTAAAGAGCACAATGCACTGAACTGCATTGATCCTGAACTTTATTCAGGAT
Source organism: Danionella dracula (assembly GCA_900490495.1). Taxonomy (NCBI): domain Eukaryota; kingdom Metazoa; phylum Chordata; class Actinopteri; order Cypriniformes; family Danionidae; genus Danionella; species Danionella dracula. The sequence goes on along the minus strand of UELW01000378.1, from coordinate 3,177,122 downwards.
TGCAGAGTTCAGTGGCAGCGGGTGGAATGAAAGTGAAGGACTGAATGTAATTGGGGGGAGGCAAAGCCAGTCTTGTGTGCGTTTGAAGAGCACACAATAGGTCTAGCCCACATACATACACACGCGCACACGCACACAAATATTGCTGCCTGTGCGAACCTTCCAGAGTCTTTGAAGGTAGTTAGGAGTCTGTGTGGATTGAATAGAGGCTTTGTGTTTGTTTTGCATGAATGAGATTATACTCTGATTCAGTATGAGGATTTAAAGAGATAGATCACGCAACAAATGTTAACCAACCAAGTGCCCACAATGAAATGTGAACATTGAACACAGATAAACGTCTGGATCCTGAAAACCTGTTGCCTTTGATTCAGACTCACGTCATAGACATGAATTAGGCCAATCTTTCATCAGAAAACAAACAAGAGTTAACAAATAGGTTTGAAACCTGTTGAGACAGACAAGACCCTTTTGATGTAAGCGATCACTTTTCAAAGCTGAGTTTGATTTATTTATTTGTTTTGCTTGTTTTCTCTCAATCATTCCTTTAATATTTTTGATTGTTTATTTATTCGTTTCACCTTTTGACTCAACATCACCTGCTCAAATGTATTTTTTTATTAATGATAAATGTATATTTTAAAACAATAATTCATACCTGGATGCAATCGTAACCATTTAAAATAGAACATAAATTGTTAATGAAATATTATATTTCATATTTGTTTACTATCAAAGCTATTTCATTTAGATCAATGAGATATGTTTATAACATTTAATAATTCAAACAATCAATCTTTTAAGCTTAAACAAGCTGCAATGATCATTTTACTTTCATCAGGGGTTTCCAAGAAATACATTAGTTGCATTTGCTGGTGTCATTTGTATGTTTCCCTTTAACTCCCTGAAATGTCATAAAATCAAATCCTTAATAAAATGATTGAAGTTGTGGGTGAGCCAGCACTGTTCTGCCACCTTAATTCTCTGTGTTTATGCTGGAAGAAATCATACAAACACTTTATAACTCTTACATTCTTGTTTAAGCATCAGTTTGGTTTTCCTTTGCGAGGTTTTGATTTATTTAAATTTCAAAATTTAAATCCCCACACAGGGGAGAGTTGTTTTTTAAATAAATTCATATAGATGTTATAGTCTTGTACACATATGTTTTTTTTAAGTTGTAAATTATTTGGCATCTGCTTTTTTATTTGTTTTAATAGAAAGGTCAACTTTCTTTAAATTTTCTCTGTCCAAAGAAAACAATATTAGACAACAATTAACCAGATTTTACTTCATGGTTTTTACAACAGAAAAACAAAAATGTTGGTTTATTAAATTGAATTTAACAGTGATTTCAGTCTATATTAATTGTTAAAGGTTTAAGAAATTTTTCAAAAGTGAGCACACATATTTCCACTGTTGTATTTTTATTGCTTGTTTGTGTGGGTTTTTGAGTTGTTTAGCATAATCAATTAAATGTGTTTGTATTTTATCTGTTGAATTTAGATAGGTTTTTTGTGTTTACTTTGTATTAAAACAATTACATGTGTTGTGTGCATTTTATGTTTTGCATCCTTTATGCTTAATAGTCAGAAAAGTCTGGTACAAATATGAAGCATGTTTTCAGAATGTTACATTTATATTGTCATATAACATTGATGCTAACCATTTATTAAATTATTTAAAAAGAATGTAGTCATTCATTTAAAAATATAAATTAAACAATATAAAGTCAAACTTATTAAATGTGCTTAAAATCTTAAGTCTTTTGGTAAAAATGTTTGAGTAGGAAATTCTTCACATCTTGGTATAGTGTAAATGGTTTTGTATTAGACATTATTTTCTCATTAAGATTTGCTGATGTGCTTGTGCATAATCATTCATTAAACACAGACTATTTCTGCCAGTGTGCTCTCCAGTTCATTTTTCTTTGCACGATATTTTACAGTTTGTGTTATAGTTGTATCTTTTTAAATAGTGTTAAAGAATGGTGTTACCATAGCAACACACCTGAGATCAACATTTAGCAAAATTCTTAATGTTTTGTACAATTTTGTGATGACATTCTAAACAACATTCAGCCATGAACTGTCAGATCATAAACAGTAAGATCAGCAGAATTTACATGTAATGTAATATTTTAATGTGTCAGGTATGTCAAAATAAATTATTGATTCTATTTATTAGTAGAAGTGTATACCTTTTTAGTACATGAGTAGGAAAATTAGTATTTCCTTGTATTTTTAATATACTTTTTTCTGTTGGGCTATCAGAGTAGAACATGGTGGTAACATGTTTAATGCCCAGAGAACTTGAAAAAAGATAACTCTTGAGGTTTTGTGATAAAATATATAATAAAAAAACAGGCATAGAATAAACAAGATAATTAGTAACTTATGTTCAGCACAGTCACTTATAAACAACAAAATATAGCTTTAATTTTAGTCTTACAGATTTATTACAGCTGTTAAATGAATCTTTAAATAAAAGTAGATATTTTTCTGATCTTTTTCACCCCTAAAATATTCTCCAATCATTTCCTCATTAACAATGCATATAAACTGGCGTTTAAAGTTGCCTAAAGCTCAAGCAGGAATATACGTTGCTTTAGGGGTCAGGATATGTGTGACGGCTACTCTGACCATCAGGATGTGTGTCTGAAGATGGGGTCACGCTGGACAATCATACCAACACACACTGGTGGGTTTAACGTGGCCTCTCTCTTTCACACGCAGAGAAAGCTTCTCCGCCCTCCAGCTTCCCCTGGGAAAACACTGGCTTTCTCCAAATAAACCCAGCAATCTCTCTCACCCTGACTTTTTCCCTCCCCTCCCTCCCTCTCTCTCTCTCACACACATGCGCACACATACACACACTCCTGGCTATGCAATATTTCTACAATGTTACATTTATATTACCATATAACACACACACACACTCCTGGCTATGCATGCTAGACCTGTGACTTTTCTTCTCTGCGTTATCCTGCAGGGAGAAGCGGGAGATAGGTTCTACTGGTGCATTGGTGTTTGAGGGAGGGTATATTCTTGTGGTAGTGTGTGTCCATTTAACAGAGAATGGGTGAGATTTATTCATTTATTTGATAAAGATTCATGCTGCAATTAAAGAGACTGACAAGAGTTATGTTTTGGTTCTTCATGCTTCTTTTACTATCTCAAGGGTAAAGGTAATAGTTGATGTCTTTGTTTCTTTCATTTACCTTTTTAATAAAATGTTTCTCAAGAATAAAGTCAAAATGTTATAAATGAGCATGTATATGGAACAAAATAGCCTCTTTTTCCTCTACTATTTTTTTGTTCTATGCTTACATCAGGAGTGAGGACTGAGTGCCCCAAGGTTGGTAGAATATTTGTGAAATGGAAATCTAATTATGTAACATTCTCTACATTGGTGTCAAGATTGGTATTTGTTGTATTGAAATTCTGTAAATCCTCTTTTCGGTCACTGCAAACTGTGTTTTCCTCTAATGTAAAAGAAGTCTGTTTAGAGGGTGTTAGGTTACTCTCAAGATAAAGTTAAAAACTAAAGATAACTGAAGGTGATGGCGCAACAGTGAGGAGTGGTCGACGTCATTAATTTGATCTATAGCCTACTCTATTAACTATAAACCCTCAGTGTATGCAGTAAATTTGTGTCATCTTATTCAACCCAGATGATAATTGGACTGAAGGGATGACCTCTTGCTCAATTATGTCTTATATGAAAATAAACCATTCCTAAATTCACCTTAATTCTAGTTTATTTCTTTTGTATGTGGGGTATGTACTTTTAAAAAGCCCATACAATCTTGTTGCCAATTAAAAAGCCCTATTAAAATTGTGACAATTAACTATCTGAATGACTTAACTTCTAGGTTTTCAAATGTGATTTTAGGCTCTGAGAATTCACATACAGCATTGCTATTGTAAGTACTGAAACTCAGGCAGCTGGTTGGCAGAGCAGGTGCCTACTGCTCATATACGGCTCATATCAACAGTCTGACAAGCTGTTATCATGCCATTTAGAATAGGTAAGTTTCAGATATTTCATCAGAATTAATAACGTCAATTGAAAAGCAAATAAATTTACTCTAAAAAGGTTAATGTTACATTGACAACATATGTAATATGCTTAAGTAAAAAAACACAAACAATCATTTGGTTTCTGGCTGAGATGAAAAACAGGTTTATCACATAAAGCATGCATTATTGTCAAATATCTGCATTCAAGCATATTTTTAATTTTAAATATAAAGCTAAACTTCACAACTTAATTGGACTCTCATACAAAGAGGCCTACTATAACGTGTTGAGTTAAATGTATAAACTGAAGGATAAAAATGAAGAAAAGGTTCTGCAAAATGATAGCTTTCTTAAAATTAGGTTTATAAGCATTAAATGGTCGTTTAATAAACAAAAGTGTTTAAAACGCTTGTCATCCACAAAGAACAGTACGATACAAAGAATTAAGGTGTGAAAAAAATAAAAGCGTTAAAAAACAACGTTTGTGTCTACGCATGCGCTGTAGGCTAATGTCACGGGGTAGCAAAATCTAATAGAACAGTTGTATGGCGTTCGATTTGACATCAGGTACTTGGACTGAAAATGACGTGTAATCGACCAGTGAGACTATTTCAGAAGTTTCTAAAAAGATTGCTTTGTTTCTCTCCACCACTTTGCAACCAAAAACAAACAGGTACCAGTCCAAACCACCCTGTAACAAGGGATTATATACCACATAGTAAAATACAGTGGCGTGTCTTTTGGCAGGGTTGTGGTCCCTCGCCCCCTCCTCCTCTTCCCGCTTATTTTCCCTGGGAAATCTAAGGTAAGAAGAACAGGGAATGACACAAAACGTCTATGTTTGGATTCATATAGATGAGACATTTAAAGTCTTATTTTTCAAGTACACATGTCAAACACTTGCCTTGCGGATGATTTTTGTGTTGGCTTGGTGCTTTTGTGAGCTTGCGCATTTTCCGATGTTCGGTAAATTCAGACGCTGGTTAACATTTTAGGCATTTTGCAACGTTAAACTAAGAAAGCAGCTGCGGAAGGTAACCTATCTGGTAGTTTTCCGATGCTCCGCATTGTTCAAGGGAGAGAGAGAGCGTGAAAAAACTTCCTCCGCCTCTAAAACCAAAAGCCTGAACCCATGCCCCCGTTTCCCAAAGAATCGTTAAAATGCATAATCCTCTGAAAATCTAGCATTTTAGAAAAGTGACTTTTAGCCTGGTACATCGTCAGGTCGCTTTACATCAATAGAAAACGCATTATTACGATAGTCATAAAACTTAATGAATAGGTGCGCCCCTTGCCGAATAACAGCAGTGGAGCTTACATATACCTACGCACCAAATGTTATTGAACATGCTTTTTCTAATTTGTTTTTAGCTTTTACTCAATGTGCTTTACGGTCGCTCGATTTTAGATTTTAAAATGAATTATGGTAGCCAAAAAAAGCTTTTCGTGGAAAAATAAAGCAGCGTGGGATCTATTTTTCCGGAAGGCGGCAGGATATGTCACTGGTAGGAGTTTTTATAATGGCTCGCGCAGATATGGAGTGACGCCATCTTTCCCTGTGCTGCTGCTGCGCGAGGGCGGACCATTCACGAGCATTCACTCCCAGCAGGAGCTGCTGCGGGTCATTCTCTCGCAATATCTCAACGGATTGTCGACATTACTTGCTTTTGACGTACTGAACATTGAAACGGGAATATACAGCGTTAGACAGAGGTAAGTGTATTTCTTCGACGAAGTGTTAGAGTGGTTTTGTGAGCTAGAATGTCTGCTGCTGTGGGGAACGAGGTGGTGACCGTCCAGGGGAAATATAACAGCGAACCACGAACAGGCTAGCTTTGTGTTTGTTATTATATGCCTGGATATCGTTTATTATAGCATTACACGATGTTTAATTTATTGTTGAACGTGTTTGATGATCCCTGGTGTTTAAATTGTATTTGTTCTCAGTGCTAGCTCAGTTAGCATTCAACGTTACGGATGGAAATGTTGGTGGATAACACCTTAAAGTAACGGGAAAAAACAATGTGTCCTTCTTTTTATATATCCTTGCCTAGAAAGTTAGTTTTGTGTAACGTTAAATTATAACGCGACACGCTATTTCGTTAAGGGTCCGTTGGTAACCAAGTTAACGTGACTTGTTTTACTTTTGGGGCATTAGTCGCACGCAGGACTTTTTTTTCTTTTTCCGACTCAGGATACGGTGACGCATGGCGTGAAGTTTAAGTAACGTTACCGCCGAATATTTAACACGACTGTCTACAATTTGACTTATAAACTATTTTAGGAATTTGTTAATTACCGTAAAATTGACCCATGACTAAGTTTCTTGGGAAGAATCAAACAAAGGCATTTAAAGTGTTTGGCCGTTGAGAGGAAGTCGAGGAGGAGCCTGAGCGAGTGAAACCTGACTCGGCTAGAGCCCGAGCCCCGCCGGTGGGGGTGGGGGAATCCACGGACAGGCGCCTGCACACACCCAGCCACACATCACCCCAACTCTTATTTGTATGGGATTTCGCCCGAAAATTACACTTAAACTGTCCCTTACGACAATACAATGTAACGTTACAGTTTGCAAGTCCGGTTTTTTGTATGTACAGATCAGCGGTTGTTGTGATTAACCCCTTCCGATTTTATGAACATCCCATTTCAGTATATCCTTATATATTCGGGACAGTTCCACTGAAATAAAAGCTTGTTTTTAATGACATTTCTTACTGTTTTACACAAAAAATGGGCGAAAAAATCTTTGTTGACCGCTGAAATTTTTAGGCTTTATTGCTGCAGTATTTTTTATACACAACGTTAAACCTTTAATTTATTCCATTAGTTGTTAAACAATGCAGCTTTTTGGCGAATGTTTTCAGAGATGGGTAATGTCTACGGAATTGTATAATTTACACGGCTAAATATAATTTAAAACATTTTAAATAGTTTTCAAGTTTTCAATTTATATAAAGAAAAAAACGGGTGGTTGTTGCTTTCCATCATACCTGTACCATGGAAGAATAATGCTACCAGTGTAGAGAAAATATGTTTGAGTCTGGTTTAAAATGTCCAAAACACATTCCAAAATTTTTTGGAAGGTGTGTAAACTATTGTCAAATAACCTTATTTTCTTTAAGTAACATTTTTATAGCGGTTATAAACATAATATATTCTTTTTCTCATCTTCTTTATTCATTTTATTTTTGTTTATTTTGTTGAACTATAGACTTAATAGGACACATTTTTCTTTATATGTTTCCTTATAATTCCAATAGCACTCGTCAAAATGTGTCCAATGCCATCGATAGGTTTGTGTTTAATTTAGTTAGTAGCGCACATATTTCCATCCCTGTAACCAAGTTAGTTTTGTTAATGATTCACATGGCTAAAAAGAAAAGCAAACATTACTGCCTTTCTCCTCGCTCTTGGTTGTTTTTAAACAATTGTTTACACATTTACACATTACACGCTCACTTGTTCAAGTACCAGTGTTGGATGGGAGTACAATATCCTTAGCTGGGTAATAAAATAGTTCTAAAAGTTCTATAATTTTTTTTAAACCAACTGTTTCAATTTGAGAAAATACTAGTTTAATTTATATTTAACGCCTTCACCATTTTAATGAACTTTTTTGTTTTATAACAGTTAAACTAATTGGCTTTAGTGTGAGTTTGTTGGTACACTTTACACGTTTTGGCTTGTGTTTCACTTTAATCTTAACTTGTCGTGCTATATTGCACTCATGCTGTTTCTTTACAGCCACTCGTCACAGCTGACACATTTGGAGCAAATGTGTAGCATTGGGTGTTCCTGGAAGCTAGTAACCAAGCTCTTTGAAACTGTTCTCACAATAGGGTGACTTCTGAAACAGAAGGGCAGGTGTTAGAATGGCTTATCTAAGCCGTCTGCCTCTGGTCATAACAGACACTGCGCTCACACTATTTAGGTGTATTTAGATTCCTATGCAGTCTGAATGCCAAGGATTACAAACAATTGCTTCAGACTTCTCTGGTTTCTTTGGGCAACCTTGTTGTTGAGTGCTGTATAGATATGAGTTTGGTAGCCTATCTTTTTGTGTAGTGTTTCCATTTTTTCATTCCAATCTCTCAAAACTAAGTGATGTATCTTTTTTTGTTTATTTTTTCACTCGTTCAGTTGATCAAACATCAGGTGCATCTGTGATTGTGTTGATTGAAATGTAGCAAATAAAACAATGTGACGTTCTAGCTTTGTCTTCACTTGACATAGGTAATCATTATATGTGGTAATCAATCAGAATTGAAAACACATCAAACATGCCTCATTGCAAATCCAATTTTGACAGCAAAATAATCCCAAATAGAGGTCTGCATTTGCCTCGGTTGAATTTTATAGACTTGTATTTATCAAGCTGTTTTGTTCTAGTACTCGAAGTTTTTTTAACCAAGCTTTTGTTTTACAGCAGGTTGTCGTTGGTAATGAAAAGTACAGTGAAAGTCAATGCAAGCTATTGTGCAATTTTTTTGCGAACCGACTAAGTGAAGTCACACACTGTTGAAACGAGCGATCATTTCACGAGTGGATTTTTCAAAACAACTTTTTCAAAAGCTACTTGGAAATCTGTAAGGATGAGTATTAAGGGTAAGAAACTATGATAATGAGGCTCATGGACTGTCGTCTGAAGAGTCAGTGTGTTGATTCTTTCTAGAGTTGGGGTCATTGAGGTATTTTCAACAATTTTTTTCTCCCACATGTGTCAAACTCTTCTGCAGAATTCCACAAAAATTTCCACATCTCTCTTACTCTGGTAAACAGTGCAAAGAACAGCATGGAGATGGTACTCCAGCGCATAGAATACTATTGATTAAAGCTCCAATAACTATTTGTTTTTACATCTGGACGTCGTAGGGTATAATAAAACATCTTGCTAATTGCTAACAACAAGTTTTGTGTTTTTTTTCTCTCTGTTGTTGCAGTGATGCTAGGTGCCAAAAATACTAAATAACATAGAAACTGCAACAACAGCTTGTTTGTGTATTAGTCAAATTATTTAATGTCTGTGCTCCAAGTGTTAAATTGATATGAATATGAATCATGTATGTGTGAAAAGGATTTTGGTTGCTTATGAAACCAATCTTTTTTTATATTTGCCTTTTAATTACAATCTTTTTTTTTGTTTATGTCTATATGGTTCACTTTTCTTTGACTTCTCATTTAATCCTGTTTGGGCAAAAGTTTACACTATTGACAATGTAAACCAAACCAACGGTTTTGAAGAAATTGTATCTTTTCCCCTGACAGCTACTTCATATAACCTTATGCTTTTGCTCTTACTATGGAAAACAATGATGCAAATCCATCTAAATCAACCTCTTCTGTGCCCTAGACAAACCTGGAGTTGGTTGTGTGGAATATTTGCATGCATCATCGCTAACTGTTAGCATTAGAACTGTTGAAGTGTAGCTGTGTGGGATTTCTCTGAGGCTGAGGTTCAATTGGCACCTCATGTTGCGTGCGAAGGAGAGCAGTAATACCGCAGGGGGGGTTAAGGCCTGTTCGCTGCTGGGTTTATCTCTTCAATTGACTCCAGATGTTGTGAAGCACAGAGCGAGGGACTAGCTGACTGCTGTGAAAGTCTTGGCAGGCCTGGGCAGAGAGCCACTGCAACAGTGTTTTACATACCCGCTTATCAAACACACTTTTCATGCATTGCATTCTGAGAACTGACAGCTGCCTCCTTGAGGAGCTGTCCTAAAACTCTGACCATGTTTTGAGTATTAATAGCTTGAAATAGCTTTAGGGTTGTGTTTTTTGGTGTGGCTGTTCCATTCTCTTCTTGGGCGGGATTTGTTTTTACACCTGTGTTTGTCTATGTGAGCTTTTTATTATTGAAACTAAGGCACTTAACTTTCTCTATCAATATATGGTGAAGTAGTGGTTAATAAAAACTTAAATAAATAAAGCAGCTGCAACATTGATCACAGATTAACTGTTACAGGACATCCCCAATTAATTAAGAGATGCAAAAATAATTTATGTAGTTGAAATATAAAATAAAGAATAACTGGGTAGATAGTCACCAATGTAAACACAGTTGATTTAACATTGTTTTTTAAGAGTACCAGAGCTTTGAAATCTGCAAATGGTTGATTAAATGTATACTTCACCCCAAAAAGTTTAAAGCACATTGGATTTTTAAAATGTGTAAAGTTTGAATTGAATGAATTCTTAATTTATGGTCCCCCTGCCATTTTAATCTTCTCTAATCTCTACTCTAGTGTGCTATACCAGTCAGTTTTTATTCTACTTACGGCACAGTGCACATCTGTATTCCTGTCTAGCATTTCTGTTTTTTTGCCTACTTGAAATCCTGCTGAATTGTGTTTTAAGATGGAGGGTTGGGCATCCGGGAAAAAGTGACTCACCGAAGATTTAATTGCTCAGGAAAAGTTTATTTTCTTTGTGTTACTGCAGGATTTTTTAGTCAGAGGTTAAATCCGGTGCTTTATTCAAATAAACTGTGTCATGTTGTCAAGGTCTGGCTGAAAGACTGCACTGAATGTCCTTTCCACATGCTGTAACGCGGCCGAGGTTTTCGTGTTGTTTGAGAGCAACGATATGGTTTGTGACACAATAGAGGATCATGGGCATTGAGTTTCTGTCTCCAGGCTACATATGAATGTACAATGTCTCAGAGATGGCCTGAGTTCAGCTTGTGGATTTGGAGAGGGGCGTTGTGTGTTTGAAGAAAAGAGTTTGGCTCTTGGCTTGTGTTATGGTAATTATGGAGGAAGCTTGACAAAGGGGAAGTAGACTGGGCCTCTGTCTCAGACTGAGTCCATGCCGTATTGCTTGTGAGGTGTAAATCGCTGACTGTGATGGGCAATTGCCAAAAATGTCATGCGCATATTGATGCTGTTGTTGTGCTGGGCTTTCTAGCTGAGCATCTAATTGAAGGTCAGCTTTACTAGCTCTTTTCCAAAGATCATGTGTTAAAACACATGTTGAGTCCTTGAAACAATCATTTTAAATCTTAGCTTCATCAATCAACCTTTTTTTTTAAATTGCAGAACTTTCAAATGAAATGCAAACTCGAGTATATGTGTGTGTATATATATATATATATATATATATATATATATATATATATATATTATATACAAGCATACAAAATTGTTTAAAATGACAGCAAGTATGTAAGCAAGTAAAGTACAGCAAGTTTAAAACAAAAGAATGAGTGATAGAATGATATAAAACAGAGCTCGCAAAATTTAAGTCCCCGGTAGCCCTTCGGACAGGCACTCTTCAGTTTATGGTAGCTCGAAATAAATGTAGGTAGCCCAAATAACAGTTGTTTTTTTATGTAGAATAATGTAGGAAGCAAAACCTTAATCAAATACATTTTCAAAACAAATTACAGCACTGAATAAAAGTCAAATTACAATCATCAACTCCGATATTTGGTTCTAACTGAAAATAAATTTCTATGAACTTGCTAGAAATTGTCTGGTTTTTCTCAACTTTTCCGCTTTGTAGCAGTCTGCATTTTTTTTGACTGTCCCTTCTTTACCCTAATATGTCTAGCAGAACTAAACTACCGCTGTAAAGTCACGCGCTTACGCATTTTGAAACATTTTGCAAGCCCTGTAAAAGCACTATGAGCTAAAATGTACTCGAATGTTGAAAGAATACATCTGAAACATTCATGTTGGAATATCTTTTGAATTATTTGTTTTGGTTTCAAGTGTCACGGTGGTGCAGTGGGTAGCATGGTCATCTCACAGGAAGAAAGTCACTGGTTCGAGCCTTGGGTGGGTCGGTTGGCTTTTCTGTGTGGAGTTTGCATGTTCTCCCCATGATCGTGTGGGTTTTCTCCGGGTGCTCCGGTTTCCCACAAGTGCAAAGACATGTGGTATTAGTGAATTGAGTAAGAACGATTGTCCATAGTGTTGAGTGTGTGTGAATTTTTCCCAGCGATGGGTTGTGGCTGGAAGGGCATCCGCTGCATAAAACATGTGCCAGAACAGTTGGCGGCTCATTCCGCTGTTGCCACCCTGAAAGGGAAGAAAGCCGACATGAAAATGGATGGATGGATGTTTTGGTTTCCTTTTGCACTGTTTATCGTTTTCAAAGTCTTTCAGGCAGAATATTTTGAGTGTGTAGAGCAGCGCATCCCATGTTACTAATTCATCCCGGCTGCATTCAGGTTAAGAGACAGGGAGCCTTCAACATGAACACTAGGGGAAATGTCCTGAACGCTGGCCCTGGAATGTGTGAGTGTGAGGCAGAAGAGTTTGAGTGTTGTGAAGGAAATTAATCTTGCTACTTGTGTGTGTTGCAGATTAGGAAGCTGTTCTTGGCTGTGAGAGAATCATGGCTACCCAGTGTAAGTTTATGAACAAATTTACTATTTTATTAATTTTTACTAAAGCTAATTGTTAAAAAAAATCCACTCTTTCTTTAAAGGTGCAGTGTGCCAAAACAAACTTTATATGAAGCTTTTAAAATTGGGTCATGGTTCTATCGCTTTAGTTGAATCATAGTTTTTTTGGCTCTGAGAAATTGCATACTGTATCTTTAAATGCTACACAGATGTTGACAAAGAGATTCCTTTGTCAAAATGTCCATGCCTGTTGAATGGAAGTAACAGGCTTGGAAATGCATATATTATATATATATATATATTTTTAGGTTAACATTCTTCTCTTTGTGTTTTACACATTGCTGCTAATTTTAGGATGTAAAACATTAGTATTTTGTAATATGCAGCTGACCTGATGGAGCTGGACATGGCCATGGAGCCGGATCGCAAAGCTGCAGTTAGCCATTGGCAGCAGCAGTCCTACCTGGACTCAGGAATTCACTCTGGGGCCACAACAACTGCCCCATCCCTTAGTGGCAAGGGCAATCCGGAGGACGATGATGTGGACAATCAGGTGCTTTATGAGTGGGAGCAGGGCTTCAGCCAGTCCTTCAACCAGGAGCAGGTCACAGGTGAGCAGAAATGTGGACGACTGCTCCTATCTTAAAACGAGGGTTGATTTAACAATGACTGTAGAGTTGTTTACCTTCTAAGCAAATAAGTAAAAAATGTCATTTATTTTATGAACTATTTTTTTATTCCCACTATGTATTATTGTTCTTTGTCATGCGTTGCTATTTAATCTAAGTCCAGTGTATGATGTTTTCAGTTGAAGTGTTTTATAGTTAGAATGTTGCATCACCACTGTGTACAGTATTGCATGTAATCTATAGTTATTTGAACCATTTTCATGTTCTCTGTAGATATTGATGGTCAGTATGCCATGACAAGAGCACAGAGGGTCCGTGCAGCCATGTTCCCTGAGACTCTTGACGAGGGCATGCAGATTCCATCCACACAGTTTGATTCTACCCACCCCACAAATGTCCAGAGGCTAGCAGAACCCTCGCAAATGCTCAAACATGCTGTTGTCAACCTCATCAACTACCAAGATGATGCAGAGCTTGCCACCCGGGCTATCCCAGAGCTCACCAAACTACTGAACGATGAGGATCAGGTTAGAATGGACATCAAGCATCAACATTCAGCAGGTGTTTTTATGGTCGGGTATGCTGATGAGTGGTTATTGATAATTTCTCTTGGTAGGTGGTGGTTAATAAAGCAGCAGTGATGGTGCACCAGCTCTCTAAGAAAGAAGCCTCTCGTCACGCCATCATGCGTTCACCTCAGATGGTTTCTGCCATTGTGAGGACCATGCAGAACACCAATGATGTTGAAACAGCACGATGCACGTCTGGAACCCTCCATAACCTTTCCCATCACAGAGAAGGACTGCTGGCCATCTTTAAATCAGGAGGCATTCCTGCACTTGTCAAAATGCTGGGGTTAGTTCTTTTCCCCCTTTGGATTACAGTTAGCACAGTAATTGGCTTGTTACCATTAATAAGTTATGGCAGATGTTTGTGTCCTTTTGTTTTTGTCTCTGTTGATCCAAGTGAAAAAAAGTGATTGTGTGCCATCTGTTGATTTTTTAAATTAACTTTTGAACGTTAATTTAGCTGGCAAAATGTTGTAGAATCAAATTAAATGTTCATTTTATATGTTAACCACACCATCAATAATCAGCCGAAATGTTTATTAAATTAATAGTTTGATATTGTTTTTATTTTGCATTTTATTTGCACTGTAGCTAGAAGCTAATTAATTATTTTCAGTCTGACTAATTACAACTACTGTGTTCTGTTTAGCTCCCCAGTGGACTCTGTATTGTTTTATGCCATCACTACGCTACATAACCTGCTACTGCACCAAGAGGGAGCCAAGATGGCTGTTCGTCTGGCTGGAGGCCTGCAGAAAATGGTGGCATTGTTAAACAAGACAAACGTCAAATTCCTCGCCATCACAACAGACTGCCTTCAGATTCTAGCATACGGCAATCAGGAGAGCAAAGTAAGTAGCAAATTCTTTCCAAAAATAGACAACACAGCAGTGTTCTAGGCTATCAAACTTGTATTTTCCTCAGAAGTCGTGTTCATCATCTAGCTCAGCAGAAAATAACTTTACTATATTTAGAACTGAAGTAGTATTGGATTTTGTCTTGTATGAATTTTCACAAGTGGTATTTTCCACTAAAATAGGCCAGTTTCAGCATGTTGGACTGCCCAATTGAAAAACAAAGCGGTAGTTTAAGGGGTGGGGGGTTATGCACGATGAATGACAATTAAACAAGGAATTGTGGCCATTTAGGACTCCCACGTCATTTTTTTTTTAAACATTCAGGGTGAGTTAACCTAAAACTTGAGCCGCAAGGAAGGCTCCTGATGCACTGGCATGTTCTTGTTTGGGTCATAAATGAAATGCTAAACTTGTGGGATTTTTCTTTCAGCTAATCATTCTGGCTAGCGGAGGACCACAAGCTCTGGTCAACATCATGAGAACCTACACATATGAGAAGCTGTTATGGACGACCAGTCGAGTGCTCAAAGTCTTGTCTGTTTGCTCCAGTAACAAACCCGCTATCGTGGAGGCTGGTGAGCAAATAACTTGGATAATGGTTGAACAGTAATGCCACTTCTTAATGGTTTTGACATGGAAGCTTTGTCTCTTTCCAGGTGGCATGCAAGCCCTCGGCCTGCACCTCACAGACCCCAGTCAGCGATTGGTCCAGAACTGCTTGTGGACTTTAAGGAATCTCTCAGATGCTGCTACCAAACAGGTACGAGCTACTTTTGTCCCTCTCTCCCTTAAGTAGTTTCTGCTGTCTGCTGTTTTTCCTACATGAGCCCTTTCTTTCTGTCTCCCTATTGTTTCCATGGAGAAGACATCTTTAGCAGAAGTAGATGTGCAGGTAACAGTCATTCCTGCCTTTGTCTGTGACTGGGGTTTGAGGGCTGTAGCCAGCTCTGACCCCACACAGCTTAAACGTCAGCAGCGTGTCATTGGAGCATGAACGGATGCTACATTTGGTTGTAATGCCTGTGCTATGTGTACATTTCACTCGGCTGTTGTTGTGAAGTTTGAAATCTTCAAATCTCAAAACATTGAGATTATTGTGGTTCCAGCTCATGGTGGGCTTACAACCTCATGTATCGTGTAGTAAGATGGTACAAATGGCTGTGACTGGTTGTTATCAGGTGTAAACAAAGCTGGATTATGTTTATGGAGGCTGAATGTTGGGTTGAATTAGACACCAAGTCTCAACTTTGAATCCTTTTGGTTTCCAGGAGGGCATGGAGGGGCTTCTAGGCACCCTGGTGCAGTTGCTTGGTTCTGATGACATCAACGTAGTGACATGTGCTGCTGGAATTTTGTCTAACCTCACCTGCAACAACTACAAGAACAAGATGATGGTGTGCCAGGTGGGTGGCATCGAGGCCCTGGTGCGCACCGTTCTCCGCGCAGGAGACAGAGAAGACATCACAGAGCCTGCCATCTGTGCTCTTCGTCACCTCACTTCTAGACACCAGGATGCAGAGATGGCCCAGAATGCCGTGCGCCTGCACTACGGGCTGCCTGTGGTTGTCAAATTGCTGCATCCTCCTTCTCATTGGCCTCTCATAAAGGTGTGTGTTTGTTTGCTTTTAGGGTTGTTATTTGAATAATTTCCAGTTTACGGACAGTGTTTTTATCTATGCTTTTTTCACTGTAATTGCTCTTCACTCTGGCTTCTGTTTTGTATATGAAATGAAATCTGTTTTTAGTGGAGCATCTGACAGATAAACACGCGCCCCATTATTATGTTCTTTAAATGTATGGTGAAAAGCACAGCTTACATAAGCAATCAGAACTGTGATCTAAATGCTTTGAAAGAGGCATATAATTACTGTGGCTTTTAAAAATAAACCATGTTTGTAAAAATAAACCTAGCAAAGGCTAGGGTCTAGCAAAAAACAGTGACAAATGTCCCAATTTTGACAGAAATTTTATTGGACCAATTTTACACTGGAAAATATTTATGCTTAAACACTCCGCATGCACTTTACACTTTAAAAAAATAAAACTAGAACTTTTATTGCAGTAAATAAGCAGAGTTCTAGTTTTCTAGGGTTTAATTAGGCGATTGGGCAGTTGGTCCAGTGGATAAGGAGATCAACTTGTGAACAGAAGTTCGCAGGTTCGTCACTTTCACTTACCTATTTCCCCATAAGTGTAATTTGATCCCATACAAAGACACTAGGCCATTGCAAACATTGTAAACTATTTGGTTGAACAAGTTCTGCTTCCAGCAGACTTGAGGGTAGAAAAGTTAAGAAAATAACAGAAAATAATCACAATAGTGTTTGACTTTTTAAATTTTTTTTTTATGGCCAGGCCACAGTGGGACTGATCCGTAACTTGGCACTTTGCCCAGCCAACCATGCCCCTCTTAGAGAGCAGGGGGCCATTCCTCGGCTGGTTCAGCTGCTCGTCAGAGCTCATCAGGACACTCAGAGACGCACCTCTATGGGGGGCACACAGCAGCAATTTGTAGTAAGTCATTACAACATGAGATGAATTGGATGTTTGGCCATAATAATTTAGAATTTTAAATACACTATTTTATTATAACCAATCAAAGCCTCTTTTTGACTCCTAAACTCTACATGTGTGTATTTCAGGAGGGAGTTCGTATGGAGGAGATTGTGGAGGGTTGCACTGGAGCGCTTCATATTTTAGCCAGAGATATTCACAACAGAATCGTAATCAGAGGACTAAACACCATTCCACTGTTTGTTCAGGTCAGTCAGAGAACAAACTATTGGTGATTTATTTCTTTCATTAAAAAATAAGATTTTTGTTTTTGTTCTTCTCCTCAACTTTTAAAACTATTGAATTGTTAGATATTGGTGTGATCAGATGCATAAGTTTATCTGTTTCTTTTAATATTATTTTGATGTATTTAGTTTTATTGTATATTGGAGTTTTACAATGGCAGTGTAATGTATTTTAATTTGTACAGATTTTTTTTTTTTTTCATTTTTAATTTGTTGACTAATTTAGTTTAGTTTTTACCTAGTTTACCTGTTTAGTTTTACCTAAACTTGTGTTGATCTATGTGGCATTGTTTTTTTTAATATTCTGTCAATTAATGTTTTGTTAGTGTGCTGTTACTGTATGTTTGGTTTGTTCTGTCATGGTTTATCATTTTGTGGGGGTTCTTGTTGCTGTTTCTATTGATATTTTAAGATGGTGTTTTACTCTGTCTTACTCTGTCAATTCATCTTTTTTTCATTTTTGATTTCTAATGATTGTTAAACATTCTTCTTATGTTTTCTTTTTGTTGTTGTTCAAGCTTTTCTTGTTACTTAACCCCTTCAACTGTTTAGTGCATTTACAAAATTCATTTCATTTTTATTGAGAGCTGCTCGTCATTAGATGGTTTCTTATTTTTAAACACTTACTCTCTCTGTAGCTGCTGTACTCTCCGATTGAGAACATCCAGCGTGTGGCTGCTGGAGTGTTGTGTGAGTTGGCTCAGGATAAGGAAGCAGCGGAGGCCATTGAGGCTGAAGGAGCCACTGCTCCACTCACAGAGCTCCTGCACTCCAGAAATGAGGGAGTCGGTGAGTACTATACATTAGCTAAACCATACAGCAACAAAGTTAAATATACATACATTTTCCCCCTTCAATTCCAATTGTGTTGTTGTTTTGTGGCAATTGTGAAAAAATTTAAATAAACAACAACGATTCTAATGGTGTTTTTAACCCTATTTTGTAAAAGCAAAAGAGTAAAGCAAGCTATCTTAGACAAAGACTGAGAGACAGATGCTGTATAATAAGTTACTTTAACAAGAGCAAGATAACCATGGGTGTCTGACAGTAGTCGCCATACGGCAAGGACAAATGTCAAACAAGCTTAACAGTAGTGAACAGAGTGACATTTATCTTAAACGTGTCTGCTATGTTTAAGATAAATGTCACAATGTTCAGAATGGAATTGAACCAACAGGGGAAATCATAAATGCATTTATTAATAAGCTATCTAACTGTGGCAAATGGAACAGTGGTCACAGAATAATGGAGGGAAGCATGGATTAATGAGAGCACACATGGTTTGCCCTTCAATTTGTCAGGATGAAGTTTAAACACGTAGTTCTCAAAATCCACGCAGATGAGCAAGAGGAAATATGAATAGATATTCTGATAGACATCTGGAGGGAGAGATGGCTGGACAGCTACAACTTTTGGAATACACTAACGCTCCTATTCCCTCGTCACAGCTACATATGCAGCGGCTGTCTTGTTCCGTATGTCTGAAGACAAGCCACAGGACTACAAGAAGCGTCTGTCTGTGGAGCTCACCAGCTCGCTGTTCAGAACGGAGCCAATGACCTGGAATGAGGTAAACCTGTCATTGCATTTTTTAATTCACAAAATTTGCTTTTAGCTCTTGTGATTGGTTTTTAACAGAGTATTGTTGTTTAAAAAGCAGATGAGATTTATTGGAATGCTTTCACTCCAGATATCTACTTGAGTTTGTAACATAGTTTTTGTTTCCCAAACAGACTGGAGATTTAGGGCTGGATATTGGAGCACAGGGAGAGCCTCTGGGATACAGACCGGATGGTAAATTAATTTCTGCATTGGGGTGTATTTCAAGACCAGACTAAAATAAGATTACTGGGTTGAAATTTAGTGGAAAAATAGTTTTAGTTGTTTATCAGGTTGTGAAATTACTATGCAATTTTTTTTCTAAACACAAAAGAACCACATAGTAATGTTTGCCAGAAATGTGTAAAACAAAGCAGCCATTGTATACATAAAAAAGATGTATTTATGGTCTGATTAAAACTTTTTGTAATTTCTTAGAGTAGAATTTCGGAAATCAGAAATCTCATACTCCTTACCCATGAGGATGAGTGTTACACTCTTTTGGAATCTGCTCAGTCATAACTCCTCATAGCTTAGCACGGATAATTGAATTGGATCAGACCGGTTGCATTTTTGTAGCAGACTGATTAAAATTAAGTTTTTGGGCTGGGGCATCTTTTCTATTTAAAAATGGTTTCTTTTACATTTACATTATATTTTAAGAGTAATTGGAAATGTTAAGTTAATTATTTTGCACATGTGATAATGCGTTTATACTGCCACTATTACTGGTATGAAAAGGCTGCTGACCGAATCTGATTTGATGATCTATGCTAAGCTATGCTAAATGTGCTAGCTCCAGATCAGGAGAATGAATTAATCATTTTAAAATAGTTAAGAACACTTGATATTTTGGGAAGGGTTATAAAACACACAACATTCCTTCAAATGATATTTTGTATATAGTAATTTAACTTTTTAATTAAGTAATTCATCAGAGTTAAATAATTCAATAATAATTCTATTTTTTTTTTTACGCTGCCATATTGCACATATTGAGACCTACTCAATCATGAGTTTTTAAATCAGCTTCAGATAGATATTTGTAGGCGTAATATGTGATTGGTTAATTGTGACACTGTAAGATAAAAAACTATTGTTTAACTGACTTTATTGACTTTTTTTATGTTTTTAGCTCCAAAACAGACAATTGTATTGAGCTTTTACTCATGTATATACTTCAAAGAATTGAGGAAATATGCAAAACATTTGTAAGAAAAGCATTCTGGCTAATGTTGTCTAAGTTGGTTTGGAGCCAAGAAAGGATTAATTGTGTAACTTAAGTTAAAAGTTCACATTTCCAAATTGAAAATCAATGGAACAGTGGAAGTGTAGACAGAAAGGTTAATTTCTGTGGAGCGTGGCAAAGTAAAATCAACAAGCAGGATTCATTTGAATTGACCTTTAAAAAAAGAAATAAACAAAGAATAGTGTATTGATGGAGGAAGGTGGTTTAAATGAGTTTTTCTTCATGCATCGAGTGATCTCTGCTCACACACACTTGTTTTTAACACTCAACTGTTTTTGCTTTCTCAAGACCCCAGCTACCGTTCCTTCCACTCTGGAGGCTATGGACAGGAGACGATGGGCATGGACCCTCTGATGGAGCATGATCTCGCAGCGCATCATCATCCAGGCTCCGATTACCCTGTGGATGGCTTGCCGGACTTGAGCCACAGCCAGGATCTGATGGATGGCTTACCACCGGGTGACAGCAACCAGCTGGCCTGGTTCGACACAGACTTGTAAATACCACCGATACTATCAGTACTTTTGGTAAGTGCCCCGCTGTGGATGCGTGCAAGATATTTTTATAGGTCAACCAAAAACATTATTTACCAAGCTTCAAGTGATGCAGAATTAAAATCAGAAAAATTAAGTTGTTAAGATAACAAGATTTAGAAGCTTTTGTTGTATTTGAGAGAGTATCCAGAATAATTGAGGAGTTACAGAGAACCTTTTGGTGGCTCACTGTTGACAAAAGTTCTCAATAATAGTAAATGGAAAATGAAAAAGGAGATTTCCGAAACAATTTTGCCTTGTTTTTGGGTGACCTATCCCTTTAGAGCTTGTATGCTGCTTCAGAGGGCTTAATTCTAATGCACATCCTTTCTGTTTTTCAGCTGTATCATCAGATCTGAATGAACCTGCTTTGTGATTTTGGCCTGAGAGTGAGTGAGCGGGCGAGATGGCTCGAGGGAAAGAGTGAGAGAGAGAGAGAGAGAGAGAGAGAGAGAGAGAGGGCTGGTTTCTCTGAAAGTGCCTGACACACTAACACAAGCCCAGTTTCCCAAGGGGACATGTGCAAGTTCAACTTCTGTTCTGCTCTTCTATCGTTGCTCGGAGTGTGGTGTGATTGAATGATGGACAGAAGAAAAGCCCAAAAAAGCAAATCCTAAGACTGCGTTTCAAACTTAGCCTTGCCTGTACTTTTATCATGTTTTATTTAAAAAAAAAAGTCTGTATTGGTACTTCTCTCTAGCTTGCGTTATGATACTCGTCTCATCTTTTGCAGAGGTTTGTATTCCTTTCCCCTGTCTGTCTCGTTCTCTCTCATAGTGTTGAGTTCAAGTGCGATCGCTTCATCCTGATGCTGTAGAACACTAACTAATCAATCAGTTTGAATTGTATTCTTATCAAATGTAACATTGTGTAGCTTTTGTATAAAACCAAGTCCAAATATCAGCTCTCTTGATTTAATCACAGATGTTCCAAAGGGGTTTTCAATCAGTTGGGGCCAGTTTTGCTTCTTTTTTTATCATTGTTACTCTTTTATTTCTTGTCTTGATCTATTTTTTTCCATGGTAGTTTTAGAAGTTTTAAAAGAAACCTAATTGTTGTAGCCTGCGATTGATTGTTGGTTTCAGACTTGCTCATGACCTGGCTAAACAATAAAATGGACTTTAAATTTAGATCATTTGGTCAAAATCTTTATGCCTGTTTAGAGTTTAATAAAGGTGTACCGGAGACATTTTCATATGTTAAATAGTAGCAACCTTCTGCTTTGAATGGTATGAATACTACATGAAATTATTTTACATAAAGAAATTTAAAAAAATTTAAACATTTATGTTTGCTGAAGGCTGATGCTCTTGAGAATTTGTGAGGCCAGTGATTCCACCGCTGTATCTGATTGTGGTCTGCAAGAGACAAAAAAGCGGAGACAGAACATCAGTTACATGCTTAATAAAGTTTGAGATGAAGTTGTTATACACCCTAGTTAGTAGTAGACTGTACACCAACTAGAGATCATTTTTTTTATTTAAGGCAGCAAACAAACACAAATCAATTGTGATGAACAAACACTGCTCCACATGGATTATTTTTAAGTGTAGCTTCTAGCCTAATCTCTTTCCACAACTTTTCAAATATGTATGAATAGCATTTTTCTACACAACTGTTTTAGCAGTCGGTAAACATTTGTGTGATGAAGATGAGCCTAAATTATCTTGTGCTAAGAAAATATTACCATTATTAAAAAACTAATATGGAAGGTTTAGAACATGTTTAAAAATGTTGAAACCTAAAATTTTCTTTTCTTTTTAGATCAGAAAAATAAGTAGTGAACAAAAAAAGAACTGGTGCACAAAACATTTTGGAGTATTTGTGCTTTGTTACAACCCATCTCTGGTATTAATCTACTTGTTGAAGAGAACACATCTTTTGTGTTGAAAAGAGAACACTGATCATACATCCACTAGTACTTTATCGGACTCACCCTTCTGGTGATAGAGGATGCACAAATACTTAACATGGGGTAGAAAATGCTCTATAAAGAAAGTAGCTTTTTTTAAGAGTTTTGTTTAGCCATTTCTTCAACTTTGGGTCGTACCTAGAGCAGTCATTTGATCAAAAAAACCCTTGAGCTCAAAACATTGCACTGATGTAATCATCCAGCAATGCATTGTTTTCAACATTCCATTCCAGCTTTTCCAAGAACTTAATATTATTGAAACTTCACCACCGAGCTCAAATGGGTGGCTTCAAAGACATTCCATCCCTTTCCGTAAAGAGGGAAGGGGGAGTCAGGGAGGGTCTTTCCACAATAAGCCTGCTTGAGGCCTGTGTTGGAAAACTAATCTGTGCTTGGCAAATCAGTACATCAAAGGCCATCAGGGGCTGTCTGTCTTTTAAAACAAGAAAAAAAATCAAGTAAATGATTAAAATATCAAACTGAATATTTGAAGGACAGTTGTAATTGGAAAGCTGTTTTAAATATCTAACATAACAAGAAATAGTATTTAAAAGAAAGTATATTGAAAAATTTGATCCTAGTATCACGACACAAATACGTTTAGCTTTCAAACTATATTATTTAGCATGACCTAGTTTTTATGAGACACACCAAACTTGACACTCAGATTTTAAGAAAAAAAAAGAGACTTATGAGCTATTTACCTTTTCAAAAGTCAATATTCTACCTGCAATTATCTGTCAGTTTGAACTAAACAAGATTGTCTCGACTGGCCAGCAGTTTTCAATACTATGTGTGTTACATTTGTTACATACTGTAATCTTATTTTCCATATCTTGAGAATGTGACTGAATCTAATGTGTTCTAAATAAGAATTCTAAACCAAGACATGCTCTAAACTCACCTGGTAGGTAGCGTCAGTTTCTGCAGCGTTTGAACCAGGATCTGCCCCTCTGAAGAAGCCCAGCAGGAGCTGCCAACCGCGCTCATCTGTATAGAACGAAGATGAAAGATTACTTCAGCAGCTGGCTCACGGACGGCAACCAAGAACAGCATGAAAACTCCAGCTGAAAATAGCTGAAACAGTGACCCACACACCACTGAGAACTCTGCTGCTGATTTGACAAGTCTGTTTTTAGAAATAACCTCTGCGTTATTGAATACGACAGATTATGATGTCATAGTGAAGTGTAGTAGACGAGGTGCTAAATCTGCAAGATCGAGGGGCAGTGAGGGAACAATGGAAATCTCAAAGGTGAACACGTTCTTCAGAGCTAGCTTTTTATGGAACACATGCAAAGTTAGATTTTGTTTCCTAAATGAATAAAATCCAATTGTTTTTTGCAAATACTTGTTTTATCAGCCAAAAACTAGGATCAAATTTACATCCAGAGGGGGGTTAACATTAGGTAATGAAAGACTACTGCCTTGGGTCCCCAATATTTTAGGGGTTGCCTACTGTGAGTTGCCACCCATCCCTTGAAAAATTAAACTTAAATTAACTACATTTTTTATTTAGATACGTCAATTTGCATTTTTAGAACATGTAGAGATTAAAATTGGAGATTTACAAATTTTACTATTTTACATTAAAACACAATACCATTTAACCTAATTATATCATTTAATCTATAGTTTTATTATTTAATAATAGTAGCATTTAATAATAGTTAATAGCAATTAACCTAACATTTTTAGGAGGCTTCAACACCCTTTAAATTTAGCACCTTTAAATTGTTCATAAATATTCTATCATTCTGAAATTTTAAGTATGCAAGTTTGGTGACCAAACCCCAGGATACACTGTAGCATATAGATCCTTTTACAGGTCACATGATCAAATAATTGTGCACACATATAGGCAATGTAAGTCGAGGTGTTCCCCGTTTATTTGGATATGGCAGCAAGGTTTCAAACCAAAATGTATTACTGTTGTGTTTTAAGGTGGCACTAATATAAAAGATACAGTATTTATATAACAAAAATAAATACTTTTAAGATGATTGATAATCCACTCCCACAGCTTCTTGAATACCACCATATTTCCTTTGTAAAAATTTGCACTTATATGCTAAATCATCATCATTGTTTACAAACAGTACAAGAGTCTATAGTATATAGGGTTTCTATTACAAAATGTATACTTTTATCTGTTGGGTATTTTCTATAGTCTAAATTCCATTTTTTCCAACTCAGGTAGTTTTAAAATATGCTCCTGAATCTGAAACACATCTTACTTTTTGTCATTCGACTTCAGTCAATAGCAAGGTCACATTTGTCAGACTTTTCATCATTGCATGGGAGCAGATCTCACATTTCTGAGCATGGACGGGAAGTTTTACATCAATCATGGTTAACAAGCTGAAAGCAGCCAGTAAAAAGAAAGTGAAGTAAAATATATATTTTTTTATATTTGATAAAAGCCATTTTATTTCACATGCTCACCTCACATCGAGTAGGATTGTGTTCAAACACAGTTAGGATATGTCACATGTTGTTTGTAACTTGAAGGAGCACAAATAAAATTAGATTTCATTAAAAAAAATATATAAGAATTGAACATCAACAGTGGCGATCTGAGCGTAGTCTTAATAGTACAGTTTCCCCTCTAAGGATCCTTTACAAATGTACTAAAAACAATTATTGTCCCCAATGTTTCATAGTTTTAAAACTAAATAAATCACTGGGAGAGTAGTTAAAAGGCTTGTAGTGAAGTATCTGAAACAACAACAAGTGACTGGTTTTCTCAATCTATTCCATTGATTCCAGATAAGATCCGAACACCCTTTCCCTGAAGCACAGACAGCTTCATGTTCAGACTTGACAATAAACAGGCTGCGATTAACTGGCACCTCAGACTTTTGTCTTCCATGTTTGTCACACACTCTTTTGCGCTGAGCCACATCTAAGCAGAGCCCACAGATTGTTACAGCACACTCGCAAAGTGCTCCCTTTACTTCCAAAGACCAGCGGGCAAAACAAAAAGGGTGAGAGCTTGTGCACAAAAACTCTTTCTGAAGATCTAGCTACCTGGAGACACTCCGGTGGCACTGAGGGACAACTCTGAGGATTTCCTTCATTTCAAAGACGCTCTTGATGGAGGAAACAGGTAAAATGCCAGAGAGTAAGGAAGGTTCATAATAAAAAGGGGAGTGCAAGCATCATTAGGTTTCTCAAGAGCCCAATGTCTTGTTCTCTTTATCAGTGATGTCATCACCCACCCCTCCTGTCTACCTTAATATGCACCCGTTACCAGGCAACAAGGTTATGTGTCAGGCTGAACATGTTCCTCTAGTCTTTGATGATTCCCATCCTCCCTGATACACATCTTACCATTTATTTGATATATCTATCTATATCTATATCTATATATATATATATATCTATATATATATATATATATATATATATATATATATATATATATATATATCTATATCTATATCTATATCTATATCTATATATATATATATATCTATATCTATATATATATATATCTATATCTATATATATATATATCTATATCTATATCTATATCTATATCTATATCTATATCTATATATATATATATATATATATATATATATATATAGATATAGATATAGATATAGATATATATATATATATATATATATATATAGATATATATAGATATAGATATATATATATATATATAGATATATCTTCTTCTTCTTTCGGCTGTTCCCAGTTTAGGGGTCGCCACAGCAAATCATCTGTTTCCACCTAACTCTGGCCTCAGTATCCTCTACTCTTGCACCAATTACCTTCATGTCCTCCTTCAGCACACCCATATAACTTGTCTTTGGCAGCTCCATCTCCAACATCCTTCTACCAATATAACTACTATCCCTTCTCTGCACATGTCCAAACCATCTCAATCTGGCTTCTCTGACTTTGTCTCCAAAACAACCAACTTGAGCTGTTCCTCTGATGTGCTCGTTCCTAATCTTGTCCATCCTTGTAACTCCTAAACTGAACCTCAACATCCTCATCTCTGCTACTTCCATCTCTGTCTCGTGTCTCTTCCTCACTGCTACAGTCTCTAACCCATACATCATAGCTGGTCTCACTACTGTTCTGTACACCTTTCCTTTGATTCTTGCTGACACTCTTCTGTCACACAACACCCCTGATACTTTTCTCCACCCACTCCAACCTGCCTGCACTCGCCTCTTCACCTCTTTTCCACACTCCCCGTCGCACTGGACTGTTGACCCCAAATACCTAAGCTCCTCCACCTTCTTGTACATAGATATAGATATAGATATATATATATATATATAGATATATATATGAGACTTGTTCGGCTATTTTACAGATGGGAAGGACTTGAATATAAGAATTTTTATATTAAAATAAAAATACCTTTATAATAGAACACATTACAGGGGTTTCTCCACTCAGTTTTTGTCACTTGTTCTGCTTACTTGCTTTTATCACTAAATAAGGGAAGGACTAAACTTTGAAACTGAATTTTGCGGTCACCATTCTTAATTAAGATCTTTTTGTGAAGACTCAAAGACCGAATCTAAATGTTTCTATAAATGCACAGAAAAAAAATTGAGATGTTTCAATCATTACACCTTTAAACAGATTAACAATCAAGTTTCGGGATTCAGGGATTAAACTTCTTTTACAACCAATAACCAAGCATACTTTTAATTCCATCCAACTTTCTGAAAGTCTAATTTGTTGAACTGGCCCCACGCCTCAGTGCTGGATGAAGGTAGGAGGGCTGTGGCCCATTAAACTGTTTTTGTCCACCAAAGCCCTAATTTAGTAGACAAGCCCACAGACCCCTGATGAACAGTGTTATGGAAAGAACACTATTAAGATATACTAACCACATGCACAGATTTTTAATGATGTAGCTCATAGCTGGGATATTCAGTATGGGTCACAGGTCTGTTTAGAGCACATCTTTTTTTTCTCTCTAATCTTTTAAATGGCACAAATTTAAATATGAACAAATATATATACATCCTCAAGAAAGATCTGAATCCCCATCTTGTAACACATGAAATTAGTTCATTCGCTCACAGTTAACCAACATCAACTGTTGAACCCATTGAAGCAATTTGAAACAAAGAACCAAAACTACTGCTAATGTGATGTCCTGTCATAAATGATGTTCGCACCAAGAATTGGTAAACCTGTGAAAGTTTTTGGGTAAATACTAGAAAATCTCCCAAAAATGTTTTTCCTCTGTGAATATCCACTGTGAAAAAAACAAACATCACTTGAATGGTTGCCATGGATATCTTCTGCTAATTTCGTTCAAAATGTAAATCTTTGTAAATACTCACTAAGCTTTCCCTGAAATTTGGGTGGGTATTGAGTGATTTACAAGTTCATCGGAAGACCGGGACTTAAATCCAACCGATCTTGTTGTAAATGTGCTGTTAGACTGTTTAAATATTTTTGAAACTAAAGTTAAGATTGGTATTATTTGTATTAGAGTGCCTATATTGTGATTTTGAAAGTTACCTTATTTTATTTTGGAGGTCTCCAACAATAGGTTGACACACATGCAAGATTGAATAAAGCTTTAGTTTTCTTAAAAAATACATTTAATTTTACAGTGATTGCCAAATGATTAATTTAGTTACTTGATTGTAGTAAACCCATATAAACTTAAAGTTTATGGAATGACAATCAATAAACAAAGTAGAATCACAACACAACATCAAGCTGCCCGTGATAAAGTAAAGAGTAGTCGTGAGTGCATTCATCATTCAGGGTTCAGAGTTAAAATATGATTCCAGTTCCTTACTCTATAGAGAATAAATTCATTATTCAGCAATCAAACCCAGGTAAACAAACATTTTCCCTTCCTGTATGCAAATCTCTGTGGAAGGCTTGCCAAACCATGCTTCCTCTTGCGACTCTAATCTTTATGGAGTAGAGTGCCCCCCCCCCTCCCCAGATATATATAAGGATGCACATTTGTTAAAAAAACATAATATTGTTTTAGCTCAAAAATACTTATTTGTCAACATAGTTGTTATTCGAGATGTTAAGTCCTTTTCATTTCAAATAACTTCAGTTGTGTTCTAAGTATGAATGTTTGTAGTTTAATTTGCAGGTGATTGAGTAGCTTATGAACTCTGCTTACAGTCTCTGACTCACTGAGACATGCTGTGCTGACCTTCAATATTTCAGACTCTTCCAGCTAATATGCAAAGAATTGCAGTGTGACAGCTGTACCAGAAGCTGGTAAGACATGGTGAGTGAAACACTAAGAAGAGAGAGAGTCAACCAAGTATCACATCTAAATGTAAAACTTTGCCCAGGGTTGAATGCCGAAAACCAGTGGTGCAGTCTGAAGGTGCATTCCCAAAGATAGCAAGCAGCACCTTGGAGCTGTCGATAATAGTAACATTAAAAAGTATTCCAGATTATCTCAAAGGAAGGATTACAAGGCACAGGTGGGATTTCAAAAGTTACAAAGATTGATGCATTATTTTGTCAGTCATGTTTCAGTCTCTAAAGTGTAGATACGTGATCAGGCAAACATTTTGGCAATCTACAGACATAAAAATGGAGCTATTGGGCTCAGTCCATTTAGTTATATTAATATTAGATACTATACTAAAATAATTGTTAATGTATCAGTGCATGAAGTCCTACAGTTTAAGGTAGAAGATGACAATTATTTTGCAGGCTACAACAACACCTCCCTTAATTAACATTTTAAGCAAACATTATTTTGATCAGAGAATCATTGGCTTCTACTGACAAACAGTAACACAACATTATCCACAATCTAACCTTTCATTCATAACTTTTGTTATTTATTTTCCTGCAAAGTAAATATTTGTGCTATCTTTTACACACATCCATTATAGTTTCATATCTTTCAGATCCATGACAGACTTCTTATTTTAGTAGTATTAGCTTGAATTATGGAAACGGAGCTAGCAATTAGAAATAATTCAATCTAAGAGCTAGCTGAATCAAAGCCTTGCTACTTAAGACAAAACCATTTTTATAACCATCAATCTCAAAAAGGGTAATTATTGATTTCAGCCGTGTGCTAGAATTGTTTCCTCTTCAAATACATACGTGAAGATATGTTCCATTGGTGCATATAATTGTAAGTCTATATTTATTTTCTGAGATCTCTAAATACTCTGATCCTCAAATCTCCAGCAATTCAGCATACCTCTTCTTGTTATCCAATAAGATTAACTGCTTATGCATCACATCTTCACGTAGAGCACACTGTACAATGAATTACGCAAAGATGCTCTGGAAGTGACAAAAACATACAAAAATTTTGTTTGCCACAATGGAATTGTAATGATTTTTTTAACACTACTTTCTATGTAATAATTATTTTATTTATTTACTGTGTCAGTTGCTTCCTGGATTTGGTGACAAAAGCAAATGTTTAAACTAAAGAACAACACATTTTAGAGAGAGATTGAAAAGAAGATTTAATATCTATATTGGATAAATGAAAACACCTACAGTTGTTAACATGAATACTCAACTTATTGAATATCTAAGCAAAAAAAATAAATAAATAAAAATGGAAGGGCATTTACAACATAAACAAGATAAGTTTAACAAGCCTGAGCTCATGATAAGCTTTCTGTTCTGATGCAAACGGTTACACCAATCTGAAAACATCCGGAAAAACAAACCTTAGCGCCCTCCCTGATCACAGACAAGCTCTCGAACACATTTAGTATGCGAGCGGCTTGCTAGTTCCCACTCTTCAAAGGCTGACATGCAACAGTACACCAAAGTCCTTGTAATTACCAAATGAATTAACATGACTTAGCATATTAGCATAACAGATTCTCAGATGGGATCTTAAACAAGCCCCAGTGTTCCTTCCACTAGCTTGTTCAAGTGCACTGCACACTTTGTTAAGAGGACAAGATGAGAGGATGCAGAGATGAACTCATTTAATTTCCAAAATATAAACATAAACATGCAAGTCTGTATCTGTCTGGGTGAGAATAATATGAGGTGGCTAAGTTATTATTTTTTCCCAGCTAACAGCCATCTTAGGGGGCTCTCTGCCAAGAAAAGTAAGAGTATGAAAGGTAATGCTAAAATTAATATGCAAGTTTTAGTTCTGAACAGTCATTAAGCAGAAAATGTACTGGTAATAATGGAAAAACATTGAAATTAATACAATGGTTCAATTAAAGGAAATTGATCTGGCTGTCAATGGAGAATTCGATTGACAACAAAAGAGAGACAGAGAGCTTTTAGCTGGAATGACTTCTGGTACACAGGTTCTTCCACTATAATACCACAGTCATGTGTTCTGGACATCAACTTAACACCTACACAATCTTCTCATTTATTTCCCATTGCTTAAGGTTTAGTCATTATGATTATTTTCCATTTACTTCTCTAATGCACTCGCTTCTCATGAACTAGTACATAAAAGGACACCACATACTTACCTAGCAGAGATACGGTTATAATTAAGAAGATGGATTCAGGTCTAGATGCTAACATAATCTCAAAGCTTTTTAATGAAGTTGTATAACACAAGCCAAAAAAATTGCAGTATATCAAATAAAGTTATATGTTTTTTTTAACTGCTTTCTCAACATAATTCATATTTCGCACTTTGCAGTTCACTGAGCTGAAAAAGCCAGTTGCCAATTCATGCCCATTACTGTTGTTTTTAAAGGCAATGTTCTGAATAAATACTTTCATTTATTTTAACATTTAAAAATACATTTCTGTGTAACATATTCGTGTGTAAATATCTTACAATACACCTGCATTTTGTAGACAGGTGTGTACCATATAATCACTTCTATTGTTCAAAATTTGCTTGGTGCCATTAATGCTGATTTACTTTATAGTGCATAAATTATGACAGTTTAAACACGAGTAACACAAGTCTAGATCAAATGTATTAAGGATAATCTCAATTGAATTAGGTCATATATTGGGACATCCTAAATTCCTAAAGTTTTATAAATGTCTGAAAAAAACCTTTGTCATCTGATTGTAATTATTCTAGTTTGTTACTCTACAGTATTGCAGACGAGCGGGTCTAAAACTCTCACAGGAGTTGCAGAGACTGTGTACTTCAATGTACCCGGTGGTACTAAGTTTTTCGGTTTCTCCAGGTGTCAAGAGCATGCAAGGCAGACATACGACGTATGAGATGCGGAGAAAGTGCAAACCAACCCACCAACAAGGCCTTATCCACTCCTTTGTAGAAAGAAAAGTAACAGGAACACTGACAGAAAAACACAATGGCATCAGTCAAGCTACAAAAGTGCATTTTTTTGCTCAAACTGAAAAAGACTCCATTGGTGTGATAAGTAGGCCCCGTGGAGTCACACTGCATATGACAGCAGTGGGTAAGCGATTACCTGGGACAGGCATTTCCTTGGAGTGCATCACATACCTTCATGTGCTAGTCATGTGCACAATTTATAGTTGATCATTGCATACTGTGAAGTCTCCTTGAATAGCCTTATCAACAGCCTTTCTATTAGATGTTCAACATCTTCATAGGGTTGAAACAATAACAGCTCCTAAACACATTTGCAGTCACTGGGTTTTTTGAGCAATTTTTTAACAAAAACAGCTGCATTTCCACACTCTTCGATCAAGTATTCAATATTTCAACATCTGTATTTGCTGAGTCTATTTTGTGTTCACAGTGAAGACATTTGCTCCGTTAACATGCTGATCATTTCAATTAGTAATACAATTACCAACAACTTAGGTCTGCTTGAAGGAGTGCAATCCATCGTTTTCAAATAATTAATTAGACGAAACACTCATTACTAAAACTTGTACTCAAATTAGACTCTTTCGGTTCAGCTTTCCTTGTGACTGACGGTTCTGTTTCAAGGCCGATCTATCCATAGAACGCTAAACTGAAAAATAGTTTTAGCTTCCGTTTCAGCTGTCTTTGAGAAGGACTGACCTGCTCAAGGCTGATCAATCCATAGAAGGCTAAATTGAAAAATAGGCTGAACAGACTTTTATTTATTTATTTTTTTAACATATTTATTTATTTTTTAACAGTGTTAGTCTAGTCTATAGTTTAGTGAAGCTAAAAAGTTTAACTGTTGTTTAATTAAATAAATAAATAATAATAATAACCTAAACAATATTGATTAAGCAGATAGATATTTCTCTACATAATAATATGGCCCCACCACACTGTTCCTTACCAAGCTGCAAAGATCAGGAGTCATTCGATCTCAGCGTCATCAAATCCGAATGAGCAGATATTGAGCTTCAGATCAGCCTCTTACAGGTCAAAAGATCCAAGCTCAAAGAACAATGTGTGGCGATCTCCGCTCATAAAAAAATTCTAATAGTACTTTACCGTCTGTGCCTAGAAAGACACATGCTGCTACAGTAAACTGCACGCCAGCACTGGACCATCGCAGGCCTGCTTCTTGTTTTGTGAACAGAAGAGGAGAATGCGAACCCATCCCCGAGGGGGGCTTCACTCCTCAGGCGCAACCAATTTTTGAGATCCGCACCCTGAACCAGTTCACCGTTCTCAGCGATCCTGAGATGTACACTCTGGTGATTGGCAGTTCCATCATTTGACACGTCCAAGCAACTGTCGGTACAAACAAAGCACGCACGCACTGCTTTCCCGGGGCTAAGGTTCTTGACTTAGCCGCACATTTACCTCCAATCCTGAAGCCTGATGGCAACAACAAGGTCCTGCACGTCTGCTCTAATGAAACATCTCGTCGTCAGTCAGAGGTGCTAAAAGCAGATTACAGCAAACTGATCTGCACTCCCTGCCACAAATCGTATCGAAGAGGACCAATAAATTACTTTTTGCGCTCAGACAGTGTCTCACCACCTGTCGAGAGGAGCAGTTACGGTTTGTTGACAACTGGAATCTCTTCTGGGAGCGCCCTAATCTCCTAATCTCTTCCATCCTGACGGCCACCATCCAAGCAAACTAGGCTCTAAACTTCTGTCAGATAACATCTCTAGGGCCCTTATTAGCATCTGACTAAATAATTCCAAATATAACACCTAAGAACACTGCCTCAGAAACCAACCAAATAACTGTCAAAACCTAACATTTGCTTTCGAAACAGTGTCCATAACATGAAAACACAAAAAACTAAAAACAACAATTTGCTTAAAACCAATAATCTGATCAATAATAAATAAAATTAGACTACTTTTGGATTAAATGAAGTGACACCAAAACATTACCGTTACAATCATGAACCGCGCTCAACTGGTTGTGGTGGAGGTGTTGTCTCAATAAATAGAAATACCCTAAACACAACAAACAAGACAGAACATAAAAATCCTTCGAAGTACTTGTGCTCCATATTACACCGGCAGTATCAAAACAAAGATGTGCATTCTCTGTAATATCAGCTGTTGTCTACAGGCCACCAAAACACAATTCTAGCTTTCTTGAAGAATTTGCTGATTTCATGCACATCTTTTGGTTCAAGCAGATAAAATACTGATTTTTGGAGACTTTGACATCCATAACGATGACAAAAAAGACTTGTTGGGAATTGCCTTTACAGACCTCCAAAATTCCTGTAGGTTTAAGCAAAATGTGGTCGGAGCAACTCACCGTCCAAGCCACACTCTAGATTTGGTTCTATCTCATGGCATTGACCTCAGTGACATCGTTATATCGCCTCAAAGTGAGGACATCTCAGACCACTATCTTCTATCTTCTGCTATGCATACTGTAAGCATTAGCAATAGCATTCAACGCTACCAACTAGGGAGAAATATAAACCAAAATACTAAAGAAGCCTACCAGATATTTCTCACCTTTCTAATGTGTACCTGCAAATGATAATGAACTTGAAACAATCGCCTACAGTATGAATAATATTCTTGCTAGCACCCTAGACACTGTAGCCTGGTTTAAATTAAAACAAGTCAGAGATAGACAGGCCACTCTGTGGTCTGATGATAATGCAAAGCTGCTAAAAAGACAAGCCAGAAACTATGAGCATAAATGAAAAAAACTAGATTGTAAGTATTCAAAATTGCCTGGAAAGAGAGCAATGTCTAAATATAGACTAGTATTAAAACTGCAAAAACTAACTACTGTCACAAATTAATAGAAAATCTAAATAAACCACAGCTTCTATTTCAAACAATGGCTAATCTATTAAACAGTTAAACATCGACAGATTCACATGCAGCTATAAAAGCAGGAATGATTATATGAATTATTTCTCACATAAAATGACATCTATTAGCTGCAAAATCACTAATACTCATATTTAATCTAAGCAGCTTAACTCAAATCCTATGCCTTTGCCTCACTCACTGCAAAATGTTTTAAATATTGACCTGAAATAACTGCTGAAAATAATCACAGGATCTAAATTAACAACATGCTCTCTTGATCCTGTACCAACAAAATTACTGAAAGAATTGCTACAAAAAGCTCAAGAACCGTATCTAAATATTATAAACTAATCTCTATCGCTAGGTTATGTTCCTAAACAGCTTTAAAATGTAATAATTAAACCCCCAATCAAGAAAATGGATGGAAAATGGATCCTACCGAGTTATCCAACTATAGGCCAATCTCTAACCTTCCGATCTTGTCAAAAATATTAGATAAAGTTGTAATAGCACAGCACAGCACAGCTCCTTCTTACAAAAGAGCAACTGTTATGAAGATCTTCAGTCTGGATTCAGAGCGCATCACAGCACAGAGACTGCGCTGGTTACAATTTCAAATGACCTATTACTTGATTGGATCAAGGGTATATCTCTCTTCTAGTTGTGCTAGATCTCAGTGCAGCTTTCGATACGGTAGATCACAGGATTCTCCTCGAGAGACTAGAGAACGACGTAGGCATCCAGGGCCAGGCTCTAAGATGGTTTAACTCTTACCTCTCTGACCGGATTCAGTTTGTTCATGTAAATGGAGACTCATCAGACACAATAGCAGTAGAGTATGGAGTTCCTCAAGGATCTGTTCTGGGACCCATCCTATTCTCAATTTACATGCGGCCCCTTGGCAAAATTATTAGAAGACATAGGGTTAGTTTCCATTGCTATGCAGAAGACACCCAGCTCGATATCTCAGCAAAACCTAACAACTCTTTAAAGCTAAATAAGATTTCAGAATGTGTCGCTGATATCAATGATTGGATGAATGAAAATTTCCTAATGCTAAATCCTGATAAAACAAAAATATTACTTGTTGGCTCTAAAAAGCCAACCTCTCAGTTTTAAATATGGAGCTTATTATAGATAGTGAACTGATGTTTAAGAACCATATCTCTTATGTTACTAAGCCTTCTTTCACCTCAGGGACATTGCTAAAGTGCGGAACATGCCGTTTATCATAGATGCAGAAAAATTAGTGCATGCTTTCATGACCTCCAGAATGGATTATAACGCTGAGCAGTCTCCTATCACAATATATTCCTGCTCGCTCTCTCCGATCACAAGAAGCAGGACTATTGATTATACTCAAGGTTAGTAAATCCACCAGAGGGGGAAGGGTGTTCTCATATAGAGCCCCGAAGCTCAGGAATAAACTCCCGGATGTTGTCCGGAGCTCAGCTACGCTCACAGAGTTCAAAACTAAATTAAAAACATATCTGTTTAATCTAGCATTCAAATAATTGGCTCTTGGTATTTGTCTAAATTGATATGGTGTCTGAGCACTAAATACATAAAACTGTTGAAAAAACAATGTGGTTCAATGTTCCTCTCTAACCTATCCTCATCATTTATCTCTCATCCTGCAGCTGATGCTGATCACCTGTTTGTTGTCTGTGTTACAGTTTTCTAACCGTTGTTTCTTCATTTGTTAGTTTCTGTTTTGTCTGTTTGTTTTGTTTTTTCAGTTCCTGTCTGGCAAACCATTCACCGATGGATCTTAAGTTTGTACATTCTTTATGCTGGGGAGGTGACTAGCACCTGCCTCAATCAGCGAGAGTCCCCTCACAGAGGGAACTCCTATTTACTCCACCTGATCCTCACGAGGACTTTGTGAAGCTGCTTTGAAAGCAATTGCTAAAGAAACGCTACATAAAAACTTGATTGATTGATTGACTGACTATCACCTCACAGCAAGAAGGTTACTGGCTGGGTCAGTTGGAAGTTCTGTGTGTAGTCTGAATGTTCTCCCTGTGTTCGAGAGGGTATCCTCCGGGTGCTCAGGTTTCCAGCACAAGTGCAAATACATGCCTTACAGGTGTATTGGGTGAGCTAAATTGTCCATAAGTAATGAGTGTGAATGCGTGTGTTTGGATGTTTCCCAGTGATGGGTTGTGGCTGGAATGGCATCTGCTCCATTAAAAATATGTTGGTGGTTTATTGCGCTGTGGCGACTCTAGATATAGGGACTAAGCCGCAAAGAAATTGGATGGATGGTATTCAGGAAACACACAGGGATCACTGTCTGTGTGTTACCTGACAATAACACACAAGGCTAACAAGGTTATATCAATGCCAACACGCTTGACTATAAGACAATGTATTGACAATTTAAGACAATATGCAGATGCAGATGCCCCTGGGTTCTTTCCAATACATGACATTGCTAGGGCTTATGACTGGTTGGGATTGATACTATGAATTGGCCTGTTCATTCCATTGACATGAATCTAATGAAGAACCTCTGGGACTTGCTTTTTAAGCAATGTAAAACTGTAAGGTAATAATAAATGATGACTAGTCTCAGCCTCAGACCTCATGCCTACAGAACGTTGAGAGAAAATATCACTTTACTAGCTATGGTTTTTATCCATTGTTAACTTGTTGCATGTTGATCAGTTTATGTGGTGACATTTTTACACTCCAAAGCATGACGCTATGCGAATCGACATGTGACGTTGTTTGTCATGTCAGTCACATGGCCTCATAGGCAAGTCTTGACCAAAAAAGCAGCCAAAAACCCAAGAACATTCCATGAAGGTCTGGCTACGAGAGCCAATATTATGATTTACTTTTAATGACTCATTTAATCAAAATGACGGACAGCAAGAAAGTATTTCGAAAGGATTCTTAGTGTTTCTCTTTTATATTATGAATGGCTTGCAAACCCTTTAGATGCATGTATATGTCATGGAAGTATGCTGTTTCAGACACAATCTTATTCTCTGATGCCTTTAACAGAATAGAGACTCTTTGTTTTAAGTGCTCTGGTCACTCAGAACACCCAGTTCCCTGTCTGACCCAATGTTTTTGTGCAGCCCGGGCATGAAATGCAGCCCTCTTTCTATTTAGCCTTTGTAGTGTTCTTTGAAAACCACTTCATCATGTCCCGGATCTATTTCTGATATTATAGAGGCAATTAGTGAGGTCTTTGATGGCTCGATAAAACTGAGCATGCATGGATTCTACAGCGGTGCAATTAATGAATACTAATTAAAAGGCCTTTGTTGATGGTTGGGGTGAGAGATGGATGAGTGAGTGCATTTTTTTTCTTTAATTGAAAGCTTTTGTCACTTGCCCACTTGCGTGTGAATAAGTGCTCTCTGTCACTCACCGAAAAAAGAACAATGCTAATTAATTTGCATCATTTGCATAAATATAAAGCTTTTTTTCCCACAAGTGATGAGAGCACTAAAAACAACGAACCATCACTCATGTTTGTCCGATTTAATAATCTCTGCTTGCTTGAGTTTGTCTAATCAGTTGTGAATAAAGCTATTATTTCCTCATTCTTGACATTTTGTCAGACAGAAGGCTGTCGTCCTGTTTTTCTGAATGGGTAGGGAAGTGAAAGAACAAAGAGATTTCATAATTTTATATATATATTTTTTTTTCAGTTCAAATAATTATTTAGAGATATTCAAAGAAGGATGCTAAATAAAGTATTTTAATTGTTATTGGAAACTAAGAAAATGTTTACATTTCAGACTTGTAAATGCTAGTATCTATGCATTTAAAGGTATTAGAATAGCTAACTTCAAATCATTGTAGCCAAGTTAAGAGCCTTCAATGAGAAAACAGTTTGATCAATGGATCAGTTATATAACAATACTTCAAATATTGGAGACGTATGTTTTTCGGCTTCAAACTTCATTTTTTGGTTCTACTTCATTCCATGGCTTTACCATGGGTTAGTCAGCATGATGTGTTCATTCCTCACAATGTAAATGACTTTGCGCAGTAGTGCTTTTCAAGAGATTTGTCATTTTTTGCAATATGTATTCGAAAACACCAACAGTGTGTTTATTTCTAAATAGAAGGGGCCTAATAAAAAAACATGATTAAAAGGAAATTTAACAGCAATGAACCTTTTCAATGGAAGAGATTCAGAAATGTAATGTTGTAAATAATGCTATAATAACATTTAAATCTTCTCTCATTGCTGTAGTTTTTTGTATGCTTTGCATATAATATAGATATAAAAAACACTTCACGAGACAGAAAGATCCTCACTTAAGCAAGCCAGTGCAGTCCACTTTATCAACACAAAATTGCTATTATTATGCATTCAGTGCAAAACTGCATTGTTGGAACAAGAAAGATTACATCTACTTCAAACTCTAAATGACAGAAAGACAGAGGTGGCACTAAGTAAAACCTTGCATGCAACTCTTTTACTGCCACCATTAAAAACAAGCGGGTGCTCTTCTGGAATTGATAATTGCATGAGATAATAGAATGTTAATATGAAGCTAGGGAGAGTTGTTTTTGTGAAGCTATCATGCAAGGCAGATAGTACAGATAGGCTAGAGGACAGATAAAATGGGAGGCAAGAGAGGAATGGAGAGATGGAGAAGAATACAGTTGCTGTGGCAGTGGAAATGGAACCTGACATTGAAAATGTATCCTACAACGTCAAACAAGGACAAAGTCATACAGTAACAATGGGATTGTTTTAATCACTGAAGCCATGTTATTGTTTAATTGAAAAAAAAAATTCTTCTCTGCACTCTCTTTTTAACCTTGAACAAGAAAAAGAAAGGATAAAAACCATGTGTCATTACCAAAGTTCTTATATTAGGAGAGCACAACGTAAATTAACAAACAACCATAATGGAAATGTTTGGGTTTCACCAACAGCCTCACAAGGATTAAAATTTAAGTATCAGACTAGAATCATTTCTAAATCCCGGAAAGTAAAGTTAAAGCTCAAAGGTACTTCGATAAAGCCTGATTTATACATCTGTAACAAGACTATAATGTATTTTCTACTCCTGAACTCCTGTCGAGTAATTCTGCAATAAATTTCTATGTGCAGCTTGATGCTTGCTGGTTCTGGTGCTTGGATTCCTTTACTCATATTTTTAACTGAATCTTATGGGTTTATTTTAGAATCAGAGTTCATCAGCATGGGGGTCCTCATCTATATAAATCAGGTATAATGCAAAACGGGGGGTCACGTCAGAGCCTGGTGTTGATGTTCCGGTCGTCAGAACTTTAAATTCAAATAAAAAAAAAATTAAATAACAAAATATTACTGCCTAATAAAGGAC
The DNA here is from genome assembly GCA_900490495.1 of Danionella dracula. Taxonomy (NCBI): domain Eukaryota; kingdom Metazoa; phylum Chordata; class Actinopteri; order Cypriniformes; family Danionidae; genus Danionella; species Danionella dracula. The sequence continues at coordinate 3,137,181 of UELW01000378.1, read as the reverse complement.
CTGTGTAGGTGATAAGTAATATCAACACGAGATGTTAATGAAACATTCAGAAAAGTTTATCACATAAGCATGAACTGTAAAATAGCCTTATTAATAGCCAACATTAAATAACAAAGTTATTGCAACCAAATCAATGACACGACAGTAATTTACAAACCAAAAAAACAATTCATTTCAATAATGCCTCCTATGCTGAAAAGCTGGAACTAAACTCCTGTAGAGTTTTTGGCCAGTATATCATGATATAGTTCATGTGCAGAATATTTTTTCAGATCCTGTTTCTTGGGCCTTTTTGCAATAGCCTGTCAATAAAAAAAGTAGTAAGGAGCCAGTCATTAGATATGATTTCTGCCTCCTCTCGAACCCCGGAATACAAGGACTCAAGAGTAACCGCTGTTCTACATTCTCAATCAGTTCCCCAAGCCATCTGTGACAAGGAACGAGCTGAGCAAGGCGACAGCAAGACACTAAGAGGGGACGGAGGTAGTGAGACATTCTCTGAGAGGCACATCACACAATTCTCTCAGCATAGCAGAATGTGGCAGTGTGTATCGAGTGCATGAATAATGCAGAGGAATGAGCAGGACAGTGGTGCAAGCAGACACTCGCTCACACACACATGCACACACTTTTACCACTCTTGGGACTCGGAAGCGTGCTCATTAGCTCTGCTCTGGCCACCCCGGCAGATTGGAGCCCCCTTGCAGTGACAGTAGCAACAATGGCCTCCGTCGCTCAGCCCAGCTGCAGCATGAAAGAGTATTGACCCAGGTACGCTGCCTCGGGCCACCGGCCTGCGCTCACAAACATACATTTGCACACTCCTCCATGGGCAAAACTTGTTTTCCAAAGATGAACCATCATGGCTGCCTGGACACCTTGCTACTGCTCACAGACGATGATGTGAGTGGAATTGGCAATGAGGCTGGGAAGAGGAAAAAATTACTCTCGGATCTGACAGAACTCCCCTGTTCAGTTATTGGTGATCATCCTCTTTGCTGTACCTTACATTTTACTTGTGAGGATGTTTTGTGGCTCATGTTTATGTTAAAACTGACTTACCCCAAAGGCAGATCTTTTAAGGCTTCCAGGAGGTGAAGGGAGTCTATGTTAAATCAGCTAACCATTGGGCTGCCCCGGGGTTCAGATTTGGGCCCTAACTTCTTTTTAAAATGAATAACGCACTTCATATATGTTGTGTGCTTGTGTTAATTTTGGGCAATAAAACCTGTATGAATTTTTTCTTTGTGCCAGTGTTGATGGTCCTAATGACATATATTTCAATAAATGCAATTAAAGTTTGTAATTTTAGTATCACTACTTTGGGTAAGTCAAGTCTTTAAATTGCCTGGTTAGTGATTTGTTATATCTTTTATTATATTAAAATTAAAATACAACCTCACAATTTTAGGCAGTGAATGAAGGAAGAAAAAGAGGGTTAAGAGGCTCGAGGAACAAATTTACATTTATGCATTTGGCAGACGCTTTTGTCCAAAGTGCCTTACATTCAGGATTTAAATAGCTTTAACAGAAATAGGCCACATGGCATTGATGATCTTACTATACTCCAAATAAAATACAATAACAAACAAGAGGGTCTCATTATCATCATATATATTTATGCTCTTCTTATTCCATCATTATTTTTTTTGATTGTTGAGAACTTGTATAGCTTGTTGAAATTTTGTCTTTTCAACATTTTTTTCTAAAGAACTATCCTTAATTGCCTATGCGTTTAATCCATGCACTAAGCATTGAAGATATTGGAGGTGACGGACACTTTTCAACCTCAAAATCAATGATGGCTTTTCCAAGATCCTAGAAAGCAATGGAAACATTTGCTCCCTGGTTTTATTGCCTCAATCACTGGCACTATTCACACTTTTGTGCTTCAAAAACGAATCCTCTATAATGCAGTATAAGTCAGAAAATGTTAAAATGAAAGCCTCAAACTCACAGATTCACAAAAAAAAAACACACAATAAAAAAGCAGGAGGTTATGACAGAACAAACAATCTAGTTTCCCAGTGAGAGGGAAGTTAATTACTCAAGCTCAACATGGATCAGAGCAGAGCAGTTTTCTCTAGAGACCGAATCATTAGGTACAATCAGACATGACAATAATGCAGCATACATACAGCAACACATCAGAGGGAAGCTACAAGTTGTGTGTATGTGCATGTGTCGGGGGTGTGTGTTTGAATCCTGGGTTGGAGCTATTTATCTCCACTGCTGTAGGAAAGCAGAATGCAGATGATGGCTGTAATGTGACCGGGTCATTTCGTTCCATTAGCACGATGGTGACAGAGCTTGTGTAATTAAGACAGGGACAGCAAGTCATGAATCAAAGAGGATGGTTTAAAACATACAAACAGCAGCTACGCTTCAGAACACACAAACGTAAGCAGGAAAGGGCTAATGGATGTAGGTTCCTTAGATGGATTTGAAAAGTAGACATGCCAGTGATGACTAAATCAAAACCTAAAACTAACTGGCTGAGTACTTTTCTTTGAAACCAATGAGTGATTAAAAAAATCTCCCAGTTACAGTTCATGAGATAGTTTATAAGTCCACAAAGCAATTGGATTTAAACATAATTTTATTTAGAGCTGTACATTTTACATTAGGTTTGATGTTACATTTCACATCAAACATTAGGAATCTATGGCACTGAATCTCTCTCTCATTAAGGTATGTTTTGGGCAAGGTCATATAAATATGCATGTAATGCTAATTAATTACTAGGTGGTCAATGCGAGGATTTCTGGCAATTAAGATATTATATTGTGAATCAAACTATATCTTATTGACCACAAGTTAATCTTTAATGCTATTCTTATAGTTAATATTGCCTTAAAAAGGTGAGAGGTCCCAGTAATTCTTTGATAAATCATGAACCAATCTCCTTTTCAGGTCCGCAAAGACTAATTGCAATCATAGAATTATACTTGGTTTACCCCTGCGTAATTCCGCTACACATAGCAGAGTTTTAGTCTTTGCCATCCTACCAGAGAGTAAAAACAAAAAGCACCTCTCTCTTGTTCTAACTCTCTCTTGCTGTAACTCTCTCTCGCTCTAACTCTCTCTGCCCCTCTCCCAAACTCAAGACTATACTCCACTCCACATTTGAAGCTCACAGTAACTCTTCAGTTTGTATGAGGATTGGGGAAAATGATGCAATTTGCGTGGAACTCAACACAACAGCCAAAAACTCTCTACTGCACTGATTGTTCCAGAAACTTTCTGTGGGAGAGATCCATTTTTTTGTAACAATTAATTTCCACAATTTTTCAAATTATTTTAACAGGTTTCCTATATTTTCCTATTTTGCAGTTCCTCCATGAACTGCTCCTTAATTAATGTTTTCAGCTACATTTGCATTTTTTTTTTGTATTTTAAAACTTTTTTCAGAATTTCAAGGATTTAATTAAACCATATGGAGTTGACTGATTAAGTCTTTAAAAAGATCCCTTCTAAAATAAATCACAGCCAGTAACATTCTTGAATGGTAAAAACGGCTTTCGTTGAAGCACATGAAAGAGCAGCTAAACATATGAAACACTGCTATTAATTGAAATGTTCTAATCTAAATCCCACAGTAAGGTTTTTTAATACTTTGAACACAGCTTTCTTTAGTACACCCCAAAATTTAGATCTAAAAGTTTCTTTATTTGCATGTACATTTAATTAATAATTACATGCTATCTAAATTCTGAAAATATTGTAAACCGAACAGTACGATTTTTAGAATCAGAATACACCTAATAAAATAAAAAATAAGTTCACAGAAAGACATTTATACCAAAAATATGCATGTATCTAAATTGATGCCTGATGTAGGCCTCAGACAAATTGGCATGGCATTATGAAACATTGGTTTAGCTGAGAAGACATTAAACTGATGAAGTTATGAATATGACTTCACTCTTCATCCTGCTCCATTGACTTACCATGTGAATCACTCACTAACCTAACAGATTCAGGTCTTGGTCTGAACACCTAGGCAGATTCTGAAGAAATTGCACCTGTTAAAGTCAGAGAAATATGACCACATCGCCTTCAATCTCAACCAGGAGGTCAAGTTAAAAAGTTTTGCACAAAATATGGACTTTGCATTCAAAGTATTTGAAACAAAACATGTATAGGTTTGAGGGTAAGCGATAAATCTCCTACATATTCATCATGTCTTCTTGATGCAAAAACAAAACAATAAGGTCTAGGGGTGGGCGATATGGGTTAAAATTCATATCACGGTATTTCCCACTGCCCAGATGGTATCGGTATTATATTGCGTATGGGAAAAAATTGGACATCACATTTCAGTAGACCTTGAAAACCATAAAGACAAAATTAGAAGTTTTTAGTTATTGTTCAGCTTGTTTGTACTTAATTTCTCACTTTGTCGGAACTGGACCCGAACACTTGCAATAGAGACTGTATGTCATGTTCACCAATAACGAGAGAGAGAGAGAGAGAGAGAGAGAGAGAGAGAGAGAGAGAGAGAGACTAAGACTAAGTAGACGGGCAGCCGTATAGCCAGTCAAGTGTTGGCAACTTAGCGACTTTGTCTCTGCACAAACGCACATGTCACATCAGCTCCTGTGGAGGGCAGGAGATGATACATCTCCTCGTCCAAACATCACATAAATTGAGCGTGTGCAACCGAAACATCAAGCTGAATTTATAAATGTGATGGTATCCACGGTATTGCACAATCCATATCATGGCACAACACAATACTGGATTCATTGTCATACTGGTATAGCGCCCATCCCTAGTGTCCTCTCTCCTTCTCTTTAAAGACTTCAAAGTGCAAATTGGTTTTATGACCAGACAAGTTTGTGTCACCTATGAGTCTCCAGCATTGTATCAGCATACAGTTTAATTGCTAGCAAAAAATTAGAAATGGATAAGTACTTACAACATTAGCATTAGCATTTTTGAGAACACTAAAGATCTAAGTACGATAACTAAATGATGAAAACCAATTTACTGTAACTTTCCCTTCAATGAACTTAAAATTTTATTTATTACAAGGTGCAATTTCAGCACCCCCAGGACTTGGAGAGTATTTCTGTGAATTCCCACAGTATCAGAGTGTTTGGATAAGGTCACACTCGTCTCTCTAGAGTCTATCAAAGTCAACAGCTCCCCTCTAAATATCTCTCTCCCTGTTCCCCAAAAGTTTTGCTACACTTTAATAAAGGTGGGGAAATAAAACACAACATTTAAAATTGAACAAAAAATGTTTGGGTCAAAAATTATGACATAGCATGTTAGATATTTCTTTAAGCAGTAATAAGCATTTATTCTCCTCATCTAGTGACAGTAGTCACATAATAAAGAAAACTTTGATCCACACAATCTATGCATATATGATGAATTATTTGTCTCCGGTCTTTTGTGACTGGACTTAAATTAGTTACTTATTAAAATCACTCATTAAAATGAAAAGAAAAAGACAGGAAGGTGAGAGCATGCAGAAATAATTCTGATACATGTATACATTTAGGTAAATAAATAATTTGCTAACATTTAACAGATATTATTATATTGTTATTATTCTTGTTATTCATATCCTCTGCACAGTGCTTTTATTCACTTTAAATGTCTATTATATGAATTAATGTCAAACATTTGTTACGTATTCCATCCTAAATTAGTAGATGTCAGACATCATTTCAAACCTAAACAATTTATTGTGTACTTAACATATAGTATTTGCAAAGTTCTCTCGATTAACTTAGCCACAGGAAGGGAGTGCTTTTAATATAAAAAGGGATACAGAAAACAAGTCTCTTTTTGTAAAAGAACAGTTGATGTTAAAGTTCACTACTGTTTGGATCAAGTAGAAAGCACTGTTGCACCACGGGATCTGCAACCTTCTATCTTTGAAAGGTCTTTAACATTTACATCCTAAACCAGAACCCTGCAGTCATTGATCTTTCTAACCCCACCATGCAAGTTAAATCATTTTTACTCATTTACAGAGTCCCTAACTTTTTCACATATGTATAAATACCCAATTTCTAGTTAAAAACGCACAGCACAAACAGCTTTAGAGACCATTTATGCACAAAAAGGGGCAGTTGTCTTTAGGAACTCACCAATCGCTTACAGACACGAAGCAGCAGTTTCTGCTGCCGGGGCTCGGTGTGTGTTTGCAGTGCCTGTGCCAGGCTGAGCAGCTCCTCAGGTTGTAGATGCTCTGCACCATCTCCTCCATAGAGCTGAGCCAGAAGAGACACACACTCACTTGCCTCCTCGTACAGCTCACCATCATCACATGCAAGCTGCATTATACATATATAAAAAAAAAACATCAGAAACAATCGAGTTAACCAACACAACACAACAGATTGACCAACACAAGACCTCCAACTATGATAACTTAACTCAACAGTTCTTAGAATCTTTCTACCACAAACATAAACTATTGGCTGATTTTTAAACTAATTCGCTTGTAAAAGGAGGTGTTTAAACATATGCAAAAACAAGCAAAAAAACAACCATAACTTAAATTATAAATACTCAAGGTACAAGTATGTTCTCTAATTGATTTTGTCCTTGTCTAATGATTTCATTACAACACTCAAAAAATATCTTGACTGTATATAAAACATGCTATTTCATGACAATGATTGAAGATTATTTAGTATTGAGGAATTTGGGGCATTTGAGAAATGCATCAATACAGCTACCAGAACATGCGTCAGGATTTTTTTTCCCCAGTTCTTTGATAACTGTTTAGCTATAAATACCTTTTTTTCAAATCAAAGTGTTTTATAAAGAAAACTAACAAAAATATGTAATGACAGAAATCTACAATATTGAGAGAAAAGTGATTAAATGCTAGAGTTAATCAGAACACTTCATAAAAAGTCAGTAAAACCCAGCACCTGACACACAACAAACAAACATTATTATTGAATAAGTGAGCTGTTTAAAATTTTGCCATTCTCCCAGCTGCATCTGGAATTTCTCATTGTTATTCTTTGCACTTTGGAAACATGAAAGTGCATACAGACAATACAAAACTGTTTTTCCAATAAATCAATACTGTTACAGATATAACTGTTAAAACTTGATATCAAAACTGTTACAGATATATCGGTTAAAAAAGTTGATGATTAGATTGAGTAAACAGTCTGGTTGATATAGAGGGGTCAGTGACGATTTGTAATGTTCTCCTTGTCAATAAGAGGTAAATAAACCAACCCCCATGTCTTAACTAATTTCCTAAGCAGAGAAGTAGATCTTTGAAATTGGTTGCTAGGGTGTTGCTAAACAGCATGGTTAGTTTTGAGCATATAACACAAAAACAACCTTGCCACCATGACCAACATAAACTAACCTAAAGCTAGTTTCTCTAGCTTATTTTGTTTTTAACATCTTGTGGGACCAATACGTCGTTCATTTTCAATGGAGAAGTTGACGATGACATTTGACCCCCTTTAGAGCCCAGGGTTCAAATACTTTTGCAGCTCAGCAGAGTTTGAAAATTCTACACGATTCTCAGTTTGAGTTACAGCTTGACAGAGTTTAACCCCATGTTAAATCAATATAAAAATTCAGCATTCCCAGTGATTTCCCATAATCATTTAGTGCTATCAGCACAAGAAGATATAACAAACCAAGTTAGACCAGTTTGAAAAAGTTGAAGTCAGTAGCTTCAAGGGTCTATGAGGAGTCGAAGAGTTGGGGTCTAAGAGGAGGAAGATAACAACAACAATAACAACAACACTAATAATACTACTAATAATAACACTAATAATAACATTTTTAAGAGCTAGAACATTATGTTGGCTTTCTCAAACAGACAATAATATTTAAGACTAACCTAAGACCATTCTTTTCAAGCAGACTTTTAATTTACGAGGGAGTTCTTTTTTTGACAAGTCAGTGAGCTCTACACATGTTTCTTCCAGTTTATTATGTATTTTAGTTTCTCTTTTTAGTATCTTAATCTGCAGTTTCACTTTCTTGTTTGCTGAACTATAGTGTATGTGACAGTACAGCGACCTTGAGAGTTCAATCAAAATTAGAATCAAAACTTATTGTATACCACACCTGGTAAATTACTATTTTTACATTGATAAAATGTAAGAGTAACAGAGCTAAAAACATGATTTCTTATCAGCAGAGATAGTCATTGGTACTTCAGGCTTAACCTGTCCATCAGGGGAGCCCATTGCCGTCTAAATCCAGTCTACAACAATCCCAGCTCAGCCAAACACTGAGATAAAGACAAAAGAGGCACACAAAGGCCGTGGGGATTTTCTGCGCTGCTCATTTTGGGCCTCAAAGGCCTCGGTGGTTGGCTCAGGGATTTCAGGCACCGATCTGTTGCTGCCCTCTGCCATCCAGCAATAATCCCAAGAGACAGAGGGGCAAGGGCCAGCCTCGCCTAATCCCACCCCTCTTTGTGATGTTGCCGGCCACTCCAGAATGGAGTATGGGGTTTAGCAAGCCACACAATAACCCCAAAGAACATTGCCTCATGCCGACCCAAAGAGAGGCTGAGCAGAGGGTGCTGAAAGGCTTTTGGTGGCAGTCCACAAGGCTCAGTGGCTGCACTATTGTTCACATGCCAATGTGGAGTCAGAGCAGAACAAGAGTTAACACCTGCTTAGAGCGAATGGCCGCCCAAATCCACCCTGTTTACTTAGCACGGCTTGTAGATGCATCGAGAAATCAGTCTGAGAAGTCTAATGGGAGTGTGGGCTGAAAGGCGCAGAGGAATCAGGGAGATTAGGGAGTGTTAATGCTACTGTGGGCTGTGAATGGATGATTGAAGAAGAGAAAGAAAGAATGAGAGGAGGAGGAGAACCGAAGCCTATAGGGACGTGTAAAAGGCAGGCCTCTCATGACCTCTGCATGTAGCCAGGCAAAAAAATGAGTCTGTGTATCTGAGGCGATCGATATTCCTCTCTGCCTTTGGAGCAAACGAAACTCCAAATTGCATTTTTCATTCCATGTGTTGCTTCAGCCGCAGAGTAAACAGACTGCAGGGGAGATCGTGTGCCATTGTTTGTGGGTAAACGCCAAATATTTACCAGCAGAAATGAAAAGCATGTGGAGTAAACACACAAGAAGGCTTTTATATTAAGCGGGGACTTTGAGGTGACTCGTTTCCCTCATGGATGATCTAGTTAAAATGCATTTTGTCCATAGAACACAGACAATCTGTTCCCCAGATCCTTGGGCAGTGTTCGCCCTTGACAAAACCAGCCTCTTATAATCTGGTGACCTGTTTCCACATATATGCATATGCAAACACACACTGTATGCTCACAAGACACTCTTCAAGTGATGGTGAGATGGTATCGCACAACTGGAGGAAATATAATAAGGAGAGACAACTTCAACTTCAGAAAGAAATAGTCTGTAGAAAGGAATAAGTGCTCTGAAACTCATCAATATGCACTAAGCAAATGCAAACAGCCAATTGAATGTCACTTACAATAGCAACACACCCTTTATAAATTACATTTTTAATTACTCGAAGCACTCAGTAGAAGTCTCCAAAATCTCCCATCGCTGTGTTTTTGCTGTTAAATGAATGTAGAACACATTGAGATTGTTGCTGTATTAGTGGAGCTCCACACCAGGGATCATCTTGCCATTTTAGTTGAAACAAAACAAAACAAAAAAATCAAATAAAAGCATTAAATAAAATTTTCTTGCATTTTGCAATAAACTAAATTAAACTGTAATGTATAGAAACAGAATACAAATCATCTAAGTAAATAAAGACGCAAGAATGCAAAATCCAACAAACTTTTATTGTGGTGTGGTCATTCACATTCCAAACAATAAGCGACTGCTATATGTCTGGTTTGTGAATGGAATCCGGCTCAGATGTGGCACATATCTGTTGAAGAAGACATTACTTGCAACAAACTGTTTAACAAGGAGACGTTTGTTCAAATGCTCTTCTAGGCTTTTCGTGGCTTTGGTTTATAAACATTATTGCAGGAGCCATAACGTCATCCTGGCCACTACGGGCAGCAGAGCATACTATATGTGCTTACTCCACTGGAGAGAATGGTAGTAGAAGCTACACAGTTTTGACCGCATGGCCCTCATAACAATTTGCATTGTATTTTTGTTTGTGGATTTGGCATTTTATTTTGTATTAAATTAAATGGGCTTGTATTTCATTTAAAGATGAAACTGCATGTTCTTAAAAAGCGAATTTCACCTACCTTAGCAGCTTATGGGGGCTGGCTGCTACAATTATTAAGATTAAGAATGAGTTAAAAGTGAGCAAGTACAATAACATACCAAAAAAAAAAAGATTATACTGAACTTTATAAAGAAGATGGACAAAAAGGGCATAAACTAAAATATATAAAAACACTAACCTGTTTGTATAGTTATTAAAGAATTTAAAGATGATCCTAGATTTTCCTTGTACTTCTGTGAAGGGACTAAATGGTGAAAAAAAGTGACTCTATTCTACTTTTATTCTTAAATTGGGGGCGGTAACACAATGTGATGTGACTTTATTTAAATTACTGTGCAATCACCTTTAGGTACAGTGTGGGTGTACACTCGACAATGATTGTTAATAGAAAAACATAATTAACTAATTACTTAATACATCCTTTAAAATATGTATGTAACCATAAGGATTAGTGTGAGTGAAGAGTGCACAAATTCCAGGTGTCCTGCTGAATGATGAAATCTTGAGAAAATCTTGTTCAACTATCTGTAGGCGGGAAATTGACATTAAATTTCAAGTAGTGACAGCAATGTCCTGCAATTTGACATGATATGCTTCCTTTATTGGCATTTAAAGAAAGTTTTTTAATTTATTTGGTTCAACAGTGGGCACTTTTTCATTTTTTTTTAACAAAAAGTGAAATATAAATCACAAGCATTTTATTGGAGTAACCACTCAGGAATAGCAGCTGCTATTTGCATCGATTACACCATTATTTTATGCGAATCGAACCAAATAAACAAAGTGTTTGCTCCCTGGTGGAGTAGAAAGTTCATAAAATAAGAGTGAAAATGTATTTGAGTAAATAGACGTAATGTTTCTCTAAATTGAAACGTCTGTGACACACTCTGTTTACAAATAAATCATGCATAAAGGAAGTTTAATTTCCTTGAAAAAAAAACAAATCAAAATGCTGTTTCAAAAGTATTCAAACTCAGTGGGTTTGACAATCCTAACCTTAGTGATGTTGGTTAATGTTGGTTAATCAAAAGGCTGTAAAAGGAGATTGGCAGGTTCAAGAACAGACACAACTCTAGTTTTGCAGTCTATTTAGTAACCTGACACCCACAATATCCCAAAAAAAACAAAACTATCCTTTCATAAGTTTTCACAAAAGCTCATTCACACGTAACAGGTGTTGTCTACATTTAAACCGAAAGCAAAACTGTGTAGAAAATGCTATGGTTCTAAAGTAATCACACTCAGGTGGGCAAGGCTTTGTTTTGCAGTAATTCAAATAGCAATAGACTGGTTTTATTCACAGCTGGCTTTTAACAGTCTACTTTGATCCCAACATAGAGAATGTTGCAGTTCAAAGGCTGCATTATCTAAAGAAGGTATTTCAAGTGAAGTCTTTATATATATATATATATATATATATATATATATATATATATATATATATATATATAGAGAGAGAGAGAGAGAGAGAGAGAGAGAGAGAGAGAGAGAGAGAGAGAGAGAGAGAGAGAGATGAAGACTAAGAGACTGCTCAGGTAGGCCGGAGCCAAGTCATTCAGCGCCTTAAAGGCAAGGAGCACTATCTTATAGTCAATGCGATATTTTACAGGAAGCCAATGACGAGAGCACAGAACCGGTGTAATGTGATCATATCTTTCTTTGTCCTTTGTTCAGAACTCTAGCTGCTGCGTTCTGGACTACCTGTAATTTATGTAGCGCTGCGGCTGAGCAGCCAGCTAACAGAGCGTTACAATAATCCATTGTGGAGGTCATGAAAGCATGAGCTAATTCTTCTGTATATACAATAGACATCATGTTCCATTGTTCCTGAGGTGAAAGAAGGCGGTCTTAGTACCATAAGAGACACTTGAGTACGGTCAAATTTGTACTAGCTTTACAAGCGAGTATGAACAAAAAAATTAAGCTGCATAAAGCGGTGATCACTTTTAATTTCTTTTACATTTTTGTTGATCTTATTTTATAATAGAAAAGATCATTCTATTTAAATTAGACCTATAGCAAAATCTAAGTTACTTAGGATTCAACATTAATTGTTCTTTTTAAAATTTAAATTAAAACATTCCTTAAAAGATTCTTTCTATGTTGTGTACTAAATGCAAGGGAAAAAGAAAGCAAAGCAAGTCCATGTCACTCCTTTCAATCCCTCTTTACTGGTCTCCCATTGCAGCTCATGTTAATTTGCATGTTTGCCTATAAAAATGATCACAATATCTGGCCCTGTCTGACTTCAAAAACCTTTACAATCCAACATTCTTTCTAGAAGTACCATGCAACACGGTAACATGGACACAAAAGGCACAAGTATATCATGTTGTTTCAGAAATTACTTAATTACTTAAATCAAAAGATTAAGTTTCATGTTTCATAAAAGATATCAAAAGTCTTAATAAATCAGCAACTTAGAGACTAAAATGTTACTTTTGTAATTTGATTCACTGATCTATGCTATTCCCCACAAGTCCAAAGACATGTGGTATAAGTGAATTGAGTAAGAACGATTGTCCATAGTGTTAAAGAGTGAATGAGTGTGTGTGAATATTTCCCAGCGATGGGTTGTGGCTGGAAGGGCATCCGCCGCTTAAAACATATGCCAGAGAGTTGGCGGTTCGTTCCGCTGTGGCGACCCCGAAAGGGAAGAAAGCTGACATGAAGATGAATGAATGATCTATGCTAAAAGTGCTAAGTACCAGAATCAGAGAATGGCTGTTTCCCAAAAAAATCCTTAACATTTTTCCAGTCGTGTCCATCACGTACTTATGTTATTATAAACTGATATAAAAAAGAACTTTATTTTACAATTATTTTCTCTAAATGCATATTTTCATGTAAAACATTATAGATAATTTTTTTGATACTGTTTTAAAGCATCATAAACTTTTTTTTTTTAGATATTCTTGGTTTGAAAGGAAAAGATAACCAAATCTATAAAACATTGTTCTTGCAATCACTTCGAAATGGACTGACGTCAATAGTTTTCTATTAACATGGCAGACTGATCTGAAAAATATGAAAAATGTATTTCTCTAGATGTTATGAGACATGATTTGCAAATGTCAGCAAAAGTATTGTTTCTTTTCCCACAAGATGTGAGCCTCACGCAGCCGTGGGAAATGTGGGTTTACTTGCTCTTGCATGTTAGTAAGCTCATGACTGACCACATCCTTTTTTCCTGAGATTTCAAAGACTGTGCATGGCCCCCTGCTCCAATGTCGACTGCACATCCTAGGCAATTTACCAGCAAAACAAATCCATCTGATGACTCTAGTAAAACAAATGACGCTTTTGGATCTTTTAAAATATAATTGAAATAATAGAGAAAAAAAAGAATGCAACAGTTATTCTAGGCAGAGTGGGCAGCCTGGACTCAGGTGTGAAAGCCATGTGGTCACTGACTGCTATTTGGACAGACATAGGGTAACAGAATCATGGGGTGGAGTGGATCTCTGGTCTTTCTGCTATCTATGAGTGTTGTATCACAGTGCATTACTATCCCAACCACTTTCATTTCATTCTCTGTTTTTATCCTCACAAGATGGGATTCTGATTCCTGAAAGCTTCCATCAGACCTGAGAGTTGTATGCAGTGTACCAAATATTAAACTACAACAATGGAATACGAAATACAATAAAGCCTTCAACACAATTGCATGTCGAATTGCATCTGAGTTTATAGCATGGCACACTGGCCTCTTTTCAAATGCAATACAGTGTCTGGCTCCTTTAATTCACTTTCAAGATTGAAGGATACCAAACCTTGGCCGATGCTTTAAATTCACTTTTGATGAAATTTCTCATTCTGCCAATTTGGGTAGTTCATGAAACGAGTGAGAGATAAATCTCTTTTCAATTATAAATGTTGCACTTGTCTGTATTGATTCTTTTCAAAATGGTTGGTCCATTATTCATTAAAGGGATCAGTTAATGACGCATGAAAATGGGAAGAAGAGGAGAGCTTGTGTAAAAACGTCCCATATGCACTTAGTATAATGGACAACACTTTGAGAACCCAATCATTGGATCACTGTTGGACAAGGCAAAATCAGCTTGAGTCAAATTGCTATTAAGATGAAATTGTTGTTTTCAGAAAGGTCAACATTTTTTCTAACACTGTTTGGAACAAACAGGTTCAGAATCCTAGCAACAAGCTCCAATTAGAGTCAACCTGAAACTGTCTTCACCTTGGGACCTTTGAGGCAAAATGTGAACCAATCAGCTTCATTCATTCATTTTCCAATTAGTGGAAAAGCTCACTTTGAGTGTAAGGCAGAAATAAAGCCTGAACATGTTGTCAGTATACTGCAAGGTCACATTCATTCACCATTCTTGTTCACAATCACCCCTCTCTTCAGTTTAATCACTATCATATGTAAAGAAAACTTAGTGAATACCACAGAGTTAAAGTCATAAATTTGCACTCCAACACCAAATTAACAAGCTTGAAACTTAACAGATGAAGTACTAACAGATACAATTAAGGACTGGTGCTTAAAGTGTCACAAAACCTTTCTGAGTCATGCATCAGTTTAAAAAAATATCAAGGAAAAGGGGTATGGTCATGAGATATCAGGGAACAGGATTACATTAAAATACAAGTTACAAATCATAAACACTGCTCAGTTGCATCATTCACAGTTAGTAAGCAAACTGCCTGTGCCCACAGCCACCTGAGGCTAACGTCACATTGGAAAAACTACAATACTTTCGCACCACCATATTTACAAAATGCTCTTGCGCGTGTGTCTGCTGTCGCAGTGCCACCATTTCAGCAACTAGTTTAGCAGTTTTATGTGATCCCCTCTGTATCTTTGGTCAAGCTAGACTGCTTTGCGTATTACCACAGTGGCGTTACTGCTAGATTTGCCTTCCACCTGCTCAAAGATGACGTGCTTCAGGCCGGGTGTGAGTTTCACTTCAGATGTGTCTCGTAGCTGTCCTCTTACATTTGGTCTAAAGTCAAAGTATTGGCAGACAGGTGATGGTACTCCTTTTCTACTATTATAACGCCATGCCATTATAACGATATGTATCACTCTGCCAGAGTCCCACGAGCCCTCCCCCTTGCCCCCATAAAGACAATACCAGTGTCCATTGCACTGTTTTTCATTAGACAAGATTACAAATGAACCTTTTTCTCATTGAAAGTGAATTAAATATTTCAAATAAAGTCTACCCAACTCCCTTTGTGGGGCTAAACACACCACCATATTCACAGCATAATTACTAATTTCATCTTCCAAAACACTAAAGTAAATCCATTGTAAAAATTTAAATCTATGTTAAGGTTCATACCAGTAAAGCTGCTTTGAAGTTACTGGAAAAAGGTGCTACAGTATGTCCTCCTGAGATCCAGCCTATTCATTTATGTCCTCTGTAGTAGACAGTTATTTCGGGTCTATATATTTTGACTCAATTGAGCTATTCTACCAAGTCCTGGTGTGCTCAATAGTGGACACCATGGCCTTTACAACGATCTCATGTGTTTGTGTGGGATAAGGGTAACTTTGTTTTCATGCTGAGACCAAATGGAATCACATTGGAAGAAATTTTGGTTCTCAGGAGGATATAAAAACCTTTGAATGATTGGTTGAAAAAATCTTTTAAAAATCAATTAAGATTTTGCAACTTTCCAACTAACTTGTATTATACGAAAGTACTAACTCCAAAATGACTTTAAATAATATTGTCCAAGGAAAAACTTTGCACTAGTCTCTAAAGATTGTTGTGTTCATTAATTGTACCATTTTATATATAGGCTTAAGGGGTCTGCTGTTACCTATCCTATTTTTTATTGAGTAGAGACAAGGGCAGAGTCAATCACAGCACTCAAACACAGTCATGTGTGAAATGCGAAGGAGAGAGTGTACATTTTTCAAAAGTACAAGGATTATCTTCAGTTCATTACATTCACAGAGACTGGAGCACACTGCCAAAAGTATTCTTTTCATATATACGATATGAGGGGTAAAGAGACTGACTGACCAGTTGAATGAGGATGTTGTTTAGCTCTGTCAGTGGCTTGTTGATGAGCAGAAGATCCTCTGCAGCCTCAGCGTCTTCATTACTGTCTGATCTCTGCAACAAAAGAAAAAACAGCAATAGAGAGAGAGAGAGAGAGAGGAGAGAGAGAGAGAGGGAGAGAGAGAGAGAGAGAGAGAGAGAGAGAGAGAGAGAGAGAGAGAGAGAGTTACTACATTGAGCAGAGAGAGCAGGGGAATTGAATGGAAGAGAATGAGGACAGGCAGTCATTGGGGGAATGTTTGGAGAAGAGAACTCAAGAGCTTGTGTGAGAGAGCATTGAAAGTCTGAGAGATTCCTGCTCCTGTAATCATCACAGGAAGTACAGGAGCTGGAATCTGGTGCTATTTTTAACAGATATGATATCCTTAGAGGTGCAGGGGTCCCTGCATACTACCCTGCTCAGAACAATGTGTACTGTTCACTATCACCAGCAGCCACTGCAGCTTAGTTTAGTCTCTAATAACCGAGAGAGAGAGAGAGAGAGAGAGAGAGAGAGAGAGAGAGAGAGAGAGAGAGGGAAAGAGACGCAAGATAGGCAAAAGTAAACGAGACAAGAGTAAGATCTGATTTGTCGCAAGATTGTTAACAATAGTTGTCATCATATTCCTGAGTCCAATTACCATATTCTCATTGCTTTTGCTGCTGTTTATTTGCTGTAGTGTTGAGAAGTGTGAAATATTGAAACACACAATGCCATATTTTCAGATGTTTATTATCATCCTTTGTTTATAACCCATACTCTATGATTTCTCTGGATATCCACTTTGATTGGTGCCAGCAATGCACCAAAGAAAAGCATCCAATCAGCATGTATTTTATTCCCTTTAATTAAAATCCTTAATTCAATCCATTAACACCACTTCTTAAAAATGTAATTTTATGATCCTAACTGAGGTGAAGTGCTGTTTTGAAAAAGAGTAATAGAGTGAGAAAGCTTTAGAAAAAGAGAGCGAAAGAAGCAGGGAAGAATATAAATAGTCAACAACCGAGGATGTAACATGTAAGATATGCTAATTTTGCTACCCTTCAGCCAAATGCAAGAGTCTGGTTCAAAAGTTCAAAATGTCGGTGGCTGACTCCTTCTGGCTCATATTGCACTCAATATGAGCGTCTGGGTAGCTCATGGAGATTGACAGAGCAGATCAATGTGATTATAGCAAGCCTTTGACTAGATAGCAAGTTTGTTAAACAGACAATGTTGCTTTTACTACACTTATGATTGTAGTTCATGCAATTTCTTTCACAAATTATAGAATATTTATCATTCATATTCAAAAGATCACAGAATTGCTATGTATAAATCTAGGGCTTACACTAATCTAGTTTACACTAAAAGGCAAGGCAAGGCAAGTTTATTTGTATAGCACATTTCGTACACAGGGTAATTCAAAGTGCTTTACATTGGAAATAAAGAAAAAGAGAAAGTGCATTTAATAAAATCAAGCATTAAAAAGTCATATAAAATCAAACTGATTAAAAAAAAATGAAATTTAAAACATTGATTAAAACGAAGATTCAAATTTGAAGTGTAAAAACAGTTGTTCGGACGTTGGTGCTCAGTTGACAAAAGCGCAACTAAACAGGTGAGTCTTAGCCTGGATTTAAACATGACTAAAGTGTTGACACCCTTGATCTCCTCTGGATGTTGGTTCCATTTGTGGGCCGCATGTTAACTAAAGGAGTATTTTCCCTGTTTGGAATTTACCCGGGGGAGATTTAATTTATTTGAACTGAGGGATCTCAGTTCCCTGTTTGGTGTGTATTCACTGAGCATGTCTGTTAGGTATTTAGGTGCTAAGTTATGTTTGGACTTATATACGAGCAGCAGAACTTTAAAATCTATTCTGAAGGAGACCGGCAGCCAGTCTAGAGACTTAAGAACTGGAGAGATGTGTTCTGACTTTCTAGTTCTGGTTAGAATTCGAGCCGCTGAATTCTGAACAAGCTGGAGCTGTTTAATAAAACAATTATTGTTTAAAACACCATTAAGAATAAGACCTCTAATGGTGAAAAGATAAACAAAATTTAAGTCGTTCATTAATTGTTAAAAACTGGGGTTTTAGTCCTGTTCAAGATGAGGAAGCTAAGAGTGAATTAAATATGCGTTGACCATATAGTGAGCCCTTTTCCATCAAAACATTAGGAACATTTAAAGTAGTTAAATATAGTCAGCGTTAAAGATTCCAATTGGATTAGTAGGAAAGTGAATTAGAGTAAATATCTTTTATATAAATAAATATGAATAATTTTACTGAAAGAGTATAAATGGCTTGTTACATTGCAAGCAATGTTATTAGATGGGAAAACATAGAATCAAAGGGAGATCCACAAGATCCATCCTTCAACAACAATAAATTGGTAAATTCAACATTCGATTGTTGCTCAGTCAAAAACCCTAGCCAAAACCCTAAATGAAAAGTAATCACCATTCTTTTCGGAAGTTTTAATAACTTTAAAAACCAAAATGCTGCCAGGTAGCAGACTTGAAAGACCTTGGAGCCTCCTCTATTTAGATTTTTGATTCTAATAAAAAATGTTGCCAACATTAGGTTCTAATGCGTATCAATACTCAGTTCTAAAGATGGTTGTTACTCCTGTGAATGTACGTGTAAAACAATAAGTAAAACATTTCTTATATTAATGCATTTTCAAAAGTTGAGCTTTAATAATAGGCACCCTTAAAACAAGATTGTTTAATTCTCTGTGCAGCCAATATATCTTCATAGCCATTAACACTGCATGCTTGTGTTAGCACCTAGGTAACTTAGTTTCAAGATAAATTAGATGAAGGGTAGACAAAAGTAAAGAGAAATGAAATTGGACCCAAGTTTATATTTTCTCACATTAAAGTAGTTGTTGTGGTTCTTTTCTGCAAGTGAAAACGTTAAAAAAATATACCTGTTCAATTCAATAGCTTCCATTTTGAAATATTCTCTAAGGGAAAAGAAGATAATGGGCAATTGTATATGAAGCATCCCTTTAGAAGCTGTTTTCACCAGGTCTGTAGAGACACATTGGCAAAAAAAACTGCCACTAGGAACTATTAGCCGTCAAAGTCCTATAAATTGAACAGGAAGGCTTGCTGCAGTGTGCTGGGTAACTCTGACAAAGATGTATGCAGTGAGTAATTCTAGGTAAAAGCTCCGAATGTGCCACTGGAGTCAGGATCTGCATAGGAGTTGTCATTGCATAACAATCTAATCATGAGTGAGGAGAGAGAGGAGCCAGACATGAAGGCCCTGAAAGCATGCCTACGGCGACAGCAGCAGCCAAGCGCTCCCTGAGGAGGGGTGGGGAGGAGGGGCTGAGGGGAGAGAAATAGAGAATGGCTGGAGAGATAAGGATGGCAGAGGGAGAAAGATTTTTAAACAAGTGTATGATTAAAATCTAAAATTTAAAGTTCATAAAGTGGCTTAAAACCTTTACTGGGATTCCTATAATTGTTAAAGATGCTAATTGGAAGACCACTCGATAAAGCTGGGAGAGGCATAAAATACATAATGTGTGGTTGTCTATTTTCACTGAAACATTTTTTAGGTAGAGAAAAATTAGAAATCTCTTTCAAATCCATTATGTAGGAAAAGCTCTGCTTTGGTGTTGTATCCATCATGAAATTAATGTGTTCTTTCTAAAATTAGCTGGAATTAATTAACCCTTGTATGGTGTTCTGGGGCATCACGGTGGCGCAGTGGGTAGCACGGTCGTCTCACAGCAAGAAGGTCGCTGGTTCTAGGCTCGGCTGGGGCAGGTGGCATTTCTGTGTGGAGTTTGCATGTTCTCCCCGTGATCGTGTGGGTTTTCTCCGGGTGCTCCGGTTTCCCCACAAGTCCAAAGACATGCGGAATAAGTGAATTGAATAAGAACGATTGCCCATAGTGTTAAAGTGTGAATGTGTGTGTGAATGTTTCCCAGCGATGGGTTGCGGCAGGGAAGGGCATCCGCTGCGTAAAACATATGCCAGTGAGTTGGCGGTTCAGTGATTCCGCTGTGGCGACCCCGAAAGGGAATAAAGCCGACATGAAGATGAATGAATGGTGTTCGGGTCTGTGGGACCCATTTTCAGTTTTCATCACAAGAAAAATTAAACAAGCATTTATTATTTGAAGTTCAGATTCACTGGGCTTGGCTCATTTCCTGTGAAAAACATATATAAGAACAGATTTTTTATGACCCCACACGTACGCCCCCCTACACGTTTATATTACACACAAGGTGTTCGGGTCTACTGGACCCGGGCATGTTAAAGTGTGAAAATGGTATATTCTTTAACTTAATTCTCTCTTCCCACACAAACATAAATCACACATAAACATAACATTCTACATTTTAGAATAAAATTGTGTGATTGTGTGAATTAAAAGCGCCAAAATGCCATGGGTCCAGCAGACCCACCAACCCTGCCAAAGTAACAATAATGAGAACACCACACATGGTTAAAGTGAAGAAATCAGGTTAAAGAACAATAAATAAAGTATATTTGCTGTTTATATTACTTGTTTCTTGGCTAAAGGAAATATTGTTTAAGTTTTTAACATAAAATGTTTTGATTGGGTGAATTAAAATCTGCCAAAGGCAATGGGTCCACGAGACCCACAAACACAGCCTGAGTAACAATAATATGAACACCACACAAGGGTTAAAAAGTAAGATCAAATTATATATTTTAGTAGCATTGTCAAAATAAACACATTAGTGCAAGACTTGAAAAAAAGGGTTTTAAATTGAATTACACACATAAACAACAATTAAGAAGCAAAATTAATCAATTGCTCGGTAAAGATGTTTTCTATTTTTTGAGTACCTGTTTGTAGTGTGGCATATGCATAAAGAGTCCACCTTCCTTGTAACTATGCAATGCACAGTAAAAATGAAATGATGAAGAGCAGTCTAAAATCATTGAATATGTTTTATTGAGCTTTGCTGTTCAGCTCTTTAAGGAATGTACTCTTTTAAAAGTATAAACCTGGGCATTACTTATAAGTCATTATTAACCTGACAAAATATAAAAAAAAACAACACTTATCAAATCCTACACATTGAGCATGTGACATGCATTTTATTGCTCTCACACACTGCCACAACACTTTGATTTATCACATGTCCATCAAAATATACCTCTTTATTCGAATGAGAGAAATGCCTAAATTATATTATATATGTGTATGGCTATGTCCTCACTAATTTGCAACTGTGTTTGGGGCTTTAGTTAATTCTATAGTTTGAGGGGAAGGACAAATCATATACTAATTATCCGTGCATGCCATTATTGACCAGCATTAGGGTGCTCTAGCATTAGGGGGGCCGTGCAAATGTGTGCTTCTAAGAACTCTGAATGTAGGCATTTATTAAGCACCAGATTGCTTGGTTCTCTGGAAGACTCAGACAGGTTCGCCAGGCCAAAGAAGATTCCTTCAGGAGTGGAGATTGTGCTCTGAATAATAAGACTAGGAACACACCGAATAAGGAGATCAGAACAGCTAAAAAGAGCTACTCCAGGAAGCTGGAGAACCAGTTATAGGCTAAGGACCCTGCATCGGTGTGGAGAGACCTAATACAATACCTAATACCTCACAAAATACAAGACACCCCCCCCCCCTCTTTCGGCAATCAAACTTTGGTCTACAAGCTGTTCTAACGCAGATTTAGATAACAACTAGTAAGGATGGGGAAATTTACTTCTGAACCCCCCCCCCCCCCACCATCAGCACTGGCACCCCCAGGGGTGTGTTCTGTCTCTGCTACTCTACTCCCTCTACACCAAAGACTGCACCTCCCAAGACTACTCAGTGAAGCTCCTGAGGTTTGCAGACTACACCACTTTCATTGGTCTCATCCAGGATGGCGAGGAGTCGGCATACAGACAGGAAGGGGAGTGGCTAGCTCTCTAGTATGGCAAGAACAACCTAGAGCTTAACACGCTCAAAACAGACTTTAAAACAGACTTTAGGAGAATCCCCCTCCACTCTAACCATTATAAACAGCACTGTGGCACCAGTGGAGTCATTCAGGTTTCTGGGAACCACCATCTCACAGAACCTTAAGTGGAGTGCCCACATGGACTCCATTGCAAAGAAGGCTGTACTTCCTGCGCTAGCTGAAGAAGTTCAACCTCCCACAGATGCTGCTGACCCAGTTCTACTCAACAGTAATCGAGTCTGTTCTGTGCACTTCCATCACTGTTTGATTTAGCTCAGCATCCAAACCAGACATCCGGAGACTCCAGAAGACAGTTTGGACTGCTGAAAAGATCATTGGAGCTTCCCTACTCTCCCTTTAAGAACTGTACACCTCCAAAATGAGAAAGAGGGCAACCACCTCTTCCAGCTCTTACTCTCCAGCCGGCACTTCAGATCCCCAAACATGAGGACAGCCTGGCACAAACACAGCTTCTTCCCTCAGGACATTCAGCCCCTGAACCCATAATTTCCCCCTTAACACTCATATATTTCATCTAAATATTGCACTAAGCAACAGGACTCTAATGAGGACTCTGCACATTTCCAGTCACTCTTTTCTGATCTTTCTGCTTCTGATTCTGATTTATGCAAGTTATTCTGCTAAGCATTGGTCTAATCTTGACCAATATTCAACAAAAAACTTCTCATCAGCATTAATAAAACAGTAATGACATTACACTCTTATATTGTTAGTATTTCTTTATCTATAAGACAGTTATTTGTGCAAAATCCTCATAACAAGAATAAACGTATTTAAATAGGAGCTAAAAAATTGTTTAATATCGCTTTGAGCAATGAAAAAAGACAGCAGCAACTTAGCAGCATTTTACTGTATGTATTACAACATATAGAACATATACAAAACTGGTTAAAAGGTTTACTTCACTCAAATTAGGATGCAGATAAAAGTAAAAAATAACTTGTTTGATTTTTAAGTATTGCATTAATCTGTTACTATTAATAAAAGTTAGTTTCTACATGCAAACGTAAAGAGCTAACTAAACAGTCAATGACATCTGCTATACAACAAGTAGCTATTTATGCCATAGTTTTATAGCCTTTACATGTTTGTGCTATATGTACAGTGACCCGTTTAACCTACATAGAAGGGAATACACCAATATCAAAGAGCTGAAGATTTCAAATCCATGGAGGAGAATAAGGGTACTTGATAAATGTTTCTTGTCAACCTGTCCTTAGAAGTTAGAAGTATTCAGTAAAATAAATGAAAGTTCCAACCCATAAGCTTAATTATCTGCAATTTTCATCTCCATCTCAATGTAAAAAAGTGTAGATTTCTAACCAATTTGATTTGCATGTCTTTCACACATACAAATAAACTGGGAGTAAATTTAGCATCGGATGAGTTTAGATTTCTTGTTGTGGTCTCTCAAACTCTATATTAAATTGCTGGCAATCATCAAACATTAGGACTGTTTACCATACAAAGTGTAATTATACTCTTTAGCTAATGCTACCATATCAAATCTCCATAAAATACTTTTCACAACAAGATCTTTCCTACAGAGGACATATATCCCATAGCTGGATTTGTCTATACAGTATATAGAAAAAGCAGATTAGAAATAGAGACCTGGTAAAGGTTTGTTTGAGAGAATCAGAGTGAAAAAAACATGATGGTATGACTGCATTGACACCCAGTGGAGCAACTATATTAATAATTAGCTGTCTTCTATAAATAGCTTTTTAGTTTGCATTCCCAACATGATCATCTAAAAAAGAGAAAGGCTGTGTCAGTACTTGTCAGATATATTATGACGGAACATATGATTGGGATACATATGAATGCTTCTCCCACAAGATACATTTCCTGTCAACAGCACAAAGTGATTACGATTCTGAAAATAGTCATCAACTCTGATGACACCCTGCTTCAAATAAATATTTTGAGTTATTGTGTAGTTGAAGCATTGAATTGGAAATATGTTTCAGTGGCTTCAAACTATTGACTGCAAATGTAATTCGACAAGTTAAAGCATGTTGTTAACTCAAGTAAGTTAAGTTTTTTTTATTATACATTTTCTTGTAGTAATGTAGTTGTAAGACTGGTTAAAAAAAAGAGTTTTGATTTATTATCATTGAGACAACAAATTTTAATGGTCAGGCAAATAGCTTATAAACATAATGTAATAAACAAGCCTTGTTAAGTTACTATTAATACTACTATTATTCATACCTTTGTAAAGTCCATAAACTCCCAATGAATATGGATTTCAATGAATAAATAAAATAAAATTAATTCAATCTATAACCATATAAAAGGAGGAACAGGACAGTGAGTCTTACCTGGAGGGCTTGCCGAACAACAGACGAGAGGTTTCGGAGCAGACAGTGGATGATCTCCAGTAGGCACAAGAGCAGAGTGGAGCAGTTTTTCAGCCCAAAGTTTATATCTTTCTCCAGATACACACCACAGATGTCAACAAAGACATTACACAGAACCTCTATAACACCTGCAAAGATTATAAACAATGGCATCATTGGGTTTTCTAAAACCTATTAAACAATTTTTTTTCTACGGTTACTCATTTATCGTTTTGGTAAGTTCTCATGCATTGTCCTGATTTCGAAAGCTCCTGGTAAACTGCCAAAAGTTTGTTTTGGCTCTGGAGAGGTTGACTGGACCTAGGTCTCTGATGCCATTGACCAGATTGTGCCTTTATAAGATTTGGGCCTCTAATGATTTTCCCTTGTATTATTTATATTTTGGCTTTAGTCTGTAGTATAACGTTTGGGTCAATGAGAGGTTTCATAAAAATAAAAATTTAATTTCAGAACCCCACCTTTGAAAGAAGCCACCAATAGGCTGAAGTATAGGTATCTGTTAAAGTGTTTCTGAATTCAGAAACCTACTCGTACTTGATCTTTTGACACATAAGAGCTAATGGAACAATAAAAACCACTGCAATAATAAATATTTCATCATAACCAGTAAAAAAGATACCCAAATTCCGTAGTTATATCATATGCTTTTCACCCTCCTACAGAAGTGACCATTGTCAGTTATATACCTCAGCCAGTTTTCAATCTGTTTTTTCCTAATCGGTCCTGTAGATGGAATGTTAAGAAGCTATTTTGGTCTTAGTCTTCATATCAAACCAGTCTATGACCACCATAGTTCCAAAAATGCTTATAAAAGTAAAATACACAAACAATTAGATTAAGGTGAAATGTTTCAATGGATTGGTGGTAACTGTTACTTTTAAATAGCATAATTTTATGGTTAGTTTGCTATATATATTTTTGAAATAAAACATGTAACTATTACAGTATGTTGGTTTCTTCATAACTGAATGCTTTCTTCGTAGTTGTAATTTGTTGTTCATATTATGCCTTGGGCCATAAAAATGCATTTTCATTAAATACAAGAGCATGGCAAAAATCTGCAGTTTTCCTATATAGAAAGCACAGAAGACATTAACAGATAAACATTAATCATTAGATTAATAGGTTGGATTGAGAAGATTCAAGGACTGGGTACTGTTGTACTCAACTGTGTCAACTAAAGTGTAGAGCTACGTTAGAGGACTTGTCTGGAGCACAAAAACCTATAAAATCACAAAGAGAACCACATGACCGGGTTAACAGCCAAAATAGTGAAGAGTTAAATTGGGTTTTAAGACAAGACTTAAGATTCTATTGTGGAACCCATTAATTGTAAATCAGCATTTTCCAGTCTCTATTCCACAACAGAAAGTGCCCCGACCCCTCTAGTTTTAAATCGGCTTGGGAACTAACAGCTAGAGCTGACTCCCTGACCTCAGGGTTTATGTCAGATTATCAATCTGAATGATTTCTGTGAGGAATTCTCCATTTTTTCAGTCCAAATAAAACCTTCAAATCAAACAGTAAAATCTTAAAATCAACTCCAAAAACATACTGGCAAATCAGTGCAAGGATGATAAAACTTGTGTGATATGCACTCTCATTTGTTTCCTGTTAGGAGACATGCCACAGCATTCTGGAATAACCATAAGCAGTGAAGTGTTTTTAGATTGACCCCAGTGTAGAGCGAATTACAGTAGTCCAAATAAAACAATAATAAAATACTCAATTCTTAGTTTTTAATGACAAATACATTTGCATGTCCATCTATGACTGTATGTAACATTTTGATCTTAATTAATAACTACATGGCTGTATAGAGTACTGGACAAAAGTTCAAAGAAGCAACAACAAAACAATTTTTAATTTTCTTAAGTTTAATTTGAAAATTATTACATAACAAATTATTCAACCCCAAACATGCTTCTTTCGCACATGATTCAGTTAAAACTAGAAAAATAAATTTCAGCTATTTTACAAAAATGTATTTGTAAATCTCTATTAATATACACTTAATATTTTGAAATGCTTTATTTTGATACAAAGCAAAAATCTTGATCACACTGTAAATGCATAAAAAAAATAAACACTAAACCTACATCTCTGATTTATGCCCTTAATGTTACCAATATTTTGGTAAGATGTTTCCCTACTAGGTCTGGAGCATGCATTTTGTAATGATGGCCGATTTTTAGAATATAGATGTACATACAGTTAGCTACCGAAAAGTCAACACAAAAACTGCCAGAGGTTAAGAAACACTATAACTCTCACCGCACATTTTCTCATTCTTCCCTAACACACACAAAAGCAAATACTCAGAGCACCCCATCACCCTCGAGACACAGTCTCTTAAAAGTAGAGTCTGAGGTAGCAGGAGGGACAAAATTCATTGTATTGAAATACATTGGAGACTGGCAAGGAGTGAATGAGCTCGCTTGAAGTTCTAGCAGTAAGATGAGCAAGACCTGAGGCTATATCCCTTTGTTTATCTGAGATTAGTTCTACAGTTATCTGAGGTGAAGGACCCACGTGTCCAATTCGGTGCTTAACAAATTATGCCAGCTGAATGCAGCTGCAAAGCCATCAGCAAAATATATCCAGTGCTGAACGAGGAAAACAGAGGCAAAGCTGTCACTTTTAATGTAGGAGAAACACAGATAAAACCAGAACTGCAGCATGGATTGCTCACAATTTATGTGAATTAACATAAATGCACACAGAGCAAAAATGACTTCTGAAATTCTTATGTAAATAAAGCAGAAACGCATTCGCAGGTCTTAACGGAGCTGTGAGCTGTTATTTCATAGCTGCCTCAAACACAGAGACAGTGAATATTTATGCTTACAGCTGTACCGCTAAATTTATGTAGCTCACTTTCTTTTGCTTTACAATTTATTGCTAGTACTTCCAGTGAAATGACTCATGCAAATCTGACTTTAGGATATGGATGCTTTACCGCCTCCATGAGCACAGTAAAAGCAAACAAGTCAGCAGTTCATATTTCTGAGAAATCTCTCTCATTCTCTCCCTTGTGTGACAGTCACTCAGAAAATAAATGTGACCTAAAAAGCATAGCACTATATTTAAATTATGCCAGAAATGTGTGCAAGAATACATAAAGGTATCAGGACATCTACTATTTTGTTAAGAAATCTAAGAAAGACTTGCTTTCTTAAATTGACTGCCATGGCAAGAAACAAGGCAACCTAACACTTCAATTGTCTCCAGAGAGATTGTTGTGGTCTTTATAGAAGTGCTCACTTATCACCAACAGGAATATTCTTCCAACTTCCAAGCCTCTGCCTCATCCACACAAAAATGGTCATTAGACTACTGCAGCTTGACTATGAGGTTCAGTCCCCACACCTGGACATTTTTGGAGGTTTCTCCTGACACATTACCCCTCAAGACTCTTCATCTTCTTCATATTTGTTTTCATTTTTGTCTATCTACACCCCTGCTGAGATACTTTACCTCATACATTATTAGACAGTCTCTTCCTCCACCGTGAACTGAGCCAAGGCATGCTTGCTGGCATTAGCAAGATAGTGCTAATGGTGGGGGTTATATTTAGTGCCGTGTCAGTTTTTGCTGATA
This sequence comes from Danionella dracula, assembly GCA_900490495.1. Classification (NCBI taxonomy): domain Eukaryota; kingdom Metazoa; phylum Chordata; class Actinopteri; order Cypriniformes; family Danionidae; genus Danionella; species Danionella dracula. Next base: position 3,109,051 of record UELW01000378.1, on the reverse strand, counting down.
ATGATGATGGTGGCATGTGTGTGAGGTGTAAAATACAGGTGTTGAGGGCAGGTGTGTTGTGTCTAGCCTGCAGCAGTCTGGTGGATGAGATGAGGGGAATCAGATCTAGCAGAAGACAAGTCACTACAGGCCCCGGAAGGCTGGAAAACTCCAGATGTCTGTGCATGCGAGTGATTTTGGGATTCATGTGAGCATTTTATTCCACTTAACAGTGGATGGACAGCTTAAGTTGTATAGTACAAGTTATTATTTTTTTTAAATTGAGAAATATAATAATTGCAGTTGTTTTCTATGCTTTCAGTGAACATTTAACAGTTGATACATGTTCAAGTCCATTATAAAATTTTCTTTTTTAAGAATTTAAATTTGTTCAACTGCTCAAAAAAAAATTCTACTGGGAGACATCAAATGTATTTTTAGCCTTGGTAGCACTTCCAATTTAATTTAGGCCCTGTTCACACATACCAGGTTATTAGTAACCGCACTTTTTTTTAAACACTTTTAAGCTATTCGCCAACACATACACGCTGCAATGTTTACTGTAACCAGTTACTTTTGTGGGAATGTAACTCATATTATTTTGCAGGAGTTATGGGAGCTTGTTATTGACGCAGCACAGCTTTTGCATAAAAGAGCTCCATGGATAATGGACACAAAGATAAGGTTTGTGCTGCGATTCTCTGTGCTAAAGATTATTTTCTGAAAAGTACACAAGCATGCAACACAAATAACATATTTAATCATAGAACAGACATGCCAAATCACAGCAATATTCAATTAGCGGCAGGTAATTGAAAGAAAACAATTGAGGCTAATATAAACAGGTACGTTTTGAGAGAGAAACAGTTGTTGGTACTGACTGGTGTGAGAGATATCATTTATTAAAGACGTATCTTTGTGTAAGCTGTATTTCACAGCCATTGAAAATAATCATAATATGCTTCAGAGCTTTCTGATTGGTCGATATCACTTTAGGTCAGCTGACTCACTTTTTACAGCATTTAAGATTTAAGAGCATTGTACCATTTTCGTGTGGACAGAGCTGTCTCTTTTTTCCCTTTTTTTATAAAACAGTTTAAAAAAACAACTGGTTACATGTGGACATGGCCTTATTCTTCATACACTTTCTATAGTCTCTAGTTGACCTAAAGGTAAGTAAATAAAATGAAGTGTTACAAATGGAATAAGTCTTTAATTGGTCAGCAATGGACCAAAAGCAATAATTCCCTTACTCTCAGAGATAATATATTCTTGTAACACTGTTGGATCATGCTGTTGACCTATTTCCACATAAATCCTATTTAACTCCTAAAATGTAAAAGGATTTATTTAAACTCAATGCTCTCATCTTGAGGCAAGCTCAGAAAGTGTTCGTAACAAGAATCTCACCTATTCCTGAAAGCTGCAGGACATAAGTGTGAACCAATGTTCTTTCTTTCTAAAGTGTTGAATGTGAAGGATACTTGTGATTTTGACTCATCTTACTTTGTTTATAGACAACACCCACCTCCCCCCACACATACACACCCTTCAGAGTCCATCTCTCATCAAGAGTATGGCAAAGCCTGACATGTGTGTTCAAAACTGTCAACATGACTAAGGCTGTTGGAATCCATTACTCAATAATTCAGAACAAGGAGCTGAACACGTCAAGGTGAAACTGACATCATATTCAGGTGGTAAACAGTCCAACTGCCCCCTCCCCCCAAAAAGACAACAACTACAGCACATTAAAGAATGGCTATTAAAAAAGGATTTCATTTAAAACGCAAATTATGTTCTTAACTGTGAAATCAACAAGTTTATTGAAATGTAGTTTGAACGTCTTAAGAATTTATTTATGTATTGTCACAACCTTATTCTTGGAAACTTTAAATTGCTTAAATTTTTTTGCAGGTTTAGCCTTGCATAATACAATAAGCTCTAAAATGTAGACTATTAAAAAAATCATTAAATCACAAGAGCTATGACTATTTTCATCGCTTTGATTTTATGCTAAGAACTTTGAGTTAAAAAAAGTATTTCTAAACAATTTTTCAATTTACTTTAACTTTTTATTTTAAGTTAACTATCAAAATGTATCAAGTTCAATCTCACTTTATTTTGGTCATTACTCTGAAAGAATAGGTTCTTTGTTCTTTAAGTTGTACCATTTTTCATCATCATGACACCAAAATGGACTCAAAAAAAGAAGAAAAGAAACAGATGTTTTTTTAAAAACCCCAGGCCTGGATTCTGGGCTATGTGAGGGCTGGAGGGCTAAGACACAAAGTAGATAGGGGCATCAGGGCCACCACACAAGAGCCCCTGCTGATAAAAGCATCAGGATCTGGTGAAATCCTTTAAAATGCCACCTGAATCTCCCCCTTTCTCATCCCTCCTTTCCATCAGAGTCAGCCGGCAGAGTCGGACAGCCAGATGAGTGCAAAAAGGGTCTGGTAATGGAATGAAAACACTCCAAAGCAAAACAAGAGTAGCTCTCTGAATGCAGGTTGCTTTTCATGTGCATAGCAGTGGCTGAGTAAAAAAAAAAAGTATATGAAAAAAAAAAAACTAAAATAGTGTCTGTGGGATTTGTTTAGCGAAATAACAATAATCACATATGATACTAATCAGAGCAAGTGATGATTGAATGCACTGCACCTTGCTCGTAGAATGGTTGGAGATCTGTGCCATTCTGGCCAATCAGATTGCAGAGGAGAGCCACAGCATTCTGTATGGTGGCACCTGCTGTGTTACTCTGATGCTCCTGAAACAATAAATAAAAATATCATTGTAATAACTAAAAAGATTCTAAAATGAATAAAGTTTTAGCAGTGTTTCTTCAAACTATATCCAAGACATTTTAAGATACTTCAAAACTATTATCAATTAAATGTACCATTAGTAAATGTATGTAGAGAAAATCACAAATGTGTACAATGAAGAGAGTTTGATAACAATAGTCAAAGACTCTAATGATTACTAGTTGACAGAGAATTTCTTGAATGTGTTCTCAGAGATCCCTGCAGCTGAACACCCAAAATTGGCATTGGCTGATTTGGGCAACTGCAGGATGCCAGAGTTATGATGAGGCTACTGCTTGGAATTTTCTACATTAGGGTCAAAGACACTGTAAAATCCTGCAGTAAGCTGAGTCCAGAGGCCGACTAAAAACATGATAAACAGACAACAAGGAGCAGAACAAAGCTGAAAGAACAAGACAAAAATCAATGGGGTTTTAATTAGTGGACTGAGAGACAGAGAGAAAGTAGGAGAGGTGATAAAGAGAAGAAGATATAGGTTTGACTGATGCAGAGATAGAGGAGGGTTCATCCTTCTCAGGGGAGGCTGAACAAGAATGTTCAAGGCTTGGAATCATTACTTTTTACACTTTATTTCCACATTGAGTCTCTGGAGGGGTGGAGTGGCGGGGTTGTGCATTCATCAGAAACCTTCAGATTATACATAAATACAGCACACACATTTGCACACACAATGCAGGGAGGACAAAAAAAGACAATAGAAAATTCCTTCGCTGAAAAATCTGCATTTTTCTACCACCTTAAGAATCCAACAATTTAAAAATCTCCTTTCAAAAGTTTATGAGCCAGTTTTAGCAAATGTAATACATACATAATACCAAAACACTGTAAAGAACTACCAGAGGGTGTTATAGCCTTGGAATATAGATGCATACACAGCTGCATAATCAAGCATTAGAATAATTGGCTCTTGGTATAAGTCAAAAAGCCCCATAGTGCCTGAGTGATATACTTGACCAAGCTATTGAAAAAACAATGTGGTTGAATAGGTTTATTTAACAAATCTCTATTATCTTCATACACTCGTGTATTGATGTAAATAACCTGTTGATCAAACTGCTCTTTTTGTGCTCTGGTGTTTTCAGGTGCTCTATGGTGATCTGCTGCCTCATGTATGATGGGCCATCATGCTGATGAGGTGACTAGTACCAGATCAGCTCAGCCAGGGTCTCTTTTGAGATCATATGAACCCTATATCCACCTCGCAGAATGTCGTCCTGCTGGGGGAGTTCTCCCGATTTACAAACCTGATTCCAAAAAAAGTCGGGACACTACAAATCATGAATAAAAACTGAATTCAATGATCTGGAGGTGCCTACTTCTAATCTTTTATTAAGAATAGAACATACATCAAGGAACAAAAGTTGAAACTGAGAAAATGTACCATTTAATGAGAAAAATATGTTTATTCAGAATTTCATGCTGTCAACAAATCCCAAAAAAGTTGGGACGAGGCCTTTTTCACCACTGTGTGGCATCTCCCCTTCTTACGACACTCAACAGACGTCTGGGGAATGAGGAGACCAGTTTCTCAAGTTTAGAAATAGGAATGCTCTCCCATTCTTGTCTAATACAGGCCTCTAACTGTTCAATCGTCTTGGACCGTCTTTGTCGCACCTTCCTCTTTATGATGCGCCAAATGTTCTGGTGAACTGCAGACTGGCCATTTCAGTACCCAGATCCTTCTCCTACGCAGCTATGATGTTGTGATGTTGCAGAATGTGGTCTGGCATTAACTTGTTGAAAAAAGCAGGGTCTTCCATGGAAGAGATATGTTGTTCTAGAACCTGAATATATTTTTCTGCATTGATGGTGCCTTTCCAGACATGCAAGCTGTCCATGCCACACGCACTCATGCATCCCCATATCATCAGAGATGCAGGCTTCTGAACTGAGCATTGATAACAACTTGGGTTGTCCTTGTCCTCTTTGGTCCGGATGAAATGGCATCCCACATTTCCAAAATGAACTTGGAATTGTGACTCGTCTGACCACAGAACAGTCTTCCATTTTGCCACACTCCATTTTAAATGATCACCGGCCCAGTGAAAACGCCTGAGCTTGTGGATCTTGCTTAGAAATGGCTTATTTTTAGCACTGTAGAGTTTCAGCTTGCAACGGCGGATGGCACGGTGGATTGTGATCAATGACAATGGCTTCTGAAAGTATTCCTGAGCCCATTCTGTTATTTCCTTTACAGTAGCATTCCTGTTTGTGGTGCAGTGTGGTTTAAGGGACCGGAGATCAGGGGCATCCAGTATGGTTTTACGCCTTTGACCCTTACGCACAGAGATTGTTCCAGATTCTCTAAATCTTCGGATGATGTTATGCACAGTTGATGATGATAGATGCAAAGTCTTTTGCTGGGTAACACCTTGCTCATATCGGTTACTATCTTTCGGCGCAACATTGTGGGAATTGGTGATCCTCTACCCATCTTGGGCTCATCTTTTTACTCAATCATTTTGCCAATGGACCTAATTAGTGTTCATTGTCTTCAAGTTGTTCATTATGCTTAATTTTATTTTTTTCCAGCCTCTTATTTCTACCTGTCCCAACTTTTTGGGAATTTGTTGACACCATGAAATTCTGAATAAACATATTTTTCCCATTAAATAGTGCATTTTCTCAGTTTCAACTTTTATTTTTTGATTGATACATCGATCAATCATGATGAACATATGATTTATGTTCTGTTCTGAATAACATATTGGAAGTTGGCACCTCCACATCATTGCATTCAGTTTTTATTCATGATTTGTACAGTGTTCCAACTTTTTTGGAATCCGGTTGTAGAAGGGGAACTTTATGTATTGTAATAAGAAAATTCTAATATGATTTTTTATTTAAAAAAAGTGAACTGCAAAAAGTGCTTTATAATACATTTTAATTACTTGATCTCTATAAGCAGCTACTATCATATTTGCAATGATAATGTTATGTCAATGCAAGTCTTTTTTATGTATGATCATACGTAACCCTTTAAGAAATTCAGCTAAAACTGTCTGGAAGTGCATTGAATTTTGTCAGTGAGTTCAAATCTATAGTCCTTGAGTACAAGAGGTATTTATCCCCCAAACATGTAGCTTTAACATAATCCCTGATATTAACAATTGTTGTGCAGTGTGCACTCTGACTAGTGTGCAGGTCAAATATCAAGTTAAATAATAAAACATTTTTTTTATACAAGTTCATCACATTTTGAGGAAGTCAATATTCACACGTCTTACAACCAAACCCAAACAACCATCTACAGAGTAAACCGAAATGTGAATTTTTCTTCTATCCAACAAACTTCATCCTAATAAGCAACATGTTCTCCTAACAAGATCAAGAGTATTAAAGATGAATATTCTGTTGTACACTTGTATCTATCACTACCATACAAACAGCCTACTCCTTTTATTCTTGCTCTTGAGAGTGACAAGAACAGCTAAAAGCTTTTAGTGCACTTTTTTGTTCAGAAAGTGCATCTGCGAGCACTACCCTGCTCTCAGGAACATTAACGCGTTTCTTTTTCCAATCTATACTGGCTGAACATATTTAACAGAGAGCCACAGAATACAAGGATGGAAGCTTGGTTTCTTCAGTCATAAATTGCATTATTTCCCATTAGAGATAGAAAGATGATGAAAACTGTTGTTTTGCTATTGCATTGATATTGAGTCAAGTGTTTAGTTTACATACTTACTTAAAAATATACATGTATTACATATTCAAAATCTACAACAGGCTAGTTTACTTTGCATGACGAAAGGGTGCCCCTTAGAAATAAGTTCTGTCACCAGGGTTTTGAGTAAAAAAAAAAAAAAGACTGCTCCAGATGAGCCAGCTGAGGTGGCTCAATATTTCATTTTAAATGCCTCCTCTGGGGAGATGCCTTGCACTTCTACTGGATAAAATACTTCATAATAGAAAGCAACATCACAAAATATATACAATGGGTTGAAACAGCAGTTTTATACTTTAATATATTTATACATGCTTTTAATTATTCAATAACTTACTATTATTTTCTCTGTATTTTTGTCTTTTTTAAGGATTTGTATCAACAAACAAAATGTTTGACATTGCTGAATGCATTTGAGGAAAACTTATTTTTTAAACATTGTATCATCTATATTTTCTCTTTAAAAGACCTTTAAAAGACATTCTCTTTAAAAGACCTGAAGGTTTCTGGAAAATGAAATACATTTGACTTTTTTACCAACGATCTTTATAAAGAAGAACCTAGCTCTGTGGCTTAAACTTAGCAGTGCTGAAGCAGCTGAATAAACATTAAACAACTCAGGCCTTTGTCATCAATATTAGTTTTTTTTTCAAGTTTCGACCAATAAGGTGCTTTTGGGATTTGACATCCATTGAGAAGATTTACCTCAGCACATTAGCGCAATTCAAATGTTAGGTTAGCACTAATCCTCCAGCTTGTTCCAGCAAACAGGGCAGATTGTGAACTGGAAGGGCAGCAGTATTGAGGGATTGGGATTAAAGCTGATGCGAGGAGTGAATTCCTTAGCTTGCTAAAACAGACATATATTTCCATCTCTCTTGCTTTATTAGAGCACATGTTCATTAGAAGCTTTGACTTGCTTTTACAGACTCTTGAAGAACAATAATTAAAATGAATGAAGTACACCTGCGATACACCCATGAGCCCAGAGCCCCCCAAATTCAAATAGTCTCCAATTGGCAAGAGGCTCCGAATGAACTCGGATGATTCCTCCTAAGCATGAAACACACTAAATAATATGTTTACTCAACATTGTCGATTATATTTCTTTCTTTTCCTGCTACCAAAAGAATAATCATTGTACCAGTCTCCCTCTTACGTGTACAATCACATTTGCATCTACCCAACAGGGTCATTGCAAACTAGTTGCTTCAAAAGTACCATTTCAAAATTGGTCAACCCTCGAGGAGCAACTTCAAATCAGGGGCCCAAAGCATTTGGTTGGTATTCTTGTTGACAAGCAACACCTCTGGCTGAGACAAACACATTTTTAACATCTGGCATATTGTTACTATTTTTTTAATCATATGACAGGAAACAATCAAAAACATTTTTAATAGAAACTTTACACTACTTTGTTCGGTCACTAGTAATTTATGTTTTGGTGTTTGGTGTTTTGTCAGAAAATGGCTGTCAGAATGCTTTCCATATCCTGAATGGCTGTGCTCTGTTTTGACTCTCTGCAGTATAACTGGTAGAGACTTAATCTGAGCGGATTGTGTTGAAGCCAACCAGAGACATTGCATAGCAGGAGGTAATACAAGTCTTTCAAGCAATTCAAGTTTTTGAAAATGTAGGTGTCATTATATATTCCATATACAGTCAATATTTAAGCCTTGCTCAGAGATCAGCGTGAAGTAAATGCTGATAACTACCTGTGGTTGTGTGCTGCCTTTATATTTCACTATATTAAAATGTCATGTTAACTGCATTAAGATAAATTAATTTATTCATAAGAAAAATCACATGCATTAACAAGTTATTTTTTGACTGCACTAGTCTAACCACTAAAATCTTAAGTTCTAAAATCATGAAAAACTAAATTGCAGGATATGAATGATGCTGCATTCTACAGATTTATTACTATAGATGAATCTCATAAATTTTTACTGGACAGACTGAGTATTCACTATTTTATCTATCTTAAAATACAGTAACAGAGGATAAACCTCCACATAGCTTTTAAACACTGTAATGAAGTAGTAGAGACTTAAAGGCCATCATATGCTGTGAATGTTTTCAAGCTGAAGAAATTGCAGGCTTTCAGCAAAGCATCTTGAGTAACGGTGACCTTTAGCTGTGAGTATTTACAATAAATCATGGCCTTCTCTGTGGAACTGCTTCTATCTATTTAGTTTATCACAATACTTGTTCTTATCAGTTTATCCTGCCTCTAATTTGTAGACTAGGTAGTTTTTAAATACAAAACACTATAAATGTATAATCTCATTTTTTTATTAAATTGGCTACCATTAAAATCATTTAAGCAAACCATTAACTAAACAGAAAGAAACCCCTCTGGTCTTTTATGATCTCTAGACACCCTGTCATCCAGTTTAGATTTAATTACCCAATATGAAATGGCGGAAACACATTAAGCGCTACTGCAATCAATATCACTTGATATCAATGCATCCTCACCAAAAAGGTTTTGAGCAGTAGGGCGCAAACGTAAGAAATTAATCCATGGAAATGTGCATGCATTAAAATGGATTTTTCATCAGAATAAAGCTGCACAAATTTTGATTTAATCTCAATTCAGACAGCCACAGAAAAGAGCGAATATATAGATTAATGTAAATATAGATCCATGTTACATTAACTTCTCAAATTGTTTTTGTAGTTTCATTTTTGTGCAAAAAAAAAAGTAAATCTTCAACTTTTGGTAAAAAAAAGCTGATATTATAGTCTTTATAGTACATTTGACCTTCAAATTGTATTATCCCATAGTATAGAAATGATGAAAACAGGCAGTTGGCGAGGAGGAGAGAAAATTGTCAGTAACCTACGTTATATAAATGGTCATATAACCCACAATTTGTTCTTCATATTTACGTTTAACTTAACAGTGTTGTAATGTCCTAGACCAATAGTGCTTATTTATAAAAAAAAAAAAAAAAAAACAGATTCTTCTGATTAGCTACCAGTTTGTTTTAGTTCAAAGAGAAAATTCTACTTTAACATCTGTTAATTAACACATTTCAAAATCACAGGATTTCATTATGAGTCACTTTATGGAAATCTCTTGACGGCAGAGATGCAGAACATTTATTAGAAAGCTTTAATAATTTGGGGTACAAAAAAAACCCTCTTTCAGCATCATTTACATTTTTGGACATTTCTGAGTGACCTCTAATATGCATGTGTGAGAGCGATTGAGTGTAAGAGTGAGCATGAGGTTATGCGTTTTGAAGGGTGGTGGGGATGGAATGCTGTCGACTATAAAGTAGTTGTAGGGTCCAGTCTAATGAGAACATAACATGCTGTTGAAAAGGCCTCACTACCACACTTCATTAACTCTGCAACCCAATTACATGTTGCACTCTGATAGGCCAGTCCAATGCAGGTTTATTTGCATAATAATTCAATGGATTCTGAAAAGAAATATGTACTGACAAACCTTAAGAAAGCGTTGAAAACAAACGTTTTCTACAAGGCATTCTTCAGAGCATGTTTTGTTACACAATAAAAACCCTTGATGGATTTTATTGTTTGATTCAGTCAAATTTGCCACAGCTCAAATATGTCTTTAATACTTTAAAACTTTAATAGAAAATGAATAAAATCTTGAGGATTTAACACTCGTGGTGGAAAGGTGGGATTCATAAAGTCAGTGTTGACATCACCAATACAATTGAAAATCATCAAAATGATTGTAAAAATCAACAAAACAATGCAATCCTAGACAAATAGCACTTCATCGTGATTTTGAATAAGCTCCTGCTTATACACTACAGTTTATTTGCACATGTCGTAAGCTGTCAAAATAGTCTTTCCTTATAATAAACTTCACATTTCCTGATTAAATCTGAGCCTGATAAAACAAACTTTGTTTGTAAACTCAAGCTACAGTAGGAAATGCATTCAAAAACAGTGAAAAAACCCAGAAGGCTCAGAAGCACACTTACCTCGATAACTTGAAAGATAGCAGGCAGGAGATGGCTGTCTCTAACAAGCCTGTTTGGGGAAACACACACACAGACACACACTTAGCTTGTGACACACATTTACTTCATGGCACTAGGCCCACGTTCCATCTTCATTAGTGTGACACTTGTGTGAGCATTTTGGTTTTGGCAGTAAACGGGACTGCTGAGGTGTGAATGCTGTGCCTTGGCAAGATCAGTCAGCTGAGTAAAATGACCTTTAACTAATCCAGAAATGAGAGAGAGAGAGAGAGAGAGAGAGAGAGGGAGAGAGAGAGGGGGGGGGCAGATGAGGAATACAAAAGCTTTCATTTAATAATTTTGGGGTCAGTTTCAGTGAGAGTGAGACAACAAATTGTTGTTGTAAAAAAATCTGACATACACAATATGAGAAATTTTCCACTCCTTTATATGAGGCAATCTGCAGTTATTGGTATTTTGACTCAAGTCTGCTGTTATTGGATACAGCGTATAGTGCTTCAGAAATAATACATCGACTGTTACATCGTACTTAACAGTTTTGACTAGGAGGAAGTTGGTGGCACAAGTAAAGTGGGAACGAATCCATTTTTTATCAAAAGCCTTTATGTGAAATCTGAGTTACACGCAAATAGATTCGCAAAGCAGACCTTGTGAAAATGAGGGTAGCACAACAAAAGTTTGTTTCAAGTTTTCTTGTATAAAGATGTGAATCCCTAACAAAAGAAACAAACAGTTGCTTGGCATGATGCGATAGAATCACAACTGGTAGCAACTATGTTTGGGGTGACACCATTCCAGGTAACCTTCCGTGAGCAGTGGGAGGAGCTAAGTACCTTTTGTACAGTCCTATGTCACTTTTCGAAAAGACTTGTTTCAGCGAATCTTGAGCCAGAATCTTGAGACTTGAATCAGTTGAAACTGACACTTTCTTTTTTTTTTTTTTTTTTTTAACAAATAAAGCGCAAACTGGATATTCCTCCGCTCTATATTACCAATGGCATGAAAGCCATATTTCAAGGATCATTATACAAATTTTTTATTATTTTTTTTTTTTTTAAGTTTTTCAAGTATATCACCGGCAAATACCAAAGGATGCATCAAAATAGGGAAGTGATGAGAAGACAAGTAAAATTGGGCATGACCAAGCAGTCAGTCAATAAACTAATTGGAACGTAAACTTTGTTAAAAAAAAAAACACCATTTAATACAGATTTTAGAGCAGCAAGGATTTGTTGGATGTATCCTCTAAACCAAAGTACTTAAAAATTAAAACCAAAAATTGCATTACATATTGATTAACTACTAGCAAACTAAAACTAGACTAAAACAATATCGTCAAAAGAGCCATTGGTAAACATTGGGAGACAGTTCTCTTACTTCCGGTTGGTTTTGATGTTGAGCTGTTAAGCTGAGCCAAAATGGATCAGATTAATTGTATTGATATGGTTGATATATTTGACAAAAGTATTAACCTGGCATAAAAAAAACCTGTGTGTATCCATCATGATTGAGTGTTAAGTTTTTAGAGTAATAAGACAGGACTCAAATTTTTTTCATATAGTATCCTCAATTGCCTTCAATTGATGTTTTTAAATCATTTTTATATATTTCAAAGCATGTTTCATACCAAATCTAGGTTATTTTGTAATTTAAATAAGATGGCTTTAAACAGCAAAGAATATGTCAACTGACAGCACCTCTTTGAGCTGATCTGATGATGCTTCATACAACTCAAAACTAAGCTTGAGTAGTATTTTCTCATAATACAAATTCAATTGAATGAAGATGTAAATGCACCATTTTTAGAAATACAATTAATTGGGTGAGAGAGCACCTTCAGTAACACCACTAAAGAATTCTCTTGGCAGCCTGGCTTTAGACGAGTAATGAATGTCTTTATTGAAAATGACTTACCACCCTCTCTTATTGATTAAAGTATTTAATTCACAGCCAATTACCATCTGCAAAAGGGTTTGTTGAGCAGAATGCCACAATAATTTGATGAAAGGACAGACAGATAAATTGAAATTAGTTAGGAGGTTCACATTCTGAATGCTTAGTATGTCCTTCCCCGTCAACACAATGATGTATGAGTTGAGTTCCTGACCAATATCCACATAGATTGTCCTCTATCCAGAATATGGCCTGCTTGAGTAAGAGAGTGAGAGTAAGAGAGAGTGAAAGTGAGAGAAAGAGAGCCGCCAGTACTGTACTTGCTATAAGATGAATAGAGATCTATATGACTCACTTCCAGAATTCTTCCTCTCAACTCACAGCTAGTGTTATAAAGGAAGGCTTATGATCTTTATGAGCGAAATACTTTCAAACAAAGAAAGCCAATAAAGCTCAAATTTGGACTTAGGAGAGATTTAAGGTTAAACAAGCTTTACTGAGTACAAAAAATTGTCTTCTGAAATAATGGTAAAAATATAACCAAATGTAAACTAAGAAGAAATGTTTAAGACATACTACACCTAAAATACAATTTATTTACAAATTTAGGCTTACAAATAGAATGCTCCGCATACAAAATAAAAACACGTATTAAAAGTCATTGAAAATTCAAGAATCTTCCAAAAAGGGTGAGGCTCCTTTTTGTTAAAAGATGTCTTAAGACATTAGGAAATCCTATACTGATAGTTCAGCCAGACTATTAGTATTTCAAACTCTAAATATGAGCACATAAATTATGTTTATATATTTCATGGGAAGGCAATGACCTCAGGCCAATATTTTCAACATCTAATCATAAGGAGTGGCATCATTAGCATGGGTCGTCCATTTAAAGTTTAACTTAAACTGAGATTTACCGCATCACCTTCCTTATTCAGGCAGTTTATGAGGTGCTGCCTAGCCCAGCAAACCTTGTCAGTTAGGGTAAAGTAAAGATGCCAAACAGTCTCCTGTGCTCAGCTGAGCTCCTGCCCATAAGCTCTAGGTGAGGGCAGATAGACCTAGCCACACAATCAGGTACTGAAACCAATTGTCAAAGCCATCACCAAGGTGAGAAGCAGCTGCAGGTGAGTGTGCAATACAACAAGTGCAATGAATTTCGTAAATGCAGAAGTGAAGCAAAAACAGGACTACACAAAGTGACAGCAGAGAAGGAGGCCTAGGACTGGCTGCTCTTAGTGGACCCAGAGAAACAGCTCAGGACCCCCGAGCACTTTATCAGCACCACTCTTAGATAATATATACTTCTAGTCTAAGAGGCCAATAAGACCATAATTTTCATGGAGTTGACAGTGCCATGGGGGCACCATTTGGGGAGGTCTTTGAGAGAAAATGGACCAAGTATGAACATCTGGTCACTAGTTGTCAAGAGCGGGACTGGAAACCAAGGAGCTTTCCTATAGAAAAAGGCTGCAGAAAGTTTGTGGGGCACTCAATCTACAGAGCCCTAAGCACAATGGGCATCACAGGGAGAGAACAAATCAGAGCAATTAGGAACATTACAGAGGCTGCAGAGAAAGTGTCGAGATGGCTCTGAACGCGAAAAGACTGGTGTATGATGTTGAAAGACCTGAGAACTGATGATCACTGATAAGTTTAGGTGCATCACAAGATTTATGCAAGAACTAGAACTAGGCTAATCAACTTAAGTCTCAATGAAAATCTTGTTCATTTGGTTAAAAAACATAGGATAGTAAATTTCCTATGGATATCTGCTGACAAGTGTAATCAAGCAAGTGAATAGCATGTTAGGTTTTGCTGAAATTACTTTAGGGAAACAAAGGAAGGTTAGCCTTTTCTAGAATGTTCTCAATATTAATTGAAAGTATTATTTAGATGTATGTGACAGTTTTTGTTGATTTCATGATGACTTCATGCTTTGTGCTCCCAAAAGCTAACTTTACTCACAGCACATGGGGACAAAATTCACTCCATGAAGGGTACCAAATACATTTCGACTGGTTAAGTGAGATAATGTAAAAGTGGCTTCAGTACATGTTACCATTTTAGGACTTTCAAAAAAAAAAAACCCTACAGTTTCTTTCTTTGGATGAACTAAGCATTTTGTAAAAAGGGAAATTACTGTCTAGTCAACCTTAAAAAGTTTTTATATAAAGGTAAAAACAAGCAATATAGTATTTGCGATCACAAAGATACATTAATAACTAATCAAGAACCCTAGAGTACTACATTCACCCAAACACGTCTCTGTAGAAGTAAAAGACAGACATCCTATTTATGTAACACTGAAGTATTGTCTCTATTGACCAACAGAGTTCACAGACACAACAGTGACGTACATTGAACAATCATTCGCTCAAGTATGCCCTTTCTCCTGCTTGTTTATTCAGAAGAGTAAATAATCTCTGTTTTGTGCTCTTCTATCAAATAAACATCTTAACCTCTGCAATTACAGATACAAAACACTTTGCGCTTGGGTACAGCAGAGTAAAAAGGCCTAATGAATAGGACCAAGTAATCGTGACATACCAGAGACAGTGGGAGACCGTGCCCTTTTCTCACCGAAGCTTGTTTGTGTTCATTGCATAGCATGCTCCATTAGGCTTTTAATAGGCTGGCAGTGCAGTGTCACAAATCCCTCATCCATCTCCCTTGAATGACGTTTGTGGCAGTAAATGCGGTTAGCTCTGGAACTGAAAGTACACTAAGCTTTGCTATATGACAGTTTTCAGAACAAGCAAGTTTTTGACAGATATAAGACATGGAAGCAGGTGTCCAGGTTAACTGAAATTCATTACTACCTTGCAAACACTATAGATAAATGGTTTGGTTTGGTCTTGTGACTATGTGAAGTTTCTAAAAATTAATTGTAGTTTTTGCAAAAAACCTCCTGACCATACTAACCTATGGAGAGGGAGACAGCTGATCATAAATGAGAGTTTCATAGATGCATTGAGGTAATTTTGGAGGTAAGTGATATTTTTATTCTATAGTATTTCATTCAAATCCAATATTTAAATAAATGTCAAAATAATGTTTTCAATGATGCAGCCCAAGTTTTCTGTCACCTTTGTGATGGTGGAAACCGAAGGTTTTAAAAGGAACGCAAACATATTAGTAGAAACATAGAAATACTATAAATTAACCCCATATATAAATGTAGAAATTAAAGTCATGCCAAACAGGTTATGAAAAGTTTAAATCAGAAAAATGTCATTGCCATCAAAGACAAGATAGCATACAAAGTTGCTACTGAATAACTAATTTTAGCATTGAAAAGGATAAAAACAATATCACTTAAAAATATATTTATTGCAAAAAATGCAGTTACAATGGTAATACAATGGCAGTACATGTTCTTGATGCAAATGTTCTAGCCCATAGAAGCTATAAGTATTAAAATATCTATAATTAATATCTGTTTTTATGACAAATATATGTACATCTAATGTTTATTTCAAAAGATTTGCAAACTATAAAAGATAACGGAGACCTACTTGGTTATGCTTGAAAATATTGAATAAAACTGAAAAAAATTTTTTAAATACAATTCAGGCTTCGGGTTCATAACTGACCAGACAATGTACGACTTAAGTTTGCATCTACGACTGATTTTAACGGTGCTAAACTGCATTTTCACGGAAGCAGGAAGTGCAGAGATTGGCATTTCCACAGGTAAATGTCAAGCATGGACACCAAAGCATCTAATAAGAGAACGTATGCACATAATCTTTACGGTTCCTGGCAACCTTTGCATCTGATCTCCAATCAGCCAGTGAGGAGGACTGCTGTCTGTGCTCCTCATTTCTCCTTACTGTCTTGGAACAGTCATGACATTTACTGGAGCCATCAGCAGAAGTCTGGGGCTGAGACATTATCAGAGGTTTCATAGGGAGTGAATTCTCCCTGGTCCACCTCTGAGATTTCAGTTTTTATGGCGGATTAATGAGAAATGAACCAGCCAATCCTACGCTTGTATAGTAACATTTGAAGTGCTCTGATAACAAAATCTGATACTAGACAATGGGCAGAGACAAAACACAGGAGTAGAGAGATACAAGATTGAAAACTATGAGCTTTTAAATGGCAAATGTCTCGATGTTCACTGACAATTTGACAAGAGTAAGAATGAAACGTCCCATTCCAATCTCTAGGAATGGGATTGTGGTCACAGTAGCCAGCTTGTTTGAATCTAATCCTTTTTCTAAAAGCACTTTTTAAAAATGTTAAAGTTTATTATTAGTCATGTATTAATATTAAAGTACTGAAAAGTGCAAAAGGACAAAGGGGTAACACACATTGCATCTACTTGGAGCTATAACAATTCTAATTCAACGCAACAAATACACAGTGGGCTGGATTCTCAAAGCTTTAATAAGATTGCATTTTCTGAAAAGCATGATGTTAAAATTAATAATTTGTTTTATAAATAGTGTAATATAAAAATAAAATGAAAATATCTTAGTGTAAAAATTGTAAACATCTAATCAAGTGTAGTGTTGGTTCATGTGTACTTTGGCAACTGTCTTATCCAATCAGCACTATGCTGTCATTTCCCAGACCATACAATCCACTTCCATTTTTTTCTGAATTGTCATTGTGTCCTCTAAATTGTCATTTTGGTTTTGTTTTTCTTGTTGTGTTTTCAGAAATGTATATTTGTTTTTTTGTTTTTCATTTGCTGGAGTGTTTTATATTTGCTGACTTTTTAAAATTCTAATTGTTTTTTTATTAGAATTGTTCAAATCTATATAACATTAAAATGCAGCAATGACTTAAGAAATTTATTTATTTATATGGAAATTATATGGTCAATTGCTTTTATTTTATTTAAGAATTGTTTGCCTTTATTGATTGGACATAGGCAGAAAGAGAGCAGGTCAGGGAAAGGATCATGAGAGTAGGTAGATTCTTGGGTTGCCCAGTGCGCATCTGCGTGTTGTGTGCTGCCCTGCTACAACTATACCAGGGAGCTTTAATGGCAATTTAAAATTCAAATAATAGCTTCGCTGATTCAAAGATGTTCATTGGCCCTCCATTTGTTTACAGGACTGGCCCCTGTTTAATTCCCCGGTATTTGATTCCAGGCACAGTAAGTGCCCATCAGTCTATCTCTGTCTACTCCATTCAATCGCTGTCCAGTGCTGTCAAGAACCAGCGTTTGTACCAGAAGCAACAGCTCTGCCCACACGTGCTTTCGGTCCAGAGTTGCCCACATACATCTCACTGAGCGAATAATAGCCAGTCACACACACAAACAAATCATGACACTTCCACATGCCTGAGCACCATGCACCCAGACAGCTCCCACATACCGCATGTCCAGTCCAATAATACACTTGCCGAGGTTTTCTGTCTTCAACATACACACCTCCACAAAAGCACAGAATATTAGGATTGTACTATTAGCACTTCTGCCATGGTAGAAAATACTACCTCCAAATTAATGATGACAGCTGACATATGAATATGATTTTTCCATATTTTTCTTCTTTGGATAAAACAGTTAGCATCAGTTCTGAATCAAAGTGTAAGTACTGTATGTATGTATGTATGTAATTGTGAAAGTAAACCAGTACGGCAATTTCATCTAGTTCATTATTTAGATTAATTACATTTATTTACCATCAGTAAAAAATAACTGTTGATTTATTTTAAAAGAGAGGGTAGTTCAGATGCCTGAAACTATTGATGAGGGAAACATTTTTTTAGGTTTAGTTTAGCAGCGGAATAATGAGGGATCATGTCATGTACATCTGTCATTTGTAATAAAAGGGAAAAGTAAAAAAAGAGCATGCATAAAAAAAAAGTATGGATTAATTCCAAAAATTTCAGTTCAGACAGAGCTAAATTTAAGCGATGTTACTGATTTAGAGGAAGCATACAGTACAAAACTGACTATTACAATTTATTCAAAATGTGAACTAATCAACATTTATGTTGATGGAATGTTACCTGTACTTTTTCCAGAAAAAGGAGTTATTTATTTTCTTTATATATTTCATCAAATTGTAGCTTCCATTATAATTTCCAATATAATTTAAACTGACAATTATTTAGACTCAGAGACTATTTCTGCTTTCATGCCAAAGCTCAAGACACTTCTGTTTTATTTTGATATGCGAAGCCCTGTTTCAGACCAGGTTTACTGGTTACCCTTTTGACTTATTTCAATGTTCTTACACATTTTTATGCTAGTGTAACAGTGTAATGTTTTTACATTTTATGTATTTCTCTGTAATTACTTCTCTCTCAGATTCTATTTCAGTCAGGAATATTGACTTTTGTGTGCTTTGTGTGTAAAAGAATATATAATCCCCATAAATATATTTTTAATAGTTGGGCATCTTTTAGCATATAGTTTTTTAGGAATAAGTCTTCAAAAAAAGGCACAATTAGAATTCAGTTTTGAGTTTGGTTGTGAAGTAGTTAAACATCTCTCCCCCAAGTGGTGGCTGAAGTTATCTAGACATATATTCTTAATAATGGCAAAACGAACACTTCCGAGAAGCCATCCAACACCCTTCTCTTTAAGTGCACAACATTTTTCTTTAGTCTTCACAAAGTCAAGAATGGTGAAAGGTTCAGCATAATTGGAAAGTTTGAACTACCACCACAACTGATAATAAAAGAACGTCAACGCTCGCTTAGAAGTCACTAATGTCTCTCATTTGCAATCTAAGTTCGCTTGGAAGCCATCAAGAGAAGATCCGTGGGTTTTAGGACTTTATCAAGCACTGGCAAATGCAATTTAATTTCACTATTGTGAGGAGAAATAGCTCTTCATAGGCGGGGGAGCATTTGGGGGGAGTGAGAGTTGGCTTAGAGACAGATGAGCGTTTTTGGTTAGGTGACATCAATTTGAATAGTTCACCCATGTGGCTGCAGCTCTATCAGCAGCAAGAAAGACAATGAACAGAAGGCCAGCAGCAGTTATTAGACACACAGCAGGGGGCCGCACAAAGATAAGAAATATACGCACACACATGCACACACACAGACTGTAAGACTTGCAGAAAGAACATGGGACATTCTTTATTGTGTGAATTGTCCCATTGGCTGATTGCCTTCAAAATCCACATATGCATATTAAGCTAGGATTTACCATTCCAATCATCATCAAGATCTGAAAAGTAATACGATACAATGGTGATGATACTTTTTGGGTAGAATTCTATGTGATTATAAAATCAAGGAGTAATTGAAGCTTACCAACTTGTAACTACAAATATCAACTTAGAATCTGTGAGAATAGAGCCTATGATTATTGTGTCAACACTTGTCGTCAACAAATGGGATGAAGAAATAAAATGTTTAAATGTGGTTGCTCTTTTGACATACCTCAGTGGATAGAAAATAAAATCTCAAGATGGTTCAAAGACAAGTCAAAGAAGAGGTTTATGCTGCAGCCTGTAGCGAGGACTGAGCCCTGATCCCCAACACTTGTACACAAATACAAAAATGTAGATTCTGCCAACACTGCTACTAAAATGGCAAGATGACAAGAAAAAGATGCTCCATTCCGGACGTGAAATGTGAATGTGAAAACCAGAATATTGTATTTGTTATTCCATAGACAGTTCAATAAACATTTGTGAACCACATTTTTTGTTATTTGTTTAATAAACAGCATATTGTGGATTTAAGTCTTTATTTTACTATTATTATTATTATACCTGTTTTTTTGCTGCAAGTCAGCGTTCCGAAATTAACTTAGTATCTCAAGGTAGTACTTAAAAAAATACCTGTTTCTGAGTGAAACTTCATGTGATACGAGTATTAATTGTGCACTCTATTCAATATAGAGGAGCAACAAAGCAATATCTAGTCTATAAAAACATGCAAGTAAATGTTTCTTGAATAAATTGTCATTTTTGGAATGCATGTAACAATTTTCTTTAACAGATTTTATTCAGAGTACAAACATTTACTGCTATGTAAAATACTACTAGTACCAGAAACAAATGTCCAGTAATTTACTCAAATACTATTTGTCTGAATTGCTAACAATATTTACCACAAAGATTTCAGTATTTTTTAACTCTATCGCCTCCTTTTGCAATGACAAAATTATACTTACACTCCATAGTTTCAGTAATTCAACCTATACTGTGCAAGTAACATTAAGTAAAATAAGACACAATTCAAACAAAATTGGTGTTTGCTTTTTGATTAAATAACAGTTTGTGACTAAATAATTCTAGTGTAGTGTCTGAAACACTGACAGTGGGAGGCATACTGCAGTCATACTTTGGAAATTGCAATGCTGAAGTTCATTATTTCTCAACATGACCTACTTTTGAAAATCAGAATCAATAATCTAATGACACCGAGTTCAGACGCAAAGAATAAATGAAAGCCTGAAGACAATCTTCCTCTGAATCTCTCTGGTATCGTCAAGACTGTTTATTTTGTCCAAATCTTTCAAAGATTTAAAATTTTAACAGTACATTTTATAGTAGGAACTATCCACTATTTTCAAATAAACTCTTACTTATGCATTTTCAAATAAATTCAATTCAGTTCAGTTTTTATTTTAAATATGCAGTAGTTTCTTTATTTGTTCAAATGCAACGATTTGGAAACTATCTAAATCAATGGTTACTAAATCTGAAGTTGTTGACAGAGGAGATACAATGTATCGTCATCTGACAATAGATAAGGTTTCCCTACATTGATTGTCTTTCCTCATGCCATAACGAGATCTCAAATGAGGTTCTTGGTTGGTTTTGATATTACTCAAAAAATGAGAAAAGCTTTTGGTAAAATCAGGACTAAATGATCGGTTAATTTTTCAAAAACAATTTAATCATAAAGTACAACAGAAATGCTTTGAAAATTCCTTTTTCGTTCAAGAGATGCATACCTGGGATCTACATCCATTAGTTAAAACAATGCTGTTTGTCAGTAATATGCAAACAATAAAATGCATAGTTCAGGTATCAATAACTATAAAAAAAAACTTTTGGGGGGTTTAAGGTCTTGGTTTGCATTCATTTATACCTAGAGATGAAGAATTCAGGACAAAGCTCATCTGAACACTGGCAGCAGTGGCTAAAATTAATTGTGTTTAAAATATCTGTTTTATTTACAGTCTAACACAGTAACTAGCTCTCAAAGTTATCATGAATGAATTGTATTTTACTGTGAATGTTTTATTCACAGAATGAATCGAAGGGATTACGTTTGGTGTGAATAAAACTCCTTTTATGGAGTTTATTTGCAATCTTTATTTATGTACACTGTAAACCTGCATTTGCTAAACATCAAAAAAGTATACAGTCAGAAAGTGAATTAGATTAACATTTTGTGTCAAATTAAACTTTCTGTAGACTTTTATAATACATATGAAATAACATAAATATGAGAACCAAGCAGTGTGGGTCTCATTAGCTATGTGTATGTTGCCGTTTACCTACTGACAGATGAGCTGTGCTCTGTGAGGGACACGAGCAGTTTAAGAGCATACACTGGCACAGGATCTGGCTCCAAAAGCAGGGTCTCATACCTGCAGAAAAGATTTTCATCAACAACAGCTACAAAATATCTCGAAGTTCAAGCACTATAAAAGACAAACTGCAGAAAGGGTTTTATAAAATCAGGTACCAAATCTACGCATTACAATAGGCAAGACAAGGCGATTTTTATATAGCACATTTTCATACACAATGGAAATTCAAAATGCTATATAAAAACATAAAACAGAAAATAAAAACAGATCGGAGATAAAAGTAAGGAATAAGACATTAAACACATTATAATTTATAGAATAAAAGAAAAACAGAAGATCGTATGAGTAGCATTGTTCGAACAGCGGAGCTCGGCTTGTAAACACAAATTTAATTAGATGATTTTACTCTGGATTTAAATGTAGCTCCTCTAATCTCTTCTGGAAGCTGGAAGCGAACCCGTGAATAGAGAAATACAATTATTTAATTGTAAAAACCAACGTTTGGCTGAAACAAATATACAATTATTATTTGCAATGTTTTTTTTTTTCTTTAAATTACAGAGGACCATATAATATGATTGTTTTAATTGTCCATAACTCTGCTTAAGGTACATCAAACATATGCATAATATACAAATTACATAGGGCATGTTTTATTTCACATACATAGCAATTGTGAGGAATTTAGTGAATCAATACTGTACTTGAAAGTAGATTAATTTAAGTAAAAAGTGAAGATGTAGAAGAGTAGTGAGGGCAGAACAAGAATACGTGTATGCGTGTCTTACTGTGGTAGCAGGGCTTCTGAGATGAGCGTGAGCAACCGACTGTTGGATGAGAGACCTTCACCTTCAATATCTCTTTCTTTCATATTTTCTCTTCCTCCATCCCTCTCTTGCTCCTCTACCTCATCTTGGCTCAGCAGCAGCAGTGTGATCTCTGACAGTACTCGCAAACTCACTATTTGCCATTCCACTGGGACACAAAAACAACAGAACAGTTGGATTGAATATTTGCATCTGTGAGGATTATACAGAGTCTAAAGGTTATGTTTAAAATGATTTGCATATGTAGGCGGATACAAAATATTACCATCAATATGCATCTTTACCCAAATGGCTGAATGATTGAACAAATTAACAAGCACTAAAATAATCAATGAAACAACTTTTACTCATGACTTGACTGACTAAATCTTTCAGCACAAAAGTAT
Source organism: Danionella dracula (assembly GCA_900490495.1). Lineage (NCBI taxonomy): Eukaryota > Metazoa > Chordata > Actinopteri > Cypriniformes > Danionidae > Danionella > Danionella dracula. Next base: position 3,086,031 of record UELW01000378.1, on the reverse strand, counting down.
ATGGGAGCAATTTTTGGCATTGAAACAAAGCAAAACATTTTGTATTTTTTTGCAAATTTCATTGCAATTGATGATGTTTTTTTTTTTGTAGATTTAATTTTTATAACATCTGTAAATATCGTCTGTAATGTCCTTAACACTTGAAAACATTGCTTTGGTTTCATTGTTTAACATCTACAGGTGCCCCCATAAGGATGAAGAAATACTGTCTTAAGATTATACACACGTGGACAAAATTGTTGGTACCCCTCAGTTAAAGAAGGACAACCCAGCAATTCTCACTGAAATCACTCGAAATTTACAAAATTAACAATAAATACAAATTTATTGACAATTAAACATTCAAAATCAGCCATCACTTTTGAATAGTTGATTAACATAATTATTTAAAATTACAAAGTAATGAAACAGGCCTGGACAAAAATTATGGTACCTCTATAAAAGATTGAAAACTTTTTGACCAGAGTGACATGATTAACTCAGATGTGTCCTTTAATTGATATCACAGGTGTTTCCAAACTCATAATCAGTAAGTTTGCCTATTTAAAGGCAGACAAGTAGTCACTCTGCTGTTTGGTGAAAAGGTGAGTGCCACACTGAACATGGACAACAGAAAGCGAAGGAGAGAATTGTCCCAGGACATCCGAAAAAAAATTATAGACGTTTAATCTTAAAGGTAAAGGCTATAAGACCATCTCTAAACAGCTTGAGGTTCCTGTGATAACAGTGGCTCATATTATTCATAAGTTCAAGACCCACGGGACAGTAGCCAACCTCCCTGGACGTGGCCGCAAGAAGAAAATTGATGACAAATTGAAGAGACGGATCGTTCGAATTGTATCCAAAGAGCCCAGAACAACCTCCAAAGAAATTAAAGGTGAACTCCATGGCCAAGGTACATCAGTGTCAGATCGCACCATTCGTCGTTGTTTGAGCCAAAGTGGACTTCATGGGAGACGACCAAGGAGGACACCACTGCTGAAAAGAAATCATAAAAAAGCGAGACTGGAATTTGCAAAAATGCATGTTGACAAGCCACAAAGCTTCTGGGAGAATGTTCTTTGGACAGATGAGACCAAACTGGAGCTTTTTGGTAAGGCACATCAACTCTATGTTCATAGACTCAAAAACCAAGCATACGAAGAAAAGAACACTGTCCCTACGGTGAAACATGGAGGAGGCTCAGTAATGTTTTGGGGCTGTTTTGCTGCATCTGGCACAAGGTGTCTTGAATGTGTGCAAGGTAGAATGAAATCTGAAGACTTTCAGAACGCATTCTGGAGAGAAATGTGCTGCCTAGTGTCAGAAAGCTTGGTCTCAGTCGCAGGTCATGGGTCTTCCAACAGGACAACGATCCAAAACACAGCCAAAAACACCCAAGAATGGCTGAGAGAAAAGCGTTGGACTGTTCTAAAGTGGCCTTCCATGAACCCTGATCTGAATCCCATTGAACATCTGTGGAAGGAGTTGAAACATGCCATTTGGAGAAGACACCCATCAAACCTGAGACAACTGGAGCAGTTAGCTCATGAGGAGTGGGCCAAAATACCTGTTGACAGCTGCAGAACGCTCATTGACAAATACAGAAATCGTTTAATTGCAGTGATTGCCTCAAAAGGTCAACAAAATATTGAGTTATGGGTACCATCACTTTTGTCCAGCCCTACACTGCAAAAAACAGACTCTTGGAACAAGAAAACAATTTAAAGAATTCTTGCCAACTCACATTTGCTTACCCCATTAGCAGATTCTTTTGCTTGATCTAGGAAGAGTTTATCTATATTTGAGTTTTTTTTTCTTGTTTCAAGAGGGCTTTTTTGAAGTATAGATCTCTTCCATCAAAGTTAGATCAAAACTGGACAGTGTATTAAGGTTTGGGGTATTGATGATTTATTTATGGTGTATATCCTTTTTCTTCTTTTCTTTTCACAAACATTTGAGTCTTATTTCAAGAAATCAAATGTTCTTACCTTCACTTGATCTAGAGTAGAACTATATTTAAGATTTTTTTTCTTGTTCCAAGATGCATGTTTTTACCAATATTTAATATTGATTTCTTAAAATAAAATATCAATAAAAATCTTGAAATAAGAATATGTTGAGTCAAAAATTCTTGTTTTAAGATTCTTGTTTTAAGATCAGTGCAAAATCGGCAACTTGTTTCACATAGTTTCTTAATTCAAGAAAATAAATTACCAGAATAAGATTTTTTTTCTCCTCAAGAAAATACAAAATGTTATTTTAAGCATTTTCAGCTTTGCTTAGAATAATTTTTTTGCAGTGTATTTCTTTTGTTGTTTTTTTTTTAAATAATTATGTTAATCAACAATTCAAAAGTGATGGCTGATTTTGATTGTTTAATTGTCAATACATTTGTATTTATTGTTACTTTTGTAAGTTTCGAGTGATTTCAGTGAGAATTGTGGGTTTGTCTTTCTTTAACTGAGGGGTACCAATAATTTTGTCCACGTGTGTATCACTGTATGGCTCCTCTCTCTCCCCTTAACCCCCTTCTCTCCCATTACCCCCCCCCCCCCTCTCTCTCAAGTAAACATAGCAGTGTTGAAAAAAACTGAAACCACTGAAAAAAAAAAACTCATGTGCACAAAAAAAAAATCACTCTCTTAAACAGATGACAAATGAATGTTTTATGTACCCTCCCAAACAATGATCTGCGGATCTCTAAAATCTAACATTGCTTTAAATTGGGCAGACAAAGGTAGATTTTTTAGTTCAGATGAGGGACTAATAAATCGTTCTTTAATTGGTTTTATGGTCGGCAACTTTAGCGCTGCCCTAGTGGACCCTGGAGTTTTTTCAAAAATGTTTGAAAATGAAAAAATGGGGGAGGTAAATATATTTTAGTTTTAGTATTGTTTCTTCAGGAGGAAAGACATTCTTAATGTTTTCCAATGCTGTAACAGTGTGTAGAACAAATATTTAATTTCAACATTTCTGCCAACGAAGATTTGCGTTATAGCCTTCGACACACGTTTCTATCAGCGGGGGGGATTCCAGGCAGGTGGCTGTTGTAAACAAGCCAGCGACTCTGTGAAGGGCCCTGGATCCCAAAGGAAAAAAAAGAAAAATAACTGAGGTGAACAGAGGATTCAACGTTTCTTAGACCGAATCATCGTTTTATTGCACTGTTTTGTTGCCCAGATAAGGGGCACGTTATGTACGTTCCATTTTGATGTTTTTTGGAATGCTGAAAACCAAAATTACATCAAAAAACTGATTTCTTTATTGCATTTTTTTTAATTTAACCAAAGCAATAAAACATAATTCATTAGTATTGTAAAGAAGTTAAACTTGAGGCAGCATCGTACAACAGAGTAGTCACGTGGTGCGTCATTCTCTACAGGATGCACTGCAGGGAAAATAAACATTTAATCATGAAGGCTCATTATGTATTTGTAGCCTTAGTCATTTTTATAATAGGCTAATATAGCGAACATAGATACATACAGCATATGTTGCCTTCATCATAAGGCTTATACAAGGCTTTTAATTTTTTGCTGCTCCAGCCATATTTGTTTTTTGTCCAGTATGGCTCTTTCAACATTTTGGGTTGCCAACCCCTGATTTAAAACATCGAACTGGCATACATTTGCTTTTAGATGACTTGGCTTTTTTCCCCCCATATAAAGCCCATATTACATAAAACGAATACAAAAAATGCCATAAAAAAGTAGTTTTACATAAACAACTATTTCGGCTGTTCAGTTGACATGAAGGGTATTTTTGCAAAATCAATAAAACACAGAGAATGTGAAATAAAAAATAAAAAAATCTTTTTCAGAAACTGAGAAAGCTGATGTGCACTCTCACCATTTTTACTGAAGGCCAAAGAAGCCATCGATGGAACAATCAAATCCACAACCTTGAGGAAACAGACATAGGTGTTGGTTTGAAAGTGACAGTATAACACAAAGACACACACATTAAGACACTTACGAAGTCTGAAATACAAAATGAAAGTGAACTACACAAACAAAAACCAATTCATCGTCAGACAACTACTCATTGTAGAGAAGGAGGTCTTTAGGTTCACCTTCTTGAAGTTGTTAAAAAAATATGATGGCTCACTCGAGTGCACTATGGTGCAATTTCAAGTTTTTATTTTAAAGGGGAAAACAAATCCAGAGAGCTCGTATATATACAGTGAATAATGTCCAAAAATACAAAAATATATAAATACATAAAGGGGGGACAACTTAGTCCCTTGAAAACCAACAAGTCCACACTATTCAAAAATAAAGTAAAAAACAAGTAACCACAATATACTTGTAAGGGCTTTGCATGCTCTTTTGCAGCTCACTCAGCTGATTGCCTACCAAGAGCCCCCCTCAAACTATTCTCTTCAAATTAAACACAAATAAACAAGAATATATACTTTCCACTGTCTAAACAAATATAAAACAAATTTAACAACAAAGCTCAAATGGTCTCATCCACTTCCGGTATACCAGCGTCTGTGCAAAACAGTGATAGAGCTATTTAGCTATTTAACCATTCAGGTAAGAATGGTTAAGTTGTGATTTGCGATGATGGGTTGTGTACTGGATAAAAATGAACAGTGTAAATGAAATAGAACCGGTTAGCCGCGTGAGAGTGTGCACCCACTCTGAACGCGGAAAGACGGGGGGGAAATTTATCTAATGGGTGTGTGCAGGTGTGTCTGCGTGTGACCAGCGTCATTCAGCCCACAGCGACAGGTCTCCTCTCCACACTCATGAACAAGAACACCAACACAAGAGTAAATTCTCATGAAAACAAGAAACGCATTCATGCTCATACACAGAGGAATGTAACTCTGATTGATTAATGATGCGACTAAAACATAGATTTCATTAAAATTAATAAAAATATACGATTTTTTAATCATAAACAGCCATGTCAGAATTTGTATATTAAATGATTATTATTATTATTATTAATTTATTTTAAGTGGAAAGTGCTATTTGTTGATATATTCTCCTGAGAACCAAGGAAAAAATATCTTCTAAAGTAACTCTATTTTGTCACACCAGGACTTAGTAGCTACCTTACCTCAAACGGGTCACAATGTGAATAGACAAAAAAAAAGAGGACATAAATAAATATATGGTGCGTATATGGTATGTATTGGCAACATAGCTAATAAAATGTATATTAATGAAAATATCCACTGATAATGAAAACATTTCGATTATCTTATTGATATCATTAGTGTAATCATTGTATGTAACAAATACCCAAAATATATACTAAAAACCAGACAAAATATTTACAATTTACATTTAAAATAAATTCTATTGCAACTTTTTATTATTTTTCTTCTTTTCCTTCTTGAATAAACAACTACACATCATTCGCATTCTAAAACAACATGATCGTCCATCATATGCAGCTGTCCATGATTCAGGACATGAACAAACAAGGTGACGAAGACACATGAGAAGACACACTCAGTCAAACAAGCAGACAGAGACTGAAAAAGCTGCAAGCTGAAGACCAAGAGTGTGCTCCTAACAGCTTCAATTTGCATGGAAATGTGAAGTTAGCTCTGGTCTTTGATCATAGAAGAGTATGTTCCCACAAAAGCCCTTACGCCAGCTCTTTTGAAAATTGCAATGAACTTTTTTATGATTATTCCCAACTACAATTTGCAAACATTACACACAGGTGTCTTAACGTGGGTGGCTATGGGCATCCCTCAAACAAATGACTTTCTTCCAATGAAAAGAACACCAGAGACACACATTGCAAAGGTTATCTATGGGCTTTCTTCTGTCTCCAGAAAGCGTTCTCTCTTTCTCTGAGCCATGTGTATTCTACAGGCATTACACTATACCCACAGCCCATCTTTGATCTCTTGGGTGTTCCTTAAAAGAACTTCTTTCTGATTGTCAGTACAATGGAGAGGGGTTTTCTATAGCTGATTTTGAGGTTTGTTTGAACATTAGCATCAAACCCAGGGAGTAGCTTACACCTAGACAGCTGTTATTTGGGTCAAAATGTCCTTGACATAAAAGAAAGTGTACTTAGAAATGTACACTTCCAATCCATGTTGGATTGAATTGTGCTTTGAAAAAACTCAAAATGCTTGCGACTTATTTTTTGTCATATTCATATACTCAAAAAGTAAGATGCATTAACCATAATGATACATTTCTGAGTCATCTGCAGATGCTAACTCATATTCAGTAGCGTATACTTGTGGTTATTTTCACAGTCCTGATAAGATGCAGCAAGAGAGAATTTTAACATAGTTGATCTAGAACTTTTGTTAAACTACTTTTACTCACCTCGTGCTTTATAAAAACTTTACTTAATCCAAGCACCAGAAGTGCTGCTTAAACTTTTTGAAGTGGAGAGGAGATTTCACTTTTGCATTTAGGATCAGACATTTAATAAATGTTCTGCTAGAGCTGTGATGTTTTCTTAGATTAGCTGGTTAACACATCCTCATTTAGCATAAAATGTTATGCAATGCATCTTTAATAAGGCCTCTTGAAATTCTCAAAATAATCATGTTCAGTTACTTAGTTTTTCCCTATCAGTGTCACTGAATTAAATGCCAATCACCCTGTTCAAAAAGATCTCTATTTAGTTTTGTTAGTTGCATTTAAGATGTGGGGATGTGGATAATTGAAGAAATTCTTGTTTTTAATAGAAATATCCATTTTGAAGTTACTTAGTTTTGTAAAAAAAATTTACTTTGAAAGATTAACTAATTCTCGTCATTATAAATGATTAGTTTTTTCCTTGTTTGTTGTATAAAATTGTATTCCTTACTATGGCTAATTGTGGTAATACACTGAGGGTATCTTCTTTATACCCTCTTTATACCCTTGGAATGTTTTGCTTTTCCTTTTATACCGAACCTGTATTAAACCATGACATAAAACAAAAGTATGTACTGAATTGTGACACCTTTGTAAAGCTATACCTCAACCATTTATTATTTTAGTAGGAAAAAATCTATTTAACAAAAAATACACCTGAATATGTAAGTGTGTGTGTACGCGTGCACACAGGTGCTTGTGGGTGGGTGTGTTTGTGTGTGGGTGGGTGGGTGTGCGTGTGCATGTGTGTGTGTGAGTGCAAGACAACTTTCCTTGTGCTGTCGACCTTTAATTAAGGAACCCTTATTAAAGAGTATCATGTTCCTGAACACTTCCTGAAGCATCAGCTCTACTGGACACGTCAATACTCATTTAAAAAAGCCACAAACACACCAGTCTTTCCTCCTGTGTGATTTCCTGTATCAGTCATTTGGGATCTTGAAGCCTGCATCTCTGTTGAAGCTCAATTAAGTGTGAGGAAGTGGTCTCAGGTTGATGTGATTGTGTGCAGTGTTATTTAGTGTAGTTGAAGGAGTGTTTTGGTGGGTTGGGCCAAATGCAGATAAGAGACCCATTTGATTAGATTTGATTCTTAACTTGTTTTAGGGTGCCATATTATGCCCATTTAAATAATGTATAATAAATAGTTGACCCCTCTACACTAACACTGTTTCCTTAATAACCTTCAAAAGTTATGATTTTTTAATAAACAATGTCTTCGAATAACCTTCGATTGTTGTGCTCTGCAAAATGAGCCCAACCCACATGTTCCTCCCACTGCCATGCTTCAGTCATGCCCCCTGCTGGGTTTTTCTTGTTGGACACAGAAAATCCACCCCTTCAACCGAATACATTCATGTTTTGGTAAGCCAAAAAAGGATTTGGCCGAGACATCCAAAACACATTTTAGTTTTATTGTGTAACAATGCAGTTCTATTATGGTTACACTTACGGGATGAGCTGCAAAAGTAACTCATCTGATTGGTTATTGGTTGGTGCTATGGCCAATGGGTGTCGCTAGGGCCATCAAGCCATTTAGCGCTCCCAGAAAAAGAAAACAGGATTACACAGATATCCAAGAACCAATCTGAATATGACTTGAGGGATGTTTTTGATGAGGGAACAATACTAAAACATACTAGAAATATATTTACAACTGTATTCAAGAACAAGCCTGTCTAACCTAACAAAAAGGATTACCATTCCAGACATGGAAATTACTTCAAAGTCTTAACACTAAACCCAGCCATTCTGAAATTTCTTGTCCTATCTTGTCAGGAGTTTCCCTATAAAAAAACCCAGTGCTGCATTTGCAAGAATTAGGACAGTCAAACTAACAACAATTGATTGCCCATTATTTCTGGTGTTAGTTGGTGATGAGAAGTTTCAACAAGTTTTAACAACTAAAGAAACACGGTCACATTAAATACAGTTTAAAAAAGAAAAACTGGGAAAAATTGTTCATTTAAAAAAAAAACAAAATAACTCTTTGTGCAACTATTATTCTTTTGGAGGGTGTTCTGACGTATACGTCTTTATAAATTGTGTACAAACATTAAAATGGTAAAAACACAGTCCTTTTTGTACATTTAGTAATTTTTTTTTACTTCTATCTAAATCAGAAGTGTTGAGGGACCAAGGGAATGATTATTTGTGCTTCTTATTTCTCACAGGTGACTCCAACTGTCACCGGATTCAGCCACCCGGATGCCGATCAACATCTTGAGGGTAGACCGCAACCATCTTGTTTGCAAATTGAAGACAACAGTAAGGGAAGAAAAGGAACTATTGACAAGCTGTTCAGGGGTCCTTGACTTGACAGAGTGGCTGCAATCACTGGCTGCTCGTGCTCAGTTTTGGTGTTCATTTGATTTCGCTCCACCTATGTTTCCGTATGAGTTGAGTTCTATTCCTACCCGTTGTTGTCACTTGCATTGTCTTCTGATCTCCAGGGTCTCAGCGGCAGTGTAATACGTCACATGACATACATCTTTATGTATACATTATTATCTGTTATATAGACTAATTTAGCGGTGTGCACCAGGTTTGTTTATTGTAATAACATTCTACTTAGTGTAGATTAGTTTAAAGCTGTGTGTGAGTTTAGTTAGTTTAGAATTTTGACTACCCTCTACTTATTGTTAGGACTATTTTATTTAAGTTAATGTTAATAAAGCACATTACTGTTGGTAAATTTAGTCTTTGTGTCCTGTTGTTTCCAGTTTTTTGTTCTGTCTTTCCACCTTTTATTTACCATTTTGTGGTCGTAACATTCCATGAGATACAAATTGCCCATTGAATAATGTCTAAGCTCAATGCGAGTTATGGTATATTTCTCAACAGCATTTGTGAACGCAGCAATGTTTTGTTTGGTTTTGAGGATTAAGCCTCAACTTCGAAAATCAACAACATTATTTAGAGAGTTTATAAGACAGCACAGCTTCCGATTACTTTCACTTCTCCCAAATTCACTGCTTTGTGAATGAGCGGTAACAAAATGCAGGGTTACCAAGTAAACTGTTCTTGAGAGCTGGATCTTACCCAATCCCATGTGCTTCTGCTTCATTACAAGAAATAAGTATTACATAGTCTATACTCATAACAATAGCATAATAGAATACAGGAGAAAATCCAACAACTGCATGAAAGCCAAACCCCACCCGACGTATATATTTATTTATTACCATAGCAATTTATAATATTTTCCCAAAAATACTTTTTGGAAAATATACAATACATATTTGAAAAAGTGTTTTTTAAACAGTACCCAATAGATTTACTGATTTGTTTTATTCAGCCGATCCTCTAAACAATTATAAATACACTTCAAATGTACAAGAATCCAGAACTCACAGACAGACAGAAAGTATGAAAGAATTATTCCCATGCTGATGAAACATACACATAAATCTACTGTTAAACATAATTTACTAACAACTAATCAATAAATAAGAAAGACACCTAATGAAAAGCTAACCAAAGTAATGTACATTTATGTACTCACGGTGCAGTGATAGAGGCTGAGCAGCGTGGGATGCTGTGAAATAGCTTCTACTGCTGATAGAGTGTTTCTTATCAGCTCCTCCGACGCTCCTTGACCTTATCATTGTGGGAAAAAATGATTAGCGGAAGGAAAACATGAATTTAATTTAAATTCAAAAACATGCCAAGACTATGGATTAACAGCATTTTATCTTAAACCAAAATATTTGAAAAAAATCAGCTATGCTTCATAAAATAAATGGCATTAAATACTGAAATACTGGCTTCAAATAAAAGCTGTGATAAGAAATTACCAGTAACCAAAAAAGATGGAAATCTGTCAATAGACCATTAAGACAGACAAACAAACAGATACCTAAAGCACTTGCCAAATTCTTCTCATTCGAGTCGATGGATGTTATGTTTTTCTTCCCAGAGTCAAAGAGGAAAATAAAAACACACAGGTTACCCAAGCTACTAGTTGAACACATGTACATTTATCTTTAATATTTCACAGATTGCATATTTTTCTAGATGTGTTGATGTTTTAATGAGTGAAAAGAGATTGGTCACTCACCAGGAGCTTTCCAAATTTGATGAGAAAGGCCTCAGTAACCACTTGTGGTCGGAAGATCTAACAAAACAAAAAAGCCAAACTGTGATAGCATATAGTCATAAAGATGTTTCAGCAACCACAGAACTCAGTGCAACACTGCAGTTAACTTTCTTTGACTTCTTTACGGGTTGAGTTGCACCAAAAATTGGCTTGTCGGTCAAAAAGAGGTGTTCCTTTGAGCTTTGGCTTCTGGAAGAACTACAGTTGTCTTGAACTCCAAAAATCAGAAATACTGGATGCGTTGATGTAGCCAGCTCACTGACGGCCGGTAGATTGCCTCCTTCAGTGAATCTTTGAGAAGGTTCAGAGATATTTCGCGTTTATTTCAATGCTTGAAGGCTGCTGTAAAGCTTCTGTCAACGGTGACTTAAATCTCAGTTAGCAAGTGTATCACAGAGTCTGGCATAAATGCACTAATGTCACTGAGGAATGTCAGCATTAAGGCTGCCACAAGCTTTATTCACAGTCAGGACGCATCGTACAGTACAATCTGACAAGTAATGGCTGTGCAGGACTGTTAAAAAAATAAATAATACAAACCTTCAGCCGATTTAAGAGGAAAATTGTATGAAAATCTTTGGTTTAGCTACAAGACATTTTTGACTTGGTAATGTGTAAAGAAAACAGCAATGTTTTCTTTTTTTTATTTATTGAGGATTATTTTTTAGAGACAATAACTGTTCAGAGAGCAATGATCAGTCAGTAAATGCACATGTAAATAGAATTTTAGTCTGACTTTAATAGCGGCTAAATATTTAGTCCCTAAAAGCTCTAAAGGAAGCTATTTACAGTTGTTGGCAGCATGGTAATTGCATCTGTTTTGCACTTTACTAAACTGTTTGTGACTTTTGAGCAGTAGCACTATACATTTTTTACTGAATAACACTGGAAGTTAATTTAAAGACCCAAGGATTGGCTTAATACATGAAGCCGCATTCGGGACAACCTGCAGCTGCCTAATGATCTTTTTGGGAATAAAAGTTAGAAGGTAGTTATAATAGCCTAGCCTGATGGTGACAAATAGACTGCTTATTATCACTGGAAGCAATCATCTAATCCTTGGAATGTCTCTGAAATTATACATTTATTAAAGTATTGCTTTTACTTTACTGTTGAAGCTAAATTCATATTTTAATTCAAATCAATTACCCTGATATTCTTAATCTGATTTTTTTTGTTGTAGACAAATTTTTTTTTAAATGCACTAAATTTCCATTGTTGTCAAAACTTTCCATTAATTCAACCATGTTGTAATTTTGAATAAAACCCTCGCTGTGGTGGTTGCTGAGACATATTTAAGTGTGCTACATTTTAAAATGTCCCATCATGAAGTGACGGCTCTCTGGAGTGCTACATCACTATGTTCGAATGAGAGGTTTCACGTTAGTCCAGCTACACCTTAATGAAGCCAAGTCAAAGGTCAGCATCTCTGACAGTGAGGTATCGAGCTCTTATCTGAGACAAACACACCGGACCTGACCTCTAAGCTGACCTCAGTGACTGATGAGTGCTTGAGTGTCAGCAAAGCAACAGACGAGAGACAGACAAGAGCGCATCACATGAATGTATGTATGTTTGGATGCTCTCACATTACAAGAGTGCGAGGTCTCTCAGAAGTACACAGGGCTCAAGGGCATGTGAAGCCTCAAAAAAGTCTCAGAGATCCAGAGCAAGCTTCTGCTGCTGGGAAGACAAGCTGCTATGCCCTGCAGCACTATTCTTAATATCGCATCATACACTTGCAGAGGAGAGCAGGCAGGCTGTTGGCGATAGGGATGAAGACTAGCCCACACTGCAGATGATTCCAGCCAAGAACCACCCACTTAGAAAGGATAGGGTCAACAGACTGGCAGAAAAAAAAATGAAAATCTTTGTACAGTTTTAAATGTTTTTTAACAACAGTGAACCTCCAACAACTGTAAATTATACATGTAAATTTTTAAGCCAAAGTTCAAAGTTGGAGTCATTTCATGCTTTGAGCTGTGGCCAAGACCCATTGCTTTTGAAATGACAAGTGTGGTTTGTGATTAAAAAAAGTTTGGACATTTGCTAATGGGTGATTTCAGTGAAATCCATTGCTTGGCTTTTAGATGTACTTTAGTTTAAAAAATGTAAACATCACATTTTTCAGCCTTAGGATTGTTTACAGTATGTACAGTCATGACCAAATATATCCGCACCCTGTCAATACTGTTCTAAAAAGGCATCACTTCTCTTAAAAAATAGTTTCAATAGTAAAAAAAAAAATCTCGTGTTTGTTTCACAACTTTTTAGAAATGTAGTTTTTCTTTTATGCGCTGTTGTTTGCACTGTTACACACTGATATTTATTTTCTAGTGGGCAAAAGCTCATTTTCAATAAAGGTTCAAAAACTTCTTTTCCTCAATTTCTAAATGCTTAGAGGCAGAATATTGTTGTCAAGGTCTGTTACCTTTTTGTTATGTTTTGGGTGACATGGCTGACAGACATTGTCCCGCTGTTTCGCTATGCTATCAGTGCAGACGTGCATTGCATACTTGTATATTTTAATTTGGTCTTGCATGTGTTGTTTTGTATGTCATGTATTGTAACTTCCATCTTGGGTTGTTTGGAGCTCCATGTGCTTTTTGTCATTTTGTGTCCTCTGCTCATCAGGTCTGCTTTGGTCATCTGTCTGTCCCCCTTTTTTTTTTCATATTTTCCCTCTAATAATTTCATTGTTTTGTTCAGTCCTTTGTGAACTTATTCATCTATGTCACCCACATATATTTGTCAGTTTATGGTTAATATCTTCTTTTTCTTTATATAAAATAACTACCCTTCACTTTTTTTGACAGTGGTCACAGAGTTTTTTAAATGAAGTAATAGAGCTAATTCTGTTAATACATAGATTAATAGATGTTATTACATCTGCTGTATCTGCAATTGGGATCCAGATCTGAATCCTGATTTGTCACAAATGTGAGCAACCTGCTTGAGTATTTTGAAGAATTACATTTTCATTTAAACATATGCCCATTTAGACAAATACTTGCAGCATGTGATTGTGAAAGTGAAAAAGGAAAAGTGAATAAAACATGATCTTCGGGCTTTTCACTACACCAATGACACTCTCCGTGAGGACCATTAAACTAGGAAGATCCACACAAACAACCAAGCCAAAGAGCTGCCTATTACCACTCTAAGCCTTCCAATGTGGCTCTGTGCTAATGGACATCAGTGTATCTTCCTCAGAAGAGTTAATGACACTGGAACTATCAGACAGACAGCTCTATCAGCCATGACCCTTTCATACGAGACAACTCAATCTGCCAACAACTCTCCATAGCCAATCCTGGGTCAGTGTAAAGTCTATTTAATCAGCAGAGACGCTCATCAGCGCTGCAATAACAAACATCTTTCTCTGAGAGCAGTATATCCCTCCAGATTAATTTCAGCATGACTGAGGGTGTCAGAAGTAAATCCAATTTTGCTCTCTTTGGCAACTGGTAATAATCTATGTTTGTGCAGTGTGGTGTGTTTGTGTGTGCGCGTGCATGTGTGTGTGTGTGTTTTGAAGCTGCACAGGAAAGCTCTTTAATAGATCATTTCATTCTGACACAGTGAGTGATCATAAACAGAGCGTGACAGACAGGTGCTCCACATCCTTCCTGCACCTTCTGTACAGAGAAAGACATTCAATAATGTGAGAGGTGGATGAGAGTTTGGAAAGTTCATGTTTTGATTTGTTATTTTGAAGTATGGTATATTAAGTTTCGGTTACAAACAATTTGCACAGTGATAAGGTATATGGAGAATGATTGAATGGTTAGCATGGTCTTCTAAAAGCCAGCTCTGCATCGAGTCCAGGCTAAGACAACGGTTTGTCTTTAAATACCTCCTGTATGCATCAAATCCGTTCCGTTTTGACTAATGGTATCATTTCTACAAATAATCTTTCCCTAACACTAGATGGTGCTTAGCGAACAACAGAGAAATTTCTGGCAACATACTGACACTTCATTGTTTCAGTTAGTTCACTGGCAGAGAATAAGAGTCATCTCCACACCTTGTGAAGAGCTGAGGAGCTACACAATAAATAAAGCGATGTGTGAGAGGATGCTTGCATAGCATGTCATTAAACTTGTACAGCAGGCTTAACAACCGTGTTAACTGTACATTAACTAAAATAATTTACCCAGAGTGAGCCTTTATATATTGCTCAGACTCGAGACCGCATGGGTAACATCTTACTTTAGTGGTGTAGGGCCCACAAAAGTCATAAACAAGCAGTAAAGCTGTTCTGTAAATCAGCTAAGAATATTTTCTAAGCCCCTGGGCCATGGTCTATTCTGGAACGACAGAAATACAGTTCAATCCATTGCAGTATGTGCTGAGATTGACTGATCCAGTCACAAGAAAGTGAAAGGTAAGTTCGTTCTGATATACAATAAGTTCCAGTCAGTGTTTGCCTTTGTCCCAAGCTCGCTGTTGACGTTTAAAAAATCAAAGATAAAGCTCCGTCTAACAATGAACAATACTCAAGATCATGTTCAATCTTTTTTTGGATTGTTAAATCATCTTTGTTATCTGTTTTCTTAAATGTCAATCACAGCATTTTAATGCACTCTATGATATAATTAGCTTCTTTTCTGTCTGATGCACAGGCATGTGAGAATGGTCAGGTCACTGCTCTTTGTCATGGTACCATGGAGCAAAGCATAGGTTTGTATATTAGCTTGAGCTTTATTTATTTTTTCGCATAGCAAAAACTATTCAAACTAGTATGTTCAATACAGAGAACATTGTTAAGTAAATAGTAGCCACAAAAAATGTACAATAAAAACACAGATGTGTCAATACTTTTTTGCATTACAGAAAACAAGAAATAAAGCAATATAAAATTACAATTTATATATAATACATACAGCAAATCCAATGATGTTTAGTAATAATGTTTAAAATCTTTAATTTTACAAGAAATCATTCTTGGTTATTACATTTTTCAGTGCGGCGTTACTGTGCAGAATATACAGGAGTACATTTTGGCTTGGTCATTTAGTTTTTTTTTTTCTTCTACTGAACATTTCAGTATTTCTAGTATTCTTTATTGTAAAAAAAATAAAACATAAAATGTATAATATTCACAGTCAGGTAAATTATGTACCGATTGTTATAAGAACATATTTACTGAAAGATCTGAAATGAGTGTCTTTAAATACAGCAAAACATGGCTTTAAAATGACCACTGGTTGTTTCACTCAATCTCAGCGGACTTAAAAGTGGCTGACATGAATTATGTTGAAAAACCAGCTCACATAAAGTAATATTCACGATCAGGTAAATTGTGTACTGATTGTTATAAGACCATATTTACTGAAATTTAAAAACTAAATTTCTTAAATGAGTGTCTTTAAATACAGCAAAACGTAGCTATAAAATGTTTCACTCCATCTCAGCGGACTTAAGAGTGACTGACATGAGTTATGTTGAAAAACCAGCTTGATTTAGAACTCAAACTTATCTAAGTCTTTTTCTAAGCATTACCTCTCATTTCCTCACTATACTTTAGAGTGCCCCAAGACAACTGTTAGCAATTCATATTATGCATGTTGCTATTTATAGTAGCAAGGTTTAAATTGTGAGAAAACAGTAGCCGCTTATAGTCCAGAGATTATGGGGATCGTTCAAAGAATTAATAACTGATTCAAAGAGATATATAAAAAAGATTAAAAAAAAAAATAGAACCCACATGCATACATACATACACACACACACACACACACGCGCGCACACACACACACACACACACGCGCGCACACACACACATACACACAAGCACACGCCCACATGCACTCACCTGTGATGTCAGCAGATGCAATACCACAGCCATCATTGGAAGGCTTTGCTTCAACTGACGGGACTGCATATTGGAGGGGTGCTTCCGGCCCACAATACTCCCCAACACTGACAAAATGTCATCTACAGAGGGACACAAATAACCAGTCAATATAACCAAACACTGTAGAACCACTAAAATTCAACGCAGTCAATTCAATTGTAGTCACCAATATTTATCAAACAGTGCTGTAGATTTGTCATTTTAACCAAATGTAGTTTAAGCCATTTCCCAGAGGTGCAGAAGGGATGAGTGTATTATGTACTCTGTTCCTCAAATTCAGCACAAGCTTGAAACCCCAGTGGAGATTTGTTTATAATCAAAGGAGTAGAATAATACTACACTAAATAGAGAATGAAGGTCGATCTTCAGCTCTACTTAGCTTCTTTTCTTTCTCTGTCTCGAATCCTGATTGAGTTATTTTGATTTAGATTCACCTAAAAAAAACTTCACATGACACGAGTGACCCAGGCTTGTACTCAGTGGTTACCTAAACTGCTAATTTAACCTTTTTTTTTAATTCACGTTTCTACTCTTCGCTCGATATAGTCATGCTTTATGGAACTTTGTTTGCCTTAACTGATCTAGTAACGTCTAAATTAATATGATATACAAGAACAACCTCTTCATCATGTCTGGAGACACATAATTCACCTAATCTTATGCCTGAATGTACTGGTATATGATTCCTTTCTTTTATGGCTGACCTTTAGCGCAATTTTAGAGCCATTAACATATAAAATTATCAATAGAGAAAATCTGTGAAACGAAAAAATTTTCAGCATAGCAGTGCAGGATTGAATGAAGAGGAAGAGGTCGATAACCTGCTATGCTGTTAGCGTATTCCATCAGAAAGCTAATTAAAGTGAGGCAAATCAAATTAGATGTTTTGTTTTCCCCATTCCGCTCTGTTCCTCTCAAGTGATTTTGGGGGTAGAGGGGTGGGGGCAAATAGTGATTGATTTACCAAGGATGGCTGGCAGTTGCTCTACAGTGTGACGGATGAAGAGCTTCAGGCATTTCGACAGGTATTCATTGGCGCTTTGGTGCTCCTTTCCTGGTGTGGCCTTTCGGACGTCTCTTTCAATGTACATCACCAACCTGGGAGATGAAGTGATGACAAGAAAAGAAAAGATTATTTATCTATAGATGCTGAAAGAGAGAGAGCGAGCGAGAGAGAGATTTTTTTTTTCACAATACACAGTCATAAAAACAATTTATTAATTTCTAAATCTCTTTGTTAAGAGTTTATTTTGTCAAGGATAAGTAAATGTTAAGCAAATTTTTCTTGTGACAATAAAAAATGTAAATAGAAAAATATCCAACTGTAATAAACAAATCACTACTTGCTCTGACTCCGTATTTAAAAAGTTGCATTTACGTTTGTGAAGCTTGAATGTTAGAATAATACAGCAACACTGAAAGCCTTCTAAAAGCAACCAAAAACTCATCTGTTTAAGGAACACTTACAATCTTACTTAAACAACATAATTCTTTCTTCCCTTTTATTTCCTTCCTGCTATGGTTGATTGATATGCTGTTACAACTTCTAGTGCGTTAGTCATGTTAGACTTTGGATTTGAATCGTATTGTCTCTCCCCTATGGCAAGTCACTTTGGACAAAAACACCTGCCAAATGCAGAAATGTAAATGTAATGCAGTTAATGTCACTGTAATTTGCCAACACTCATATAGTACAGTATTTATTCAAATGTGAGAAAGTGTATAGTTAGTGGTCATTTTGTCAGTATCTCCAGCCCTTGCTCCTGAAAGACAAGAACAAAGCTTCTTGTTCTTGTAACCCAAATTGTGCTTCTCTCCTGAAGACATTTGGGTGATAAAATCTGTGCCATTTAATGGAGATTAAGTCAATTCCGCTATTAAGGCTACCACTGAGCATTATTCTGTTTGTTTAGTTTTTAATTTTTCAAGACATTTTCTCTGTGGGTGCTTATGCTTAAGTATGCTTGAGGAAGCAAATGAAGAATTGGTCAACGCTTTACATCAACCATGCCAGTGTGAAATAATTTTTTTTGAGAAAACTCCAGTTTATTAATGGTATCTAAATCTACTGTAAAAACTTGATGCTTACTTGATAATTTTATTCTTCAGACATTCACAGAAGTTCTTCACTTTTGTCATTAATTCCAATACTCAACAATGAATTGGTAAAAGACTCAATGCTCAATTAAATGAAATTAAATGAAAACGTAAAACAGGGATCATTTGAAATTATAAATCGAAAAGGGACTTGTTGACTCTCCATTTCTCTAAAAATTTATCTCAGTCTGCCCCACATGATAGCAGTTTATCACATGTCTGTTCTGGTGTGTCTGGAAAATCAAAATCACCAAATCTGGTCCTGGAGGTCCTTTTTGGTTCAACAATCATAAAACACACATTTCTTGCTAATTAATGTCCCTTTGGCTATTGCTGTAATAGCATGCACATTAGAGAAGGATTGCAACAAAATATGCAGGGCTCCGGACCTGCAGGACTAAATTTGGTGGATCCCAGCTCCAGAGTTTAGCTTCACAGAAGAGACCAACAACAAAGTTATTGTTTGTAAAACCTTAATCTATATGAATAAAACCAATAATGATGCACTGTTATAGAGGGAATAAACTGTTTTACTTAGTTTAAATGTTGGCTAAAGGTGTATATATCTAAATGATGCCAATTTTACCCATTAACGTACACATTATTGCAGTCAAAGTTTGACAATAAGACATTGAATGTTGTGATTTTAAATTGTATACACTTTAATTTCATTAAAGCAGACCTCAGATGAAAAACAAAAACTTTACAGCAGTTTGAATAAAAATGTTGCTAATTGATGTCTGTGCAAATCCCTCTAAAATGATAAAAATCAATACAAGAGTTCTATTTTAATTGCAACAAATTCTTTATACTCTTCGTGAACAATCCAGCGTGAAAATCTCCATAAATTATATCAAATACAGTAAGGCTCTCGCGTTTCTCAACTACCATCAACTCCTTCCCATTCCTCCAGTTGTAAACACAATCATTTTGCTTGTGAGAAGCCATGGCTTCGAAGGTCTGTTTGGAATGTAAAGAAGTACACAACTGTGCTCATTTACTCCCATCAAAATTTTATTAATGGAGGAAATGCACCAGTAGATCTACCAAACCATGTGTTTGTGTGCTCAAGACATTACGCTCCTGAAAGTTTTTGAATGAGGGTCAGTATAAAACAGGATTTGCAATGAAGTGTGCAATGAAGACTGAAACTTGGATCTGTATCAACTCTACATGATCTAACTCTAGATGAAAGTAACTGATATAATAGCAATCCTAATATTAATATTGGATAACTTTTTAGTAGCAACACTAATCAAAACTTACATGAGATTATTTGAGGATCTTGCTCCCATGCATTCCTCCTGAAGAAACATATATAGCATATTTTTACTTTGTATTATAATAATAATTACTTATATAATAATAATAATAATAATACTAATAATAATAATAATTATTATTATTATTATTATATCACTCTCATATGCTTACAACAAATTCTCCTTTATAAACACACGACAGACAGCTAAACAAGGTACGTGCAGGGGGGGTGTGGTGAGCAGAGCCATTTTTTTTTTGAGTCACATTTTTTTTTCACAATACCATTTAGGAATATACGCGTACATTCTTTTCAGACCTTACATATATGCCATAAAGATCCAAAATATATGAGAGAGAGAGAGAGAGAGAGAGAGAGAGAGAGAGAGAGAGAGAGAGAGAGAGAGAGAGAGAGACGAGAGAGAGAGAGAGAGAGAGAGAGAGAGAGAGAGAGAGAGAGAGAGAGAGAGAGAGATTGTTTTTAATCAATTACGCTCTAGAGCTGGAGGGCTGACAGATAGAAGATGAAACGCTGTTGGTCCTGACACAATATCAGGAAAGGAATGAGCTCTGTCTGCTTGACTCAAACCACTAGACAAGAACAAGATGAATCTTCCATTGAATTTAGTTTGAAGTGCAAGAGGTTGAAAACTGGGTCATTTTATTGAAGAGTTTTGCATGAATGTTACTTGATTCAAACATTTTAGGATTGATTAATGTGTTTATGATGGAAGAACATTATTACAGAAAGAGATTTACTTGGACAAATTTCATGGAATTCTGAGAATTTTTTGTTTTTACAGGTGTACCAGTGAGATAATGCCTTGTACAAATGTAACAAAAAAATAACAACATTTATTTTGATTAGTTTGTAGTTAAACAAAATGTATTATTTTTATTCATTTACTCACAAATTATTCACTTTACTAAAGGATATCAGTCATCATGTCAAAACGACTTGAAGCACAAAAAAAAGAAAACCTAAAAAATTTTTTATTCTTTAAAGCTGGGGTCACCAAGACTTTTTGTACATAATCACAAAATTGCCTAGTAATCTAATATTGCTTCACAACGTCAAGTTGAAAAGTTCCAAAAACATGTTTCTATTTTAGAAATATTGTAGACTATTTAAAATCACACATGGATAGTTTTAGCAGATCAACAGCATCACTTTGCATTAGAGCTCCCAATGACAAAAGAGTATTACAACACAAGTACATTGATTTAGCCTTCAAGTATCTCAAAGTAATCGATTGCCTGATACAAAAGATACATCCCCTGAGAGAAGAACCCAGCATGTATTATTAATTATTTAGTTATCAATGCCATGGACACATTGAAGATCACTTGTAAAATGTTGAGCCGTTTTTTAGGTTGTCTCTGCTATCACCTATATGTTTTTGTTTTAAGAGTGCTGTACTGGGGGAAAAAATAATTATTTCAATCTTGTCGTTTTAAACCCAAAGGACCAAATTCACATGTTTTATTTTCAAATGGAACAAATTGAATTAGCACCTAAACGTATTTACACACAGCACCTTGAGATCAATTACAAGACATCAGAGAACACGACTTGCATCACTAAAATCACAGTTTGTTCCCTTACAAACAATATATGAATGACACTCTGAATGACACTTATGACAAGATTTCCACTCCATCTTTGAAGTTTTGACATTTTCCTAAAGCAATGACAAAGAATTTATTCTGAATTAGTTTCTAGGGATTAAGATTGTCCTCTTTTTTTTAGTATAACATATCATTTTATTGTATAATTATTTTGTAGCAGTAACATTTTCATAAGTTTTTTGTCAGTAGCAAAAGAAGAAAATCTAAACAACTCATAATAAAACTTTAAAATATATGTGTCATGGAAGGCCAAAATCATAAACCTAAATATCTGGTCGGAAAAAAATTGAGAGGTTTATAATGTATAATGTTTTTACCATTGAATTAAACTTTCCCTACATCTGAAAATGCAAATTTAAATGTATATAAAGCAAACGGGAACTAAAAATTATATGTATACAGCACACATGACATTCAGAGCAGAGGGAGGCAACTCTGCTCTTTATACGGACTAGAATTGAATCTGAATAAGAAGGCCCCAAAGTGAAATTTACATGAATAAAAAAAGTTAATATAATTTTTTTTTAAACTAAACAAAATAACACATCCCAGCAGCCATTTTTCAAGAACTGGAGTCCTGTAATTACATTGACACTGTTTCCTTTATGAGTTGCTATATAAAAGAAACAAAGATCTCCCAGTTACTATTCATTTAAAAAGATGCATTCCAGGCAACAGTGCAGATGCCTATAAAAATTTCTCGTCTTCTTTTTGCTGTTCTAAGTGAGAGAAAAAAAGAGGGTGTATTTTGAGTGTGAGATTCAGAGCAACAGCCGTGACAGCCTGTCTCTGCCCTCAAGCCTAGGCTAATTAAGAAACACTGTTAATTAACTTGTGTGCACCCAGCACTACACACTTCTATACAATTAGAGTCTCAACATCTCCTGCATGGCAGTCAGGGCCTCCCAACCCCACGTAACACAGACAGAAGCATCCAAACTGGCGCAGGAAAACACATAACACATACTTCTGCCGAGCTGTGTCTCTCAAATTAGCCACGGATGAAAAAGCAAACAGTAAGAAAATTGCACGCGAGCCAGTAGAGTGGGAAGGAAATACACCCAGCAATTACACTCAAGGCTGAAAGTATGTTTGAGCAGCCGACTAGACGGATCGTATAGGTTTAATCCCAAATGAAAGAGAGCAATAGCTTACTCAACCAGTACAGTCCACAAACGGGAGAACTGGGACCTGGATTTAAATACCTTCTGTATAAAATCTGCATAGGCCAAATTAACAAATAGCACACAAAAATTTAAGTTTAACATAATTTAAGACTGTTTGCTTGGATAACCAATCTTAATTATGCATGACAATCTTCTTTTTGAAATAATCTTTGTAACTCAATTCTATTTCATCGTAATTGATACTTTGTGCTACCTGATCATGCAGATTTACACTCCTGAATGTCAGAGAAAATTAAAGACTTAAACATAACCTATTACCCCCTAACCTTCCAGTTCTAGAAGGGAGCTAGACGAGTATTAAATACCCAGTATGGCAAATAGTTTTTACATTTAAACATGTGACTTGACAAGCTTTACAATAATAGGAAAAATTGTTTTCTGATGAGTGACCGGTATATTTTAACAGGTCGTAAAGACAGAGATATCTGAAGTTCATCTTCAGGCCCGTCACTCAACGTATGTCTTACTTTAAACATAACTTTTTACTGAAAAGTTACTGCTATGTTACTTTTACTGATTTAACAAAGAGTAGTCATTAATCGTAACAATTCTAACTTAAATTGTAATTAAATTCTAAATCTTAGGGAGATGTATGCCCAAAAAAACACCTTCCAAAAGTTCCCTTTTCATAACAGGTGCCCTTTAAGTTAAAAATCACTCATTCTCATTTTCAAAACTGTAATTGTACATGCCCCCGTCTACCTTCAGAAGTTCTTTTAACCCTACATGCCCTCAAGGAGTTTGCTTTCAAAGCAGGAACAGAGTCTTGGGTTTCTGTCTCAGAAAGACAGAAATCCTTCACCAGATCATTCTCATTCACTGTCCCTGGCTGATGGAACAATCTCACCCACACAGTCAGAAGCAGGAACACTTAAAATTTTCAAAAAAAAGTATAAACTATTTTCTTACAAAAACACTTATGCATATATGCATAAATATATGCATATTAAAATAAATGAGTTAATTAGTTTTGGAAGAAAATAATTTCTTCTTTCTTTTTAAAAGTTGTTAATATTCCTACTTTTCTGGCTGGGTGGGGGATATATAAATGTTTGTGTATCCGTTCCATCCTCAGGGCACTGAGTAAGTACCTGAAAAGACCTCTTAATGGTCTACTTGAGGTAAACTTTGACTTTGTAACAAATTGTCACTCTATTGTCATTTGCTTTAGATAATAATGTCTGCTAAATGCATATGTGTAAATGTATGAACTTAAGCATTTGTCAAATACAACTATTTCAGCAATGAAGTTTCTAGCATTTCTTACACCGTAGCATGTGTTGCTAGAAGTTCAACAAAACATATAATAAAGCACTGCAGACATATATGAGTTAATAAGTTATTGTGACATTTTCATTTAATTTTATACTATTGTTCATCAGTGTTACAACAAGACAAAATACCAATTACACCCAATTTTCAAGCATGACATGATATATCAAAACACATTAATCTTTGTTTTTCAAGCAGGTGTCATTCTTTTAATTTGAAAAAGGTGCCACTTTTCAGTAAGGCCAAAACAATACAAGTCATAGCAACTTAAAATATTCAGATAAAATGTCAGACAAACTGCTTAGGGATTCATGGAAAATTGGAATTGTTCAATTTAAGGCAAGTTCTCTTTGTATTAATAAGAAAATCACTTCAAAAGATCAAGGATGATTTAGATTCTTGTGGTACAACCATTTGATCATCTACTCTCATCAAATAAAAAAGAACTGATACCAACCCAGCAAATAACACAGCACATGCTTTTGCACTTGGTTTTGAGAAAACGAGCAATCCCAAACACAAACCAACATGTGGGCTTTTCCATTCCTGTTCATTACTGAGCTCATTGGCAAAGAAAGCTGTTTGTTTTTAGATTAGCCAGATTGAGCTTGACAGCAGTGTAGGTGACCTCCATAGATATATGTGATGTGGGTTTCAATGTGGTGAAAAGCTCCAGCCAATAAACTCTCCCCCCAGGGACAAAGATAAAGTCGCAAAATTTTATTGCTGTATTGGGTTTCTTACAAACATATGCAGATATGCTTATTTATATTCAGCCATCCATATAACCAGGAACATGAATATCGAGGGTATAGCATACCAAGACCGATCAGAAAAAAGAACATCAAAACTATGAATCGTAACTACAATGTTTCTGAATGGAATTCATACAATCTTCCAATTCTCATTTTCTCTTTGGCCTAGCCTTTCTTCCTAGGTCAAGAAGAATAGGTCTTGACTCATAATTGACAGAAGACTCAAAGCAAAGCCCATCTCTTGGAATCTTGGAGGTAATTTGAAGAGAGAGCATTTCCAGGTATGTAATTTATTTGATTGAGCTCTGAGTTCAAAGGAATCATTATTATACCTTCTCTCTGTTATTTAAAGAGCTGGGATGAAACAGTCCTGCCAAGTCTACAGCATTAATTTCTCTTAACTTTTACAGCCTACCTTACAATAAAATAATTGAATATATATAAAAAGCTGCGTCACAACATGTGAAGATATACTGCATGGGAAAACATTAAATGAAGTATAAATTAATCTATTTTATTTTCTTGTTTTTATAAGTCTAAAAAAAAATTTATCACATTGTTAAGGCTATAGTTGAGTGTTTTACATTATATTTAAGTGTGATTCCATCTGATTAAGTTACAGATGATGATGCTATAGTGCATATGACATACATAATGATTTGATTGATGTGGACTTGTGTTTTGGATTTATTGACATCCAAAGGTTCTGTACTTGTAGCTCAGAGTTCTTAAAAGAAATTCACTTCCTGGGATTCTTCCGCAAATCTGCGTTCATATTGTCTTTGGAGGCTTTACTCACATAAAGTAAAGGCTATAAATAAATGTATATGTAATTTTAAACAATAAACAAGGCTTTTCTGACAAATTAATCAAAAAGTTGTTTCATGTTTTTATAGAAAGACTTCAGATTAAATGCAACTACTTGTATTTTTATTATATACTTTTTCTTTCTCAGACAACCATGTTCAATATCACTAATATAATTTAGTTCTGCAACAAATGAAAAGGTTAGTTATAAATAATAAAGCAATATTTGTAAATGATGCATAACATCTTTAATTACAATAACAATAACAGTATTATAGAGTTTATTCTCAGCCTACAGTTCCTGCTCCCTCCAATTAGAAAAGTTCAATTCCACCCAAAAAAATATAAGAAAACAGAGCTCAAAATCTCTGTATTTTCAAGGCAGATCATGGGACAGAAAAAAAACAAACATGAAAAAAATGTCTCTGGAAGTAGTTTTTCCTTATTTTTGCTTTTGAGAAAAGTTTTCCCGGTATTCTAACCACATGGTCACTTTTGAAAGTATAGGACAATAATGACAACCTTGCTATTTACAAGAGCAAAAACACCTCAGGGTTCTGCTGCCAGGCAGGATTAGAGTTTAATACATTCCCAGCTCCCAACAGGCCAACATTTTACTGCTCGCTGAATGAATTGTTGTCAGATGCTGGCGATGCTCAGTGCTCAGGTTGGTGAGGAGAAAATGGAAATCTGGTGACATGAACATGATTTACAAAACCATTTATTCTTAGATGGTTGAATCAAGCAGCACTTTATTAGTTGAACATGGCAAGCCAGCCTGAGAAAGAATAGAAATGAGCAAACGGAAACTGTGACTTTCACAATGACTTGTATTTACAAGGAGCCAGAACTGCTAAATGCGGATTAATGCATATACTGTTATAATCGGTATCTGAAGAAAGAATTTTGAAAGGTGTGAGTGACAGCGAAACATTTTATTTTTGATTTTATTTTAAATGTCAAAGTGTGACGTTTTTCTTGCCCTCCAAAATCCTTCTTTTATGTATAAGCTTAGCAGACATTACATTTTCACCATTTTTTTCACCCTGAAATTGATGATGTGTATTTTTAAAAAGAGCATGAAAGTAAAATGTGTCATTTATTGCTTATTTAGCTTGTTTCGACTGAGGTCATGACATGTCTCTACCCCAGGAAATAAAAGAACAATAATAGCAGTCCAGCGAGGAAGAATAAGAAAACTCTAAAACCCTTCTTATGCACTATCCGTGAGAGTTCAGTAGCAAACCTTCTTAACAGATTAATCAAAGTGTGAATTTTCAAGGAACGCTTTGGTGCATCAGGACCTTGGAAGTATGTTCCCAGTTGAAAGAGGCATAGATTCAGTGCAGTAGCAAAGAATGTTAGACCACCTATCCATGAACAAACCTAAAGCTTTGACGGGTCAAAAAACAAAACAATGCTCTCGAACACAGGAGGTCTGGAATGAAAAAGGGTTAGATACAAAGTCACAAAATTAATGCTTATACTGTAAAATGTGTAGTTTTTTTGTATAATTCAGGTTACAGTCTTTAGTAGCCAAGTTAAAACCAGCCCCTCCCAATACATTTCATTAAATAGAAAGGGTCTGGAACATTGCAACTGTGCTTCATTTTCTCTGGTAAGACTTTTACTAGGCCAATCAGCAAACAGCAGTCGTGGCTGTAAGCAAACCCTCACTATGTGTGCAAGGTTGAACTTGTTGTCAGTGCTGGCTATGCAAGAATATAGCTATGCTAAGCCCTTGTTTCCACCATTCTTACACTAATGAAAGACCAAGTGAAAGATGATGAGAAATTAGGAGTCTGTGCTGTTCAGCTCAGTGTGTTCTCAGATACTCTTGTTGTGGAATGCAGTTGCAGCTTTTCAGTATTCAGGAACCCAAATTCAAATCAGTAAAGTTTCCTGCAAATTAAAAATGTAGTTCCCCATCAGACGGTGACGACTATGGGAAGCTCCGCTAGGGGCGCACTACTCATTCCACACTGTTTCAAAACGCCAATCAGCGAACGCGCTGATGATCACGTGATCACGCCGTCCCGCATAAACCGGACACGAGCGTGTCACTCTTCCTGTTTTTCCTCTGGAGCCGTACTCTGACACGCTAGCGACTTGTGAAAAACACCACAAAACAGTTGGATAATACCTTGTGTGGATTTTGGAGATCTGGTGATTGACAGCCGAGGCCTCCATCCTGCCAGCTAAGCCTGTCGTTGGACCTGACTTCGAGGGCTTATGCTGGAGCGGGTGAAGCTGCCGCTACCCTGCATGCCATGGCTGCCTTTCAGGTGTTCCAAGCCAAGGCTCTGAGAGAGATGCAAGAAGGGAGTTGTGGCCCAGGTCTTACAGAGGATCTGAGGGCGGCTACCAATTTTACGCTCAAGGTGACAAAAGTTGCAGCTAGCTCGCTCGGAAACACGATGTATATGTTAGTAGTCCACAGCCGCCATCTTTGGTTGACCCAGGCTGACATGCTCCCTCAAGACCGGAGGCATTTCCTCAATGCACCTGTGGTCTATGCTGGTCTCTTCAGCGTCGCCGTAGATGACCTTACGTCGCGGGTCTCTACGATCAAGTATCAGGCAGAGGGTCTGGGAGAATTCATGACGCCGTGTAGGAGGAGACGTGGCAGGTCCCCTTCTAAGTCGGCGCCCCAAACGCCTGCTCGACAAGCCCCCAAGTCGAAGATCTCGACGGAGGAGCAGTCCTATCCCCCCAACATTATCAGGGGAAGAGGGTCCATCGGGAGCGGCCCTAGGACAGATCACCCAGGGAGTCCAGCTGCTGCATGAACCTCGCCACCAGCCCACCCCCCCCTTTGGAGGGAGGGGGTGCCACCACCATCAAGCAGCGAACCCACAGGTCAGAGCTCAGTTTTTCATTAAATATGCGAAACTTGAACTCCCTGGATTATGTGCGCAACCAGGAGGCTTGCATTGCAGATCTGAATGCAGTTCTCATCTCAGAGGCACATTCAAGGTCGTGGCGTCAGATGCAGGGCAGTCCGGATGACTCTCAGCGTCCGTGTCGGAGTCAGCCTCGAGTGGGAACTCCTCGGCTGGAACCGGATGCTGCTCCAAGGTCAAGCCTGGACGCCCAGGTAGGTCTCCACCTAGGCTCCCTTCAGACCCCACCGCTAAGTCTGCTAGTTCGCGGCCCCGCTATGCAAACTATCAGAAAAATTAGTATAACGCCATTAGTGGAGTTTCAGGAAGCCTGATGGGAGCTTCCCAATATTTCCCCTTGGCTCATATGCGCTATCCGGCACGGCTATCAACTGCAGTTTGCTGCCAAGCCGTCCAGGTTCAACAGGGTTCTAATGACCTCTGTCAGCCACAGAGGCCCCGGTCCTGCGCACAGAGATCGATTCCCTTCTACGCAAAGGTGCAATCGAGCCGGTCCCTACTGCCAACAGAGAAAGAGGGTTTTGCAGCCCATACTTTCTAGTTTCCAAGAGCACAGGTGGGTTGCGTCCAATCCTCGACCTGCGTCGTCTGAACACTCATCTTCTGAGACTTCCGTTCAGGATGATATCCCTCAGACGCGCAGTTATGCCGGCAAGTGGGGTCGGTTCGTCGACTTGTGTCACTCTCGCCAAGAAGACCCGAGTAGCTGCCCCGTTGAAATCGCCGCGATTTCTGCCCATCACCTTCCAGTTGAAGGCAACATGTTGGGACGACACGAGTTAATGATCAGATTCCACAGAGGGGCCAGAAGGGTTAGACCCACTAGGCCGTCCTTAGTTCCCTCCTGGGACCTTACCATTGTCCTTAAAGGAATTCAATGTCCTCCATTCGAGCCGCTGGAATCAGTAGAGCTTAAATTTCTGTCAATTAAGACAGCGCTCCTGGTCGCGTTAGCCTCGATTAAGTGAGTGGGGGTCTGCAGGCACTCTCTGTCGATGAGACCTGCTTAAAGTTCGGACCAGGTGATACTCATGTTATTCTGAAGTCCAGGCCTAAACATGTGCCCAAGGTTCCTACCATCCCCTTTAAAACTCAGGTAGTGAACCTCCAAGCTCTGCCTGGAGAGGAGGCAGCATCAGCGCCTGGTCACAATTGCCCAGTTCTAGCCCTGAGGATCTATGTAGAAAGGACCTGGAACTTTAGAAGTTCTGATCAGCTCTTTGTATGCTTTGGAGGACAGCAGACGATAGGGAAGACTGTCTCCAAACAGAGGTTGGCCCACTGGCTAGTGGAGGCCATCTCTACAACATACTGTTACGGCCCTGGCCATTTTGTAGTGTTTCCTTTTATGTTTTCTTCACCTGTTTGTGGGCGTGCCCGTGCATGTTTCTGATTCCTGCAGGTGACTCCAGCTGTCCCCTGATTGGCCAGTTTGGAGATCGGTCAACATCGAGTAGGCGGACCACTTCAGCTCGTCTGCGAATCAGCAGTGGCAGCTGGAGTTGAAAAGGAACGCACCGACCCCTGCCCAGCAGCGAGGGCTCTGCAGAGTCCCTTTGCTCATGCGGCATGGACAGAGTGGCTCCACTCGGTTTCCGCCTGTTTTGTTCATTCGTGCTCCCTTTTCAGTGTTTGTTTGAGTTGGCTTCTGCTTATGTTGAGTGGCTCCACTCGGTTGCCACCCGTTTTGTTCGTTCGTGCTCCCTGTTTGTTTGCCTCCGCTTATGTTGCCATTTGAGTTGAGTTGTGTTTCCTACAAGGTGTGTCACGTATGTTGTCTTCTGACTTCCAAGGTCTCAGAGACAGCTTAGCATGTCACGTGACATACATTCTGCACGTAGGACTATTTCTGTTATACACAATAGTTTAGCGGTGTGTGCTAGGTTTGTTTATTGTATAACTTTCTAGTTAGTGTAGATTAGTTCTAGCTTTGTGTGTGTTATTTAGTTAGCTTAGAATTGTCTGCCCTTTCTAGTTAGTTTATGTTTTGGTTTTACCTGGCTTCCCTTAGTCTCTGCCCCTGGAGTGTGTGTATTTGTATTTGATTTGTTTTACATATTGTTCACACTATTTGATTAATTAAAGCACATTTGATTTGGCAAAAGTTATTGTTTGTGTCCTGTTGCTTCCAGTTATCATTTCTGCTCCTCCACCTTTTTGTTACACCCTGACCCTAGATAACACCATCATTTTGGGGTAGTAACACATACACAGCGTCCGATGTCCCTTCCCCCTGCAGTTGAGAGCCCACTCTATCAGGGGTGTCGCGGCCTCCTGGGACTCTGCTGGCAGATATCTGCAAGGCTGCAGGTTGGTCGACACCCAACACCTTCGCCAGGTACTATAACCTGCTTTTCAGGGATGGAACAAGGAGCTCTCATACAAAATCTCTTTTGTTTGTATTTTGAGAGAATTCTAGCAAACATTTTTTTTACATAGTATTATATCTATAGAAAAGGATAAAACGGTTCACAGCTATAGATATTAAAAACATGCAACAATTAATTCAAATGCGGACAAAAGAATATTTCGACCAAAACAAGTTTGTGTGCCTAACGTACTGTAAGAGATGTGTTCCCTCCACGGTTTACTCTAGATACGTTCCTCGGAACCATGGAATGCTTTTGATCTGTGCGAATCTGCCCTCAGTAAAAACAAATGTGGCCATCGCTCAGGTCCCAGTTTAAACACGTCAAAACGAAATTACCCTCACTGACTGAGAGGGGTCAAAAGAGATAACCTTATCCTGGGTTCCACAGGAAAAGTGCCAACTGATAGTTCCCAGTTTATTGGTAAATGGATGGAAGAAAAAAACTGATGAATTGACAGAAGTAAGGAAGGATTGACAAATGGATATAGGATGAAATGGTATACATTAGATAAGTATAGATGGAATTTTCTGATCTGGTTTTAAGCTTAAACAAACTATATGATGGCTCAACAACAGATATAAAAGGAAGAACTGAGTATGCAGCTTGGGCAAGCGATGGTCTGGTTTGACATGTCTATAGCGAGACACAGTCTGCAGACGCTGCTCAGCTAATTAGAGAAGTGTTTAGGAGAAGAGCGAAGAAACACACTCACTCAGGGAGTTGGAAAGCTGGGTCACTCCATCAGTATGTGAAAGAGGAAGAAAAAATATGACAGCATCTTGAGTTTGTACGACAGTGATGAGGCCAATTAAGAACTTCTGCTGTTCAAGACAAGCTTGAAATTAAATATAGATGATTTAGGAGAAGATGATTAAAGAAAAAGGCCAGCTCTATATGGAAGACGGCCATACAAAAGGAATAATGAGATCGGTTTCCAGATCCAGACTTCCTATAGATAGAAAAGATAGTATAAGATATGGAAAAGTCTTAAAAGAGGAACCTTTTGAACTATGCCTTTACTAGTCGTTTTATTATAAACTGTTACAAACATTTAGCCTTGCTTAACAGTTCAGTTTACAGCTTCAGTTCATTGGTCATACAGAGTTGATTCAGAGTGTTCGTTGATTGTATTTTGGTATTACACAGTGACTGTTTGAATTTGTCATGATGCATTAAACTCTTTCTGGGAGAGCAGGGAAGCGTTTCAAATGTTCCCAAAAAAATGTCAGATTGTAACAGGCATCAAACTATCAGAAGTAAATTATGGATATGGTTGATTTCTGAGTCTTCTCACCCCAAGGTAAGAATATTAAGTAATTAATCAAAAGAAAGTGAAATAGCCTTTTAGAGGAACAAACTAAAACAGAACAGGATAAAATGTCATATTTATATACTATAATCATTTTAATACTGTACATATAATAAGAAAATGTGACAATAATAATATATATTTTAGTGTATTGTCCCTTTTAGGTAAACCTATGTATTGTTCTGTAATGTATCTATACAGAAAAAATAAACAACAAGAGATCTGTTAAAACCTACAAAGAGAAGATGTTTGTAGGTACACAATTGGTTTGGTTATACACTAGGACTGCAACTCAACAAGGTGACAATTCAATTAAAATGAAAAATGTAGCTCTGTTCACTTTATCAAACATGTTTTGGGTTAGTTTTGTGATTTGAAGTCAACAAGGAGATCGTCAACACTGTCAACACTGATGGTCCTCAATTTTCGCCCCTACTATTCATGAACAAATGATGAAAAATACATGACTTTGTGTGTTCCCCATGTACATTTACATTTATGCATTTGGCAGACGCTTTTGTCCAAAGCGACTTACATTAGGGGAGAGACAATATGCAATTTGTTACACCGTCAAAGTCTATCTCAGCTTCTCATAATAGAATTGTATCAACTGATCAATAAACCAAAGCAGTGAGGAAGTAGAGGAAGAAGATAAAGACAGAGGAGGAAAAAAAGAATGTAGTAGTTTTTTTTTTTTTTAATATAGTAGGTGTTCTCTGAAGAGAAGAGTTTTCAGTTGCTTAATGTAGAATCATTTATAGAAATCATTTATAGAAAAGTTTATGGGGCTTATACTTTCTGCTCAGTGATTTCCTCTTGGACAATCTTTGGCTCTTAGAAGCATTTCTTTGAAAATAAATGTGGACAATGTATTTTGATGGCTTGATGTTGGATTTTGATGTTGGAAACACTACTACTCTACATTGAATCTCTTTATAGCAATAACCAAGGCAGGCTTATTATTTTTCCTTTTAATTATTTTGCATCTACAACAGAATATACATATAATTTGTACAGAAGTGATCCTGTTCATGTTAGATCATAACAACAATAAGATCATAAGACAACCTGATTAAAAAAGTACCTCCTCCAACAATTTTCTGCTTAAATACTTTTTGAATGCAACAAATACCTGGTCGGCTTAATAAGCTTAACCAGGTTTAATGAAGCACACAAAAAACAGGACTTCTCCTGAATATGAAATAAAACAGTACAGAAGTTTTTAAGGTTTAACTGTTTGCTCATATATGTGCCATGTTGGTGTATGCTGTAAATAAAGTGGAATCTATGTTATATCCATAAGTCTGAAGTACAGTGCAACCCAAGTGCCTATAATATTGCTTTCAAGCTACCCTTCACAGAACAACACAGAAAACAGATGGGAAGGGTAAAAACTTAAGTAGATATCGACGTAATCAGTATAGTTGGTTGCTGGTTTTAAAGTGCACAGTAATTACCTGGAGCTACAGAAGAGCAGGAGCATTTCTCTGTTGTTCATCAGGACCTGGAGAAGAACAAGGAAGGCCTTGGCACGGGTAACTGCAGACGGACTCTCTAGAGAGCGGATTATCTTCATAACAAAGTCCTGTGAAAGACATTCAAGCAGTTAGTCCAGTCTTGTTAGCACATACACAAACAGAAGCATCATTTAAAACCACTGGGAGGCTCTGGACATTTAGTGTTGCATAAGCCCCAATTGTCAGACTAATTTGACAGGTGCTATCAGTTACAGACCAAGGTGCTGGAGGCAATAGAATAGCCCCCTAAAATGCTCTTGATAAAAAGCAGAGGTTAATAAGCTAATGAGTTCGCCAGCATTTAGTGGGCAGCAAATCATGAGGAATTGATTAGCTTCCACTATCAGCATAATTGGGGGGCGCTGTCACAATCCGAAACATTAGGATTAACTACAGCACAAGAAGGAAAGTTAATTAATTTCAAAACGTAGCTACTGTACTCTCTGCATGGATCATAATTACATCAACAGTATTCCAAGCTGCACCCAGAGATTGCTGCACTTCCTTACCCAATTAGGCCAGTTGCTCAGCACTCCATTGAAATTTAAATTCAGCGCTAGACAATGTATGAATAAACACACCACGTTCTGGACTTCTGTTCGTCAGGGGAATTAAGCAGAGAAATCCACAGCAGTTTATAATTGGTCCGGAGGTGATCCAGTAAGTTTTGTGCACTCAAAAGATTTCCCTCTCCTAATATTCTGAGGGAAATTGGAAATTTAGATGCAAATGAAAACAGGTCAAAGAAAATTAGCATTGTTAATCGGACTGAGCCTTGAAGGCAGTATACAGTGGCATTTAAATCAATTTCTACAGCCCATTTTCTAGTTGATTACTGCCTCAGATAAAGGAGAAAACATCCATGCAATGTATTGCTCATTCCTAACACCTGATGTGACCTGCACAAAGTAAATCTAGGGAAAAGTTGCTCCAAGACAAGAGCAGACAATGACAACGACACTTATTTATAGATCACAATTAAACAAAACCAAAAGTTGACCAAAGTGCTATGCAGGGCCAAACACACTACTGGTGAAAGCAAACAAATAAAACACAAATAGAAGGAACTTATAAATGATTTATCTATGTGTAAAAAATATTTAGCAATATCATAAAGTACAAAACTAAATTGTTAATAGTAATGGATTTCACTAGAAAGGACTTCAGTCATATATAAGGTTTAGCAAATAGAAGCATTTTGGAGCATTTTGAAAAGCATCTTAAAAAAAAAAAAAAAACAAGGAAGGGACAGGACAAATGGAATTCAGCCACAGAGAAGGCACTTCCAACCTTGGCGTCAGAGCTCTGGAAGGTTTGTGCCTCAGACCATTTAGGGATTTGAAAACAGTTATTAAAATTTTATAGACAGCCAAGGAATGAAGGGTTTGAGGAATGTGCACTCATTTAAGTGCTCCAAATAATCACAGAATTTTGAATAAATTTTTTTATGGAGAGCAATGAATGGCTGACTAGTAACTGAGAAAATAAAAAATAAATAAAGCTGTGCGTCACTCTCCAGGTAGAAGACAACAGCAAAAAGTTCAGTTGTAGCACAAATAAGTAAAATAAATAAATACATACATACATGCATACAGTTCAGTTAATCATGCATACAGTTAAACAATGCTTAGCGTACCTTTTTATTTTTGTTTATATATTTAAATAAATGTTTTTTGTTGTACAAGAGATGTTATTTGGATCATAAAATGTTTGTTGCAAAAATAGTTACAATTATAATTTTCAGCAATAAAAAAACCTTTATAATGAGAAGTAATTCTTAAGAACAACACTTGAAACAAAAAAATATGTTAAGTAACCCTAAGTAAATTGGAGATTTTGAGTGGAGGTTTCTCTTTTTACATGCATCTCTACATATATGCACACGCACCAGCTGTTTTTTTTCCTGCTTACAGACGTCAAGGCTTAAAGAAAAAAAAGATCCTCTTCAGCAAGCGTGAAACAAAAGAAAGCCTGCAGAGTGTCAGTTAGGAACTGCGGTTGTCATTGCAGCTGCTTCTGAAAACTGAGGAGTAGCTGAGATGAACAAAACTGGACCAATCTCTGAGCTGTTGACCGATGAAGAGCTGCCAACACAAACTGATGCAGGTTGTCTGTGATGCAAGGCAGAACAGTGCGATGAAGTGTGAATGCTTTATGGACAAACACTGGTTAAGTATTTCATAAAATAAATCCCAAGTCATTAATCCAAACTGCATATCTGCCATTAAAAATTACAAACAGATTGGTGTAAAAAAATTATTAAAGGTGCCCTTGAAAAAAAGGGTGCACTTACAGTAAGAATGGAAGGCAAATTGTCCGTGCCACTAGTTCTATAGCTCTGATTTACACTAATTCCAAGAGAAAATAAAAAATCACAACCATACATTTCATTTTTCAAGAGAAATGAGCCGGTACTGTTATTTTTTTTAATAACTTTGTCTACTGTATAGATATCTAAAAACATAAATAATTAAAAATTCTGATTGAAACTGCTTAATGTATGATAATTAAGGAGAATTAAAATCATTGTTACTCTCGCATTCACTTTACATAAGGGGGTGGCATTAAAAGATCATAATTCAGCCGTTTATTGGAGGTGCTGTGCAGGTATTGAGACACACCTGGTTAGGGCACACTACCTACTTAATAATTTTACACCTTACCCCATGTAACAACTGCAGAGCAGGAAAAAAATGTCAAGGTGCAGACTACGAGCTATAAAACAGCCTCACCATAATTCATGTTTGCTAATCTATTTGGTTATTTGGCATAGAAGAAGTACTTGAAATCTGAATGAAAATGCACAATGAGAATGGAACTCAAAAAGTTACACATACAGTCAAACAATCTCACAGCATGGAACCAGCAAATTATGCCAAAATTTAGTCTATGTAAGCTGAAAATATTTTAGAGAGAGTCACTGGAACAGTCAACAAGTGCTTCAGGTAGACCAGCTTGTGAAGAAGTTACTTCTTAAGTGAGAAAGGATTCCACATGTTTTATTATTCGAATAAAAGCAAAAATATGCATCGGGTGTTATGTTTCTTAATCTAATTCCCATCAACCAACCATCAGTTATAAAGTTGTTTTGCTTTTGAATGGGTAATAGTAACACCACTACAACAAAAAAAACTATGCTCATGAACACTCCCAACATGTTAATAAAGTAACCCCAAAAATCTAAAGTAATTGTGTTTTGAGGACTTAATTAGGTCTGTTAAATCTAAGCAACAACTTTTGAGATTCTTTGTACAGGAGGTACAAAATCAAATGATCTCAGGGCAATGCGCATATTCCCCCTTGCTTCAAAACGAACTCAAAGAAACCTCGCCAAGGACTCCAGAACTGCTGAATCGTGGTCAATAGTTATTCGTTTTTTGTTTTCCTTCTGTAATTTCATTGAACTATTTTTAATACGCAGACTAATTGATAGAGAAAGTGAGTGTGAAAAGTTTCCGAGCGCAAGGAGAAAATAAAAATCATAAATCATTAAGGTAGATGTTTTCCACAACTTTAGATTTAAATAATTAAAGACGTGTTTGTGGATCTCTGCTGACTATAAATCATGCAGCTGTGTTAAATCCCCAACCCACCTTCAAAACATTGGCAAAAACTGATGAAGTACACATTATTTATTATGTCTGAATATACAGACTCTAAATAATGACTGAACCTTTTTGGACACTGATGATCTGAAATGTGTTTGTTTGTTTGTTTGTCTGTTTGTTTGTTTGTTTGCTTATAGAAAAGAAAACAGCACATGTTGTTTCATGGCTATATGTCGTATTTGGTATAAAAAAAGGGTCTAAAACATAAATATATAAAATTATTTATTTTAATATATATATATATTTTTTTAAATTCAACTGTTAAAACAAGTAGGGTATTCAGTTTTTTTTATTTATTTTTTTTTTTTTTTATTCAATAGTCTGCTAGGAACTGAGAAAATTTCTTTTAAGTCGGATTTCAGATGTTGTTTCCTCATGGAATCATATACAGGGCATTTTATAAGCAGATGTTTGACCGAAAGTGTACATGTACAGTGTTTAAATTTTGAGGCAGTTTCTCCTTTGAGTAAAAAACGTCAGTCGCATGCTACCTATTCGGCTTCTTGTAAAGGTGACTTGTTCCTTTCAGGTTTCTGGTGTAGTTGATTAAGGAAAGTTATTGTTGGCTTCAAGTCTGATGGTGAAATTGATCTTCAGGGTATCTCTATAATATTTTTCTTGGTCGCTGAGTCTACCATCTCATTTCCTACTAGTCCAAATTGCCAAGAGACCCAGCAGAAGATGACGTGATAGTTGTTCGTGGTAGTATACAAAGATCGGGTGATTTGATCCCATGAATCCCATTGTTTCAAGACAGGCCTTTGAATTAGAAAAGATAATGTTGTTCCTTTGGGCAGATTTTTTCTATCCTTCTATCCAGTAACAAGGCGTATGCTTCTGCAGAAAAACTGTAAATATTATCTGGAAGGCAAATAACCTTTTGATCACTTCCAAAGATTGCAGCTGCAGTAACTTGAGTCTCTGACTTTCATCCATAAGTGAAAATTGGAGATTGGTTTGTGTATAAAGTTCTAATGTTGTAGTACAGCTGTTAGAAAAAGTTCTGATGTGTCTTTCTGAATCTTGCTACTTCAGTGTGAATTGAAATTTCTCCAAAAGTCCAGGGTGAGGTTTGTAGAAATCTCGTCTGCTTCAGTGTCTAATTTTTAATCTTCAATGAGTTAGCAAATGATTCGATGTGAATTCCAAATGGTTTTATAGACCTCTTTTTAAATATTTAGTTGCTTGTACCATGGTAAGAAAGTAGGACTGTAGGTTGGATTTGAGTGGTTTGCTTTCAGTTTAGTGGTATAATGGAGGCCCACTTTCCTCCTTCCCTCCACATATAGGCTGTCTATGGGAGTATATCCTGTGAGAGTATATCGTGTATAAACTTATGAGACCTGTGGAATTGGCACTACTTCTTGTTCCTGCCAGAAGTTTTATAATATTTAGTGTTTTCCTACATTTTCTGAAATGCGTTACAAAATATATTTTTATTGAGTTAAATATTAAACATTTTCTTACAGCACAATACATCAATATCTCACTTGTGTGTAACCTGACCAGGATAGAAAGAGTAAACTTGCTTACTATAGCTAGTCAGTCAGACAGACAGACAGACAGACAGCTACCTAAACATACAGGA
The DNA here is from genome assembly GCA_900490495.1 of Danionella dracula. Taxonomy (NCBI): domain Eukaryota; kingdom Metazoa; phylum Chordata; class Actinopteri; order Cypriniformes; family Danionidae; genus Danionella; species Danionella dracula. Next base: position 3,047,439 of record UELW01000378.1, on the reverse strand, counting down.
AAAAAGGAAAGCAAGATGCTGGTACAAAATTATACAAGATTAGTAAGGCTTATTTTGGCTCCTGGTTCCCCCTCCCACCTCAAGCATGCACTATTTCCATTAAAATAAACACATTAAAATTGTATGCACCTTAAGCTTATGGACAATAAAATATAGCAGTGTTAAGAGATCATAATTCACTTCTTGGTGTATAAAAACACTTATACAAACATTTAAAAACAACTGATCTTTGGTCACAATCAACTGCTGAGATGAGTTGGGGGCATGAACTCTAGTGCGTTTATCACTAAAAAGCTTCTATTTCTGCTTCTCGAGAGCATCAGCCACACCAAAAAGAAATCAGAAGATGACCTGTCTAAGTAAACAGTTCGCTGCTTGTTTACCCTCAAATTAGTGCTCTTTTCCCAATGAGAAAGAGTGTATTTCTCCAATGAGTGAGCAAATCTCTGGTTGACATCTCTGTGGTCTCACTTAGGACAACCATTTCTGGGACAATTAATTACCCAATGTGTTATTGTGTCAGTCCTATATAGAATAACTGTCCAGCCTTCAGTTGAATGACCCCCAGTAATTTTGTTTCCTAATAGTTTATCACCAAGTACATACCCGATCCTGGACCAGTCTGTGGGAATGTGCCCCTGATAAAAGCATTGCAGCAAACATGGTGAGCATGTGCTGTTGGACACGGCTGATGCCTGACTGCAGGCAACTGAGGATGCTGGGTAATCCCACCTTGTCAATCACACTCTGGAAGGCACCAGCAGACTGACGTGTGATTTTACATAGAGCCTGGAAGGGTAGGGGAAAATGATCTGTAACCTAATTATCGGTAATTATGAGCAAATCACTAAAAACAAAAAAAAAAAAAAAAAAAAACATTATCCTAATTTCTCACTTACAGATATAGCACTGACTCTGAGTGCATCCACGGTGGAGTGAGTGAACAGATACCATAGCACCGGTCCAACCTCTGCAGAGATGAAACCCTGAGCAGATACACACTCACGACTGCACACATTCTCAATGGTTTTAGCTGCCATGTGGTTCACCACCAGCTCCTCCTGAAAAACACAAATAGCCCAAAACCAATCAACTTTTTTTTCAAATTAAGCTTTTTTTTAAGTTTGCTATATACAATTAAATAATTACCATATAAATTAAAATGTTTACAATACAAATGTTCAGACTTGACTAACCTTGTTTTCTAGAGAATGTTTTACATATTAATATACTTATCTGAATTTTTACAAATTTTACACTGAAAAATAAAATGCTAAAAAGAAACGACCTAAAGCTTACATTACTAAAATAAAATTAGATAAAGAAGAGAAATTATTTTTATCTATCAAAAAACTTTAACAAGATACTGGAACTGAATACAATAAATTGAATGATTACACTAAATAATTGCTTATTTAAATTATCTAAAGGTTTTACAAATTTAGAAACAGAATTAAAAAATGATACAATTATTACAATGACTGACACTTAACAAAAAATAAAAATAAACTTTTTAACTTAAAAACGCATTGGACTGACGTCTTTTAAAAACAGCATTTTATCCCAGAAACATATTTTATTAATACCGTTAATCATATACTAGATCAATAATACTGCTCAACTTGCACTATGCTACTGTAAATATGATTGGAATTACTCACAGTACAGGCTACGTTTTAAACACTTTTCTTTATTACAGTTCCTTGTGTGATTATAAATCTATCCATACATCCACCATCTATTCATACAAATGTAAATGTTACAAACACTGTAAATGTGTACCTAAGATAAACTCTAAAAACTAAGAAATTGTAATTGAAAATTAAACTAATCGAAACAAAACCTAAACAAAGATAATGGAGAAAGAAAAATACTTTTACAATTCAACTACTTATAGTTTATATATGAATATAAATTAAAGATATTTATTTTTTTTATATTTATTCCATTATTTAAAAGGTAGAAAAAAATCTAAACAGAAATCTATGTGTAATCATTTGTACTTATCTATTCAAAATAAGGCAATCTTTGTATCCTAAAACAACTATTTTCAAGGTGCAGTAGACAAATTGAAATGCGTGATAGGTAGGTGAAAGCATGCATATTGCATTGCAGCAGTGCATAGTGCAACTGCGCCTCCAAGAAACACCCAACCTTTCCATTTGCTATTTTCCTCAACCCACGTCGTTTGTTGAAGCCTGCTAAAAGTTTAATTTCCAACAGCTACGGTTGCATAGAGAGACATGCTCAAGGACAGGAGTCCAGAACCATGAAAATACATTTCAACTAAAACTCTAGCCATCGTTATCTGTGAGCAATTCGCTACACTGTGAAATGTAAGGAAATTAGTTCACTCAGGTTTGAAGGCTGTTGAGGGACTGTTGGTTATGATGTAATGGCATGAAATTCATAAAGCTCTATGTGTCCCACTTACAAATGAATTTATGAATGGCTGTCTGAGTGTAATGCTTAAAGCAACAACTCGTCCTTTAGATTCCAAAAATTACATGAATACTGAGCAGTGATGTGTTTAGCTTTCAAGCTTAAGTGTGCTTATGTCAGTAAAGTGTTAATTTGGGATTAGTTGATTCGAAATTTGGAGGAGTTTTGTAAACTTGCACTTCAGAGTATCTGAATTGGATTTTTTCTGAATCAGATTTAATTTTTTACATGGTAGATGCTGATTTTTAAAGACATATTTTGCAACAACAGCAAACAGAGCATTATAAAAAAACATTTTTTTTAGTAAATTCCCTTCTTGGTTTCTGGTTTTAACCTTAAAATTTAATTTTGCTTCTAAATATATGGGATAGTGTTGTGGAGTGTTAAGCTTTAATGCATACTGGAAAGAAACCATCCAGCCGATGCACAGAGTCAGTGTCAGATATATTGTTCCTGAGTCAATGACAACTTTAACAATTTTTTTTAGACATATACATATTTTACCATGTGTTATCTTCCAAATATATTGTTTTATCGAGTATTATCTTCAATTTATCGATTAAAGCTTCAAGAATTCTCTATAAATTTCTCTCGCACAAGAAGCAAAAGTCTGTAATAACCTTACACCTTTTTTCTTTTCATTTTCAATTATATATATATATATATATAAATATAAAAAAAATATATATATATATATATATATATATATATATATATATATATTATGATTACTTTATTATTATTATAAAATATGATAGTCAATCAAACTTTAATAGAATAAAAATGGCAAAGTATAACAAAGCAACTAAAGTTATTGCCAATTATTACAGTAATGAGTTTCAACTTCAGTGTCTATCATATAAAATCCAAATGAACAAAACACATTTTTATGGGGTAACATTAGAAAGAGTGAACAATCTCAAGGGGATATAGACACTTTTGCAAGTCACTGTATCTGAGATCTTACATGATGAAATTGGAACAATGTTTGAAAAGTCTGACAAGCTACTGAACAAGTAGGAAAGGACTATTCAAAGGTGCTGCACATTGTGAGCCTGGATTTTCTTCTTGCTAGAGGAGGGTTAATATGAATCTGGAAGGCAATAAAGTAGAAAGAATTGAAAATCAGAATTTTCTGACGCAACACAAAACACCACAGCCCCAGCAGAGTCACTGGCCCCATGCTTTTCTTTATTTGTCTTCTTTTCTGTGGCTTTCTGCAGGAGTCTGGTGGTCTGGCTTCGTGAAGGCTTTAAGTAATGAACTAGAGCTGCCACTCGCTGGAACAGAGGGAATGACTGACAGCTGCTACAGGGCATGTCAAAAAGGCATTGAGAGTGAATCTAATATCCACCAGCCTAATATTTTTCAATTACAATTGAGATTCAACAGAACATATATGTCTATTTTAACTGAGTACTCAACTGAATAATTTATCTAGTCTACTGTGCCAAAAGATTCTAGCTCATCGTCATTCTTCCCTCAGTCTTGGACCTAACAAAGCTAGACTAAAACATGATGACTGTATAAAAAAAAACCTTCATTAGAAATATCCAAATATGGTATCAAAACTTCTGTTTGGCCTGAAATAAAATAAACATTGCCCACAATTATTACCCATGAAGCTTTCTCTGTCAATTTCTCATCATCAATGCATAATTAATTGTCTCATTATAAACAGAAAAAAATAGTTTGACAGGAAAAAAACTACCTTATGTCGCAATCCAAATACGTATACTGCACCATTAAAAAAATATAGTGTATAGTGTGTAAGAAGAGAGTGTGCACAATCTGGGATATAATAAATCATTATGCAGGAAGTGTGCAAAAACTTACCTCCTTCTATGCCATTCCTTCATTAAAAAAATTATACGAATATAAATAACAATCTCTATATAGTTATAATCTATTTCATTGCTTCTTTAAAATGAGTCATATTATAGAGAGGGCTCACTTGTTTAGGCCAAAGAGAAAACTCCTTCTGCCTGAGGGCAGTGAATTGTGAGTTCAGCCGTTTAAGTGTCCAATGATGTGCACTTTAAAATCTAGCCGGAAAAAGCAGACATCTGAGACTAGATCAGATATTTCATGTGTATATGTATGTATAGGTTTGGGACACACTATTTCTCATTTTGCACCCATATAAGTGTGGATGGTGTGCAGATTGGGATGCAGGGATGAACAATTTTCATCAACAAAATGCATCACTCCTGCTCACCTAGCAACAATATCACTAATTAACCCATGAGCACTTGAACCTGGATGATGTTCCCTGTTCATGACAGAAATGACCCCTGTGTTCTATTCTTGTCAGTCTTTGACGTTGTATGATGTTGTGAGTCAATTATACCAACCTGTGACCACTCTTTTACGGTGTTGTGTTAAAGAAAATAACTATGGTCACTTACTTTCTGTCATCCCATCACTGCATAGCATGTCAGTTAAATTGTGACATATTTTATGTGTCACAAAAAAATATAAAGATCTATTAATTCAAATGTAGAGTTTCATTCCATTAATTTTAATGACAACGATATTTTGTTGTTTAAGTTTTATTTATTATTTGGTTGACAGCTAAAACATTTTGATTTTCAATGCTATATAAAAAAAGAGACCCAACAAAATAATTTTAAAAGAAAAGTACCTTGTAAACATTCATATTGATTGAGGCAATGTGTTTTTCACCATATATATATATATATATATATATATATATATATATATATATATATATATATATATATATATATATATATATATATATATATATGGGGGAAAAACCATATATATGCCTCATTCATATTGATGAGGCAATGTGTTTTATTTATATATATATATATATATATATATATATATATATATATATATATATATATATATATATTATTTATATAATAAGCAACGATGCAATTTCCATTATTGACATCTCTGCACCAACATTCCATAAAACATAACAGTACCATGCATAACTATTTAAATTGTAAGTTCATCCAAAAGTAGCCTCTATTTGGTCCCATCTGAATAGCTGTTTTCTTATCTTAAACTTTTTGAAGAATGTAGAAAATAAAATTATATAAATAATTTGTTGTGCAGTGACTGAGGTACGTAATTCTTCATTTGTTGTCAATCTATTCACTTTACAATCGATTACCAAACCGTACAGCTTCTTTACAAAATATGCTCAGCCTGACTAACCACATTTGAAGCACGCAAAGATTTATTCCAGTATCTGTTTATATATAAACTTGCAACTGCCTCCCAAACCCACACAATGTCAGGCTTTCAGGGGCTACGAGGTGAGGACAGCTTCTCACCAGAGATCTGTCCTCCAATCTCTGCCTCACAAACGCACACACACCTCTGCTGAGCTTTTCCCAGATCCAGTCTTTGCCTCGGGCCATGCTCAAGCCAAACTTTACTGAGTTTATGTATTTCTCCCAAATTCTCCCTCGCAATATCAGCAATGTGTAACTCAATACGGTAACAGGTCAAACCTAAACTTGTCGGTGTTCATAAAAAAAAAAAGTCGATGCACACTTGAATAAAAACTGGAGATGGAGTGAGAAAAACTTTACCATCAAAAATGCCAGTGGAAATATGCAAGCCCTGTTCAAGAAACTAAACAAGACAGACAACAATAGATCTTTCAATGCACTAAATAATTATTTCTCCTATATTTGTGCGCTATAATTTGTTTGTGTAATTAACAAATAGTATAAGAAATGTAGTACTCCTTTCTCCAATTAAAATATCAACAAATAAATATTTGTCTAAGGCTGATTACAGTGGGTCTTAAGCTTTTTTTCTGAGCTTGTACATTATATGTAACTCATATCTGCCTAGTGTGTGAACGGAAGGCTGCACTATTGTGAGGCGTATGTGCACAGTACATGGCGTTGATTAAGACAGAAGCAAACATGGATTTGAAATTCTAGGCGATTGTGTTGCTTAATGTAAATTCATTGCTGATCTGAGCCACCATATTTGCAAGCAAATGATAAGAAAAAGGCCCTGTCCAGACATATCTGGTTAATTTGAAAATATGATTTTATTTATCTGTGGTTGTTTATTTATTTTTAAAAAATTGCAGCAGTCAAGAGGTCTTTATTTCTGGATTGTGTAGCTTTTTTTAACAAAACAAGGAGTGTGTGTCATTGGCAGAGCTCTGTTAGTTTACAAACACCAAAGTTCAGTTGAGGACATATACAATGCATGGTTACAGTTCATGACAAGTCATTTAGAGAACTGCATGCAAAACACACGCTGATCATTGCTCATTCGACACAAGCCAAGATTGTGCACCACAAGTTTGGGGGATAAAGCAAGAGTAAAGAACGGCAGGATAGTTTTCATATCATTGAGGATGTCGCTAATATCTTCGAGTGTGCTGATTAGCTCAAAAATTGCTTCTGATTGGTCAACAGAGCTTTGGGTATAGAAATGACTGACACCTGTTTGATTGGTATATTCTTACGTTGGACACAATTGTTGACATCGTCAGGTAGCGAAAAAATGGTCGGAGTTACAGGAAACTCAAGCTGCCATTTCTCAAAGGCATTTATGTGTTTTACACCATATGATCATAATTTTAAAGGTAAAACTTGCATCATTCCCACAATTTGAGTATCAGACTCAGGACTAGTGCTGTGGTACCAGAGTTCAACATTTGCACTCCACTCCCTTTTTCTATGGACTTGGTCTTGTCTCAGACTGTGTTTGAACATGGAATTGTCTTGGACTTGTTTCGTTTGGTCTCGGACTTGAACGGGGTACAATAATCCTACAATGTCAAGAAAAAAAAACAAACAAAGGCAAATCTATACTTGTGCATCAAGCCTACGAATCTCCCTTTGTGAAGAATGCATATTCACATAACCCCGCTGACCTATGGAATAAAATGAGGGTCAAAAGTTTGCGCACGCAAAACAAAGTTTTGAGAACGCGCAAATGGAAACAGAAACGCAAAAATAAATTTTAGGAAAGCAAAAGTAAAACGCAAATGCAAAAATACATTTTGAGAGATAAAAAGCAGTTTTGCAAACGCAAATGAAGAACTGCAAGTAAAAAATCAGCCAATCAACATTTGCAACACAAATTTTGATCTGCATTTGAGTTGACTTTTGCGTTTACGATTCAGTTTTTTGCTTGCGCTTTTTCTTTTTTCGCTTTTCTCTCTTCTGCCTGTGTCCACAGCAGCATTTTATCAAATGTATTGATAAAGCAGATAGATATTACACAATAAATATAAATATATATAAATATATATATATATATATATATATATATATATATATATATATATATATATATATATATATATATATATATATATATACATACATATATATATAAATATATTTATGAAAGCATTCTGAGTCTTTTTGTTTCTTTAATATTTTTTTAATAAAATACCGAAACAGGTTGCATATGGAGAGAAAAAAATATTTTGCGTCATTTTTGGGTGAGTCTATCACACGTTTATCTAATTTGTTTGCATGTTTGCCAGGGGTTTATAATTTTATTTTAATATTTTTTTTTATTTGGTAGCTTTATTTAGTTGCTCAAATGTGATTAGTGCTTCTAGTTATTTGCATCTTAAATCCAAATAAACAGGTACTTATTTTCAATCCTAGTCTGCTAAATTATGAAGTAATGTGGACGGAAGTTAAAAGGTAATTAAAATAAAGTTTGCAAAAAAAATTTCTAACTTTATTATTTATATAAACATCAAACAGAGAGATGCTTCCAGGATGGAAAATAAATGCACAAATTGTCTTTTGACATGTTCTAAGAATACATTGTACCATGGAATGAAATCATTCTGGTACTTATAATATCTGGTTCAAGTTGTACTTACTGAGCTTCAGCGACATAGTATAAGACTTCTAATAATGTTTCAGAGCATCCTTGACTCAGTACATGTAATGTAAACACTATCCAAAGAAGAGCTCTCCCTAAGGAAGAGGCATACAGACTCTAGCCTGATTTTAACTATTGAAACTGTAATTTTATTTATCTATAATGCATTGCTCACAGTATCTACTTGATGCATTTCAGGGATTAAATGGTGAGAATTTTGCAGTTAACAATGCACATTTGTAAAGCAACTCCGTTAAGGTTTACGAATTATGTTTTCTTAAAATAATAGACCTGAACTCTAAACAATCTAAACAAATATGCAAATCCAGCTGACTGACGAAAAAAAATTAACTATCATTGTTTGATTAGAGAATGCAATTTGTGCTCTGCATTTAACTCATCTCAATGTAAACAGCAGTGAACAAACACACCGTGAACACACACCTGGAGTATTGCTGTGGCACCCGGGGAGTAATCAGGAAACTGGTGCCTTGCTCAAGAGCACCACAGCTGTGGTTGTACAATTTTAACACTTAATATTTTTTTAATATATATATATATATATATATATAGATATATATATAGATATATAGATATATATATATAGATATATATATAGATATATATAGTATATATATATATATAGATATATATAGATATATATATTTATATATATATATATATATATATACTATATATATATATATATATATATATATATATATATATATATATATAGATATATATAGATATATATATTTATTTATTTTTGTTTTGTTATCTTAAAACATTTGCACAAAGACAAAACTATGTTCAAAATAAAATCTAAAGTAAACCTTTTTGAAAGTTTACTATAAACAATTTTCAAAAAAACTAAAAACATAAACTAACAGCACTGACAGAATCCAGGGCCAAAGCTACACAATCTTCCCAACCATCACCAGGATGACAGTCCCTTGGGTGATGCAAACCCACTGACTGTCCATGACCAATTTAGCATAGCATTTATTCTAAACTTGAAGAGAGATAGCAAGAGTGTGTCGGTTTATTTGCATCTAGAGCTGTTGAGTGTGTTTGATTATGGAGTGAAGGGGATCAGAGGCAAAAACACATTGATATAAACAACATCACTGAGATTGTGAGTCACAGAAGGGTCAGTGCGCTCTATAAAGAAGCATCATAGCCAGAGCTAATAGGGAGGGGATGGAATATGCACAGTGTGTGTGCGTGAGTAAGAGAGAGTGTGTGCATAATAAATATTTAATGGAAGAGTAGAGTGATGCCCAGTCGCAGCCCAAGGCTCTGCTACACGCCACTTACAGTGAGCACAACCCTTTCATCATCCTCGCACATGGAATTGCACATGCACACAAATGGCACACAGCTCTTCCAGCTGCAGTCTGACCTGAAAACCTGTCTGCATGCTGCTCTGCCTGTCTGTCTGAATTAGGAGCACTCTCACTCTCGATTGAGCACACAATATTCTCTGGCCTGCTCAGTCACTCTCATCTTCAATGTGTGTCTATTATGCACCTCCTCCCTTCCCCCCACCTTCTCTCATAGTCACCTCCTGGCCTTTTTCTCCTTCTCTGCCTCTAATTCCCAATCCCTCCCTCTTTCCTTCTCTCTCTCTTTCTCTGATGTCTTGTTTCCTGAGCTCAGCTCTCTCTGAATCAGCACAGGTTCTCAAGCAGGTCAGCACAGTCAGGCTTTACAATTACTGCTTACATCAGCCTCAAAACACACATGAACACAGCCTCGTCCCAATTCAATCACTTAAACAACATTTTACATGTTTTTTTAACAGTAACCATGTAAACTAATTGAGCTATATTTAATGAATTATAGAAAACAATTTGTCGACTGTAAAATGTGACAATTTCATTTTTAAGCATTTTAGTGATTCTGAAAGGTAATGCAACTATCTGAATTCTAAAGCATTCTAATTACAAATAAAACACTTTTGGATTTTGGTAATAAATTGCTTCTGAGCGCCTATGAATTTAAAGTCCTTACAATGAGAAAAGTTAATCAAAGATATGAATTGTGTTCAAACGCAAAGCCTTCTCAACAACACTTAATAGCTTCTTATGAACTACTCTGCACACTAGTATGAAAGCATGTAATATTGTGCAATTAATAAATACAAAGGTCCATTTTATTTTACTTCATTGTTTCCATAAAAAACAGGTAATTTAAAACTATTGTTTTTCTGTATGAAAGTTTGTGGCCAAACTGGTAACACACATGAAATGGCTCAAAACATAACATATCAATATTTTTAAAACCATAGACCCTGGGGTCTCCCAAAACTTTCCAGAGTGTACAATTTGCCAGGTTTTGGAATTCAAAACTCTGTACAATTTTAAAGATGACTGATCTCAGCACCTCAACAAACTTAATTCCCAATGTTGCAATAAAAAGAGGCACCAAAACAATGTTCTACCTCCTACCTAGTGATTCTAATCAATAGAACAATAGAACATATTCAAAATATATGTACGAGTTCATTGTTTTTTACTTGTTCAAGAGAAAACCATAAACTTTTACGTCTCCATTCTCATCTTATCTCTGCTTTCAGCCAATGCCATCCTCTAAAAACTTCTCATGTAACTATACTTTGTCACAACACATTGACAAAAGTAATGTTTTCAATTTTAGCAACATTGTAAAATACCTTATTTTGTTTCGTTACAAAGTTCCTTCAGTTGAACTTTTTCAACTAATGAATGCACAACGAGACATTTGAGGTAATTGGAAATTGAATGTGAGCGATACATATTAAAACGTTAAGAAAAGTTCTCATTTGTTGCAACCTTAGAGATGATGTGAACCACACTCGAAGGAGAGGTAAAGTGAGATGAAAACGCTTCATCCCAAATGGCAAAGCATCATTATATATGTTGGTTTCATTGTTAACACTTCAAATCCAAATACTATATACAACTATAGTCAGCAATATTACAATAGAATCTGAACAGTATTATCTAATGCCTAATGGCATAGCATTGTCATTTTATGAAAAATGCAGGGATTTGTTGTATTATTTTATTTAACCTACTCCAACTTCCAAGGCTACCATTTAGGCACATGGTATACTACAATTATACTTTAGCTAGTGAGCAATAAGAAGTAGTATTTTTGCAAACTATGCATTTAACCACGCAAACCAAAGCTCACTCGATATATGCCGATAACTCAATAAGTCAATGCCAAGCTCGAAATGTCAGTTTTTATCTGGATGTTATTGTCATTCGTTATTAGTTTATTTGTCACAGTAATAGTTTGTTGTGGTTTGTGATGAAATTTTTTTTGCACCACTCACTTTTTCGCTTTATTTTTTGTATGCCATTTTATTTTTACCATGGGATTTTTTGGGGGGGATTTAGCTGGCTTCCTAGCAAAGCATCTTTGTTTAAAAGCATAATTTACAAGGACATTTTTTTAAACCAATAACCCTACCATTGCTTATACAATTAAATTCAACTAGTTAACAAAACCTTTACATTATTACAAATGAAAACTTAACTGTACTGTTTTGATTTTACAAAGCAAGTAGTTTTTTTATTAACAGACACTTGAAAAGGTGGAGGCACAATTGCCTCCAAAAAAATTACAGAAAGGTACATTGGCTTTTTTTTTAACACATAAAACTATTTTTACAGTGCACATAAATTCTCAGCGAATTTGGAAAAAAAGTGTTATTGTATGCTTAGTAAGTTCACATGAATAAGGTACAATAATGACTTTCGCAAAATGTGTTAAAAAAAAAAATCACAATATTTGTTGATTGTAACAAGTGCTTGGTTCTCAAACGCAAAATTGATCTTGAATCTTCAATGAAAATGTTGCAAACTCCAGGAAGAACTTTTACCATCTGAGAGTAAAAGTTTGCCCACTTGCAAAAAAATGATGAGAAAAGCCTATAAATGTTGGGTCAGCAGAGGGGGAAGAGGACTAAAATTGGGTATAACTAGTGGAAGCCAAACATTTTGCCAATAGTTTGCTGCTGACAAGGCACAAAACAACAGAAGCTACTACAGAATCCAAAAGACAACTTTAATACCAAACATTTGACATTCTCATCCCAACAGAAATCTCTTTCAGGTCAGCAATCCAAGAGTTGGCAATACAGGATGCTTTAAAATTACTTATTAGTGACTTTTATGGGTAAACAGTGTATTTATTCAATCAGGAGTGGCTTGATTGCTATAGAGTAATATTTTGCAGTGTTTATCTGTACAAAATATACATTTTATTAGATATTTGCGCAAGTACAAATTCATAAATATTTTGAGAACAGGTTAAAAAAAAAAACCTGAAAACATATATCGTAGAGAAGAAGTATATCAGTATTGGGATTGATTTGAATCACGAGAGAGACTATGTGATAAATATACCCATAAAGTTGTTTTGGGACAAACAAATAAACCACACCAAGAATAATTTTAGTGGAGACAACTTCAGAGCAGTTTGGGTCACTAAATGAAGACTGATCTCGAAGCAGGTAATGAATTTCATCTTAGCTTAGCTGTTAGCAAAGTATTTTACTTTGATCATCACTTTTACTGATCATCTGTATCAATGGAAAGTGAATAATAATAATTATAATAGTAATAACTACAATAACAATAATCATCATCAGTACACCATCAGTACTGACATTTTTCCAGTTATTTAAAAGCGCACTTTAAAAGCCCTTGATGTGATAATACTCAAACGGTCTACTGAAAGCACTAAGTTAAGCTTCAGTTGCATTTTTTCATTGTAATGTTTCTCAAAATCACATTTTGGGGGCATATTTGAACCCTGCTATTTTACAGGTTGATAATCACATGAAAAACATTTATTCATTTTGCTTTTACAGAATCTTCCAAATAAATTACTAAGTTGCGAAGTTTGTAGGATATATGATGCTTTAAGTTAAGGAAAAGCTGTTTGCTTCCCCTAACTTTAGCACTAAAGTTGATAAGATCCCATGATTCTTCTGAACTGCCCTATCTGTGCCTGATTAAAAGCTAATATAATCATTCCGTTTTAAACTAGATAAAAAAAATGGTGTATATGCAAATGTGTTAAAACAGCTAAATGTTGCACATTTCATTTACTAGATGTAATGATTGTAATATAATGTTTTGACAGCTGTTTTGTTTAAGTAAAAATTATTATATGGGCATTGGATTTATTACCAAAGGCATTGTAATGTGCCCATCTATTACAAGTGTTTGGGGCAGGATGGTGAATTATCTCATCATACACCACTTGGCGTAGAAAATTCCATACATTTTTGTGACCATTTTACCTAAAGATAGAATGGTGTAAAGACATTTATTTTAGCATGGTTTAAATTCATCAAATCAATACCTTGCAAACAGTTTCTTGCATAGTATGTCCTTTTTAATCCAACTTCAGAGAGATGTTTTAACAGCCTCTTTTAGGGGAGGTTGATGACAAACTCCAGCAGGACCTTATTACTTCAATGCATCATCAAATAAACTCATCGTCCTTGCAAATGTTTAAAATAGCATCTCTAGTAAAAAACAACAACATTATAACTCTATCAAAGTACTTCCATTGAATAAGATGTTACATTTCTCAAACCAGCTGAACTTTTAACAAGTTATGTAGAGTATCTTTTTTACTCCAAATTCACAAATGTAACTAAATTTGTGTAGCAATGTTTGATAAAAATGTAGATTATTTTTTATAATATTTAAAAGTGAGAGTAATTCACATCAGATGTAGGTATTGAAAACTTTTTGTATTTGCAAGGTTAAAACAAGTGCAAGGGTGCAAGTCATGCAGAATTTTCTTTTTTCAAGAGATCTCTGTAAGAAATATGGACCACTGTGGTTAATTGCTACCAAGTCACGCGAAGGTGCTAATACGAGAGCATTTCTGCTGTAGGTGTCGGATTGTTTTTGTGTGACAGGACTGACTGACGAGTGAGAGTGATGCCTATAAGGGCTGGGGGAGGTTTGTTAACAGACAGTTCCCCCACCCTCATGCTCTCATTCACATACACACAGTTACACTTTTTTCTGTGAGGACAGTGTAGCAGTCTTACCCCTTCCCGAAGGCACCTCATTAACACGGTGTAGGCGGCAGCAGGAACGACCCACAATCCTCCTGGGCGCTCTTTCTTCTCTTCCTACAGGGGAAGGAGAGAGAGAGAGCATGGTTAAGTGAGAGAAAAATAGCAAACTATTATAAAGGCTCATTGGGGGAACAATTAAAGACCGCAAAACAGAGCCACCAGCATAATGAGGGTAAGTAAATAAACTCCTGTGAGGGTAAATAAGACGACAGACTCTGTAGCTCAGACAGGTACAGGAAACACAGCGATGATTGTGTCAATTAGTGAGAGAAGCGAGAAACACTGCAGAGCTACAACCTCCTCTCATTTCACATCTAAAGTTTGCGTTCTCCACAGCGCAGAGATTGATCTCGTGAGCAAGACCTTCATATGAGTCAAGGCCTGATTTAGTTTTCTGTTTAGATGCATTTGCTTTATTGAGTGCATGGCTCTGGCTGTGAGCAATAAATAAATGATTGTTAGACAGCCAGTACAAATCATTTTTTTCAGTATGTTAGACATGTATGATTAGATTCAAATGTAGGCTCAACTGTTAAAAATAAACTGTCATTTAAGACATCAATTAGTTTGGTACTTGAATATATTCAAAAACTCAAATCTGCTTTATTTTACCTTTTTAAATACATTTAAGTTACCGGTTTCTACCATGTCCTCAATTTGGCATTCATGAAAGACTCTGTATTGCTCACAATACAGCAAAAGTGAGGAAAAGCCATTAAATAGACCCAATCAAGCTCATGGTACCCCTTTCCCACCTCCACCCCCACCTCTTCGAAGCTAATGGAATCAATAAAAGCTACATGTACTTTTATTGACCGGTATATGACCCTGAAAAACACAGCCATTTCTGATACACACCTATTCAAGCCCAGCAAGGCTCGTTATCAGCAAACGTTGTTCTTTTACAGCTAATCATTACAGTGATCAGATGAATGACCAGGTGTCAACTGAGAATTTGCTATAGTGCAGTGGTTCTCAAACTGTGGTACGCATACCACTGGTGGTACTTGGATACCCCCTAGTGGTAGGCTAATGTCTGTTAGAGGTACGTGAAGGTCAATTCTGTTTGTGTTTATTCCTGTCTTTACTAACTTACTTAGTATATATCGTATATATCCACTAAGACAGAAATACCAATAAATATATCTCTGCAATGACTGTGAGTGCCAATGGATGACGAAATTAAACGAAACAAGAAGTTTCGCATCGCGCAAGTCCACGCGATGTCACAGCAGGTAAACCCCACACACTTCTGAAAAGCTCTGTTTGCATTTAGCCAAGCGATGTTGTGCATTATGTGCAGAGAAAAAGCAGCAAAAGAGTGAAACTTATGGCGGTTAAAAAACACTGTGTCAATGAGTGATGACATGGCTTACAACGTTAAAATACACTGATTGAGCTCATTTAAAACTTGTGTAAAATGAAACAATCAAACAGCAGATGTAAAAACCATTGTTTCTCTCTGAGCGTGTGCGTGAGTTTTGCGGAAGCTCTGTACAATCCGCAAGTTTGGTTCAATCATTCTCTAATGAAACATGCTGCAAATAAATTCTTTGCCTGTGTCTGTGATTCTTTGGTATGAAGGAGAAAGGGATATAAATTACATCCAATAAAAAGAAAAGGTGAAGATGTAACAGACTTATGAATCAGATTCTAGTTTCAGTCGGTCCAGGCACTCACTAATAACAGCACTCAGACAAATAGCGCCTGACTAAAATCCTAGCATTAATGCGACTCAGTATTAGGAGTTATTAACAATATCTATTTTATTCTCAACAATGATAATTTCCAAAATTGTGAACATAAATTTTTTTTTGTTTTGTTTTTTTATACGCATAACTTTACCTCACAGTTACTTGCTCTTTCGAGCAGAATTTTTTTGTTCTCCAGATTAGAAGAAATATTTAAAAGAGAAAGACGTCAAGAGAGAGGGGTGTTTTAATGAATATTATAAATATACATGTCATAAAATATAATATTGAACTGCACTTAACTATAGCTGAACAGTAGGGCCTATACCCTGGGGCAATACTGTGTGCATTTTATGTTTGTCGTACTTGGAGCTCCAAATTTTTTCTGAGGTGGCACTTAGTGAAAATTTTTTGAGAACCACTGCTACAGTGAAAAGAAAGTTAGAAAAGTGTCCTGAGGTAACACAACGGGTTTAATAACTTAAAACATTTCCTGGTTTTCTTCTTTTTTTCAGTTTGAAGTAGGTTCAAGGTTTCCAGTTTAGGGATCAGAAACCAGAATTAAAAATAAACCTGTTAAAACTCATGTTTTAACAGTTCAACAAATTTACTGGTATAATGGTTACAAAAAGCTTCTGGTATTACAGGCTATTCAAAGGCAAATATCCCTCTTTAACCTAAAACAGCAGTAATAATCTGCAAACAAATGTATTTAAGATCTGTCAAGCAGCGTCAAAAGAAACACCTAAATTACTTGAAATTTCAGCCAAAATGGTATAAAGACGACTTGTTTATTACTCGGTACAGTTTATGTAGATTTTTGGTGGTAATGTAATTCAATCTTTAGCTGATAGTAACAACAGAGTACAATAATCATCAAGCTGATCTCTTCATGCTGTAGCCATTCTGAATCGTCTGCAGGTAAGAGTGCAGGTGATTCATTTTATTTTCAGGAATGACTGTCTTTTTCTGACAAAGCATTTAGCAGTTTAATTCTTTTTTTACAAAGTAAATTGGCGGTGTTCTTCTGGTCTTTGATCTGCTTAAACAGCCCTTCTTTGTGCTAATTACATGCAGGTCACTGCAGTGCCAGACTGGTTGAATATGCAGAGGGGCAGAAATTCAAGTTATTGAAAATTTGCAAAAAAAGTATTGCAAAAAGCTGTAACCTCACTGAGCAGCTCTAAACTGTTTCGTTTTTTTTGTTAGTCCAGTGGTTGCCACACTGGGGTACAGTGCAGTCTGTAGAAGGGTACTTAAGAGTTGATGTACTGCTGATAGAAGAGCTTTCCCATTTTTCTTTATTATTATTGCTTATGCACCAGAATGGATGTTTTCCGTTTCACAATTCAAAGAATAATACAAAAATACTAAACTTGTCCATCCATTGATCTAAATCTGTTAATTTGATAATGTTTCCATAAGATTAACCTCACCTCCATCCCATATTTCTGTGGAAATGGCTGCAAGCTGTGGTGACTAAATGAGCACACAAGGCCTTCCGGTTCCTATTTATATAATGGTTAATATTATTATCCATCATAAGATATTTATAGTTTATAATACTATCATTAGAAAACGTAAAAGTAGAATTGTTGTTTAAAAAATCCTCCAATCTGTTATCTGGATCAGTATTTTTGTTCTATTGAAATGTTTTGTTTTAAGGGTCATTTATAGCAGGGTAAAGTGACAAAGGCTGATACTTTGAGTGAAGGAGTATGTGGCAACAAAAAGATACCAATTCTAGTCTCTTATTAGTTAAATTTAAAAGACACATGCATGCATGAACACTTCATTCATTAAAAAATAGCCACTTCAACACGGCTCTCTAGGAGTCTTATATTGCATCTAGTATTGCTAACATTAAGGTGCCTATTAGTGCTCGGTAAAAGGTTGTAGCTGGACTCCTGGATAACAAGCAAAAGAAGATGGTGGGGGTGGTGGCTGCATCCCCTTATTGTTGTACATAGTAAAAGTAATTTAAAAATAAATGGTCCATATACACCCATTTATTATAATATAAATAATAAATGGTCCATAAAGAAATACAGAGGAATAGTTAAAAAAAAAAAAAAAAAAAAAAAAATTTATTTTACAGTTCACGAACCCCTTTAAGAATGAACAACTGTAACCATTAAAAAGGTAAGTCATCTATGAACCATCTTTCTTTTGCTTAAAACTTAACAAAATGTTTGATTCGACCCCTCTGGTGCACTAAAGTAAACCATATTTAAATACCTGCACCTGTCCACGTTATTTCCCAAGCAAATAGGGCTAAAGTACAACAAGACCACACTACCTTGTCGTGCTAACATCAGATTTGAGAGAACAGAAGAAAAAAAACACAAGAATACGGTGCTATATGTTAATGAGCACCATCTCCATACTGTTAACAAACACTCAGTTACTCAGTATTGAAGTACTGAATTCCAAACCATTAGGACTTCATGAAAAAGTGAAGATAGGGATAGATGGAGCAGCTGGAGGTTCTTTTCTTCATGCAGCAAGATTCTCACTGGAGGACATCTTGACTAGGAATTACCTACTTTTAAGCAGTGGAGCTCAAAAAGGTATGCACATATCCCTGGCAGTACAGAAGAGGCCGTTCGAGGTTAGCAAGAGATGACAAGAGGAGCCTTAAAGGGTGCTTATTATGAAAAGTCAACTTTTGGGCACAAATATGAGTATGGAAGATGTGAATACTTCCCTGTTAGAGTTGTTACCATTAATTAGTAATCAGTAAAAGTAAAATAACATAATTCTGAGTTGTTTTCAGGACTAAACTCTCTCTGTTCATTCATTGCCCCAAAGTGACAGTTTTAAACAAGTTATTAAAAAAAAAAGATCTTAACTATTTTTTAGAAATGAAATCTCACTTAAAATTAGCCAAAAAATGTAAATCACTATGCCAAAAAGTCATAATAGGTGACAATACTACTATAGACAATATAATAAATAGACAATACTACTCACATGAACATTTAAAAATAAGACTATTTAGGCAGAGAGCTGACAGGACATGGATATAGTGATTGAGGAGATGGATTACAATTATATAATAAAAAGTTGTATTTACTAGCATCAAGTCGTTAAATCAAGTCAACCAT
Source organism: Danionella dracula (assembly GCA_900490495.1). Lineage (NCBI taxonomy): Eukaryota > Metazoa > Chordata > Actinopteri > Cypriniformes > Danionidae > Danionella > Danionella dracula. The sequence continues at coordinate 3,028,243 of UELW01000378.1, read as the reverse complement.
CTCTCTCTGTGGGTAGATGGGTTACCAGGCTAGATGGCATATACGGATGGAAAAGTTTTAGAAACACAGGTCCATGTCAAAATAGTAGAGTAGTAAAGTATTTGGAATATAGATCAAACTGTATTTTTTTTTACCGTTTACCTTTTTACAATTTCTGCCACAAAAAAATGAAATCATAGAACTGTAGCTGTAGCATGTTTTGCAAATTGAATCATTGGCTCAAATCTAATAGTGCAAAAGTAACATGAGAATTTTCATTTATGGATGTGGTACTTTTATGGCCTTGCCAACACTAGTTGCTAGTGACTTTAAACATGTCAATATAATTACAATAACTGGTGCTATGATTAAAAATATCCAAACAATGACTTTCGACGAAACATTTTACAGATTTTGACTTGTACTTTAGGAAGTTTAGCCAGATTTATTCCACACTATGTATTTTTGCCCAAACACACAAACTACATTTAGCTTAAAGTCAGTAATACCATCCAATAGGAAACAGTCAAAATGACAAACAAGAAATAAGACTTATTTTGAGGACAAGACAATTGAAATGTATTTGTGTGCTCAAAAATACCATGTTTTGCACTTTCGCTCTTGTGACTGTAATGTCACAAAAGCAACTTAAGCAACCAAAAATAACTTCCAACAAGGATTTTTATTAAAAAACTAAATAATCTCAAAAGTTATACAAGACCCTCCAGGCTGCATCTGTTATGTGCTGGCCCTCATGTCGAGGTTGATGAGGTCTGAGAGGTTGCATGAAACTCTCCTCATAACGGAGCTTTTTAAATGTCATGCAATACTCAGAGGATAAATACCGTCTGTAAGTCATGTATGAGAAGCAAACTGAGCTGTATAAAATTTAAGGCCATTGAACTTACAGATCCATTCTTGAGCGTGTCCCCCTGGAAACCACTGTAAAATATGTTCACTGATCGATAATTATATAATTAGAATAAACAGTCTGCCACTTTACCCTCTAAGGAAATTCCAACTTGCCTCAAACCCAAGTAAATATTACTAATGTTGTTATTTGTTTTCCTTAATGAGTAATGGTGTGACTTTATTTTTACTATTATAGACGTTTCATATTTTTTAACTTACACCATTATCATTCTCCATAGTATAAAAAAATCAAATGACATTAGTAGACAGATGATTGGCAATGACAAAATATGAATGGTAAATACAAAGGTTATGTGATTCTGTGAATTAATATAAAAGTTTCTGGAAAATTTAATCTCCTGTATACTGTATAGTACAAATTACTTGTAAACATTTCTTATTAATATTGTTTGTAGAGATTGCATACAAATCTTGCATAAAAGCACACAATCACGTAAAAGTACTAAAATACTGAATATGATTAAAAACGATATCCTAAACATTTGTAAGTGGTTGATGAAACTACTTGATAGTATGTCATATCAATCACTTTTAATAATTTCTTTTGCTGTACCTGAGTAGCAATGAGATAGAGCAGCTCTCCTAGAGGTGGAATTAAGCATTGCTTCAGTTTACTGTTTCTGAAGTTCTCTCTGATGAGTTCTGTGAACATGGACACAGCCTGAGAAGAAACCAAACACACAACATTTATATACAGAGTTAAGATTTTTTTTTTATCAACAATTGGAGAGTACATTTGAATGAAGGGAATGCAACAATTTCTCTATGAAATCAGAATGTTCCGACCTTTAATGGTTTAATTTTAGAATTAAAGATTCCAAGAATAACTTTCTGCTGCGAAGAAGTTTTAGAGAAATGTTTTAGTTTTTTTTTTTTTTTTTAAACCAAAGATATTACAGCAACATGATCTGACCATAGATGAGGGCACATTTTGGTTAATCAGTTTTTGATTGGGGGTTTCTGTACATTAGATGTTCAAGTTGCATTTATTGTAAGAACAAGCGATAGAAAACCTCCTTATAGCATCGAGCTATTTTTGACAAGCCATATGAAAACACACTTTTCAACAAACACACTGTATAATTGTACCCTTTGATACACACTTCTGCAAGTTATCTTCAATTATTTTTCTACAAAATACTTTCTAAACTTTCTTTTTGGACAATATACAGACTTTTGAGGCTCTATACTAAACACTGCAACTTAACTTTCTAAAAAGAGAAGGAGAGAATTGAAATTAAATTAGACTCGGACAAAGTACATTTTTTTATTTATAGTGTATGTTTGTTCCGATTTCCAAACCATTGTCCCACACAACTTTATTATGTATATGTCACCGTTTCAAACATTTTATCCCATCTATTGCTATTTTATACTCTACTGCTTGAAGATCCACATGCATTTGTCATTTGACAAACAAAACACACAAGCATATTTAAACCAGCTATTCAGGTATAAATCTTGGCAAGTTAATGATAGGTACCAAAAGTGAATCATAATTAATAGCTCAATGCCAATTCTAGTTTAGGGCAGTTCACATTTAAATGAGGACATCTGGTCGCCTATACTGGATGTTCAGTTAGTTATACATTGTTATTTTATATATATATATATATATATATATATATATATATATATATATATATATATATATATATATATATATATATATATATATATATATATATATATATAGTCACTGTTTAGAGCTCTGGCCTAGAGCATTACCATGTTATTATCTTGTGTATATGGGCCAGTCTCTCTCTGCAGTCATTCTCTCAGCAGGGTGCTATGCAAATGCACTGTGTAGCACGCTTGGCCTCGTGACTGTTAAAGTCTTATAAGTGATGACTTTGCAGGGAACAGATGTTGGCGGCTACGTTTGATGAGTGTTGGCAGCAAGAGATGCGCAATGATGATTCCCATTACACAGGAAGAAACAAACAAGAATAAGCTGTCATTCAGAAATTCATGCAAAGTATCTCCTGCTCCAGAATGTAAAATTATCTTCAGTAAACACACATTGATGCACACAAATTCACTTCTAGAGCTGCTATTATCCATCAAAACATACACATTCACATGATGAGCCATAACAGAATGCATTATCGTAAATATGCACATACTGCATGTCATCAGAAGTTTTAAGTTGAATACTAGAGGTATAGTTTGAGAAAAGCTTGAGCTGTGCAGGTCATTAGCTTAAATAATCCAGTTATGACATCATGGTTTCTATATTTTTATTCAGTAAGGCTAAGCCCTACCTGAAAAAGATTAAAAAAAAGTCAATAACACATGTTCCAGTCTCATTAAGATGAACAGAAGTTGTTCAATACTTCTACATACACTTTGTTTTATTGCATGTATATTTTAACGCTCCTAATGATTTTATTCTCTTCTACATTTATTGTGTATTATTTTATCTTGTTTAAAACTATTTTATTTGGACTTATCATAGCACTTTGTTTAATCCTAGTTCTTTATAATTAAAGATGAGGATACTGAGAGGTTAGGTGTAGACTTTAATCTATTTTAGAGATTGAGTGTTTTCTTACATTGAACTTAACCTCCAGAAATGTGATGTTTACATGTGTTCTGTATGTTATTAGTGTTGGCATTGGTAAAATAATTAACAATGTAAAAATAAAATAATTATACTTTAATTCAGACTACATGTGTTGACCCGCATGAACAAAATTTGGACTTGCAAACAAACACTTAACCAATACACTCATTGCTGTTTCCTCATTGAACCTATCTCTCAATAGCGTTAGCTCCATTAATACAGTCCATTAACCTGGCTGTAATCTGTACCAAATACGAAACTAAATTACCAATATTTTATTTATTTTTTTTGTCTTCAGCTTATTTTGGACATGAAGGTATTTTCACTATGAATAAAATAAAACACCTTCAAAACACTAGAGACTTGTGGGACACCTAGACAGACAGGTCAATGATATTCTGTTATCTCAACCAAGCACAATCAAAATAGTTTCTGCATGCTGTTTACTACAGGAGACAAAATCCACTCCTTTTAAGAACAGATAAAGTATGAATTACTTTTTTAAAGTTTACATTATGATTAAAACATATTTATGGCTATAAATAGTTATGGTATAGTTGTCAATTAATGTAATGTGACATGCCAGCGTAAACATTTTTCACCCCCCTCCTATTAATATGTGGTTATAAAATGCATTGCCTACATCATCTCTGTCTGCTGCAGATAGCGTAAAGTCCCAAATCCCTAGTATAAATCCTGCATAATGGAAAGAGAAATGGAATTGATCTAGTAGCTGTTTTACACCGCATGAAGAATTAAAAGTGAATAGAGAAATAAATTAGCATGCACTTAATTAAATAATTTGTCTGGAAGTAATCCAAGTCTGTTAAAACAAATGGAGAATAACCACACAGAGGACATGATGTGAAACCGATCAACAGACAAATCAATATTAGTCCACCAGACAAACACAAACAAACTTTGGGAACCAGAGAGAGAGAATCAAGGATACTTGGTTTCCCCTTCACTTTGCCAATCACTTGTGTGCCACTTAAAATTCAACTCTGAAATATTCAATCCCTCTGGCACAAGGCTCTGCAGATGGCAAAGTTTTTATTCAAATAGAGAATCTGGGTTTTAAAATGATTCTCTATTAAATATATATGGAGAAACCCACTACACTGACTCCCCAGGAAATCAAAACAATCAAATAAAAAACTGGTTAAAAAGAAAACGGTTCTACCCTGTGGAACCTTCTTCAGACACATGGCTGGGATTCTTAGCCAGGAGTAATCCGATTGGTCAAGGGGTATTCTATCAGCCACTTCTCTAAATTTAGGCTAGAAACATGGGGGATTGGTAGTGCCAAGGACAATGGTTAATTTAGCACTTCATTAGAAAAGAGCTTTATTTTCATGGTGAAGCTGACAGAGCAATGTGGAGAGAAATAAGTGAATATATCAACTAAAAAGATACTTTTCCAGCCAAAGTTCTTATTGTTCTAGATTTGTTTCTAATGACAAAGTTAAATTAAATTAAGGACTGCAGAAATCTACAGTTATAAAGCCATTATAACAAATCTTACAAATTAAAGTAAAAAAAAAAAAGTTAATTCCCAATAACATTAAAACAGAGTTATTCGTTTACAAAACCCTACACAACATTTCTATTTTTACAAGTTTACACTGTTACCAAGGTGACAAGTTAGCTTTAGTTTCATGTAGATGATGGATGCATTTGTGATCAACATTTTCATAAAATCAACCTATAAATCAATCAAATCATTGTTCAGAACACAACCAACCTCATTTTAACAAGAAATAGTTTTACTGATCTTATAAAATATTTAATCAAGGCTACAGTGACATTTTATCACAGTCTTTGGATTGGTCAGAGTATAAGTAAATTGAATATTGTCTCTCCCCTACTGTAAGTCCCTTTGGACAAAAGTGTCTGCCAAATGCATAAATGTAAATGTAACGTAAAATGTAAGTACAGTATCAATATAGAGACAAACTATTTATGGTTAGCCCAAAATTATAGAATGTGTGGCTCTCAATATAATTTCATTTAAAAGATAATTATTTAATTTAATTAATTGCATAAATTAACTCTACTTTTGGGGTTTCATATGGCTTTTCAAATGTGAATATTCTGTTTGAACATGATTCCTAAAAGACCTTTGCAAGGTGTTCAGACATGAATGTATGCATGAATATAGTGAACACCTTCAAAAACAATGGCTGAATAATATAGATGACATGATCAAAAGTGGACAACTCAAAACATGTGTTTGAGTATTCAGATTTTTTTTAAATCACTATCTCATAAAATGCAATGTTTATAAGAGGGCTTCTAGATTTCAATACTATATGGAATCTGGGCCTTTGGGAATTATGGAACATGAAAACTGTGAAGCATCCAGTATTAAGGATCTGCATTTGTTTTTCTGTTGAAATGCAACTCCTACTGTTGGAAATCATGCTATTTTCTAATGCATATCCTAACACTCACATGAGTCTTTCTACACAAGCTTCTGACTGTGTGTGCTCATGACCAATCTTAATTTTTTTTTTCCAATTTCAAAACCATCTGAAAGATTACAAGAGAATGACATCTACACTTTTGAGAAGGCACTCTAGAGTGCAGAAGCATCATAAGAAAGAAGCTCTGCATTTATTTGACTAAAAAGAAGCATTGACGAAAAAATCTCCATGACAGGATCGGCTGCTCAGAGAGAGCACCCCCCATTGAGCACTGCACACTTCTTCAATAGTGACCCGCTGAGTCCAAACGATCCCAAATGATGAGCAAACCGAGAAATCTGAAAAGTTTAAGCCTGTATTGTGTAAAGCACACAACAAATCAAGCTTTGCAAGACTTCGACAGGCGGCCATTTTGTGCCAGTGTCCAGATCGAGTCGGTAATGTGAAGTGATGCTGCGAAATTCTCCATGAAAAATGAAGCGGAGGCAGAATTAGTGAAATGGGAGACAAACTTGTTAAAGCAAGAGCTCGGGAAGAGTTTGATTTTGCTTTTAAATCTGCCTAAGCTTTGATGTGAAGTAAAAGCTTTTAGAATATTGTTTGCATGAGAGGTCTGTCCTCTTTCTATCCGGAAAGGCTGAGATGGATGTAATGCTAATTTGACTTGGCTTTCACCGAATTCAAGTGCTTTGGATATATGACCAACAAATGATTTATTGTTCATTATGCTTTCTCTCTGTAAAATCAGGGAATCAAGAAGCACAGCAATGCTACAGTGACACCTCCTGGTTCTAATCTGAAAAGTCAAATAAACTCAGTTGGTGTGTGCTCACCTCTGAAACAGGAACATCAGCTTTGAGTTCAGTGCAGTGTGAGGCCATCAGACCAATCACTCTCATAACTTTGCTCTTTCTAAAACACAAAAACAAACAAATACATGTTCTCAAGGTCAGTTCATCAGATTTCATAATTAACAAGAAAAAGAGTAAAACAGATAAAATAATGTAACTTCCTGATGTAGGTCTCATTTTGAAATGAATGTATTAATGATGAGCAGAAATGAATAATTTATATGTTTTAATCATTAAAATCACTTTTTTACCATTTTAATTATAATCTGGTTTTATGTTAAACTAATTAAAAAACATTTAATTTTTAATACATGTACTAAAATAAAATACTTTAGTATTTTTAGAATACTATATATTCACTGTCAATATTAAAATCATCCAAATGTCATCTGTATTTTGAGTGATTAATGCACTTTTGTAACACCAGTACTTGACCCTATTTTTGTACCTTTTATACATGTAGTGTTTCTTTTAAAACACTGTATTTCTCTGGGAATACCATATTGCAGCCTTTCTTAAACATAACAGTGAACCAGCTTTGTTTTCAGTGTCATTTAAAACTAAAAAGATTCTGTTCGTTGCTTGGTGAAGGGAGTTTGAGGTAAAGGCCGTAATGTTTCAAGGGACCAGTGAGATATACGTCTGTCACGGTTTCCACAGAGATATTTAACATCTCTGAATATTCGCAACTCCAAGTCTGGTCTTTATTGTCCTTTTTAAGTCTACTAGGATGATGCACATCTGTTGTCATAGTAATGAACTGTAGTCTTTTAAAAATACCAAAATGCTACATTACATTACAAACATTTTCTTAAACACTGGCAAAATGTAATTAACAAATACACCTCCCACACACCCTTGATGATTTGTAGCTCTGCTATGAACAATCAGTAAGTTAATACCATAACTAAAACACATGCAAAGCTCAATTAAGACCTCTAGTGGTAAAACCCTTCATATAAGAGCAACGAGATCTGATGGTTTCCCAAGCCAGAATGCATTTTTTTCTCTTCTTGGCAATAAACCTCAACTTAAACCTCAAATTAAATTTCGAGCTTCCGTTTCTTAAATTCCTACTTTGAAAAATATTCACAAAAGTCAACATATCTTACTTTGAACACTTGCCAAAAAAGAACTAGTAGGTCCACATATTCATTAGTAGATCTATTTAAACAACAGCATTTGCAAACTTGTAGTTTTCACTTAATTTGGTTTTTAAATTATGATTTTACCTAAAAAAAACATGTTTATAGTGTAAATGTTTGGTATCATTATTTTCAGCATAACTACAATTGAGTCAATGTAAATTTCTTTTGTAGACCACAAATAGTCAACAAACATCAAATCATATAAAATACAAATACGGTAGGGAATGCATTTGCAACTAGAGTTTGTTTAAAAATCAAATAAAAATATAACAACAATGTGATTGTACACAGTTTATTTTAAAAATGCAAAAAGCACCTGCGTCTCTGCAAAGCTTGCTGTTTTTAGCAGTAGAGTGTAGCAGAGTGCTGTTCTCAACAGGCTCTTAATCGCCACTCAAGGGCATAAAAACCTGTGACTACTTATGGTATGTTTGGGTATACTTTCTGTAAAAGAGCCAAACTATCAAACAGAAATGTATGCGTTGTCTTATTTTAAAGAAAACTGACCAATCCATGTGTAAGCCAAACATTTACAACCCTCCGATAGTGTGCTTGAGCTCAGCTGAATATCTGGATCTAGAGCTTCTCAGCATTAAAATAAATTAAAGTAACTATGGTTTGATCACATGCATTTTACAGCTCAAAAACTTTAGTTGGACCCAAAATGATTTTTTTACATTTGCAGTCTGCTTTGAACGACTATAAAACTTAGATAAAATAGGAGAGATATGCTCACAATCGATATATCTTAACTATGGATAGAGCTTGACTAATTTACAAACTGGATTGAGCACATTTGACAGAAATTCATAGGCAAGCTCTGTGCTGTAGTTTTTCTTGTTTTCTTTGCAATTTCATTTTAATTCAAATCATTTTGGCAAGGTGGACTCCTAATAATTAACCAGTAAGAAAACAGTAAGCAAAAAAACAATAATGAATGTGACAAGACAGTATAAACCTATTTTGATGTCTGTTAGGAAGCATTCAAACACAAATTTACCCTAAATTTATTGAGTAAAAAAAAAAATTATATATATATATATATATATATATATATATATATATATGTATGTATATATATATATATACACTAGTATATATTTTTACTAGTTTAATTTTCTAGAAGAATAAAATACCTCTTTACCAATTTTATTAACCATTTTTGCACAAGAGTCACATAGACTATCTAAACATTTATAATGACACCTGCAAAAACAGAAGTGATAGGATGACACTGTTTCTTACTACATTTCTTTGTTCTGAAGTTGTGTTCAGAAGCTAGCTATTTTGATAATGTTAACACAAGCTGCTGTAATAAAGTAAATCACTGAAACTTACATATCCCAGTTTGAAGCCTGTCGCATCTGCTGGACCAGCACTGGAAACTACGATAAACATATAGGATAGAATTGCTTAAAATTTCATTCCAAATAATCTTTGTAAATATCTTTGAGAGTTAATATTTAACTTCTTCAAGTGGGTTTATGGCATGCATTTCACAGCCATATAGTATAGAGACCGTCGCTGAGATCAATATAAGCACTGAGTGAGCTTATATTCCACTTTCCTTGTGGAAAGAAGATGAACTTTCTTGGGTAAAGTGAACTACAATACAACAAAGAAAAAACATTTGGGTTGTTAGGCTTTGTCTCTAATAACGAATGACCACTGTTTCTGATTAACTAATGAATTAATCAATATTTATAAAAAGCTTTTTTACTACATTTAAGCAGCTTCTCAAAGAAAAGGTCTTACGTGTATTTAACATAATTTAAAATAAATGTCATAATGACTAGTCGTATAGTAAATTAAAAGACTTACAATATATAGTACAACTGGGGTGGCAGATTAATATTAGGAAGCACGAAAGTATTATATAAGCCTTGTTTAACCTGATTGGCCCGATGTGTGAGACACATACAGTATTTCCATTCAGTTATTTTCATGATTTTATGTTTTGGAAGGGCAAAAGCAGGAGCACCCAGAGTAAAAACCCATGAACACAAGAGGAGATCATTAACTCCCAGAGGGAGACATCCCTCGGAAATGAGGAAGCGGGATTCCATATAACCACACAAGAGGAGCCAGTCTAAGCCAACCACCTTGCCACCTCAAACACAACTCAGATTTTCACAATCCGTATCTCAGAAGAGTCTTACCAGCTGTGAGTGAAGGAGGCGTGTGGCTGTCTCTCTGTTGTTGCAGACAGTGCACAGGTAACAGAGCAGGTTGAGTTTGACTCGTGGCACTATTGCATTGGCTGATCCGGCTCGATCTGCTGACTCCAGAACACGAGAAACCTGCTCTAAAAACTGAAACCAGTCTTCTGAGCTCAGGGTAGACAACCGCTCACCTGAGAGGGAATGAGAATGTTTTAAATAATTTCTTCTGCAGAAAAATAGCAATGTGCACTGTGTTTTTCCCCCATCAGTCGGTCACTATGACTTACGTCGGTGACTACTATGGGAAGCTCCTCTAGGAGCGCTCTACTCTCTCCACACTTTTTCAAAATGCCAATCAGCTTATGCTGGTCCAATGATCACATCGTCCTGAACAAAGCGAGCGCAAGCATGATGCTCTTCCTGTTTTCGCTGGAGACTACTCTCGAAACGCGAGCAACTCAGTAAAAGACAACCACAGAGAACAGTTGGATCATACCTTGTGTGGATTAGTTGGAGATCTGGTGAGTCAACGGCAACAACAAGGTTATATCCATAGGCGGGAACCGCTGAACGTCCCAGACTTCAAGTCTTTCACTGCCTTCCAACGACAAGCAAGACTTTTTAGTAGAGAACTTGTAGCGTGTTCCAAACATGTCCGACCGTGCTGTTGGATGCGGTGAATCGATCGCATTGACAGATAGCCACGATCATTGCCTCAGTTGTCTTGGGTGTAGACATTCTGAAGCAGTGATTGAGGGATCAGATTGTGTTGACTGCACAGTTCTATCCAGCAGCTAGGTTGGCATATTTTCAGGTCACCACCGGAGGCATTGTAGCCCCTATCTGCAAGGGTCGACGGGTGCATGTCTCCAGCGTCCAGGGGAGTCGAGCAGGGTCGCGCTCCCCTGGTTTGTCCGCTATCAGTCACAGTGAGTTATCGGATGATGCGCTGCTTGTATCTTCTGAAGATTCCTGTGTGCCTGATGATGCAATCTCCACTGCTGCATCGGAGAGAGATGGCCCATCTCCCGAAGGAGACGGTACATCGCTCTCCACCTTTGGGGGTATGGCTGGTTGTGCTGTGGAGGAGATGGCCAAATTGCTTACCTGGGCTGCCAGAGAAATTGGGTTGCAGGTGGCACTACCCCTTGCACCCGAAATCACAAGGCTGGAGATGTGGTTTGTGGGGTAGCGCCGATATGAAACCCCGCAGCCGCCACCAATCTTGTTCCTCCCAGAAGTGCATCGGGAACTGCCCCAAACATGGAAGGCACCTCAAAGCGAGGTTGGTCAGTCTCCCTGGAGCATAAATCGCCTAGAGCTATGTGCAGTGTTCCTAGCAGAAAAACACTTTAGGAGAATGCTGCAGGGACATCCTATGTTAGTCAGGATGGACAACACCTTGGTGGTGGCGTATATATTAATCGACAAGGAGGGATATGTTTACCCTGTTTGTCAGTTCCCTCCTGGGACTGGGACCATTGTCCTTAGAGGACTTCAAGGTCCTCCATTCGAGCCGCTTGAATCAGTAGAGCTTAAATTTCTGTCAATTTAGACAGCGCTCCTGGTCGCATTAGCCTCGATTAGGAGGGTGGGGGATCTGCAAGCACCCTCTGTCAACGAGACCTGCTTAAAGTTCGGACCTGGTGATACTCATGTTATTCTTTAGCCCAGTCTTGGATATGTGACCAAGGTTCCTATCATCCCCTTCAAAACTCTGGTAGTGAACCTCAAAGCTTTGCTCAGAGAGGAGGCATCACCAGCCTCAGCTCCCAATTGCCCAGTTCGAGCACTGAGGACCCGGAACCTTATAAGTTTTGATCAGTTCTTTGAATGCTTTGTAGGACAGGATAGCTAAGGCTGTCTCCAAACAGAGGTTGGCCCACTGGCTAATGGAGGCCATCTCTACCGCATACACAGCCTCCGATGTCCCTTGCCCCCTGCAGTTGAGAGCCCACTCTATCAGGGGTGTTGTGGCCTCCTGGGCACTGGCAAGAGGTACTCTGCTGGCAGAGATCTGCAAGGCTTCGGGTTGGTCGACACCAAGGAGAAGTAGAGTAAGCAGAGTATTCTTTTGTTCTGTCTATGTGTGTGCCCTCTATGAGGGACTACCGGCTGAATCTTTTATGACACTGGCGCGGGAGTGCCTAGCAGTTCCCCGAAAGACTATTGGGAACGGAGACTTATGTCCGCTAGCCACAACTATAAGGTCATGACCAAGTCTGGTTGCCTAAGGGAGAGTACAGCTACAGCTTCACAACAGGAAGAGCGTCACACTTGCGTCCGCTATGTATGGCACCGACATAAGTCTCTGTTACCTATTTGAAAGGTTACAAAAGTAACCATTACATTTGTCATTGCATACTTACACTGACTAAAGCATTACAGATTTGTAGTGTGTCTTTTAGATTTAGGAGTAAATGTTATTCATTAAATATTGTGATCTAAATTTTAATGCTACATCCTTTCCATAACCCTAAAACATTTAAGACATTGTTGCATAAACAAAATCTTTAATTTTACAAATTATTGTAAACATTTCAACTATAGGTAAATATGTCCATGCTCTACCTTTATGAATCTGTTTTGATTAGCATTTGCCTTTAGAAAATAGCATTATTATGATAATAACTTATCAAACCAAAGACGTAATGTATTCAGAAAAAGAAACCACAGATCTCTTTTATGTATTAAAATTTTGATTTACTTGACTTTTCATTAATTATGATCACAGTAAAACAAGTTTTGATTTTTAACAATTATTATTTCCTACTTTAAAGATACAATATTTTACTCCCATCAAAAATACTTATTGCATTTGTCCCGAATATAGGCAGATATATTCATAAAACCACATAATTTACAATTAAACACCTTGCAGTACCTCATTAAAATTCCTGTTAAAGGAGCCATTGTATAACAATACACCACATTATTTACCAGATAATCAAGAACCCCCTAAATTCTAAAATCAATTAAACAATGGTTGTATTAGATTACCTGAGTGTGCTGTGACGCACAGAGTTTTAGAGTCAAACCGAACTGGAGCAGTCTTTAAAACCTAAAAGCAGATCAAACACCAGCCATTAAAACAAAGCCTTGATTGAATTCACAAAGGTTCATACCACCTTTGGGTTATCCATGATGGGAGTCACTGAGAGGTCACTTTCAATGTACAACAGGGATTTAATCCATGCGTTCATGTCAATCTCCTCTTTGTCTATTATACTGGATTCCTGTGAAACATAAAATAAAGTAACTTGTATACATATATATCATAGTTTTCCGCAAATCCATTGCTCCAAAGTGCTTTACAGAAAGAAAGAAAAAAAATCAATAAAACCAACAATTAAATAAACTAATTAAAAAACACGTTAAAAGAAAAATGTTCGCAAACAAACCCTTAAAATGCCTGTGAATTAAAAAAATAGGTCTAATGTTAAAAAGAAAGGGGCAAGGCAGATCTCCCTTGGAAGCTCACTCCAGAGAAAAGGGGCAGCAACTGAAAAGGCAGCGTCAACTATAATTTTTAAGTACAGGGACTGGAGGGTTAGGATTAGGAATTCGTGCATATATTGAGGGGCTAGTCCAGTCAAGGCTGTAAAAAAAAAAAAAACTAAAAAAATGTATCTTGAACTGGATTTTATAGATAACAGACAGCATATTCAGTTTTATTTTTAATGTGCTAAAAAGATATAGTAAAGGCACAACAGCGAGCATTACATAGGTCTTATCAGAAAAAAGTCAGTACGAGATAGTATTCACTTTATACTGGCAATTTGTCAAACAGTTGTCAAAACAATTTATTGAAACAGTTGTCAAAAACTATTCCTGATGACCAAATTCACTTACATACTCATACTTAGATCAGTGTCAGAGAACACAAATGAGCATGTTTTATCAAGCCTTGGTTAAAATTGTAATACTTTGTTAATCCAATAGATGGTGATGTTGGTTAAGGTTTCTAAAGGTTCGTCTAATCACCTCCACAAGTCAAGCTTAACATATTATTTTTTGATTGTACAAAAAAGTTTCCACTTACTTTTTGTTGACATTAAAAAAGTAAAATACAGGTTTGTGTGTTTCTAAATGTGGACTTTTTAAATCTCTGGCCTGTTTTATTCCTCTGTAAGGAACTTTGAATTAACAGTGTGTGAAATGTGCGATACTAAAATCAAATAGCTTTACTTTGCCTATATTTAAATGAAGAAAAACCTTAACTTTGATTAAATTTAAAGTGTTAAATTTCCTACTCTTTTCCAGTACAAAAATGTCCAGAGCATAAACAATTTATATGAAAATGTAATCCATAAGTGAGTTTCCACTCACTTGAATTTCAGAGCAGCTCTCCTTCACCTCTCTTGTGGTGCTTGTCCTGGGAGTTGGTCTGGAGCTGTTTGATCAGAGACAAGTGAACAAAAAGTTAGCTTCAAATGCAGACAAGGAAAAGACAGTTAAGAAAGCTGAATATTTAAATGAAGAAACAGATGAAAAAGATGAGCTACCTGAGGAGGAAAATAGCCTCTCTGGCATCGATGTCCTGAGCAGACTTTGGTCTAAATTCAATCACATTCTCTGCGAAGCAAAAAAAATCTATTGAAAATAGATTTTAACAATGAAGTGCTGCATAAAAAGAAATCAATATAAGATTATGTTATTATCCGTGTAGAAAATGATTCAGTAGTGAGTTAAGCTACTTTTTTAGAGTACCATTTTAATCATGAAGAGCAAAATGGAAAGCTACATGCTAGATTACACAAGCTTTCTGCTCTGCTGTGCAGTGGTTTCACTATGATAATGCATGGTAGGGGAGCGGTATTAACGAGCAGCAGACTAATCCTTCAATGCACACATACAGAACACATGTGTGATTTAAAACAAAGCAGAAATATCATCTGTACTGCGAGGCAAACAGAACATGCGTGGTGTGGGCTCATGTGTACGTGCTTTGGGACCACACAGGCATAGAGTGAGAGTATTAATCGCAGAGGCTTCATAGCAGAGTAGGACGTGCTGGCTCTCATGTCATTGGTTACCTAATGTAAAAGACTTGCTGTTTTGGCAGGTGGGGTCAGCCAGGGCCGTCTGCTGCTCCTCAGCTGTCTGACTAGCTGCAGTGGCCAAATGTTGGCTGTAAGACAAAAAGATGGGCAAAAATCAATAGAAGCCAGTCAAACTCATTCATCATTTATGCTTCACATCTGACCCCCAAATTCAAGAGAATACATTGATTGAGTCATTGCCACATTACCTTAAGCTCAATAAGTATGAATTCTGACTTCTTTTAATGCTTTTAGAAACGCTGCTTAAAGAAAAACAAAAGGTCGACAGACTGGTGCCAATAATTGAAAGAAATGCAGTAAACGTAACAAATATGTCTATTAGTATAAACTATTTTAGATATTTAAGTGGGGCATTTCTCTAATGTTACATCTGGTTCTATAAGTTCTATAGAGGGTGGATTGTTATCCTTTTATCGTGTTTTGCAGTTTAATGACACATATTCCTACATAAAAAAATATCCTCTAAAATACTGTGATGCAAACAGAAATAGAAACTATCCATTTAAGCAAACATCTAATACAGTTGTATTAACTTTGAAAGGTGAACATTTTATACAGTATCCTGGCTTAGAATGCCCTTAAAAGTTTTATTAAATATTTTTTTAATTGACATCAAGTGAAATTATTTAGTTAATTAATTACATTAAATTAAAATGAATTAAATTGTGAAGCAATTGATAACTGACTGCACCTCTTTACAATCATCTCTCTCTTACATTACAAGATTTCATCCAATGGCTTCCAATCTGAACATAAAACCACATGACAGAATTTTTCACTTTAGAGTGAACCATTCCTAAAAAATAGATACATATGTGAAAAGTCTTTCACCCCAGACAAATATTTAAAATATTGGTCAGCAACAAGTGCTTAGTAGTGATCTATCAGGAAAACTGCATAAAAATAATATGACTATTAAATGTAAAATTATTTTCCAATCCATGAAGCACCAGTATCATTGAATTGCCTTTTACAACCACCATTTGTTGTCTTTTCTCGGGTGGAACAAAGGCTTATTGTGTGAGTCATACACAGGGAGTGAATGAAGTGTGCCATAGGCCTGTTTGCTCTCTGACTACAGCAATACTGGACTGTCAACATGATTATCTACGCATTTAGTCATACACAACTATTTTTTATAATAATTTTTTTATATATATTTATAAATACTTCAAGGGCAAACAAAATACTGAAGAATGATGACTTGGAATTTGAAGTATTGTGTTTTTATTACCTGTAAAAAACATGGCATTCCCCTTTTTTTTCTTAAAAAAAAAAAAACAGGAGTTAAAGAGAATTGTATCTCAACAATTATAGTAACTGTTCTGCTCCTGCACTTAAAACTGTAGCATTTAACTATAATTTGGGTCCCAATTTGGATATCATATGAGGTAATAAATACACACTCTTAAAACATCACAACAAATCCCTCAACAAATCAATCCTAGTTCAAAGAAACCCTTAGTATTGAGATTATTGACTTCTACCAGATTCCCAGTTTTCAGCGTTCTTCAGATTTCAGAATTTACAATTAAAAACTTTATCAAACAAAGGTTTGAGAGCATTTCTTGGATAATTAATTGAGACAGACTTGATTGCAAGTAAAATAAATATATCTCTATCGAGAGTTTAAATCTCATAAAAGTCTTATTTGTTCTAGGATGATTAAATGTTGACAGGATTGTTTTGTTTCTAAAATAACCACATAAAGTACTTTAAAAGATGTGTATCAAATATACCTGGAAATCATCAAGGCTTCCTCCTGTTGTGGTCCTTTATTGTTTGTCTCTGTGAATGTGTCCCTCCAAAATGGGTGAGATAACAATTGATCCCAGCTTAACCTACAGGTGACAGCAATTTAGGAAATGCATAGAGAAGTACTGAAGCCACAGTAGAATTGTAACGTGAAAGATTCAACTAAATGGAAGTAAACAATGCTTCAATTTTAGCCATAATGCAAGAAAATCCAATTATTGAACAATTCATTTGAATTGAAGTCTCTAACGTGATTATTTTGGTGTTACTCATTATTCACAGTCATATACTTAAGTACGTAAAAATAAAACATAAAAGTATTTCTTAAAATAAGGACATTTTATGACAAGAAAAAAAGGAGAACTGGGCATTACAAAAAAAACATCCTTGCTATAAACTGCATGGAAGTTTATGCAAGGTGAAAAATGACAACTCACTACATTCAAAAAAGTAAAAATTCTTAAATTACCTACTATTAAATATGCAGAAATCTGATTCTATAAAGTCTTTACTGTTGATCAAAGAGGACCTTACAAATCCCAATTTTACAGGGGTTAGAACAAAAAATGTGGTTTATTTGTGTCTGCGTATCTCTTATATAATGAACAAGAAAATACAGGAAGCACCATCCAAGGTTTTTTGATAGATGACAACACAATGCCCTCTGAAAATAATCTATCTGTAAACGATTTGACTTTGATGTCAAATTGAAAGCGCTCATCTCTAGCCTTCATTAATTGCTGCAAAGATTCAACTTGTGAGAAAGGGACATCTGATGTCTATGGTCACTTTACCGACCCATGAAGCAACAGTCTGTCTTAACGACACAAACTTTGTGAGGAACAATTTGGGGCAGAAGCTTCCCAAGTTAAGGCCGTAAGCTAGTCACCAATAAAAGCTAACCCTGCAGCAAATGCTGTGTATGTGAATCTCCACTCATAGAATAATCAAATAGACTGCTTACAGATGTAATCAACAACATTTACAGATGAGGTCCTCCTTTGTAGGTTTTGTATTTTTTGTTCAGAACTTAATTTTAAAATCTTGTTGATTGTTATTACTAAAATTTAAAAACTAAAAACATTCTGTACACTCCTTAAAATGCTGGGTTATTTTTTTTTACCAACCTGCTGGGTTGAGCATGTTGGGTAATTTTTTTTGGGTTACTTTTGACTTTGGCATCTTTAACCCAACCGCTGGGTTACAGTAAAAGTGACGGTTAAAATCACACCGACCTGGACCTGGGGACCACTACCAAGCATAACATTGACATTCACTCAATGGTTCTTTGGTAACACTTCCTTAAAAATATGGGCATTTTATGCGAGTTAAATTGTTAACAATTCACATTATGTCTAACGTTACTAATATGGCATGGCAAGGTGGCAGGAGGTCATGAAGCGTCTGAGACGCAAGCCTGTGGTCAGGGCATGTTGCGAAACGAGCATGGGTTCCGGGGCCACCCAGCCATTTTTAGAGTGTACATGAAATCTGAGTTTACGTTCAGGCTTTCAAAATTACCCTAAAGAATCAGATACATTTGTAGGAAATTAGCACCTCCAAAATAATAATATAGGCACCGCTGACTTTGCAATGCAACGTAGTTCCTAAAACTCAAACCAAACCGAAAGGTCTAATACTCAGTAAGGTAGATCTTGAAGATTCTACATTTTAAACATAAAATCTGATCAGAACAACAAACAAGACTGGAAAAACAACAACAATAGTAAACTCTTAGTTATAAAATATTAAGAATATGAAATAAAAACACTGCAATAATATTTGTATTGTTTTATTTGACAAAAACAGCTACCTGTACCGCAAAAATAAACCGTGTATAATGTTGCGAAGTGAGCTAAATTATTTTTAATTATTATTTTGATAAGTTTGTGATTGTATTTTCAGTCTAATTGAATCATTTTAATGAACGATCTTGTAAGAGATTGCATAGTGCAGCTTTTAGAAAATTCAGACAATGCAACAGTACCTCAACTCAGGGTCTTTCTGAAGTAAACCCATCACCAAATTCTCAAACTCTGGACTGGGCTGAGAGTTAGTTAGTTCTATTGAAAATGTAAAAAACACACATGCACATTTTAAATGTACCCCTATTTCAAGTAAGGCACAATTGCTCCAATAGTATTTTAAAGCCGAACTCTCAAACCTTTTTGTCTCAGCAATGGAAGATCTTCATTTAAAATGAGATCCACTATACCGGTCACACTGTCGGCAACAAATGGTGGTTTTCCTAGAATAAAAATAAAATACGTCACACATAAGAAAAATGGAATCACAATTAAATAGCATTTGGCAAAAAGCAAACTCTGATGAAAACATTCAACCTGTAAACATCTTGTATAGAATGCAGCCTAAAGCCCAGAGATCACTGCAAACATTAGCATCCGATCCTCTCAATACTTCAGGAGCACAATATACAGGAGAACCTGCCAGGGGCACATCAAACATTCAATAAGCCTGAAAGCACTAACTGAAGAGAAGTAAATTGATTTTGAATTGTGCAGGACAGATTAAAAAACATCCACAGGTCTTAATGAGCTGCATGGTCTGAAACCTATATCCCGTTATATCAGATTACATCCCCATAAATGCTTATGCATACCAATGTGACAGGGTGAGTATTTGAAAAAGCATGGAAATATAACCATCTGTACTGGTTTTCTACTTAAATAAGTTCCAACTTCAACACAATTCACTCAGTTTCAGTAGCCATCATTACTACCACAGAGTGTCAAAACAGAAGACAAACATTCTGTGAATGAAAGGCTAATTCTGTCAAAAACACGTTAAAAAGATCTTGTAGAGTTTTTTAGCCAACATTGAATTATAAATCGTAAAAATTAAACTACTAGTGGCCAAACAAGGTTATGTTTAAATAATATTGCTAATAATAATATATAATGATACATAAACGATAAAGGATTTTCAACTTATGATCATTAGCACTTTAAGAAAACATTTTCAAATTCTACTAAATGCTTTACGAATTTAGAAGATAAAACCCATAAACAGTATGCTGGTTTAAATGTTGCAAGTTATACAGCGCAAATAATTCCAAATTTAATTAGAGCAAAAAAAAAAGAACTTTATGCAGGGAACAGACATGCTATTGACCTTTAATTCTGTTCTTGATGTTCTGTGGAGGAATGATGTCTTTGGTTTCTCCAGCTGCAGTCTCATCTGCCTCTAAAAGAGTGAAAAAGTCCTCTAGACTCTCTCCTTGAGTTTTAGCCAGGCAGAGGTTTGAATACTTCAGAGTTCCAGGTCCATCCAACAAAATCTACAATACATAGGCAATAATACATAGGCAGACATTGGAAAGTTGTGTTGACAAGGGAAAAACCAAGACTTTGTTCATCTTCTGTTTGAAGCAAGCTGATAAGTAAACAAAATGCAGTACCATTTGAATACAATTTGTGTAAAAAGTGGTAAGCCATCACTATCTCTGACGAGAGGTAGAGGGGTCCAAGCAAGAGAACAAGGTGAACGTATAGTTGGAAGCGCAGGTTTCAAATGAAATTTGATTAACTGTTGCTCAATTCTCAATCATGGCCTTTCTCTTATAGAGGCTGGACAAAGGTTGGATAAGGTACATTTTCCCTAGGTGCTTTGCAAGAGAGGATCTTGAATGTGATATGGAGAGGCCATGTGGCCCCATTGTTGACATAGAAGAGACTGAGAATAAATAGTGATTTCTAGATTTTTTTACTTTTATACTTCACTGTAATAGATGGTACAGTATATTTTGTCACTTCTTATACTCCAATAGACTTGTACTGCATTTTATTTTACTTGTATTTCAGTTTCTGCTAAATTTGAAATAGTCAAAGAAAAAGAAAATGTCAAGGAAAAAGTGTAAAAAAAAAAAAACCTTGCTTTTGTTACATAATTTAAGTGTTTTGGCACGGATAGAGCCTTTTTCACAAAAAAAGGTGTAAATTTGACCATGAGTGCCACCGGCCTGTTTGTTAACCGTTTTGAAAATTTGGCGCTTGAGTCGATGGCTGCATTAATGCAATCAGGACAAACTAATGAAACTCAAGAGAAATTCTGACATGAGGCATAACTGATGCAGGACAGTCGTGATAAAAACAGTACACTGCAAAAAATGGCCGCATCAGAAATAGAAAATATTCTGAGATGTACCTATATGATCAAGATTAATTGTCTATATTCAGATTTTTGCAGCTTCATTGTATTTCAACTTTGCAGTGAATGGCAGAAGCAATGCATTGAAATTCACTAAACTAAAATATACATATTATATAGTAGGTCCTTATTTAGGGAATAAACTGTGTGTGTATATATATATATATATATATATATATATATATATATATATATATATATATATATATATATATATATATAGCGCTTAGTATGCAGGGGACTGTATACTATATTATAATGTAATGCATCCATGTACAGACAGTATCTCATAAAGTAACTTGATTTAGCTAATGGGTGTGATGAGCATACCTTTGCAGGTGTGAGGTCAGTTAAAATAATGCCAGAGTCGTGAATGTGCTTAAGACCTTTAACCAGGTCAGTAGAGAACTCCTGCACTACTTTCTCAGACAAACATTGATCTTGAGTGATTAGTGAATCCAGTGATCCACCTTAGGAGGAAAAGGACAAAAGTTAAGTCAAATAAAATAACCAGTTTTTTATGATACCTTCACAATCATGAAATACAATTGTTAAAATTGAAATAGTGTGCAACTTATTGTAAATCCATTTAAAGTTTTTGTTTTAATGTATTCCAGTTTTGAAACCAAGAAAGTCACCTGTGCACATCTCCACCACCATCCAAAGGTGATTGCTGGTCTCATACCATTCAAAGAAACCCACCACATTATCATGTTTAATATCATGTGCCAGTCTTACCTGCGAAAAGAACATATGTGAAACAACTGAATAAAGGTTTTTCATAACTGTTGAATAATAGAAAACAATAAGTCTTACATGGTTGGTTAATTCTGGTCGCTTAGATTTATCACTGCAGATGATGGCGACAAAATGAATGCTGCCTTTTCTCCTTCCCTTATAAACCACAGACCTTCTGCCTCTCCCTATCTCCTCATACAAAATAAAGTTCTCCATCTTTAGTGTTAATAAGTGTGAATATTAAAACTCAAAGATGTGTTTAATAAGATTTCAGTGTTATAATACAAGTCGACGTCAAGTTACGTTACCGCCACCTGCAGATAATTTAGAGAGCTTAAGGCTAAAGTTACAGCTCCTACAATTTCGTGACTGGATAATCGCCACAGAAACCTGATCACGAACAAGGTAAAACCGTAAATAACATGTTTAGATCATTCTGAGATGTTTTGTTAACTTGCTTCGAGTTTATTTAACTTAAAACTAGCTTAACGCGTCTTCTCGTGAGAACTTCCGTGCGGTGAACCAACTGACCAAACGGATACACACTTGAATGGCAAAACTTCTTCAGGAGAGGGGGAGTCGCTCTCCTTTAAACAATGACGAGGTTTCAGATACTCGTTTTGTAATGACTCCTGTTGAATTTTGGTCATATTTTTTATGTTACTCAATTGTATGTTTTACATATTAATGTAAATATAGCTACTCTTTCATTTTCAGTTTGCATTTAATTATTAATGTACTAGTCTCCCCCCTACAGTTGGACGATTCCAAGTTGCTAGGCTACAGAAGAGGACGCGAATTCTGGTGCGGTTGTTTTCTCTATGGGGATATTAAGGTAGCACAATTGTCTGTGTTTTTATGTGGAGATTAGAGTACTTTCAGTTTGTTATTGGATCCGTACCTTGGCGCAAATGTGTCTCAATCATTTAAAGTACTTTTTGATTTTCAAATACCTTTTGATCCGTAAAAGTGTGTTAATTTGTAAATATATGTCTTTGCATTCCTGGATGCGGTCAACAGCTGCAATATTCGCGTACATTTGCAGAGAAGGACTCTGTTTTTTTCCTTTGTTCTGATTGATGCACAGCTAAAACTGCCCTATCAAGTTACTTAAAATTAACAATTGAAATGCACTATATGTTAATGCCAAGATGCATTCTTTTTTTGCAAACAAAAAGTCGCTTGGTATTGTTTTAGAGGTGTCTTTTACTCTGTTTGATTTTCACCATCTTTCACTTTGTTTAAAATGTTAGTATAAAATTATTTATTCAGATATATTATGTATTTTGTGTGTCTACAATGATGTTGCCTGTCCTAACAGTATTCAGTATATGCAGATTGAAGGACTTCTAGGTTTAACAGCAACAGAGATAAATTCACTTGCTAGACAAATATGACCTCTTTTAGCTTTGCAATGCAGAATGAAGCTACACAGGTGTTTTAGTGAAAGTATGCTTTCCTTTGCGTTTCCAAAAATACAAAACAGCCAGCTGAGAGAGGGGTCCCCTATAGGTGCACAAAAATCATCAAAAACTTTATTAGTCATACATATATCAAAACCAATTTTTTCAACTTTTTGTACAACAAAACTTTTCTTTGGAAAACGTTGGTGAGTGGTAATTTTAACAATCTATCTATAACCTTAAAATGATGGAATAGGCATTACTAAAACAAATCTATGGTTTTAAATATGTATGTAAAACATAAGAATGTTAGTATTAATATTTATTTATGTTTAAGAGTGAAGCTAGCCTGACGCACATGGAGGACAGTATGTACCATAATTGATTAATTAAATACACCAGTAGTTAATTGAAGTAGTCATCCATTAATTAAATCTGGAAATTAAGTAATTCATTAATATAACGTGTGTGTAATTATGTGTGCCAGTAAATTGCCAACTACACTCACCATACTAACACTGTGTTTGAACCACTTTTACTTTCAAAATTGCCTTAATTCTACATGGCATTGATTCAACAAGATGCTGAAAATATTCTTTAGAAATGCTGGGCCATATTGATAGGATGGCATTTTGCAGTTGATGGAGATGTGTGGGATGCACATCCAAGACAAAAAGCTCCAGTTCTACCACATCCTAAAGATGCTCTATTGGGTTGAGTTCTGGTGACTGTGGGGGCCATTTAAGTACAGTGAAGTCATTGTCATGTTCAGAAAACCAATTTGAAATGATTTGAGCTTTGTGGCATGATGAATTATCCTGCTGGAAGTAGCTACCAGAGGATGGGTACATGGTGGTCATAAAGGTAATGCATGGTCAGAAACAATGCTCAGGTAGGCTGTGGCAATGAAACGATGCCCAATTGGTAATAAGGCATGATGGATCCATGTTCTCATTCTGTTTACGCCAAATTCTGACTCTACCAGTTGAATGTCTTAACAGAAATCGAGACTCATCAAACCAGGCAACATTTTCCCAGTCTTCAGCTGTCCAATTTTGGTGAGCTTGTGCAAATTGCAGCCTCTTTTTCCTATTTGAAGTGGAGATGAGTTGTACCCGGTGAGGTCTTCTGCTGTTGTAGCCCTTCCGTCTCAAGGTTGTGCGTTTTGTGGCTTCACAAATGCTTTGCTTCATACCTTGGTTGTAACGAGTGGTTATTTCAGAAGTTGCCCTTCTATAAGCTTGAATCTGTCAGCCCATTCTCCTTTGACCTCTAGCATCAACGAGGCATTTTTGTTCACATTACTGCCGCATACTTGATGTTTTTCCCTTTTCACACCATTCTTTGGTAACCCTAGAAATGGTTGTGCGTGAAAATCCCAGTAACTGAGCAGATTGTGAAATACTCAGACCGGCCCGTCTGGCACCAACAACCATGCCACAAAAAATTGCTTAAATCACCTTTCTTTCCCATTCTGACATTCAGTTTGGAGTTCAGGAGCAGGACTACACCCCTAAATGCACTGTAGCAATAATTAGGTGTTCCTAATAATCCTTCAGGTGAGTGTATAATTCATCATGTAGGTCTCGGACAGTTGTTAAAATGTAAAAATCTTGTCCAGAGCTACATATAGTCTATATTTTGAAATCCGGAAATAACTCATCCCTTCATTAATTTGAAGTGGAAATAAATAAACAAGTGTGTTAGTAATTAGTTAAAATGTAATTAATAATGAACTGTGTAATGAAATAAATCATTGATTTATTGAAAGAATAAATAAATAAATACATACATAAATAAATAAATGTGTCTTTAATTTATTAAATAGAAGATTGCGTAATTTAAATTGATGTCATTAATTAAATAATGAATGCATGGTCCTTTGTTGCATTAATTCATATTATCTTACCCATCAAAGTTGGAAGGGCAAATACTATTATCTGATTGGTCATTCTTCCGGTCAAGCCAAGGCTAATCAATTCCAGAAAATAGATTGTTGCATTGTCAGCAAAACATGTTCCAATATTGTATTGTTCATTTTTAATATTGTTTTTGATGCAATATGTAGCACACCATCATTAGAAACCAACTATAACTTATTATTATGACAGTTATTGTGACAGTTGGAAAACATCTTGCCCTAAGCTATCCACAGTTAACATTTTGAGTGTGGAAAAAAACTCAACTTTGAAATAATTAATGGCAAACTATATTAACCAATTATTGACGTAATCAATTATTTAATTGTGGCATGTCCTCTCCTCCGCTGAAGCAACTCCCCCAGCTGCATTGCCAAGAGCTTGTCTAAGCAGCTGCAGAACACAATCAACATGTGTCTGCTAACCTAAGTGACTCTGGCCAATCCTCAGAGAGCATTGAAGGTCAGCTGTTCATTTTGGGAGAGCCATCAGGTGCCAACTGCTCTAGAATCGATCTTCCAGTACTTAAATGGTCTTCGACGTGATTCCGATTGTAGGGCATTTCAGCAAATCTTACCACTATCTTTTGCTGTGTGTCTGGCGCTGCAGTTGGTTGCATACGGTACTGCAAATATTAACTCCTTAAGCAAGTGATCCTCCAGATAGGTTGTGCTATATATAGCCCCATATTCCTACTTTTAACATTTTTACGTTTTCTTTCTAATTCATGTCTAATATAGCGTAGTGTAATTAGTAATACGATTATGTTTCGCCTCACCTTTCTTTTACTTTCGACAGTAAATTATACATATTGTTATTTTTTCTATGTTTTATTGAACATTCTCCGAAGCATATCTTTCGATGTCGTCTGTTTAAAAAGAACTAAAAATTATCACACGGGTACAAATTGCAAATACTGCAAACTTCAGGGTTTTTTAATTCTGCGATCTCTGGGTTGAGAAAGTGTTGCAAAAGCTCAGCTGTGAGAACAGGAGTGACGTCACGATCGGGGAGGTTGAGTGAGCGAGGGAGAGCTAGAGCTAGCGAGAGAGAGAGAGAGAGAGAAAGAGCAGTGTCTGGGGTGAAGAGCTGTTGTAGCCTGTAGCGTGAAACACCGGCTTTTTTGGATGACGTTTTTAACAAAACATTTGGGAAACAACATATGAATGTCCTCCTCTCGTGAAGGGAAGCTGAGGGAAAGTACAGATGCTGGATTCCGCTGAAAAGCACACGAGCAAACTGATCTTGGGTCGCTGTACTACTTTCCATTCAACAGCACCATTGAAAGGAAGCAGCTCCGGGACCATTGTGCTCGGGTCAATAACGCCAGTTACGTCCTGAAAAAGTTAGGTAAAAACGGTTAAGCTTACTTAGAAGTAAGAAAACTTGAAAACTTGTCGTCGAGGACTTTTAAGCCAACTTAAATTACACCTGATCTGGAATATCCTCTCCAATATTTCTTCTAAAGAATACCATCAAATGGTAAGATATGCTATATTAACATCAAACTGAAGGGGTGTGTTCATAATTGTATACAATGTTGATATCTGGCTGTGTCCTAAATCTTCAAAGCTCTGTGCGTTGATGAACAATATCTGGTTTTATTTAAAACGTCAATTGGCTTTTGGATGGAAAGTTCAAGCGACATGATTGAATCCTCTTTAAGTGGTCTCATGTCTTCATTAGTTAAATTCTTAATGCAAACGTAAAATAAACAGACAGTGTGAAGAATCCTCCAGGAGCTCAATGAGAAAACAGCTTTCAAACAAGCGGAGGGAATGAGATCAAATGTCCAATTTGGAGACATTTTAAAGGGAGTATTCAGGCAGCCTTATCACAAATCACATCATTGAATTCATTATGATTCACTTTTTAACTTCTATCACGATTCTAATTTCCCACTTGAGGAACATCTCTCTTTTATCTCGTCTCCATGCACAGACTTAAGCAACCGACATTTGGTAAACTAACATTACAGCCCAATCAGATTATCAAGCATGATTGCATTTGTCTTGCTCAATTAATTCTCTCAAGAAATGATTTCAATCATGTTGGAGTGACTCAAGGTGAAATTGTGACCATAATTGACCTTTCAACTCTTGCAGGTGTGTCTATAGTTTTGACTTGTATCTTAGTTCAAATGTAATGACCTCTGAGATATTTACATCAGATTGTGCCAGTTTTTTTTATTTATTGGACGAGTTGTAAAGAATGTGTGAGTGCCTCTTTGCAGATGGAATAAAGTTCATAACCCTCTGGTCCCTCTATTTTGGTGATGATATCACACCAGTCATGTGGCCATCAAGAGGACTGTGTTACTGGCTGTGCTAAAATAAACATGAAACACACACGTAGAACCTCCTATAAAGTTTATTTATATATATATATATATATATATATATATATATATATATATATATATATATATATATATATATATGTATATATGTGTGTGTATGTATGTATATATATATTGTGAAATTGCAAGTATGCTCCCATTATGCTGTATTTTGGCATCGATGATGAATATAAAACTATGTGCATGCTTATTGTCCCATCAGGATGATCTTAATTCTGTTATCTTCCTATGCAAGGTGTGGGTTAAAACTGTTATGTGGGTCATTACATATTGAAGTAAATTTCATGTATGCACTCTACCTAAAACGTAACATTTATTTGCGAGAACACAACCTCACAATGCTAACAAACATAAAAGTCACACACAAATACAGAAGCCTGCTGCAAATAGTGTAATCTACAAAAGAAATATAAGGGACCCTAAAATGGAACAGAACATGGAAGTAGCTTAGTAAATAAAAATTTTGGCCTTTTGATTTTGATATTCTTGATATTTTGCACAATAATTCCCACTAAGTCATCACAGTTTGAAGTTGATTTATAACATTATGAACAGTGTTATTAGGAGCAAATTTCAGTATTTTTTTATGCACTTTAGTATTATAAAAACTTGTTGGTCTTGAATGATAGTTATATAATATATAAGAAGAGCCATTATTGCCTTTAATGATTGGATGGGAATTTGAACAGGAAGTGAAGTTGTGGGAAAAAGGGGGCAAAGACCTCAAGCTTGAGACTCAAGCTTGGGCCATCTATTTAAACATACTGCCATGCGACTGCTATAACATAAAGCAGGACTATATGTGATTCTTGCTCATTTCAATGCCATATAACCACTGACTACTGACAAATTAATGTAACATCAATTGTAGCATTAGCTACTGACATAGGTATTGCCAATTTAATGCATGAATCAGTTATTTATTTCTGCATGTTTGTTTTGCTAAAATGAGCACGTTTTCCTGACTTCAAAGCAAATGAGACGGTGTTTTTTTTTAATAAACGATAAAGATGTATTCATTCAACATGACTCGTACATGAGTCAACAAACAAGCAATGAACGCAGCATAGACCAGAGGCTTTCTTAAATGTGTGTTTGTTTAGTTTGGACAAAATACACGTTACCATGTAAAAAAAAAATGTTCTGCCAGTTGTCTACTTTTTTTAAGCCATGATTCCTAATGATTTCTGCTACCCATGTGTTTGGGCTACTCTCACTTTAAATGTTCTACAGTAGTATATGTTTCTCCACATTGGGTCGCATTTCAAGTTTACTTGCTTGTATTAAATGCCAAATTAAATAAAATGGTAAAATAAAAGTTTCAACATAGTTTTATAAACTTGTAAAGTGTTGAAAACACTTATCCTCCATAAAGTACAGAATAACGCAAATAATTATGGCATGATAAAATAATAAAAGGTATAAAATAATACCAAGTTTGTGTGTAACCATGTAGCCAAATCTCATGGGGTAGCAAATTTTGAAAGAACACTGGCATTTGATAACTGTGTATAAGTTAGTTTGTATGCGGAGCAAATGTTTGGATACTTGCAGATAATATTCTTTGCAAGCGATGTTATTTTTAATTCCTTAAATGAGGAGGGATATAATCTGTAATCTGTCAGACAGCTACCTTCTCTATATTTGCACTAGTTATCTGGTCTTTTGTGCTGTTTTTGCAGATCATATGGATTTAATGCTCCATTTGCTCAAGGCCCTTTGAGAGGTTAAAGGCCACAACCTTGAAATACTCTCAATTGCTTTCTCCTTAAAGTTTATCTATCGCTGAGTGTTTTCACAAAAGTCTAGAGTAGACCTTACATAGCTTTATAAGAAACTGCATTTTGTTTTTGTTTTTCAGCCAATTTTATGTACTAATTCCAATTTTTGAGAGCAAGACATTTATTAATTGTGCAAAGCAGCATGATGAAGGTAAAATGTAATGGTGACAGACCAGAAATCTACATTAATGGCAGTTTAGTTCAAGGCTTGATTTATTCTTTAAATCATTTTTTAAATAATTTGCTGATGTGTTTTTGGAAGCATCTGTTTTTTTACTTTTTATCATTACTATTTTTATGCTCCCTAAATGGTTGTTAAATCTATCAGTTTGCCTGAAAATGTTCTGCTTTATCAAAAAATCTTTTCCTTTGCATAGACTTATCATTTCCACTATCAGGGCACTATCTATGTTAGTAACGAAACACAGGATATTGGATTTAAGTGAGGATGTGCTAGTGTGATATATTTGTGTTTTTCTCTGCATGTTTGTTCACTGGATGCTAGTTTAGATTATTCTACAGCTTGTACAACTGCAAGTCAAATAGAGGAGCTAAAATACAGTTTTGTACTATTATTAGTGCTGTATTCCTGTTCTTTTTATTTTCGTTTTTTAGTTCTGCAGCTGTGTTAAAACTAGCTTCCTTTGAAACTATAAGGTTTCAACACTAATATTGAAGGTGTCAATATAAAACCCCACTTTTGTCTTCTTCCAAGAGCATTCTTTCATTGTCTTGCATGTGTTTGTGGGGGTTTACCAAGGGGCATCACATTAGTGAGGAACAATTTTACCTAATTATTATTTAATTTTTGATACTCTACATTGCTTTATCCTGTAACGTTTTCTGTAGACCAATCAACAGCCAGGCAGAGCAAGAAAGATGGGAAGTTTTCACCTCTCTCGCTTCTAATTGGCTATGTTAGTACCAATGATCATTCTCCTTGTGCTAAGGAAGCTTTAAGATGGTTTTAAAAATCTACTAATGGGTTTGAGTGAGTTTAATCAAAACTCACTATTTATTTGTTTATTGTTTTACTTATTTGTTGATTTTTCTATACTTATTGATGTCTTGGTAAACTGGCATGCATTGCTATTCATTTTAGATTCTCTAACTATGTTGTATAAAAAGAAAATAATCCTCTTTGAATTCTACGTTTCTATAATCTGACTTTTGAAAATTCAGTTTTCAAAGTATTGTCGTTGTTTAACATCGCATTTACATGACAAGATGTTTTTGTAAAGTTATTGTTTAGAAAACATGTTTTAACCTTTTTTCATTTAATTTGCTACTTGAAATGTAAAAACCTTAAAGATCAATATCGGTAAATTGGTTTGAAAGGTGATAGAATCTTAAAACTGACCAGCTTGGCCATAGAGAGTCCTTCAAACAAATCTATCTCTTCTAGGAACAAAGGGGGAGGGAGGAGGAGGAGGAGGGGGGAGGGAGGAGGAGGGGGGGGGGTCTAAAGGCCTAAGGTCAGGCTAAATATGCAGCAAATGTGAGGTTTGGTGTGTCTTTCAAATGAAAGAGAGTACAGAACAAAACTGATCCCAAACATTTGACTTTGAGTAGTCATTAATTGAATGCTTTCAGTTCTGTATGACATTTTCTATAATTTTTTATCACCCATAGACAAGCTTAAGAGAGCAGAGTTATATTAATAGCTAATAAATGATTTGACAGGCCAAAGAGAAAACTTCTGAACAAACCAATACGCTGTTTAGGCAAGTTCTTACCAAAAGTTTCTTACAGGGGTCTCCTAGCAACTGTAATCCAATCAAAATATTTACTGTAAAGCACCAAGGCCCCTGCTGGATGATCTTTTCCTTTTTAAATAACAAAAATAAGCTCAATTCAAGCTTTCTAAAGAGCAGCTTATGGTGTTTCTATGCACTTCTTGCCCAATGAGAGCATCATGCTGAAATTTGCCCAACTCCCTCTCTCTCTCTCTCACACACACACACACACACACGCACACACGCACACACAAACACTCTCCTAACAAAAGGTTGAATTTTGCAAATGTTTTCCACATCATTTGCTTGTTGGGGCAGCAAGTCTTGCTGAGTTTTGAAAGGGACAAGTTGAATTTTCACTGTTAGAGTAACTAATGATAAAATGATAGCTCAGGACGATTGAAGAATATATAAAAAATTGTTAAGTCATTACTTTTTAACTTGCTTTTGAATTCAACTTCTCTAAAATCAGTGTGTAAAAATGTAGAAGTTTGTCTGTTATATATGTCAATTTTTTTTTTTTTTAAAGAAACAAATCTCTTTGTCCTGTACCTTTCTTAACTTCAATGCAATTGAATGCATCTTGTTTGTGATGGTTAATGAGCACCAAGAAGTGAATAGTTGTGTTTATATTTTTGTATTATGGTGTTCTTCTTTATGTTCTTTGTCTGTGGAGGACGAGGGTTTACCCTGCTTGGGCCTCCTCAAAACCCACTGCATTTAAAGGTTGTTCCAGAAAGAGAAAGTGTTCTGTTAAGCGGTAGTTTAAGGAACTCTCTACTTAAAGGAATAATACAACTATTAATGACAAGTTCCCTCTCAAGTAATTTCACATTTTAAATGTATTCCTCTCTGCTGAACTCCAAATAGTATAGTATTTTGGTAACATTGATGCATGATTTTGAATGTCTAGTTTCATCCAATGCATATTTTCCATAACCTCTTCATTTTTTCTTTCTTTTTTTCAGTTTAATTGTTTGGTAAACTGTTACTTTTTTGTAAATGAACACTTTCATGGAGAACTCTTGCTACACAAACCAATTTTGTAAGATACTTTTCATTTTAGAGACATGAATTGGTTTAGAGCAGAATTGATTATTATTATTATTTAACTTGCACACACACGCACACACACCTGGTTGAAGCATTGATTGTGTTCTGGGATGCTCTTTGTTAAATGTTGAGTGTCTATTTTTAATAGACTTCTTTGTCATTTAAATGGCCTGCATCTCTTGTGTTAATTGGTTGAAAGGAAGTTTATAGCTTCAAATGTCCCTTCAGAACATGAGACGGATCTGTGCAGCTACATGGGGTCGTAGAATGATGTTGAATGAAGATAATATAATGGATCCACCTCCAGGGAGCTGCGGTGAATTCAATACCTATGCGGTAGCTGAATATCCTATGACCATGGAAAGATCTCAACATGTTTCCTAAAACATTTAACAGTTTTTAATAATTATTAAATTCATTTGTATTTGTAAATAAATACTTCAGATGGGCCAAACAAACGTGATGCATGTTTTTACTGGGTTTATAGTGGAATTTCCCTCCCTCAGGGGAGGTAACTGTTGGAAAGTAAACAATATCGATAAATAAAAATATTCTTTATTTTTTTGTATTTTTATTTGCACAGTAGTCAATTAGTATAAAACATAAGGCCAGGAAATTATGGATACTTTTGCAAACTTTTTTATTGAAATTAAAATGAAACTCCTAAATGTATCAGCATTTGTAAAAATAAATAAAAAACAAAACAAAACAAAAACAACAAGCTTATATTATTTTGGACAACTGAGTGAATGATTGTGGGTGTCTCAACATTCTGTGCTTTGAACGGTGAAGAACCCAGTCCAGTAGATAGGAAGTCCCTGCCTTCTCTGCATTGTGTTTTTATCCTGTGCCTTTGAATAGTGAAATCAGCCAAACCGCAAGGTGGCCTGGACTCATTGTTTAGTACATAATGCAACAGCAATCTGGTTAGGAAATGTCAGGAGAGGAGGGTCAGTACAGTCTATATATAATAGAGGAACTTTATTTTAAACCTATATAACTATAAATGATAATTTCCTTGTTTCCTTGTATTTTTTGTAAAACTAAAATAAATTTAACAAGTTATCAATTTAATTGGCTATTAAAATGGTAAATTATATATATATATATATATATATATATATATATATATATATATATATATATATATATATATATATATATATATATATATATATATATATACTATATATATATAGTATATATTTTCATTGTTTTTTTTTTAAACATTTCTTTCTAGAAAGAATTCAGAAAATCCAGCTTCAGAAAAAGTGTGATGGAAAAAATATTTGCCAGAGTTTCATTTTTGTTTTATGAAATGTGCTGTCTTAATTTTTCAAGACATTAAAAGTTTAATAATCTGACTACACAACTGGGCTGTAAGGAAGACCATGTGTAATTATCTCAAGGTCATTTCATAGGTTCTTGGGTTTGTGAGGGATTCCATGAAGTCTTTGTCATCAGCATGATTAGGCAATGTCTCTTTGTACAAGTGTAATCGCTTGGAGACAGCGTTTTATGGTCTGAATGGAGCGGATTTAGCTTTGATACGAACAAGCTGAATCTTGTAGCTCGGGGCACAAAAATAGTTTAGTCATAGTTCCTGTTCTTGCTAAACATTTGTTTTTAAGGTGAGGGCAGTTTGTTTAAGTTTTGGTGCAACTGCTGGGATTCATGCTCTTACATGTGGATGTGTACATATGTGTGATTTATTTTATCGCCACATTGTTGATGGGGAGAACAATGAGATATCTCTATTAAATTTAAGATCTGAGAATATGTAAAATGTTTGTTAATGTTTTATTATGACATTATAAGATTATCACTTGGCAATTTAGTTGCATATCGTTTTAAACAATAGTATAAGGCATGGGTGTCAAACTCAATTCCTAGAGGGCCGCAGACCCTGCAGGTTTTTGTTCCAACCCTGTTTCAGGAGACACACAAATAGCTTCAAACAAACCCAGAGGAGCTCAATTAGTGGAATCAGGTGTGTTCAGTTAAGGTTGCAGCAGAACTGTGCAGGGCTGTGGCCCTCCAGGAATTGAGTTTGACACCCCTGGGTTAAGGTTTGGTTAAGCATTATGTTTTAATTAGTTTAGTAATAACCTTTTTGAAAGTTTAATAACTTTACATTATTAATTTAAATGTACAATTCACAAGATGCCATTAACCAATAAAATAAGTCTTTAATTTGTTTTTTGTTTTTTTAATGCTCCATCACTGTTTTTATCTCTACTTTTCTCGATCTTGGATCAACCTTTCATCTGCTGAGCACAAAGTGATATGTTTTTAGGAGTACCTCTTTTTAGTTTAGTTTTAGTACAATTTTCTGTTTCTCATAAACATTTTGAACTTGTTGATAGACAGTCATTTTTGAAGACATTTTTTCATTAAACATGCAGACAGTCCTAATGCTTTTAGTCTGTTATGTGATTGGTAGGTGGCTGAATGACTGATCTCAATTCAGCAGTAAATCACTGTACTAATTGAATGGCACTGAGAGTAGGAAACGTTTTAGGATTTTAGCCTCCATTAGCTAAATGAATCTCTATTGCTTTCATTGACCTCCTGGAAGCTTCTGCGGCATTACTGGG
The DNA here is from genome assembly GCA_900490495.1 of Danionella dracula. Lineage (NCBI taxonomy): Eukaryota > Metazoa > Chordata > Actinopteri > Cypriniformes > Danionidae > Danionella > Danionella dracula. The sequence continues at coordinate 2,993,607 of UELW01000378.1, read as the reverse complement.
TGTCATGTGGTCATATTCAATCAATTCATTCATCCTGTGACTAGAAATGATTGTTAAACACAATTTGTTTAAATATACGCATGACATAAGGGTAAAAAAAGTTACAATTGTAAATATATTGCTTCTAAAACATTCACCAAACAAACATGTATAACAACTTCTCTGTGTAATGCTGTCTGATTCACATTTCTAATTAAATCACACTGCTCTCAGAGGAAATCAGTCTGAAAGGTTACAAGAGTCGAGAACAGAGAGAGGCCTTTGTTTTTAGAACTCTCAATATCACAAAGAAGTCTGTCTTTAATGCCATTTCTTTTGAGTAACACATTTCAATTTAGATTTAGGCAATTATGCTTTACCTTTGGTGCATTTTTTTAAAGTTATATATTGATTGGATTTAATGTACTGCTTGTTTATTTTATGCACCTTCTGTATAGTTAATGCATAATAAATGTTTTCAATTTCTACAGTCCCTCCTTATTTTTTTTAAGGTAAAAAAGTACAAAGATTAGCATCCATTGAATAAAATATGGACAAACGAGTGAGTTGAAGCATAACTTCATTATCAACAATTAACCTTCTAGATTCTTTGTTTGAGACCAAGAATCATGATAAGGGTAAAACCTTTCACAAATAAATTATGTAGTCAGACGATATACACATTTTTGTGTATTATTGAAATCCTTTAAGCATTGTTGTGATTGGAATGTGACTTTGAGCCAAACAGTGAAAAAGGCAGGTACATTAGAGAGAGTATTGGTTTATTGTCTCTTTCTGTCTGTCATATTTAGCAGAAGGGTGTATTAAACCTCAATTTGAGCTGACCAGGAGGGTCGGAAATGCACATTTTTCCTTTTCATTAGTATTTGTTATCGTTTAATGCAGGCAAAACAATGTGGTAACCTCCTGTATGAAGATTATGCCACATTGAAATGCATTTATACTTAGACTTTTTTCATCAATGTCCTGTGAAAGTTTATTTGCACAAAATTAAATACACACCATTGTACACTTGGTGTATAAATACACTTGCCATTGATCATCACATGCAGCCCATCGTCATTTGCTGAAATTTCAATGTTCGAGTTGTTATTGTTATTTGGACTGCACTATAACACTGGAAGGATTACGTTGACAAATGAAATGGTCAGTTTCCCTTTCCTTGTTCCTGACAGATGAGGACAAAAATGAGTTCACATATGCCAGATTATGCTCCACTCCTAAATAGATGGTTGAGTTGTAAAACTTGACAAGTTTGGTTTTTTGTTTATGAAAGTTTAATTTAAAAAATTAACGTACATTTTTCAATGGCAGAAAAAGCTGAGTAACTTTCCTGACTTTTTTTTCAGACCCGCTCATTAAGAGATGAACCATATTTGCTGACAGAGTTCAATCATTGAAAGGTTCTCTCTGGGTACTGCTCTATGGCTACTGGGCTTGAGCAGTGAAATCAGCCAAGCTGGACGCCGCAGTATCATTCCCCACCACTGCCAAAGCCTCTGCCCTGCCCACCCTCCTCTGCCCACTTCAAAGACATACCCACCAACATTTAAAGCCCTGCACCACCACTCCAGCCCAGCAGGAGGAGCAGTATGTGAGCGAAGCTACTGCATTTGAGGATCTAAAGATCAGCCGAGATGCAGAAACCATCACAGGTATGCCTTTAAACCAACACATTTCGCTGAGATGCTAGAGCTGCTGAATCACAAACTTGCATGTATGAGCTCATTAGTGTCTAATTAACATTGCATGACAATTTACATTGCATGTAAACATGTCCAGGGGTTTTATTACTTTTTAGATTAGATCAAATGAATGTGACAATGTGATCTTAAATGGGTCTTAAATCAAATATTTGTGTGTTTTTTTTTGTTTAATTAATTTTAAGCATTGCCACTTCACAAAAATTGAAGCTTTACTCTCCACCAACGTGATAGCTGTGCACACTTTGTTTACCTTATCTCACATGTTCCTTTTGCTCTGTGCACAACATTGTTTTTAGCTCAATTTATCAACTTATCCAACCCACACAGCAATTTAAAAATTGTCTCTCCCCATCTTTACCTCGCAAGCAAAGGTTAAATTGAAATTATCTGTTATATTTATATAGACACTAAACAATACTGTACACGTTTAGTAAGGCTGGTTTTATTATATAAATGTGATTTTCATCATTTAGTGCCAATTAAAGTGCATTCACAATTAGTATTGTAGTAAGATATTCAGCAATTTGTATTAACTAAAGATTACTTGTTTTACATTAGTCAACTAATAGTGTTTTTGAAACCCTAGCAATAGCTTGCAAATGAAGAGAATGTTACCATGCTGTTGTTTTATACTCTGTTAACTGTTACACATACTAAAAAAATATCTAAATTAAATTTGAGTCTATCGTACATTATCTTTATTTACATTTATTTTTTGCAAGAGTCTGTTGCTGTTTCTACAGTATACAAATTGTAATTTTAGCGACTTCCTATGTCTCCAGATAAAAGATGAGACATCAGATGTTTAAAAACACATTGCATCTATACAGGGTTGAGTGTGAGGTTGGTTTAATCAGTGGGCGAATGCTTTTCGTGTAATGAATAACTATAATCCATTCAGAGCTATACCTGAAATTTCTGATGTTGGTATCAGGCAGTTTCACTTACCAAATTTGCATGCATCTGTGACGAGCTTTGAGAATCTGTGAAAATATTTCCTTCACATTCCCTGGTGAATTTTGTCTTTTTCCCTATGGTGTTTTAAAGTTCTTTTTGTGCCTGACCCACCATGCTTTTTCTAAAGACTTACTTACTTATTTAAAGGTTGTTATCTTTTTAGATAATTGCATTTGATTTTTATGGTTGCCAAAGAAGGAAAATGAAACTGTTCTTGCTTTTGTCATGCTTTAACCCTTGTAAGGTGTTCGGGTCTGTGGGACCCATTTTCAGTTTTCATCAGAAGAAAAATTAAACAAGCATTTATTATTTGAAGCTGAGATTCACTGGGCTTGGCTCATTTCCTGTGAAAAACATTTATCAGAACAGATTTTTTATGACCCCACACGTACGTCCCCCTACACGTTTATATTACACACAAATGTCATGCTTTTAAATGCCACAAGGAAATTATACTAAGTCATACCATCCGTTTCTTTTTAGGAGCATCTGAAATTACTTGTTAATTTACATATGTATGTTTTATTTGTATATCAGTTTTATTTGTACTTCAGTTTTTAAACCACCTTCATAAATGTGAGTTCCTACCCCCTGCTACACCGCTCTGTTACTGTAGCCAGCAAACTTGCCATTTTGTTGGTGGGCAACTGTGAGTAAAAAAGTTTGGTGATGGTGCATTTTTAATAAGAGAGATTATTCAGGTAAAACTATAAAGTGACTTTTGAAAAAATGTACTGAGTAACTTTGCACTGCAGTGTTTGCTTTTTATCAAACAGCTCTGAATAGTCTCTGCTAGTTCATATTAAACATGCTAAAAATAATAATGGGCACGGCATCAAAAATTAGTAAGGATGCGCTTCTTATTGGCTATTATGTAAATGAAATTGGACATAAGGAACTTATTAAATAGTGCAAAAAGACTCTTTAAAATTACTCTTTTAAATTAGGACACAACAATATACACATCAATTATGATACAAATGTATGTGAACAAATGAACTAAAATGGATTTGCCATGCGATGACAATTTTTTTCTTTAGCTGCAAAAACAAAGGATAGAAAAAAAATAAGATTTTAGGTTTGATTATTTAATTAAACTGAGCTGAATGCAGAGTTTCACAATTTGTTACAAGTACTGAAGCTCTACTACAGTCACTTCCAGTCACCTTACAGTATATCTGTCGTGAAATAATATTGTAAGTTCAAATGCATGTCTTGTGCTGGGAATTGAACTGTTCTTTTAAACATGGAAAATAAAATCAGTTATTGTGTGGCTTGGTTTTACCCCAATTTCCTGAAGAATTGTGTTGATTTTTGTCATTGGATTGTAATAATTACTCAAGTGGATTTTTTATGTAGATCGGTACTTTACTTCAAATAAAAACTGTAGAAGTAAAAGTACACCTTATAAAACTCCTTTAAAAAGTAGAAGTACACAAAAACACGTTCAATAACAGCTTTGCAAGTAAATATAAATCTCTGTTTTCCACCTCTGCTAATCTATAGTTGTCTCTCACACTGTCAAGCAACAGTTTTATTTTTGATGCATCTTATGATCATGTAAATCTAGTTTGTGGGATTAAGCCAAAGTTAATGATTGAAGTGATTTTCAATGTTATTGCTGGAAATTGACAGAAGAAGTTTTCAATTTCAATTAATGTTTTAGGGAATAGTTGTGTTTAAAGAGAAATATTTATTGCTGAAAATTTGAATAAAAAGCATTAACAAAATAAATACTGTTGATAATTTTAGTTTAAAGATTGCAGTACTTAATTTAATCAATTGTATATTAATAGTATATTAATATAGTCAAAATAATGTAACATTTTATTTAACTACCTTTATACTGAATGTAAAAGTAAAAATATGTGTGTTTGAAGGGGAATATATGTGAGATGTCTTCTAGTTCTAATGCTCTGTTTGTAATATTATCAAATAAAACAGCGTGGTGTGGTTAGGTGACGGTAGAGTTTGAATGAGTGAGCTCATCAGCCAGACTTCCTCCTGTCATTGTAATGCCGTCAATGTTTTGCTTTCATTGAGATTAGAGCTGTCGGTTAGAGTTTTGTTACACCACAGACTGCTCATTAGCATATGAAAAGCTTCAGTTCATCATTCTAACCTACTTTCCTCTAACCTTTACTGGCTCTAGGCAGAAGCATGGTGTCCTGCTCTCTAGTGGCCATAAAGAGTTACTCCCAATAATCCTTGTTTCCTTTTTAAGCCCTTTACTGTTGTTCTCACACAGAGAAGTGTTTGTGTTTTTAACTGTGTTTGTGTTTCGGTGATTGATATATTAGAGTTAATATTTTAAGTCAAGAACTCAAGGCTATACTGTCAGATGCCTAAAGGGCAAGCTTGTATCTTGTTTCCTAGGTGTCTGTCATGTTTGACCTTTTACCTAAAAACAATGTAGAGGGCATTGGTTTGATGTTGTTCTGAGTTATTTTTTTATTTATTAAATTTTTTTGTGCTGCTCTTTAAAGACTATACACTTGGAAAATCTTTTGCATCTTGATGTATTATATCCTGATGTGCTCCAAAACCTTTTGAGTTTTTGTAATAAGCCTAAAAACATTGTGTTATGATACTTTGTGATTACATACATGTGTGTTAGGAAATGCACAAAAACCTGAGGTATCCATTTGTCATGTGATCTTTGTGACTATGATCACTTGTACATCAGCTGAAACATCGACAATCTGTACTTTGCTCTTTTTACTCAATCATAAGTTTGCAGTGAAACCAACAAGTTGCTCCACCTATTGAGCATAGTTTTCTAGTTTGCTTTTGTTCTGCATTCCTCTCAATTGGTTTTTACAGTGGTTTACTTGGCACGTCTGGTCTGGGTACAGGCACCGCACCATATCATTCAGGGTAAATGTTTCTAATTTAAATTTTTGTTGTCAGCTTTTAAATGATCCTGTTAGAAGACATACTGAAGGCACATGTGAAGGTGGAGTTTCTGACCTCATGCTGCTTGTTCTGAGTCAAACGAAAGATTGTCTTAGATTTCCAAAACAGATTAATATTTGCCTGTCGCTGCTCTAGAAATGCACTGCTTCTGCATGGCATGGACATGATTTTCAAGGAAAAGGAACTTTATATGAACAAGATTGTGTTACGCATCACTGGTGTATGCTTTAGAAAGAGCTTTGTAAGTGTTTATGAGAAACAAATAAACAACAACAAATATTTACAGAGAAATGCTAGATGTTTAGCCTTCACCAGAATAAAAAGTTGGATTAAAATGGAGTTGGATATGGTAATAGTAACATTATTAATTTTTTTCTTCTACATGTAAGTGTTTCAGCTTTTTGGATGTGGTTATGAAAAGTCATTCCAGTATGTGATGCAATAAATTCCTTTAACTGACTGGAGGTTCAGATGCTAGTCCCAATTATACTGTGATAGGGACCATTATAGGGTTATAGTTCCCCTTCATGAGCAGGTTTGGAAAGCAGCTGAAAGAGTGTGATTTTGTCTTAGCAAAACTTATTCTAGTAATTGTCTAATTTGTTTATAGAGTCGAAGGAATATTTTGCCCCATACATTATCTTGCAATATTTTGCTCTTCTATTTAAAGCCTTCATTATCATATATCAAGAAATCTAGTTTTATCATTGTCATTGGATTGGTCAAATAGTGACTCAAGGAAAGGAAATCTTTTGTGATAGATTTACATTTTTGCACTTATTTCAATCATTGTGGCTTTCCTGAGAAAAATTTATCCCTCTTCTTCCTCTAGCTGTAATTTCTGTTTTGAACTGCTGAGTAATTAAATACATTAAGTTTAATAGTTTTGTTTTAACTGTATATACATATACACATGTAGTTCTAGTCACTCATTCAAATTGTACAACCTGCAAAGTGAGAGAGCATTCACTCATTGGCATTTAATGTAGAAATTATTAAAAGCACGGTTTCCCCACCTAAACAGACAACAAGTTGGATTATGCATGTTCAATAGTCTTCAAAGAAGTTTAATTCACATCAGAGATTAATTTCACATCTTATAAGAAGTTCAGTAATGACACAGGCCTTGCTCTCAGTGAACTAACAGAGCATTTGCTGAGTGTTGGCACATCTTCAAGATGTTTTCGAGATACAGTTCAATGGCATTGAATTTCATGCAGCAGCCATCTTCTGTCATCTGATTGGCTCTTTCCCAAATATTCCCATTCATTTATTCATGTCATCCATCTGTGGATGTGGTACCATGCACGTTGACATTGTCCTTGCTTGTCTTGTGTCTTGAAACCCCTTTTGTTTGTATATACAAATCATTTCATAATTCATATCATTCCATCATAAGAGAAATCTTTTTCGTTCTTTTTTTCAATAGCAGTTTTGTGGGTTACCCAAAAAACAACTTTTCTTACAGTAAACAAAATTCCATGACTACTTTTACTGAAATATCTGCATTCTGCACTTGGCATTCTCCAGATACAGTCTGTTTCACTGCCAAAAGATATTTTTAAAATGGACAGCATTTAAACAATAATGTATGTTTGGATTGTCGCCATCAAAGAAGTTGAAAACTTTGCATCCATTTGAGAGACCTAATCACATTGAAATGTGTAGTAAATGGCCGATTTCATAATAAGCTTCCAGAAAATATTTTTGAAATTATAACATTTGGAAAAAAAGAAGAAATTAAATTGTTAGCACACTCATAAGTGAACTGATTTGCTTCCATGCTTGTCAGCCATATTTTTTAAATAAAGGGTTAAATTATATGTGATTGTGTCCAGTTTTTTTCCTACCTATGCTTGCTCAAAATGCTTGTTATTAAAGCTAACCTTTGGCCAAGGTATGTGTCTAGTGAACACTATTGGAAACATGTGTTTTTTGCATGTTTTGTAAGGTATTATTATTATTTTTATTCTGGACTTTGTTTATACCTAAATGTAACAAGCATTCTGGCCCCCTGGTGTTCAAGTGTTTAATACAGCTGTAAATCAGCAGTGCTAGGTATTACATATGAGAATGTCTTGCCCTAAATAGCACTGGTCCTCTTTTGAACGTAGATCTTCACCGACTGATCACTGCAGCATGTTACACGGGTTTCTTCCTGAAACTTTTCATTATGGGATGAGGTGTTTTAAGCATGTGCGTGTGGTACCCAAGATTTTTTTTACATTATGTATACATTTATCAACTGGACAAGTCTTAAATGTGCACACCTAAAGTCTCATAAATGCTGCTTGTAACCAACTAAGAGAGCTTTTCTTTCACCTAAACTCTTTACTTAAATTTTTATTGTTATTTTTTTAATTTCATGTTTGAACAAAATGCCATGCCTTTGTCCCCTTTTCCTTTCTTTTGTAAAAACTATTGACTCCTTACAACTAGTATCCGTAGATAAAACATTGTTTCTGAAGAGGGGGGTTAAAGAGTAATTGCCATATTGTATGTCTGATGTGTCTCTAAAGTTTATTTGTAAGTGGGGAAAAACTGCCTAAACAAATGTCTTGCTAGTCATAGATGTACACTCATGCCCTCGTACTTGTGCTCCCTTGTCATTCTAAACTTGTAAAGGTTTTGTTCACAAAATAACAATTTTCTAGATGTTGAATCAAATCCGAAAGGGAAGGGTCTACTTCATTGACTGCCAAATAATTTTCCGGGCTTTCTTGGTTTTAGGAGTGCGAAGGTGGATTGGATGTGGCCGCTCGAAAAAAGTCACGGAATATAGCATTTCATTGTTTAATTCAACTGTTTTTTCTGAGTGTTTTACTGTACGAATGCAGTGAATAACTAAAATGATCTGACGTTTTGTTCTCATTCTTTTTAAAGAATTCCTTATTGTGACATTTTTATTTAAGAAGTGAATGATTATGTTTCTTACATTTGGTCTTGAAATATTTTAAAAACAAGACATTTTGTAGAATTGCTGTGGAAACTTATTTTTATGGAGAGAAAAATGTACGTTTATTTGCACTTTTTTAAAAACTGAGCTCCAGAACGTGGAAGAAAAGTTATTTACATGACTGAATATTTAAGTGACATTTTGAATATTTAGACTTTGATTCAAATATTATTATATTTAAAAAGACATAGTTTTTTTTGTCCATGTTTAAAAGTATTTATGTTGCCTGTTCTAGTTTTGATAAGTGAACTTGATGAAGATTTTTATTATCAGTTTCAGATAATAATTTTTTGTTATTTTAAGTGCTAAGTTCTGCTTTAATAAGTTGTATGCTTTACTTTCTGTGTTGCGTTTTAACTCTACCGACCTTCTTATCGTGTGTTCGGAAGGAAAGTACTGTTTGAAATTATGAACATTATTTTGTGTTCAGCTTTTCAAGTGTGTTTGAATTCAAGCTAAGTGCCAATGCAAAATATAGTGTTGGACTAGAGGCTTTGACATTATCCAACCTTGACATTCAGATTTCTTCCTGTACAGTCTTGGGGGGGCGATAAATCCAGCACAGTTAAGATCTGATTTCACTGATAGTTTTTATTTATTTTGAATAGTCAAACAGACAGAGTGATGTCACAATTGAACATTAAGAAAAAAGAATGTTCTCTAATCGTTATTATATAGAGAGAGATTATTATATAAATGCGTTTTGCCTATTTAGTTGTTGAATCATCAATCGTTCTTCTCTCACCAGCTGTTTAACTAGTAGTCCCAAATCCCCTGAGGCAGTCAGACTTCCTGCCTTCAACTCCTCCCTCTATCTCTCCCTGAAAAACAACCCAAACACAGGCCTCTAACACTTTTCACATGAAAAGTCAGAACTGATCCAAAATCAGTAACATTGAGCTCTGATTCTGCTTTTCAGTGCAGGAGTCTATGTTTAGTGAGCGGTCATGTGACTGGTGTCATCATCAGCATGCCTGCCATGCTCTCTGCCGCCTCCCTTGTGCTCTCCCTCTCTCCCTCCCTCTGCCTCACACAATCCCTTGCTTCGTTGACACTGTAGTTAATCTTGAACGAGTGGAAAATGTAAGTTTGGGCGAGAGAGGAGGAAAGCCAGCGGCTGGAGAACCATGAGTGAGTACTGCTGGTCTTTTTTCCTGGAGGTCCGCTTATGATCACGGTGTTGAACTTTAGTCTGGATTGATGACCTTCTGTGCTTCAGAGTTTAAGCTAAGCTGTTTGATTTTAAGCTAATGTATTTTCAAGTTAAGCTGTTTGAATTTAAACGTAATTGAATCTTGGGTATATAGTAGTTTGGAACAAAGGGAAACACACTTTCAGAGATCGTCTTCATGTGTTGGAATGGAAAGTTGAACCAGAAACAAAAATCCTGTCATTGTTTACCCTCACTCCATTATGTTGAACTTGTTTGAGTTTCTATGAAAATTGTTGCTGTTTTTTTTTTTTTTTAAGTTAAGGATGTTGCACTGATGTTAAAAGCACCTTTGGTAGCTTCCATCATGTTTTTTTTTTATTTAAAGGAAAGTTATGTGTTTGTGTTAGCCATGATTTTAACTCTTCATTAATAAAAGGTTTTTCTTTTTCTTTTGAAATACATAATTGAATTGAAAATATTTGTAAACGTTTCAAGTTAAATGTCATTATGTAACTACTAGCACCCATAAGTGATTTCAGGTTATTAAGATACATTTATTTTACTTTAGTTTATTTTTAAGTTGTTACCATTTAAATCAAACATTTAATTTAAAGCATTTTTAAGTCTTTAAATTAAAGGCACAGGTTAAAACGTTCGGTGCCACTTGGACGTTAGTGAAACAGTGATAGAAGTTGACCTTTGATGACTTTCTATGACAATGTGGTTATAAAAAATGTATTTCAAATTCAAACACACATTATTATAAAAAGAGTACTTAAACAATTTTTGATTAAAAAGTAATGTCTTCCGCATTTTCTTCTGCACTCTGAAAAGTATTTTATTCTCCATTTTACTCCAAAATAAAGAGTACGATTTGTCAGGGTTTAGAATAGGGGTTGTACATGGTATGCAGCTAACTAGGATGATGGTAAAAAATTTTTATTCACAGTTCATCTGTAAATGTTAACTGTAGATAAAACATTTGTGTCAAAATAAACCGTTTTCCTTTAATAGCGCATAGATATCTAACAAAAAGTCTTTGTTACAACATTTTGTTTTGTATTTATGAATTGTATTTTTTTTAAAATACAATTCATCAAAAAACAATTTGTGTGTACACGCATGTACGCGCACACACAAAACATTTCAATCTCTAGGTAGTGTACGAATGCAAATCTTCCTTCTTTTCCACCTTGATTTGTTTGTAAATAGTCAATGTTATGCAGTTAATGAATGTTCATGTGTCTATGAATGAATTTTTTGGGGGAGTAAGGCACAAATTTACTCGCATGCTAATAGAAAAAGTGAAGCGGAAAGGTTTTTTTTTGTAAGTTTTCACATGTGATGTATCTGTTCCTAGTCTACTATGGGATATCCCTCACAAGTTGCACAATGTTGCCTCTATTGACTGTATGACTGGATTTCATGGCATTATGGTATTTCAATTTCAATCTGTCTGTAAACATGCAAAGATCAAAACTTATAAATCTGACCTTAATATGTTCTCTTTCTCTCTTACATTGAACGATGCCACCAGTAGATGTCACATGTCATGGTGTTACAGTATATACACAGAACTCAAAGGTTTTTACAGACAACTGGAAATCAAATTGTATTTTAAGAAATAAAAAAAAGAGTACATACTTTTTGAAGAATTGTTGTACATATGCACCATTTATGAACGAGACTTTTGGACTGTGATGATACAAGTTTTGACTTTGTTGGCTATACTTTGTCCTAAAGCGCAGTTGTTTCTTTTATACATTGAAACACAAGCACTCTTTGGTTTGTTCCTAACTCATTCTGAAGAACCTGAGATGTGCACTTATCTGTTTTTCAAGGTCTAGATGTTCATATCAATATCATCTGCCACCTCATCCAGGGAGTGTTTTTTTTTTATTTTTTATTTTTTTTATTTTGTCATACTTGTCACATTCTCTTAAATAAAAAGTGTAACTCGAGGAGGACTTTATTATAGTGAGGACATTTGCTTGTTGGATAATTTAGACAATTTAGGCATATATGTTTATACTTTTATAGTCTGTGGTGGGATCGGCCATATTTGAAATTAGTTCTCTGCAAATACAGAGACATACAGTGTCAACAGTTGGTAGCCATTTCTCCCCTGCCCAAAGATCAGTTGGTTATGAGGCTTGGTCAAGGACACAACGCCCATGGTTGTCATCTTATACTGGAATAGGACTGAGTTTTAATTATCCAGCTCTTTTATTTTCTGATTTCTGATTTCTCTTTTATATTTGGAAAGTTGTAGTTATTGTTGTCGCATTTAAGCTGCTAGACAGAGCAACAAATAATTCAAAGTAAACTTCAATCGGGAGTTTCTTCATAGGAATGTCTGTGTTCTAGGTCACTAGGTGCCTGTAATAGATTTTCCATTCAACAGTGAAGGAGACTGGAAGGGCGGTATGGTTTGGCTACTGTCGTTGTTGCTGTAAAAATACAAGCCTGTAATAATCAACCCAATGGTCATCCAGTGCACAGACACACAAGTGCAAGTGCTTTCCAAGACAGCCGGCTCCAATATCTCATCTCACTGCTGACTTCTGACCGTAGAGAAAAAGTTCAGCTGTTACATTTGGCTGTAAGTGTGAGGCCTCGGTTAATTCATATGTACATTTGTAAAAAAAAATGATATATAGTAGTGTTTTGGTATCTCCTGGGTGATAGCTTGGGTGGTGAGAAAAATCCTTCAAAGGTACCGTATCATGTAAACTAGACTTTAGCAAGGATTTTTTTAGTTGCACTGTTGGTTTTGTTCTCTCATCAAAAACAAGCCTCAAGTCGTATTTCGATTGTTTCAGGCTTGTTTGAGTAACCCTATGTTGTTTTTCTGGGAGCTCAAAAAGGGTCAATGGCTGTAGCAATGGCAATCGGCCATAGCGCCACCTACTAACCAATCAGCTGAACCGCTGATGCATCGACTGACCCTAGAGAAAACATGGCGGATAAACAATGAAAACAAAGTGTGTTTTTTTGAGTGTCCCAGGTCAAAAGTGTTTTTTGACTTAACTAAAGTTAAATATATTAATCTGAAAGTGCTGGATTTTTTTGTATGCCAACAAGAAAAACCCAGTTGAGGGCATAACGGTAGCATGAGGGAAGAAACATGCAGTAAATTTCAGAGCACCACCATTTGAGGCGATTCAAAGACAATAAATGTTGACAATAAATACTGGTATTTGGAGGTTTTTAAGGGTGCAGTGAATTTATTTAAATTTATTTAAAAGGGGCATAATATGGCTCCTCTAAGGTGTGAAACTGGGATTTTTTTCTTCACAAATTAAAAAAAAAAGTTTTTTTTCAGGTTGGACTACAAGAATTAAATCTTAGAAATCGGACAAATATGTAATTTGTATTTTATACAAAAAATTGGATAAAGCTTTTTTAGCATTTTGTTTTGCCCTGCGGTGGACATGAGCAAAGAAAATGAATGAATGATTAAAAAAATTATGAAACAGAGAATATACTCCACACAATTCCGCATGTAATCCATGTAAGTCCAGTATGTAACTGTGAAAATCTGTGTTAAAGAGGTCATACAATATTAATATATTTCAACAATGAAGTCATCTCTCCTTTTTAATCGGAGCTGTTGTAAAGATGTGATTTACATTCTGTTTGAGGCAGACCGGTGTTCTTGTCCTGTAATAAAGTACTTTTTCCTCTTGTGGGCCTCTGGCTTTTCAGAGAAGAGGGGACTGCATAATCACAGCCTCAAAATTTGGGATCAGACTTTAATGATATGTTTGACCAGAAATCCATTTTTACTCATCAAAAATTCTCCCTCTGTGATTTCTTTTAGCTTAACAATTTCTTAAGTACTTGTTCAAACTGATAAAATGTCCATCAAACTGCAACAAACTGCATTATAGGCACAAGTAGAAATTGATTTCAAAGCCACAGTTTTTGTCAAAGATTTGTTTCCTTCTATAATGTATTCCTTAATAACCAATAAAAAAAACATCTATTGACTCACACAAATAATAAGTAACTAGATCCACAGATCTGTTTCTCCACAACCTTGCAAAACTTTATTAGTCAAAACCCCATCCTTTTAGGCTGAATTTAAGTAATTATATTTCTGGATTTGTCTTGGTTTGAAATTAAATTATGTACAATTTTATTCTCTATTCATTGTGAGCTTCCTTAGATGAAACATAAAGCTAAGCCTAAACATGAATGTTTTGAATGTTTTTCCTCTCACATTTACAGGATTTGGTTCTGTTTTGACAGGTACTCATTTTAGTCATTTCTAGCCAGCCCATTACACATTATTATTTGGTCATTATATATACATGAATTTTATTTTTTTTTGTGCTAATAGTGTTGTTAAAGGGAGACTAGTTGTGATGGCTGTAGTGCTGCGGGACTGGATTAAAGCCCTGTTGTCTGGTAGATTAGACATTGCTGGGTCAAACAGCAGCATGTTGTGTGATAAAGACTTGAGGTAGAGTTGTATGTATATTAGTAAATGCCAGAAATTAAAATAAATTTTGTCATGAAAATCCTAAAGACAAGTTTATGTATTTCTAGTCACACACATTCTGTAGTTTCAGACATATTCTGTACATTTTTCTTGTGTCCATATGTAACACTGGTTTTAATAAACCACCTGCTACAGTTTCAACCACTAGAGGTCAGCAAAAATGTAAATTTCTATTTGAAGTTAAAGAGTTTACCATTTAGCATGTATGGGCGAGTTTTGTTTAAAACAATCAACTACTGTGTGATAAAATAATTTCAATTATAATGATCAGATACATTAAGCTGAAACAAAATAACAATACACAAGAGCAGACTTCTGTACCTGAAACTTAACACAATACAGAAAACAGATATTCAGCCAACAGACATCTTGCCCCATGGAAATTCGACAATATGTATATTTATTAAAATAGTAATAAATAAATAAAATAATATCAGTCAATTGATTGTGTTTTCTTGTTTTTGTTCCCTCATCAGATGTGTGCAACAGCAGTGATCTTCCTGAGGTGGAAATCATCAGTTTGCTTGAGGAGCAGCTTCCTCACTATAAGCTGAGAGCGGACACCATCTATGGCTATGAACACGACGATTGGCTGCATACGCCCCTCATCTCAGCTGACGCTGGCCTCGACTTGACCACGGAACAGATTGAAGAGACTCTCAAATACTTTCGTAAGTAAACAAATACCCACATCCTTCAATTTACAAAATGATTTGTCACATCCCAAGATGCTCACAAGGACATTTCATATTATAGACTTTGATGTTTACTTTATAAAAAAAAAATAAAGGATTGTAGTGTAATATTAAATATAAAAAATTATACATTTCATTCAGATTTTTTTTATTTAAACTTGAGAATAGTTTTTCCATTTTAATAAAGATCCTCTTAAATGCAAAAGTATTTTTTTAAATAATCTTGACTGTTAATTGAGTTAAGTGTTGACTGTTGAGTGTTAAAACACACTGTCTTTGTGTTTTATTGCATTTCTAGTTATAGAAAATGCAAGACAACAACATTTTTAATTTAATTTATAAAATCAATTTAAAACATATATGACACTATGTGTTTGATAAGCAAAACTTTAGTTTTACTTTAGATCATTATATTACATTACAATAGATTAGAAATATTTATGTACTGAATGTAAGAATTTTTTTATCTATTCATAAGGTAAAGCAAGAACTTGAAAAACACAATAACTGTTTTTTTTTTAATAAAGCCAGCCATAACCTATTTCATTTTGAGTTGATGGCCTGTATTTGGTGCCCTGAATCTCATGTGAGCAATCTTTCAGCGCTTTCAAATATTTGCTAAATATAGCTTAAACAGAGGCCCACCAGTGGGTTGGCGGAGAAACTATGACTGACATGATTTTGATTTGAAGTGTGAGATATGTTGGGACTGTGCTGGCATTCGTTTCCCCAAATTTTTTTCGCAGAGATATGTTTCTAGAAATGTTTTTGGATTATTTATTTTGGAACTACGTAGGTTTGTAAAGTAAAGACACAGCATACATGCTCAGAAGCACACCAAAGTAAACATAACCGTTCGACAAAATAATAGTTCTGGGTTATTAGTCCATATTCACAAATAACAAATAACTTTTTTTTTTTTTTACTTTTGATGTGTGTATATTTTTTTTTCTTTCTCAAAAGTTGTTTTTTTCAACATCCGTATTAGCCAAATTCATCAAGGCTGTCAATCACCTAAGCGTCTCTTTTATATTTATTTTCCCTATAATCTTGTAGGTTAAATGTCATGTTAATCAACCAATCAATCATCTATCACAAGACATTTTGACCCTGGTTAAAAGTTAATGACGTCTTAATGTCTATGTGAGGGTTGGTATTGTCTCTGTTGATCTGTTGCCCTAGTTTGTCATCTTGTTTTCTGGAGTCGATTATCATTAAGCTAATTTAATCAAGCCTTTAACTCAACACCCTGTCTCCAGCCTCCATTCTTTTTTTGTAGATAAATAACAACCTAAAATCTGTTTTGGTGTTATTGAATCAGAAAGCAGGGAATCAAATACTCATAATCATATTATTCCAGAAAATCTCTTTTGCAGTAATTATGGGGAATTAAATTTTATAAATAAATACAAACTTAAATGACAAATTTATTTCTGCCATTTTCCAACCTCAGAAAATGTAGATTGTAACAAATATATAAGCAAGAAAATAAATTAGCTGTTTACAAAAGCATTCAGCTTATTTCTCCAAAGAAACTGTTTACTAATAATAAGCAGATAATATGTTTGTGCTGACTTTGTTAATCAACAGAACTCTGGGTTATTATTTTGTCTCAAAACATACACTTTTGAGTTGACCTTATTAAACAATCTCTCATTATTTATGTGACTTAAAATCTGGTGACACAATCATGTATGTAATAACCTGCTTCTTAGTTTTTTAAAATAGTACACATT
Organism: Danionella dracula; assembly: GCA_900490495.1. NCBI lineage: Eukaryota > Metazoa > Chordata > Actinopteri > Cypriniformes > Danionidae > Danionella > Danionella dracula. The sequence continues at coordinate 2,976,981 of UELW01000378.1, read as the reverse complement.
AATTTAAGTAAAAATGTTAATGACTTGAAAACGTTAATTATTATAGTACAAAATAATATTAACTGTCTCCAAAAATGCAAAACCCCTGTGATGTCATCAGTAGTAGCCATGTTCCCCATAAGCTGATGAGGTGGCAACTGAAATGTCATCAGTATCTGCATCACGGCTCTAGAAAATTACATCAATAGCTGCTTGAGACTACTTCTGATTAACCTTAAAGAAAGAAAAAGAAAAACATATCCAGAACAGTCTCCTGCCTTTATACCCCACTAAACCCCTCATTGTAATAAACTCCAAGTGGTCAGCTGGTTCTTTTTCCACCTACATATCCCAAGCAAGCATCACTATCCTTTCTAGCTTTGCGTTAGAAAGATCAATAGAGGAGTGATGGAGAAAAAAAGGGCAGTTAGGCAACAAAGCACATGTAGGCACCAACACAGCCTGGAGTCAGACCTCGTTGCCATGACAACCCCTCTAGAGGGAGGCGCCGTAGAAACAAGGAGAGGTGAAGCGACAGGGATTGGGTTGTGATGAAAGCTGAATGCAGCTCTGATGTAATGCTCTCTGATTGGATGACACTTTCTGACACTTTCTTTAAGCCCCACCCACTGGAGTGTGAAACAACCTTGACTACTGTACAGCAGGTTTTGCTGTTGGATTTTAGGATCGCTCTGTATTCTGTCGTTCTCATCCCTTGTTGAACTGTGGTTCATATTGGATTGGTGGAGAGGGGCATCCACACTGCTGGGAGAATGGGGAGCAGTGGGAGATTGTATGCGTGTGTGACCTCGCTCGCAGGATGGGAGAGACTGCAGCTCAAGACTGAAGCAGATTGAGCATGCAGAGGTTTGTGGAGGGAGATTACTACGAGCTGGACTGGTATTATGAAGAATGCACTGATGGTAAGAATGTTAAGAAACATCATGGCCTGCTGCTGTTTGAGGCATCAGGTCGTCAGTGATACAGGTGTTGTTTAGATATAGCTCAAACTGAATGTGTTACATACATGTGTATGTGTATTGACCACAACTGAAGTTACTTAAATCCAAAATTCCAGATGCTTATTTTGTTTTATTTGACTTTTCTGTAAAAAATAAATAAATAAAAAACACAAGTCGGCTCAACTTTTATGACATCTCTTCTAATTAATAACTGTGGAACATTTGTAATTGTGTGAAAATGTAAAAAGGAGGATGATGCATGCCTTATCTGAAGCTGAAATACTGTAGAAATTGTGTATGTCATGGCAAGACATGGCATACACAGTTGACAATAACTTGTGCTTTGTGGCGCTTATAATTTAGGAGCATAATCAAATTTGTTTGACAATGTAATCTGACACTTTGTTTATATACTTTGCTTTTAAAATATGCATTGAGAGATCAGACAATTCTAAAGATCTATACTTTAAAGAGCTTGTACAGATACTCAAATTCTTGAAAGTTCTTTAATTTTGAAGTGGTGTTATTAAGAATTGACGAGTAATTCTACAAATTTTAGGCGATTGAAAATGCTTTTGTTGTAATGTGTAGTTTTTAAGGGTTTTAAAAGTACTGCTTTAGTAATCAAAACCAATCACATAGCAGTCAGTACAAAGACATATGGTTTAAGCCTGTGCCAGGCACCATTACATTTGCATTTACATTTATGCATGTGACAGCTTTTGTCCAAAGCGACTTACAGTAGGAGAGAGACAATATGCAATTTTTTACACAGTCAAAGTCTATCTCAGCTTGCTCATAATAGAGGTTGTATCAGCTGATCAATAAACCATAGCAGGGAGGAAATAGACAGATTTTTTTTAAATGTATTTATCTATAGTAGGTGTTCCCTGAAAAGAAGAGTTTTTAGTTGTTTTTTGAAAGCTGTTAGTGTTGCTGCGTTCCTGACTGGATCAGGAAGTTTGTTCCACCTGCCAGAGACAGTGAGAGATAAGGTTCTGTTAAGAGATTTTCTGCTATTGTGGGATGGAACCACGGGTAGCTGTTCGTTTTCTGAGCACAGGCTTCTGGAGGGCATGTAGAAGTGTATGTACTTGTGGAGGTAAACAGGAGCTGATTTGGAGATAGTTTTGTACGCCAGCATCAGCAAATTCAATTTAACATGAGCTGCAATGGGGAGCCAGTGAAGAGTGATGAAGAGGGGAATAACTTGAGCTCAATTCGTTTCCTTGAAGAAAAGATGAGCTGCAGGGGCTCGAAACCGGCCCTAGTCCAAACCCTTCTCTAATCCCACTCTCAAATATTCTTCCTGTCACCATTATGAACTTTCTTATATAATAAAGGCTTTAAAGGTTTGTAGAAAGAAAGCAAGAAAGAAAGAAAGAAAGAAAGAAAGAAAGAAAGAAAGCAAGAAAGAAAGAAAGAAAAAAGCAGTATCTGTAACCTGAAGTCATATTTTATAAAAAGTTTATCAGAACAAGAAATTGTGATTGCTTTGGCTGAGTTTTTCATGTATTTTGCTTTGTTCTGTGTTTGTGGAAAAGGCTAATAAAAGAACCTTTGAGTGTTAGAACCTTGAACTTAATAACATGGTTTTGGCTTGTGATAATGTTGAAATTCAAGCTTGAGTGGTTCAGACATAAATGAAATGGCAGTATTTATATTTAGAGAAATAATCATTGAAAATTGTTACCTATTATATTTATTACCCAAGATAATTTAATATCCCATATATGTTTTGTTACTTTAAGAGAGTGTAGCGGATTCTCAGGGGCTGTGTTGCATCAGACTCCCTGAGAGGCTTCCATATGTTACAGATCATCAGACCAATCAGACCATTTTTCTTAGAGGGTAATGCTTTAATAAGCTTTCAATAAGCACAGTAATTACACAAGTTGTATTTATTTGTATTGTTGTCTGGCATCGTTCAATTGTCATAATATAACTGTGGTAGTTGGTAAGGTAACATTTCATATAGAGCATTTTATAAGCACTGTGTAATATCTGGCTGTCAATCAATTAAATAAATATTTTAGAACAATCTATCAAGTTTACATCCATATCTCTCGATGTTGGGAAGAAACTGGAGCATTAAAGGACTTGATTCAGAGACAGAGATGGCCATAGTGTTTTATTTATGAAAAATCTATTATTAGTTGTAGTACTGCAATGGTTTTGGTGGGTCTAGTGAACTTTTATGCAGAAACATCTCTTTATCTATCTGTCTATTAATTTCTATGTGTTATACATATATACTATAGACTATAGTATATAGTATATATCCTGCTTGAAAACATGTTGCTTTATTATTAAATTTAAGACAAAATTCAAAGGGGTGGTGTGTGAGAAATTATGCTACTATAAGTGGATCCACTAACTGATGCCCTCAAATACTGTAGACACCCAAGTTTTCAGATAATTGGAGGGTTTGTACAGCGAGTGGCTCAAAACAACGAGTCAATAAAGGTTACTAATGAAAAAAAGAGCCAATCATTGATTTCAAGCAATGTGGTAAAATTCTGAAACAAGACAGATGGCTTGGTTGAGAAGTGATTCATTCATAGTGACTGCTGGTGAGAATGGGGAACTACCAATCATTATTCTATTAAAATTAAGCTACTGCTTAAGTTGGTGCATAGTGCTTAAGTTATCAGCGGATGTGTTTTATTGTAGCCGAGAGGTGCAAATTAAATGTATGAAACCAAATAAAAGTATGAAAGCAAAAAAAGAAAACAGTTAAAATCGCAATTTCAAATTGAAAAAACAAGTTTGAGAAATGATCGCTTAATTCTAATTGGATGAGACCTCTGTCAATCAACTATTCAGGGAGCGATGAATCTTTTATAAGAAGATTCAGTTAATCTGCAGGTCATTGTTGACTGTGTAAAAATTTTTTTTTGCCAAACAATTGCCCCGGTCTATGTAATTCTGCTCTTATTCCACTGTTAGTTCTTTCCACACACATAGTTCTTTCTTTTGAGCAAGCCATCCTCCTTCAAGCGTGTTTTAATATATCACAGACTGATATTTATTCCTTGCAGAGTCCATAACCACTGCATAAGAAAATCCTTCCCTAAAACAGCATTTAATTATTTCATTACAATCAAAACATAATCTTATTTATATTGAAAACGAACTTTTTTGCTTGTATTTCTGCTTGTCATGATTGATAGAAGTCTTGTTCTATAAGCGTTAAGTTGTCAGTTCTCTAACTATATAGTGTCATTATGGTTTGCATGTATTGTAAATTATGTTTTCTGAATTGTTAAATAGTTTTTTGGATGTACAATTGTGTTATGTTGTTATTTTGCTTTCCTAATTGTGAAATGACTTGCACCTTTTGGCTACCGTTGTGTTTGTCTTTGTCCAGTGTGGCATGCTAAGTTTGATATTTACTTGTTAAACAATCAACAGTCTGCAACGGTATGAAATAAACATTTGTAGTTTTAACTCTGTGTAAAAATGTTGACAAGTTGAACATTATTGTTTCTTGCTTTGAAGCATGGGCACAAACTATGACAGACCATTTGTCTGCTTTGCAGTGTTGAAACCACTTGGGCTGGTGTTGTGGTGTGAGAGAGAATTTAGTTAAAATAATTAATAGTTTACATGTTTTGTTGGTCAGACATAAATGGAGGCAGTCCTCTTCTGTAGTTTTATCCAAATGTTGTGTAACCAAATATAAAGTTAGCCCCTTTAAGTTGTTTTTCACTTTTTGTGATACATAATTTAAACATAAAACTAAGCTAAAATGGTATTTAAAAGAAATTAATTGTTGAAGAAATTGTGTATTTTGTTGTTCGGTATCAAACATTCCCTTTTTTTCAAGAATCATCTATGGCCTATATTTGTGTGACAGTTGCTAATAGACTCTTTTACAATGTAGTCTTGTTTTGTTGACCCAAATACGATGTCATACATTGGGCTTCTTTCTCTTTGAAAAGCCATTTGAATGGTTGGGGGAGGGGGTCCACATACCCTAAAACCAGTTTCATTTCAAGCCTGACATTTTATTTATTTGCATTTCCCCCTTCTGCGCTCTGCTCCTTTCTCAGGACTTTCTAAATGTTTAAAACCTGTTTTTATTTTTGTTCTCAATTCTGGATGGCTTGAAATAGAACATATATACAACATTTTTGTGAATAAGTTTATAGTGATTATAATTACAAAATTCAATTTCTTCATTAATTGCATTCATCTAATGGAGGGGGGGGGCATTTATGGGTGTTCTATTCCTACTTTAACTTTAACTTTTCAAGTTGACTGTTGCATGAGCTGTAGTGAGAGACTAGCAATAATAACACCTGTATCCAGTGAGATTTGTGTGATGTAAGGTTAGACTTTAGGTGGGGATGCCTCTGTACAAGTGCTGGCTCTGCTATCAAATATCTCATGTCTTTACACTCCATTTGTTGGAGTTTAAAGGGTAAAGTCGACATTCTTATGTTGCTATCTTGATTTAAAATGATTCATCACGTTCCTTATGATTGAGTTTTATGAGATAACTGAACCAGATGAATTGTCTGACAGCAGACAGAGTGTTCTGTGCATACATTTTTTTTTGTTATTTTTCAACCTTTTTTATTAAAGTGCTCCTGTACAAATTGAACACATCATATTGGCAGCCACTAATGTTAAACAAAGGTTTCTTTTTTTATCGATTTGTGATTAACAACTAAAAATTAGCGTTAGCAGATGGTGTGTCATGTTAGATTTATTATTTACAGTTCCTGCAGTGCCAGAACTCATGTTTGTCTTATGAGATCTTTGCATCACAAAAAATGTGCAGGCTCCACCCACAGAACAGGTGTAGTCACACACAACTCTTGACACACCTTGTTAGGCTGCCATGGTGCTTCAATGGAATGTACCATTAAGTCTTTTGAGGGGGGGTTGTTAGTTCGACAGGTTTTTCCCAACTCTGTGCAATTCCCAGAGAAATATATAAATGGTTAGTATTATGTATTGATTTATTTATGTAAAAAGTAATGTAGTTTTGTTTGTGGAAAAAATGATACAACGTAATATTTTCTATAAATAAATTTCTAACCCTTTTATCAATCATTGAAAATAGAAGAAGAGCCACTGAAAGTATAGAACTTTTAAAAGCTGGTTTTCAGAATTCACCAAAAAATGTCTTCCTCTTAATTCAGCTTTGGTATAAGAGTAGAAAAAAATGTCAGAAAGTAATTACATCTGTTTACATAAATAACTTGTATTTAACACAAACAGTTGGGTTGTCGTGTATTTTGTAACAACTGTAAATTTTATAGCAGTAGTGCATCTAGGTCTTCCCTCTCACCTCTCCCCATCCACCCCTCCTACCCTGGAGTTTATTCCCTGAATGGTATAACCCAAACGCAGGAGTCTCCAGTGACAGACGTGTGTATGTCATTCAGACGCTGTCTATCTGATGTCAGAGATATGCTATCGCTGAGTTATATAGTGAATGCCAGTCTCACTTATGGCTAGAGACTGGACACATTTATGCCAGCCTGGGCTGAACTAGCCTGGTGGCATCATGGCGATGCCTCTTGACAGCTCGACAGAGGAGTGCTTTGAGTTTGATTCCTCTTCAGAGTTATTACAAATGTCTGGTTCAGCTCATTTGAGCTCAACTAGTATGACTGCTGATGGTGAGGATGAGGAAGAAGCAGAGCCCTATACACTAGAGGAAGGTAGACTTACATTTCATTTGTATTTTTGGTTTAATTAATTAGTCAAGGGGAACTGAAACAGACTGTTTCATGCTAAAATGAAACATTTTAAGAACTTAAAAATGTACATCAGGTTATTCTTGTCATCATTCTTGATTGTATCTCAGTGTTTGAGCATTACTGCTGTTGTTTATGCTAAAAGGTTAGTTATGTTTACTCCGTATGGACTTTGTTGTTTCAGAATTTTATTCCGTTATATAAAAAATTGAATTAACATTTATATTCATTCTGAAAGATTCAATGATATGTCATTTACCTTTTATTTGTGTCAATTAAAGATATTAAACTGTTTGGAACACTGGTTTGAATGAATCATTAATATACTGTAGAAGAGAACTAGTCCTTGTAATAGGGTCTGCTTGTGCTCAAAAGCTGCTTTTAAAATATCACAAACACATTAAACAGACAAAAATGTACTTACTTTATATTCAACTTGTCTGTCTGTTAACAAGACTGCACACCAACCATTCACACCATAGAACGAATTAGAACAAATTATCTTTCATTTGAAACTCCAAATGCAAACAAGCAGGGCAACTCAGAAAGTCTCCTTCATGCCCCCAAAAATGTTATTTGTTTCTTTTTCCCTCACATTGAATTACACTAAAGATACATCATAAGGAAAAGATATTTTATAAAGCTTCAAATTTTAATTTAACGCACTTTTTTGAAAAGGAAAGAGCAAGAAAAAGAATTTGTGGTGCACATTTAAATTATTGTCCTGAAGACATGATGTCATTTTTATATTGAGGAGTTTAAATCCGTCAACCATTAAGTTTTGAAAAAATTTAAAATGTCAGCCAGTCTTATTGTGTAAGTTATTCATGTACAAACCTCCAGAAGATGTTTCGATGTTGATGTTGTCAACACTCTACTCATTCTCTTAGTGGATAGAGGTATAGCAGCTGTTACGCTAACATACTCCAAAAGAAAGCTAATGCAAGGGAAACTTGTATCTTGTAAAATTAAAATGCATTGTAGTGCTGGTATTTTCATAAAAATGGCATTAAAATTGTTGAAGAACTACTTTAGAACGGAAAATCTAAAGATGCATTGTGGTCCAGGTTAGGATTATCAAGGTTTAGCAGAATGTAACCCAAGCAATAAGAAATGTATTATTGTTATGTATTGTTTTTACAAAAAAGGAAAAAAGCTTTTGTTCTAGTCTCTGTTTACTATTCCCAATGCTATTTTTGTATATTCTGGATGGAATTGAAAACACGATAAGTAAAGAAATAGAAATTTCAAGGCATCCAAACTCAAACAAACCATGTGCTTGTTGTGCCAAATAACATTAAGTTGTTCGGAAATTATGGAAAACATAAAGTTAGAAGTTACGTGATCTTAAAGACTTCTTTTTTGAAGTGCTAAAATATATACTGCCTAAGCTAACAATACATTTTTATTGCCAGCTTTATTTTGCTTTGTTAAATTCTTTTGGTTTAAAAGTTCAATAACTAAGCATGAGCTCTCAAAGAGATACCACAATTATCACTGTGTTCAAATAAGCTTGAGCAGGTGAATGAATATATATGGACGAGTTAGTGGTGGTTGTTATGTTTTATTTTCCTGTATACAGTGACACCTGTAATGATTATACCTGGAAATCTACCGGTACATAGTGGAGGGTAGTCTAGGAGCAGAAAGTCACCTTTATTACAGCTCTAAACAATCCATGCAGGTCTTAGGCTGATTGTTATTCTTGTGTCTGCTTTACACAGAGAGAACACTTTCTGTTATACCAATCCAGGTGCTGTGTTTGTGTTTCGTAATTGAGTATCTTGGTACCACAGTAAATGAAGTATGAATAAACTCTGCCGATGAACGGAAACTTTGGCGTACTGTCCTGGGAGCTTATCCAGCAGCTGGTCCAGGCTAATGTTCTCTTGGATGAGCCTTAAGCCATGTCCCTAAACCTTGCTAAGCAGTTTATTTCCTTTGGGATCCTCATTGTTCTGTTAATGGAGGAATAATGGTCAATTTCTATCTTGCAGCGAAGATATTTGTTTAATACAGTTCTAATTTAGAGTTTAGTGAGTTTTTTGTTTTTGGTTAGTTTCGCATGGTTTGTGCTCTCAAAGTGACTCAAAGTACCGCTTTGCCTAAACACTTTTTCCAATATTTACTGCCTTCACCTTTTTTCTGTTGACTACAAAGAAAACTGACCAGTAAAAATAAACATGCAATGTTTTTCCCATTTGGAATATAGACTATATTAGATTGGACTATATTGAAACATCATATTGAATGTTCGATTTTTGTCAATCAATCAATCAATCAATCAGTTTTTATATAGCGCTTCTTTAGCAATTGCTTTCAAAGCAGCTTCACAAAGTCCCCATGAGGATCAGGCAGAGCAGACAGGAGTTCCCTCTGAGAGGGGACTCCCGCTGACTGAGGCAGGCGCTAATCACCTCCCCAGCATTGAGAACATACAAACTAAAAATCCATCGATGAACGGTTTGCCGGACAGGACCTGAAAAATAAAAAACAAACAAAACAAACAAAGACAAAACAGGAACTAAGAAATGGAGAAAACGGTTAGTAAACTGTAACATAGACAACAAACAAGTGATCAGCATCAGCTGCAGGAGGAGAGATAAATAATGAGGATAGGTTAGAGAGGAACATCGAACCACATTGTTTTTTCAAACAGTTTGTATGTATATGGTGCTCAGGCACCATATCTGTTTAGACAAATACCAAGAGATAATTATTGGAATGCCAGTTTAAATAAATATGTTTTTAATTTAGTTTTGAAATCTGTGAGCGTAGTTGAGCTGCGGACAACATCCGGTAGTTTATTCCAGAGCTTCGGGGCTCTATATGAAAACGCTCTTCCACCTCTTGTGGATTTACTAACCTTTGGTACAATCAATAGTCCTGCTTCTTTTGATCGGAGAGAGCGAGCTGGAATATATCGTGATAGGAGACTGCTCAGGTAGGCCGGAGCCAAGCCATTCAGTGCCTTAAAGGCAAGGAGCAGAATCTTGTAGTCAATGCGATATTGTACAGGAAGCCAATGAAGAGAGCACAAAACCGGTGTAATGTGATCATATTTCTTTTTTTCTTGTGAGAACTCTAGCTGCTGCGTTCTGGACTAACTGTAATTTTTGTAGAGTGTGATTTTGTAAAGTGTGCTTTACATTCACATTTATTCATTTGGCTGAGGCTTTTTTTTCCAAAGCGACTTCCAGTCGGTGAGAGACAATCTGCAATTTGTTACACAGTTATTTCTAAAGCTTCAACTAGTTTATATGTAAAATTGTAGTCAAGCGGAATACTTTTTTGTTGCTTTATTTCATTATTGTTCTTTGGCTATAGATCATGTATTAACTGCCTAAAAGCCCATACATTATACATTGTTTTATGTTGACTGGTGACCAGGACAACTAATGTCCTAGGTGTGTAGTGAGAATAATAATGCTGTACTTTGAGATGGATTGTGTGGTTTCGTTATGTCTCCATTCAACCCTATCTAATCTGCCATTGTTGCAGTGCCACAAGGTTTAAAAGTAACCCATGGTAAAGCCTGACAACATATATTGTATTTTACTTCACTGTTCAATGACTAAATTACAAGAGATGTTTTGCACTATTTCAAAATAGCAACTCAAATATAAACAAACACATTTTAAAGTGCTCACTTTCTTATTTTCATATATGCTAGATAATCAACAGAATATTCATCATTCCATTTCAAAGCTGTTCTTAACAGTTTTTAAACACTGCTGCCAATTTCCTTAGGACAACATGTCTATTTGCCCTGTTTCTTTAAATGCAAATGAACTAGAAATACTGCTACCCATGAATTATTTTAGCAGTAATAGCAGAACCATCTTAAATGACTAAATATTTATGATTGCACTTAATAAGGCAATGCATTCATACGATGTCATACTGAACCAATATCTTAAAGGGCTCCTGAACTGAATTGAATGTTGTCATTTGTCAGAAGTGTTTTGTTTAGTAAGCCTTCTGAGCTAACATTAAATCTAATACTAAAACAACACACACGAGGAGAACTTTAAGCATACTTCAAGCACTGTTTAAAGATTTTTATTAATAACAAAAATTTAGTTAAGATATTAAATTGAAGAGTGCGGAAGGCTCAAACATCACGAACACCAGGACAAACTACTATTCTGTTAATTCTATCCCAGCATTCATCTGTTAAATTAAAAACCATTAAAAATTATTCTGTTCACTTATGTGCAGCTAATGACTGCATGCAGTATTATTATTTGCTCATACTTTGTGTAGGTATTGTGGTCTGCTTTGAAAGACAGAGAGGTGGACCTTTGAGTGAAAACATCTGCTTTAAGAAGTAAAAGTAATTCAAAAGATGCCCTTTTTACTTCAGATCAGCATCAACAACACACCATGATTGCTCAAATTACCTCATATTTTCTTAGCTTCACTTAAACAAGATGTGTTTTTGTTTGGTACTTGTTGTCGGTTCAGTGTCTGAGTTTTGGATTCAGGTAATCTATGGAGCGTTGCTTTTCTCAACTGAGTCCGTGACGTAGATGGAAATGTCTGCTTTGCATTTAATTCTTTAACACCACAAACTACTCACAAACCTTTATTGTTGTGCTGCTTTTGAAAAAGTGGATGCATCATAATACTGTCATTCATGATAAATGGCCTGTTTCAAAAGCATTGAAGCAATTGTCTTAATGTGATGTTTATTGTTCTGAACAAACAGTCTTGAAATGCTTGTCTGGGTGTACTTTAACATTTAAGAAATTGAATTACTTTCTGAACTCTATATTTAAAAATACTGAAGGCTTGTATGATTTCTGAAGCTGTAACCAAAGAAAGTGTATTTGTGAGATACATTTAGGTGAATTGTAAGTGTTTTTTTGAAGTGTCATGTGTACCTTGATCAATGGGAGAGAGAATTTTAAGCATTTCTCACATGTTTAAATAATTGCTGCTGTAGGGCTAGACAGTTTTGCAATAAATTAAAAACATTTTTTTTCACATTTTTACAGATTCATAATTTTCAAAGATTCAAATTATATATATATATATATATATATATATAGGCTGCCTTAGGTTTTCATGTTGTTTCAACATTTAGTTTTATTTAGAATGAAAGCAGCATACGTAACACTGAAGCTAATAAACCAAACACAATATCTTGTTATAGAACAAGCTAGTTTTAGTTGGGAAAAATCAAGAAATAAAGGTACATTAATTTACTAAATCATGGTGAACAGACGAGAGCTAAATACTTAAATAAATTGTCATTTCAAAAGTGTTTTTTTAATGCTTCAAACACTTCAAAACTCTAAAAAGAGCTTTTAACAATGAACTTTTTCTATAAAGATGTGTTAAGGCTTCTTATCTTGTAAATTGTTTTTTGCTATACTTTTCTCTTTTTTTGTTTGTTCCCACAGTTCTGTGTGCTGATCGAGTGGGCCAGATGACGAAGACATATAATGACATAGATGCTGTCACTCGTCTCCTGGAGGAGGTGAGCAGTGAGAAGCGGAAAATGTGTTAAATCCTCCCTGTAAAAAAAATGAATGATTGAACTAGCTGTTTATCTCATACATTTTTATGTAGACTTTTGTTTAAAGTATTGTACATGCAACCTCTGCTTTAGTTTCCAGAATTTATGGATTTTTTTCTATGTATTATTTTAAATATAAAATGCTGTTAAAATTATTTAAAATACATAGGAATTCCAGGTCTTTCATTACTGGTCCTAGACTCTGGAACAAAACTCCGTTAGAAATTAGAGCTGTTGCCAACAAATCACTTTTTAAAAGCAAACTGAAAACTTCTCTTTTCAGGGAGTCGTTTTAGAGTCTGGTGTATTATGTGTTGTTATACCTTTTTATTATCTGTTCCTTATGCTTGTTATGTTTTATGAAACTTAAGGTGTGATATTTTCCTCACTTCAGAAAGAGCGGGACTTAGAGCTTGCGGCACGTATTGGTCAATCTCTGCTGAAGAAGAATAAAACCCTGAGTGAGAGAAACACTTTCCTTGAGGAGCAGCTTGAGCATATACGGGAGGAGGTTAGGGATCCAACATTCTGCTTCACAAACATAAGTTCTGCACAGTATTTAAAGTTGTTGACAAAAAAGAGCAGATCTCTTTAATTCAATAATTTCTATCTTAATCTGCATATCTGGTCAATTCAGTAGTCAACATTTTAATTGAGTAATAAATAACTGATTGTTTAATATTAGGCTGCAACCTTTAAATGAACACTAAATATAACCATGTTGTTGATCAAAATATTAGTAATTGATTTAGCACCATGTTCATTATTATGTTAGCTGTTGTTTTGCTATTAAGTTACTTGTTGAGGCACATTATATGTTAATTTTATGTAAATAATAGTTTATTTGTGTAACACATGAAAGCTTGGTTAAATCCAAAACAGCTGCTAAAAAGAAATAAGGATATGATGATGAAAATAATTCATGCCATTGCTTGTATTACGCTGTCTGCGAATATTGTTTGGGTTCAAGTTTTTGGCCAAAATTGGTACTACAAGTACACAATGTTTTTCCAGACTAAATGTTTTTTCTAAATAGTTTAGAATGTGCCTTCTAAACTATGTTTAAAGACTAAAAAAGGGCTAAAAGTTGATTAAGTAGCACATCAGAGCAAAACATTAATGTAAGTATAACATTATTTACATCTTGTAGTGCTCAGAAAATTATTTATCCATAAACGCAATATGATTTTAGGGCATCTTTTAATGATCAGTATCATAAAATGCTATTGCTTGTTGATAATCTTGCATAAAGAAAGCATGATGGAAACGTTTGAAAATATTCTCTGTATATGCATGTTGTAAATCTAAGGATGACTACAATCATACCCTTTATTCCAGGTCTCTCAGCTGCGTCATGATCTCCTGATGAAGGATGAGCTCCTGCAGTTCTACACCAGTGCTGCTGAGGAAAGTGACGGGGAGTCTGCATCCACAACACCGTGAGTCCTGTTACACCATTTCTCAACCTGCCATCAAACATGCAACATCCATAAGATGTTCAGGTTGTATCAATAAGAGATATTTTGATTCAGCGGTTGTTACATTGGCATTAAACAAACCACCAAATTAAATAGAAATAGTTTAGTTTCTTTGTCAACAGGTAGGTTAGATCTCCCTCCTAAATAGTGTTTTAATGTTTATTGTTCGTTAATAAAAAGTCTGAGTGATTGCGCCATTCCACTGAATCCTGTGGCATGGTTATGTTTCAAAACCATAAAAAAATAGGAAACACAGACTAAAATGTACATAATAAATGTAAACATTGAAAAATAAGTAAAAATTCTGAATTACTTTCAGAAATTAAACGTCTTTTAAATTGTGAAATAACCTTTCTTTTTTTTTTAACTTTTGTGAAATATTTCCCCTCACACTCTTTTTCTACCCCTCGCACTAAACATGAGGCCATAATCCACAAATTTTGTAAAAATGTTACAAAAGGAGGCATGAAATAGGGAATATAATCAGCAGTTAATGAGGAGGGGATCAGGTGTAGACCTTTATCTCCAAATTAAATTACAAGGGGAACTAAACAAAACCAACGAACCAATAAAGTAATAACTTAGAACAGGACAGATGATGATGTTTTGAGGTAAAAAAAAAAGTAGATATGAGGAGACAACGGCAGTCTTTTCACAACGGTAAAAGTCTGAATCGTTCAAATGGTGAATGGAATGTGTTATCTCTGACATTAATGATTAGCCTTAAAAAAAGTTGTCAGAGCCTTTGTGTGTTCAATTTAAAAATAAAGATTTATTTGCATTTTTGTATTGCAGTATCTGTAGAAATGACACATCACTCACTGTCCCAAATTTCCTCCCTCTGGATTGCCTGCAGAAGAAACTCAAAGACTTGGAGGAAGAAAACATTGTCCTGCGATCAGAAGTGAGAGGCCGACTTGTGTTCTCAATGTTTGCATCATATTCAAACCAATTGCTCTTATCAGCCATTCAGGGCTTTTTAGCAAGCATGATAGTTTTCAGTATGTGATTAAAATGTTTCAGAGTGCTCTAGTCAAATTAGAACCGCAATGTCCTTATAATACAGTTCACATTGAATGAGGAAAATGAAAAGCACATAGGTGATAAATATTTAAATATGATTTAAAAAGTAAAAGCTGGAAGTTGTTATCTTGTTCTGTTTTGTAATAGTAATTGTTTGCATGTTCAAAGGTAAGTTAACCGGCTCTTTAGGTGTTGGGGTAGCACCAGCGGAACACTAGCTAAACATATGAGGAGTTTGGTACAGAAAGTTGGGAAGTTGGTACTTCAAGAATTCTGTAGTTGTGGTTTGATTGGTTAAACATATCCAGATTTCCGATTGTATTGTGTGCCACGTCTCATTTTCATTTTACATTTCATTTAATTCGTAAACAATGTGAAGACATATGATGGAGAACATTGAATATCGATCATGTGTGTTGAAAAGTTTGTGATTTAACAAATAAATATTGGATTCGCTTGCTATGTGAGACTATTGTTGTGTCGTCCCGAAACATGACACTATTCGAAACAGCATGGGTTTGGCTCTTTGTCAAGTAAGTCTTCATGGGTGTTTTTTGAACAAAAACATCTGCCAAAACCCTCATACTCTGCAAGACGAGTGTTAGGGTGGCTCTTAAAATTTTGACAAAAAAAAAAAAATCTAAAAACAAGAAGCATTTTGCTACTGTGTTGTGTAACTTGTACACATTATTATGAGCCCAGCACCGTTTAATTTAGTTATCTCAAGTGCTGAGATAAAACCACTATCTTCACTTAAATTAAGACAGAAGGTGGCAGAACCCTGACACTTTATTCATTTTCAATTATCCAGGAGTGATGCACTGTCAAGATTGCATAGGCTGATTATGCACTCTTTTACCTTCAAATTCACTCCAGAAAAAAGGTTAAATTCATGGACATGACATCCTTAGTTTTAAATAGTCTGTGATCATAAATGAAGTGAAGATTAAGTAATTTCACCCTTACTTCCCTTCACTTCACTTTCCTCTCAGTACCTCTTGACTAAAACAATTCCTCACTCACACTCTCTGAAACAGAATACCCTTGGTGACGAGTGTTAGAATCTGACCCCTGCAGACTGATGAAATTTCATGCTTCGCTGACTATTAAGTCGGGGTCCACTCCCTCAGGCCCATTCAACCACAAAACGTAACTCGTATCAGGAACAATAGCTAAACGCTGATCCAAAAGATGTAACCTTATAGGATTTCACTTTTAAATTGGAACCTAAGAAACTGAGCCAAGACTTGAAATCAACCCAGCGGACTGAGATACCGTAGAACACTTTCAAGTCCGTCTGTAAATCTTCAGTTCTTAGAATTATGTTGTAGACATAATTGTAACAAGATTCCTCAATGGTGCACTGTTATAATGTCTCTATTGTTATTTTATCAGATTTTTTATATGCGAAGGCAAAAAGTGTTATTTGTCCTACTTGCAATTTTCATTTTTCACACATTTAAGCTTCTTAAAAGAAAACAGTTGTTTCACATATAAAGTATTGCAAGTCATGGTGAAAACTATTTCACATCTCGTTTAACTGCAAACAAGTTTGGTTTGAGATGAGGATGAGGAAATGTAAGTCATCCCTCTTGCATTTGTTTGTTGATAGGCAAATCACTTGGAGACAGAGACCATCTCTTACGAAGAGAAGGAACAACAGCTTGTTAATGACTGTGTGAAAGAGCTCCGTGAGTAGATTTCTTCATTCATCCAAAATGCTCCATTTATTTTAGCATGGAAATTATTTCATTTTTGGAGAAATGTATAGTGTTTTAGATTTATATCTTTTTTTTTTTTTTTTTTTGAAAGACAAATAACTTGAATTTGCATAAAATGTAGTGCATCAAAAATATAATCAGTGTTTTGAATCCATCCAAATTGCAAGGATTACATTTAATACAAAATGCAGGATTGGGGCATATGCATAAATGGGAAGCCCAAGTGTGGTTATGAGATTATAAAGGATGTTTTCATTATTTTAATAGATGTTTAGGGGACCTAGTTTGTTGGTTTAACCACTGCATTTAGTATTTTGTCCCAACTGTGTTTCTAGGCTTTGATCGGAACTCTGTTTTGACCTACTGTGCATCAGTAAATAGTACATTTTCACCCTCGCATTTATTAAATTGTTCATAATTTGAAAAATGTGAAGATAGTTTTGACAAATGAACATGTTGTACTTCCAATTACATGTTGTAATCCCATTGACTAAGACTTAGCGTTTTAACTGTGTGTTAAACTCCATGGCACAACCATCTAGTTAAAGTTGCATTTAAGTGCTTGAATGAGAAAGTTAAAATGCTAACTTGAATCTGGCTTAAAAATAGTATTGCAACTGTTATTGATAATCCTAGTTTCAATCGTTTCATTACCATATTGCAGTTGCATCATTTTAACGTTTTATACTGATATTGGTATCTGATACTGAGGAATTGGAGGCTTTTGTTGATTGGGGAGAGGCAATAAAGAACCAGGAGTGCATGTTTTTGTGTATTCTGGTTTACCCAATTGTGTCTTTTACCCCTAGGAGATGCAAACTTGCAGATCACTTCGATTGCAGAGGAACTGGCAAAGAAAACGGAAGATGCCTCTCGGCAGCAGGAGGAAATCACTCATCTTCTCTCGCAGATCGTTGATCTACAGAAAAAGTCAAAATCTGTGAGTTGTTCTCTTTTAACTTTACATATGAATGAATCACTTCTTAAATGGCACGTTTGCCCTTGGGTGTTTGTTTAATAGTGTGTTTATTATTTCAGTATGCACTTGAAAATGAAGAGCTCACACAGCATCTTGGAGCTGCTAAAGATGCCCAAAGAGCACTCACAGCTGAGGTAACACACACACACACGCACGCGCGCACACACTCGCACGCGCACACACACACGCGCACGCACGCACACGCACACACACACACACACACACACACACACACACACACACACACACTGGACTGGTCAACTGGACAGAAATACCAATTTGTTTCATATCAGTTTTGTTATCGCATATTTCAACTTCTGCATCAGTGAATTGCACAATGTCACATTGTTAGCTTACATTTTTTTTACTCAGTCTTTTATCTATTTATCTATTTCTCTCTCTGCCTTGTGCTCTCTCTCTCTCTCTCTCTCTCTCTCTCTCTCTCTCTCTCTCCTCTCTCTCTCTCTCTCTCTCTCTCCTCTCTCTCTCTCTCTCTCTCTCTCTCTCTTTCTCTAGTTAAGGGAGCTGGGAGATAAGTATGCTGAATGTATGGAGATGCTGCATGAGGCTCAAGAGGAGCTGAAGAATTTTCGGAATAAAACTCTACCTCTTAGCACACCGCGCCGGTTCCACCCTCTCGGACTCTTCCCATTGGTTAGTGGGAGACAGGAGTTTTTTTAACCATTTTATTACCTACCCATTTTTGTTATACTTTGACCTATTTTATTTATTTTACTGACTTTTTGTATAAGCTAATTCTTGGTAGGCCTTAAAAAGGTTTTGTTGTTCTTTTAATTTTATTTATTAGAATTTCTACATAATGTGGTAATAAATACATGTTTATGTGTAGTATTTTTGTTTGTTTTCTGGAATATGTTATAATAATGATGTCCAAGTTCTGATAGCATTTCTTCTAATCTTCAGAAAAAAAGCTATAGCTTAATTAGTGCATTAATGCTTTGTAATACTTAATTTTGTTACTGTTTTTAAATGTTTACATATAGCAGTGTTTTGAGTATGTTATTTTTAACAAAGCGATATTTAAATAAAATTCTTCATGTATGCTTGTACTCTGTGTATTCTAGGATTCTTTAGCTTCTGAAATTGAAGGCACCATGAGGAAAGAGATTCAAATGTCAGATCCAGAGGTTGAAGAACAAAGGTTCTGTGCTTTAATCATTTACATATTAGTGCTTTAATCATTTACATAATATAAATTTAAAAAGAAGGAAAAAAATAGTGACCTTAACTTTTTGTTCAGGTTGCAGCCGAAGCGTGTGTTTGAAACGGTGCGGAACATCAACCAGACTGTGCGCCAGCGTTCTCAGGCTCCATCCCCAATGAACATCCCGGGTTCAAATCAGACCTCCTGCCTGACTTCCAGACGCTCCAGCTGTCTTAGCACCCCCCGCTCCAGCCTGTACGGAGGGGATGCCAGCGATATCATGGATAACCGCACAAGCTCTCTACTGCTGGAGACAAACTCGCTGCAGGACGGGTAAATTCAGACTGTCTGCCACAGGGGTCTCAAACTCATGTACTGGAATTCTATGTACCTGCAAAGTTTGGCTACAACCTTAACTGAACCCTTCTGGTTCCACAAATTAAGCGCTTCTTGGCTCATTTTAAGCAAATGGTGTGTTTCCTAAAACAGGGTTGAAATAAAAAGCCCTCTAGGAATTTAGTTTGGGACCTTTGGTTTACAATATATAAATTTATCAAAAAATTATGACTGCATGTATACCACTACCATAGAGTTTTTGATGGTTACTTGTTCGTCTTTAAGTATTACTCAACGTTCAAACAGAGAAATTACAGTTGTAGCATATAGCAAGCTGAAAGTTGTCTGTTTTAAATGCTTTGTTGTATGATCTGTAAAATTGTAAGTCACAATGTGTTTTTTGGGGATTGTTTTGTGTTTGATTTGGTTTGCGTATATTTTGTTTGTTGTTATTATTATTTGTATTTATTTTTTGTTTTGTGGGTGTGTTTTTTTTTTTGCTTTTGTTTTTTACTCATGTTTGTTTAATTTTACTTGTTTTTTTTTCGGTATATTGGATTCATTTGGTTTGTTTTGTGTACTTTTTTTAAAGGTTTTATTTAGTTTGACTTTGGTTTCCTTTGATTTAGGTTTTGTTTGGATTAGCTTTGTGTTTGTTGGTTGTGCTTTGTTTGTTTTCTTTTTTCTTGTTTAACCTTTGTCTTGGTTTTCTTTCATTGTCTTTCATCGGTGTGTTCTTGTTGTATTGTGTTTCAACCAATCATCAGTTGTTGTGACACACATGAAATCATGAAAAAAATAGTTTGGTGAAGATAGTTAATCTTATAGTGTATGTGTAAATTCAGTTTCAGTATCGATCAAATATTCATTCTTTTTCTTTTTTCAGCTCTAATGACTCCAACAGGAAACCTGGCACCCCTGGCACCCCAGGGTCCCGTGATCTGGAAGCAGCACTGCGGCGTCTCTCTCTGCGTCGAGACAACTATCTAAGTGAACGACGCTTCTTTGAAGAGGAGCGGGATCGCAAACTCAATGCCCTGGCTGATGACAAGAGCTCATTTTACCACGATGGTGATGAGGAAGGCAGCAGCGGTGGTGCCGTGACCCCACCAGAGAGCATCATGTCCTTGGGCACTCTGCACTCGGTATACTCCATCTACAGTGGGCGATCATACCTGCCTGAGAAGCTTCAAATTGTCAAGCCTCTGGAAGGTGACCGTACCCACGCCCAAACCCCTCCTAGACCACTCAAACTGGTTCTGTTTGATGCGCTATGGGCGTTAATGCACCAATGCGCTGAGGATGTGCCCACACAACACTCTTTCTTCTTCAGACACACACAGCCCAGACACCTGCACATAAAATAGGAGTAACACATCAGCCAATTTAAGGTTTTGAAAATGTTATGGCCAACCTTTTTTTTTTATTAAAAGTTGAGTACATCTTTGTTATTATTTATAAATATTATTTTGAATTTCATCATATTCTGTTAAGTTGCAAATAAGACATTGTTTGTTTATTTTTCCTTTTTTTCTATATTTCTTTCTTTCTTTCTTTCTCCTGGGCTTTATTCTTTTTTGTTTCTTTCTTTCCGATTTAGTTTTCTGTAAACATGTTTGCCTTTTACATATGCCTAATTTAATAAAAACAAAAGCTAAATAAAATATTTTGACCCAGAGTAGATAAATATATAAACGTGTATATCTAGTTTTAAATATTATTTTAAGTTGTGATCGAATAAAGTAATAGGGTATTAAAAATTAAATCCATTTAAATTAATTTTAAACTGTGTAAAGTAAGAAAAGCACTTCACAATAATTTCACAATGAACAAAGTAAACTTATATTCATCACCAAGCCTTATATTTTTCATTAAGCAATGGTATAAACCTTAGGTGTTTCAAAACATTAAAATAATGTATTTTCCATGTGGCACTAGTGATTGATCATGTTGCCTCCATGCAATATTTTTATGTTTAATTGTTTAAGACTTCAATGTGCATTTAAGGCGATCCACATTGTATTTAGACTGTAATCAGACCCGTAGTGCCCCCTACTTTCGTAAAAATTTACTAAAACTTTGGCATTAATTGTTTTTTTTTTCGCCAATAAAAAAATATTGACTGCACTTAAGTTTTACAACTGTAGCTAGTGTTCTAGTGCATATGTTGTAAAAATACCAAAATCATGATATTATCCTCCCTTAGTTAATTTGCTCTAACTGGCAGACCTGAAATGATTTTGATGGAATAAAAGTGACTCTTTGGAATTACTGAATCATTTACTTATGTGTACATCATATAAAACCTTCATGACTTTTAATTTAGATTCCATCTATGTTTCTTTTGGTTGGAGTCTTCCTTAAATCCTTGCATTGTTTCATTTTTCTCACCTACCTTTTTTTCTGGTAATTTATTTGTGTCAATTTGAGCCTTGAGTATTTGTCGTCTTTGGCTTTCCCTTCCCTGCCATTCTTTAAAGTGTGATTTAGCTCTGTAATAAACACTTTGTAACTTTCCCCTTCTTTCTCTTTCTTTTCTCTTTATTTTATTCAAAATGCTTTTAACATTTCAACATAAGACTTTAGCTCCTGATATCACTATATTCACTCTCCATACAAGATCACTTGAATACAAGGCTATTCAGTTAACATAAAAAGTTGTTTGAATTACTCTGCCAATGAGCAGTTTGTGTTTGGTACGTTTGTGTGGTTACACTTCATAACGTAAACCAGTTTTTGTGTATAAATGTAATAAAATAAGAAAAGGATCTACTTAGTGTAGATTAAAGATTGAACTGCTAAACATTTACACTAAAAACAAGTACATATTGTCATATATTATAATACATTGCATCATATTAAAAGTCAGTTTTCTCTATACCCACTATTGACTTTTTGTAAATTTTACGTTACACTATGTTAATCATTTAATCTGGCAAAGATTAAGTCCCTATTAAATTAAATTTGTAATTATTACATATAGTTTAATAATTATATAAATACCATCAATCCAACTAAATATTAAAGCATTTCCAGTCCCTGTCCGTTACTCTTATATGGGGGTCCTTGTCTGGTTTTTGAGCTGTGTTCTCTTGGCATCTCCACAGGCTCTGCCACTCTTCACGCCTGGCAGCAACTTGCTCAGCCTCATCTAGGTGGCATCTTGGACCCAAGGCCGGGTGTTGTCACCAAAGGCTCCTGCCCACTGGAAGTCAACCTGGATGAGGTCTGCCAAATGTTTTTTTTTTTAGTTTGAATGATAGTAATGGCACACAAAAATATTAAAGGATAAGTTACAATATGGTATCAAAACAAGATGATTTGTTTTTTTAATTTTAACTTCTTATTGTCATCAGTAAAAATGTAAAGATTTTAAACAGGTATGATTATTTGTGATTTTACTAAATAATTTAATGGTATTTTAATCTATATAAGTTCAAAATGCTGTGACAGTTGCCCATGAACATAATTTGATACGATTTGATTTAATGTGATACATAATTGATTTAATACGACTTTAAATATTTGTGGAAACAACATAATGTTACTCATTTATAGACATATATTTCACAATTAACATATGTCTTGAATTATCATTTATGAATAATACATACAGTAGTTTAATAAGAATTAATTAATTGTCTTTCCTCATTTTAGCATTTAGAAAGTGTGTGTGCATATATATATATATGTATATATGGTTTCTGTTTTGTCATCTAAACAATTTAAACATTAAAGAAAGAACTATTTATTTTAACTAATATAAATTCAAATGCAGTCATTACTTTTGCTAGGTAGGGTTGTCAAGTGTATTAGAAATGTGTTAGAGTTCATGAGTGTAATTCAGCTTTTGTATCAATCAGCTTCAGGAAACTGAGCGAACAATTTAACACGTTTACTGGATTTTTAGGTCTACCAGTTCACAGACATCGAAGAAGACGAGGAAGGGAATGTTTCCCAGTCCACCGTCTCCACTCCCATCCTGGGCTCTCCTTCTCCGAGATGCCCCCTTGCCAACCATCCCACTAATCTTGCACTGCTGCTCCGAGAGGATGAAGGGAAGTCCTGTTTGGAGAATGGAGGAGAAAAGAAAGAGGAGGAAGAGGTCTCATCTGGTGAGAGACCCTCATGACCCCTCTAACCCTCCACTCAGGTTTTGAAGGGTGGGGGGTATAGAGACTGGATGTTACCCATAATTCCCTGCTGTACTGAATGTGTCTGTCTGAGAGCCTATAGGATGCAGGCACACACAAGCTCTACCTCTCCTCTGCCCTGAGGACCGCTGCCATTGCACACATTGAGTATAACCATGTTTTTTAATTTACATTTTACTTTTTACTTTTTGACTGTCAATCCTATCTCTGGGTACCTGTGCTGAAAATGAGACTTGGAGCTATTTTGGAGCTAAAACATAAGACATTTATATGTTCCGTCAATTTATATGATCCAATATGCTAGAAAAAAAAGCTGCCTTTTAAATCAATTACAAATATTGAGACTTGAAATTAAACCAAGTCTATATTTAACCAGAAAACATTGTAGACTAGTATATTAAAATGCTTCTAGCAATGCTTCTATTAATAAAACCCTGCTCATCAACATATCTGTCTCCAGTCAGCAGCTACATCTCCAGATATTTTTCCTCTTTGAAGTGAACAGTAGACTGTGCAACGGATACAACAAACACAACTACATTTTAAGCAGTTATTACATTTAATGTGTTCTAAATGCATCATTAAAGTGATCACAAAAGACGTAACATTAACTTTTGTTTATTTTTATGTTCTGTTTATTGTAAGAAAATGTTGGTGATTTAATATGAGAACAAATTTAAAAGTAAAAAAAAAACTATAACACTTTTTTAGCTACATTACGTTTTTAAAGTAAATGTATGTTAATATAATTATCAGAAATAACTAGTTGAATTACTCAAACTTTTTGTTATAAGAGACTAATGTCGTCTCAGGGTAAAGTGATTGGTCCTATGACTGAGTTCCGTTCTTTTCTTCTTTGGGTTGCAGAGGCAGATCCCTTTAAACCATTGGGTCAGATCATGGGCAGATAACTCATCCATGTTACAAAGTATAGCCATGTGTCAAATGTTTTCACTTTGAGAGGAAATTGTTGTAGCCTGACAAAAATGCAAGTACACAGAGAAGATGCTAATTAAAAAAAAGGCCTTGTGAGACTTGAATGTATTTGTCAGTTGCAATCCAAAAGTAAAGATTCTTAGCAGAAACATATCAACTGGAGTATATCTACACAAAAAGTAAAAAATGTAAAAGGCATCATGAAAATGTTATACTCTTTTACTATGTATTTTTATAAAATATCATGAAATTCATGATCACTTAATACAGTCAAAAATATATATTCACCAATTTAAAAAGTTCTGCTTGTGACATGAACATATTAATTTGTTGTAGTTCTGTCAATTCTCATTTTCAGCACTCGTTAAATTCATCCATCCTTTGAAGTCTTCAATCAGAGCTCTCCTTCTCTTCATCTCTTTGTCTGAACTTTCCAGTAAATAATGAAAAATGTGGGTTGGGGTAACTCAAACTACGATTAAGTTACTCTCTTTCATACACTGCCTGCTGTGTGTGATGTTTAATATGGCAAGCACCATTAGGACTCGGAGTGTGAGGACTACACACACAAACACACACACACACACACACACACACACGCATACACTCGCAGCTGGAGGCCCAGGGTGTTACTTACACTCATCTGGAGGTCTGGGGGTTTTTTTGTCTCATGTGCCACACTTCTATTAACATCGCACAAGTGTGTTTTTCCAGGCATGTGAATCAAGAGGGGCTTCAGTCACTGAAAAGAGGTCACATTAACTCTCTTTGTTTGTGTGCTCCTCTCGCATAGTATCCTGGTCTGACAGGACTAAATCTGAAATTAATATTTTTTGGTTTTGTTTTTACATTTTGGGAAATTGCTTGGAGGAGCTTTTCAAAATAAATTTATGCTTACTTTATGTTTGAGCTAATTTGTAGGTGTTTGTCTATATTTTTATTTGTTTTGCTGAGGCATAGTTTTGTGCCCCCTGTTTGTGTTGTGTATAGGGTGTTTATTTGTTTATTAAGATCATAAAGGTTTTTTTTATTTGTAAAGTTTTCCTTTTTACTTTATTTTTAGCTATTTATATTTAAGTATATTAATTTGGATTTTGTTTATTTATTTTAGCTGTCTAATGTGTCTTAATTTTTTATTAATTCATTGTAATTTTTCACTTGTTATATTTTTCTTTTATTTTTCTATTTTATTCTTTTATGTGGTCATTCCTAGGCAATTTTCTTATTTTTTCCTCTTTCTTGCTCACTTCTTCTTCTTTGTGAGTCACTATTTAAAACTGTAACAGGATAAACAGTCAAGTCATTCTGATTTTGCTTTTAAAATCAATCTCTATGCAGTAACATGCAACATGATGTTTGGTCTAAAGGTATCCTGTTATCAGTTTTAATTGGCTTTCTGCATTTTGCTTGTGTGCGAGACTAAGTATGAGTTGTATTCTTACTGATGGGTCTCCCTCTTTTTTGTTTCTCTCTTCAGTGCATTATCCTGGGAAATGTTTGTCCCACACAAGCTCAACTTTCACCTTCACCACCTGTAGGATTCTACACCCCTCAGATCAGCTCACTACAGTCACGCCAAGGTAAATAAACACTGTTAAATGTTTTGATAAATAATCAAACAAAGCAATCATGTTACACAAAGCACGGACACAGAGCTAAATAAATATGCTAAACATCTAATAACTTCAAGTTGCGAAGCATATAACAGCAAACAAATAAATAAATGGAAATGTTACTTATGTATGTTGAAGCATTGAAAAATGTTTGCATTTGAAGTAGATCATGGACTAAGAAAATATTACACTCTATATTTAGCATTTTAAAAAATGTTTTGAAAAGTATTTATGTTCTGAGCAATACCGAACGGATGCTTGAGGCTGGCCCCTGATAGGAGTACATTTTTTATTTTAAAATGTGCAGCAGAAGAAAAAAAAAACATATTTCAAGTCATTTAATTAATTGTGTGGCTAACCATACAACTGTGAAAATGTTAATTGATTCATCACGCATCAAAGTTTTACATACTCCATAGGTTTTTGCAAAAAGCTTGGAATTTTGTTAACCAGCCACTTCCTTCTTGACAAGGCATCATTCCTGGAAAGTAAAAAGTGAGAAAATGGTGCGACTGAGACTTTTAGGGCTCAATCGAGTATACTTCTCTTAAATATACCAAAATGTAAATATAAATAAAATGTAAACAAAAGAATAGGAAGTAAACTACTTTATTTATATATATATATATATAATTATATATATATATATATATATATATCTGCAGTAAAGTTTTTAACATTGCCATCAATGGGAACATGCTCACTGGAGATCTGCATTTCCTGTTGTATATCGAGAGGGAAAGCTGGAGTGTGATGTCCTTGTGTGTGATAAATACATTAGAATGAATCTTTGAGGTTGTGCATGGCTCTCTGCAGGTCATGTGATGAAGAGGATGACGCAGCTCTTTATCATGTGGTTCTGGTGGCTGGTTTAGAGCAGGCTCATTGATCAGCGCCCCCCTGTGGGTGAGGAGTAAAAGCATGGGCATGCAAACCTGAATTGAGTGCCAGTGAAGTGTGCTTTCCTCTAACCAAACACAGCCATGTCTAATGTAAAATTTAAATTAAATTTGATTGTAAATCAGTTTAAATTTAAGAGCCAAATCTTTGTCTTTATGTGGAATTACGTCTTAGAGTTGAGAATGGAATTGTATAGATGCTTGATTTGAAGTGCCTCCAGTTAAAGAGGTGAATTGTTTTCTGTTTGTTTTCAGATATTTTTTTCTCAATCTGGGCTTTGATTGAGCTGTGAAATATGCACATGCCAAATTCAAATTCCTTTTGTTTTGTAACCACCAAGATACATACTTTTACTCTTAGAAGACTATAATTTCCTGAGCTTCTTTAGTCCAGTTTTCTTATAATCAGTCTTTGTTTGTAGGTTTAGTTCATTTAGGCATGATGTTCCGTAGAAGCTAACTGTAACATGTGTATTTGATTCGCTGCTTGGCTGATCTCTCCGGCTTTGTTAAATCAACTTTCTCTAACAGATATTTGCATGTTGTCAAATTTGTCAAGACAAGCTAGTCACCAACTAACAAACACACCGCTTGTCCCTGATTGTCACCATTCCTACCAGTTGTGAAGCTTGATTTTTTTTTACTGAACCAGATCCTATTAGCCATAACTTATCTAGAGGTTTGTAAGCAGTTAAACCAGCACACAACACACATTCTGTAGTTATTTTCTGAGACCAGAAACACCATTTGATTAATTTCTGAAGACTTGATAAGCTTAGCACTGTAGCATTAATCTTTTCCAGGTTTCTATGGAAAAATTATATTCTAATTAATTTTCTTTTAATTAAAAAATATGTCTATGGAAACTTTTATTAGAATTAAATTAACTGTTATATTATAGTAGAATTATGTTAAATATATTTAAAAATGTCTTTTTTCCTCCTCTGTCTTTATCTTCTTCCTTTATTTCCTCCCTGCTGTGGTTTATTGATCAGTTGATACAATTTCTATTATGAGAAGCTGAGATAGACTTTAATGGTGTAACAGATTGCATATTGACTCTCTCCTAATGTAAGTCGCTTTGCACGAAATCGTCTGCCAAAACCATAAATGTAATTTAAATGTAAATATATCAACTTACTACATTAGTTGAGTATTTTATGTACAAATGTTAACATTACATACAAGGATAAATAGGTCTACAATCCTTGAATAGATTCATTTGGAGCAGCTTGTAAAGGACAGATGCATGTGATGTATGTATACAGGGTTACATGAGTGGTTTCTGTTGTTATTTGGTTGATTTTTAAGGAAAGCTAATTAAAATGAGTACCATTTTAATTGGTATGTGCAAACAAATGGGGAATCATGACTTTAAATGTATGGAATTTTAATCCCAGCCATTTGGGTAAACATTGATGAGGGACAAAACACAACAACCTTTCAGAAAATGCAGAAATGTATTTTATTTTTAAATTATATTTATATTTTTATTGTAGTTTTTTTTTATTAATGAACACATACTCAAACTATAAAATACTATCTGCTTTTCAGTTAAAAATGTCAAATCTTTCATTTTACATTTTTAACAAACCCTACATTTTTTAGAGGTTGTGCTGTTTTAAACTGTTATAAATAAACTTTAAGTACTATCCATGAATCAGAAACAACAACATGGCTTAACATTTTCTCTACAATACGAGTATACAGTTTCAAGAAAAGGTACACTTTTATGGAATAAAAAATGTTACAGACCTTTGGTATTTTACTGTAAATTAACAATTTCTACTTAACATTTTATAACCATTATTTTAATGTAATATAATAACTAGATTAATACAGATTGTTTGGTGCTAACAAAAGGTTTACATTAGCATTGCACTTACTTTAAAAGTATTTTCTCTGACATTTCCTGTGTCTCTTTTATAGTATCGTGTCAGGACCATCTTTCTCCTCTTGCGTGATGTCCAGCAGCAGCCTTCGCTCCACCCCTGTGTCCACCCCATGCACCCCTCGTCGTCTCAGTCTGGCTGAGAGCTTCACCAACCTCCGGGACTCCACCAAAACCACCAGCACCTCCCTGGGCTTGGTACGGCTCCTCCAGGAGAGGGGCATATCTGCGTCCGTCTATAACCCACTTAGCTGGGACCGTGCAGATTGCGGACCTCCAGTTGAGCCCTCTACCTCAACCTCCTCCTCCACACCATACACAGACACTCTTCCTTCCACCCCTCCAAACTCCCCCAACAAGTGCAAACTGACAAGCCCTGTGCTTCCTGTAGACTATAGCCCCTCAGACCCCCCTTATGAAACCTTCCTAGCTTCACGACCAGCCAGCTCAATCCTGAAAGAAGTTCGGGAGGCAGATGACAGGGCTCAAATTGACCCCCAGAGTCAGACTGAAGTCAGTGTGCAAAATTTGAGACTTGTGGACAAGGTAAAGCGGTTTAGCCTGGCTCCCAGGACTTTGATGGGGAGATCGGGACTGGGATTAGGGCCACATGCTGTTGTGACGTCCCCAATTGGGGGACTGCCAGGGTTAAACTCAGGGATTAGGAGAAACCGCAGTTACCCGGCGATGGTTGGGGCTAGTATGGCTATGAAGGGTCCAGGGCCTCCTAGTGAGGACTTGTTGTTACCAACCAGGCCCCCCAGACAAACTAGTCTCAATGAAAATTGAATGTTGCCTCTATATTACCCCCTTGCCTTTTTATTTAGTTATGTTTGCATAGAGTGCCTGCTATCAATGGGCTAGTTCTTCATAAGGAATATTGCCTCTGCATTTACTTTCAGTACATTTTCTGGATATTTCCAGATATTACAGTGGATATTTAAATATAAATGTTGAAAAGCATGAGCCATTAAATTCCATTAAAAAGCATATTTTTCAACAAGTTTTCAACATTCTCCTTTAACTGTCTTTAAGAAAAAGAATCAGGTACAAGGTAAATTAACATATAAAGTTGGAGGAAATCATGAGCTAAGTTCCTTTCTGTAGAACTATCCCTTTAAGATGATATTTTGTTATAGTTGCTATGACAACCTCTATTTTATCTATGTCCTGCATCCCCAGTCACGTAAAAAAAATTAATTCATTCATCATCAGCATCATCACACTGTTCGGTATGTTGAAAGTGTTTCTGCTGGTGTCAAAACACACACATAGCATATGCTGCTAATAAATGTAGCACCCATTGCAAGCATAAACTGCTTTAATTGATTTCCAGTGTAAGCACTTTTTGAATTGCAAGTCAACAATGAGAAAGAAAAAGTATTCCTCTTATGGTGTGTTTAATGTCTTCCCATGAAACAGCTCATAGTTTTGGTGCTAGCAAGAGCACTGACAGCACCTTAATGCTAACGGTAGCCAGGAACCTGGTAAACAATGAAGTCTAGTTATTTATGTGTTTTCAGGTCTTATTTAAGATGTTTTAATGGCCATGATGTAGAGATTTGTTTCAAGCCCCATGTGTCTGAAAATCTGCTTTTATAAGTTTGACTTGCATATGCATGTCTCATGTGGTCCAACCAATCAACTGCAAAGTCCAGTAGCAAAATGGCTTCTTAATTAATATCCAGTTTAATAAGAGCATGATCAAATTAATCTTCTTCGAAGTTGCTTTTGAAATAAATTGAGGCTTCTTTTGCACAGAGATCATGAGGGCTGTTAGTCTGAAATGCAACAGGTTTAACGTGAAGTGATCATTTTCATTACATGACATCTTTTGATGTTGTTTAAGACCAACATGAGTCAACATGAGTAAATGTTAAAATTAAGTGTGTGTGTGTAAATGTTTGTGAATCCACAGTATCAAAGGCTTGATGGGAACCTTGCACAACTTAACATTTATTGTCAAGACAATTTCAGGTTCCCCTTAAATGTTTTAGGAACCAACTGTACTGTGAGTCATGTTGAAAGGAATGAATGATGCATTGTAAGCTTTAAAGATTTCAAGGGTGCAATAGGACTAATTCATAGTGCCTGATTTTTCTCCTTTTTTTGACAGATTGTCTAATAATGGCCTTGCCTGCTAATACAAACACTGGCATAAATACAGTAACCATGTGTGGTATTGATTTCCTGTGCAAACATTTAACAATGCAAATATTTGAAGTATATATTATAAAGGCTGTATTCAATTGTTCAGGAAGCACATACTGTACAGATGAAAGTGCATGACTTCTGTTTCTTTAAAAATATTTTTTTTTCATGTTATGAAAATTAGTATCTTGTTTCAGAGCTACATAGAAGGACTGACTGAATGTTGATTTCAACTTTTGTGTTTATTTCATCAGGTTACTGAAGGGACATTTTACTTGTATATTGTAAATGAGAAATATCCAGATAATTTAAACTTGCTAATTTTTATATTGAAAAGCAGAAACCTAAGAGGAGAAAAAAAGAGAAAAATTACATTCTGACTGGTTAAACCTGGCTTGTTACCAACCATCGCAGTGGATTAATAAACCAGTTACCATTGTCTAATAATGATCTGTTGTGGTTTTTTGGCAGTTAATATTAATATTGTATGTGTAAAAATATTCTGGCATACAACTGACACATTGAATTTGCTATTTCCTTTAACTAACATCATTAGATGCCATTGTTTAGGGAACTGTTTGTGTGATTGTGCTTATAGAGGTCACTTTAAAAAATGTATGTTGATGGAAAATGTTTACTAAACTCAGACATCAAAACTTAAGGAATACATTTATTAACTGTGTTTGGAATGTAAATTATGCTGTGTTGATTTGTTTCTTTGTTAGTCAGACAAACATGTTTATTGACAGTTGCATTGACATAAACAAACCAACAGCTTACTAAATCACATATTGTTAATCGGCTAATCAATAAAAAGCTAATTATTTGCTAAAATATAGACCACTCAGTAAGTACAGTGCCATTCTTAATTTACCAGCATATGTGTATACTTTATTTACTTCATGACAACTCTCTGAGTCTGGATTGGGTTGTAGAACGTTATCAAAATACCCACAAAAACTTCTGCCTTTTTTTTCTAAACCTTAGCCGTTTAGCCAAGTTTAACCAGAAGAGGGTGATGTTCTCTAACATTGTAAAGCACAAGATGTATTTCTCTTCAAATCCGCTAAATAAAGTAGTTTAACGCTACATATGTTATGTAATAAAGATATTATATGATATTTCGTCATACTGTATGTTACTATTTTAATGTCTAACAACTCCAAAACAACTGTCAACGTTCAACCCATGTGTGTTTACCCAATTTAACAGCAAGAGATGCCATTTTTGCACCCAAGCAAAAATATGCCATTCACGTTTGCGAGTTTGTGGTTGTTTGGACTTGAGGAGCGAGTAAAACCCTTCAGGGCTCTTGTCTGTCTGATGAATTGGCGAGGGCTGAGGGGAAGCTTCTTGAGGCCAGTGTTGATCGAGTGATCAACAGGCCACTCGAGGAGCACTGGGCTTTCATTAACACCTATAATCTTCAGATGACATTCTTGAGGTACGTAAATGTTGCTTGAGGTTGCTTTTTGCAAGTTTTTTATCTTCTGAATTAACCAGTGTTTACTTGTGAGAAATAGTTATTTGAAACATATTGAAGTTGAATATTCATACACAGCTATAATACTAAACAAACAAAAAAATATTTGAAAATGAATGGCAAAATAATCAACAATCATTTTTAATGTAATTATTCTTATGTCTTGTGTAGCCAAGGGTATTGGCAGGTTTTTTGGTCAAGACCCACTATGAGGCCCACTCTAATGACAAACAAACAACCAACCAACCAACCACATGGTTGTTTCACATTTCACATGATTGTTTCACAACCAATCACATTTCGCATAGCGTTATGTTTAGGGGCACAGAAATGTTACCACAACTACTGAGTGACATGTAACAAGTTAGTCAGATTTTTAAAAAGTCAGAAGACTGGAAGACATGATTTAGATACTAGACCAAAACAACAATGGTGTATGAGTCCACATTCCCATCTGTATCTAAAATTGGTGGGAATAGAGAACGTATGTAGGAGTGGCTTCAGAGATTCAGGCTAGGTATTCGTTGTTCTCAGCCATACGCCTCCACGTTGTTTCTAACCGAGAACTTTCAACATACCAAATTAACACAACACCCACTACTACAGAAAATCCGGACAAGTTTAATAAATCAAACCATGACTTCAGGATTCTCAAAGTGTTTCCAACATTCTGTACAATACTTAATAGACCTTCATCTAGCAATCCGCTGACATGAATTCTGCATGTGGCTGAAACTACATGTCCCTTACTTAGAAAAACACCCTTAGTTTTATAGAGTCGGTTGATATTTTTGAGGTCATGCAGTAAGCCAAATTACAAAATTTTGGTAAAACTAATACGTTGCTGAAATCTACAAATTCCCATTCTCAACATACTCACAAAACAGATATTAATCCATTATTTTAGCGGAATTAAGGTGGGTGTTTAACTCTCAAACGAGTTGTTTGAGACTAAAATCCCACACAGTTCTGACACCTCAGATTCTAGACAGTCATAGATTCCTTAAGAACATAGGCTGAAATTGACTCAATATAAAGTAGTTTTGATGATCATGACAGCATTATAAATTCGTGGCTTTCTGTGAACGTCAGCTTGATTTCACTGTAGACATTGTTTCAGAATTGCAAAGTGTTGTTTGCCAAGTTTAAATTGCTCCATAGATTATTTTTCTCCTGTGGTTGCCATTGTTAGTAGTTGTAGTCATATAAAATAGCCCTTTATATAAGTTGACAAAACTATCTTTTCTATTTGAGTATTCATAATTTTCAATTGACTTTCATTTAATTATCACTCTCGTAGTAACCTTCTCGATTGCTCGCCAATCACGCTTACGATAATAGGCAATTATAAGCAAGAGCGAATTCGTGAAACCTAGCTTGTTGAACTAGCTTCAATAACTTTAGTAACTCAATTGCTCTAAAACTATTTAGTTTTTAACTACCTGAACCTACAATGACATATTTTTGGCTAAATATAAAACTGAAACTACTGCGGTGACCAAAAAGTTCAACTCTGTGTTCGTCACTTCAGCAAGTGACCTTTTAGCAGAGTTCAGATCCTGAGACTTCTGCCAAACTTTAGTTTAGCATTCCTCAATCGACAGTAGTCGAGTGTTTAGTGGAAAACACTGTAAAGAAAAAATGTTGGATGCTTGACGGAAGCCTAAAAAAGGTAGCTGCAAGTTGGCTCAGACAATGTTTTTGTGTTGCCAGAACACATATAATTGCCCTGAATGCAAACCTTTTCATGTCTGGCACTGAGCGTGTGTAAGCGTGCCTTTATTGGTTCACTTTATATTGTCTAACAGAATTAAATCTCTTTCACTAAAGCACACCTGTGGCATAATGGTTCTTTTTGTTTGGTGTGGTCCTTCATTTACTTGCAATAATCAGCCAGCCATTCATTTATCATGTGCTTACTGGAGTGTTTTGCTCAATAAACCACAGAGCATCATCCTCTTCTCTCACGCTCTGTATGTGCATAGTTTTCTCTCACACTGTTTATGCAATACTAGATTTGTGTATTATTGCTAGAGTGCTAATATGTCCCTTTGGCAATAGGAAGAAAATTTGATGTGGATGTTAGTTGTTTGTGGTGCGGTAATGGCTTCAATGGAGCTTGGGGTGGATGAGAGGAAGAATAAGAGGCTTTCATAATAAGATCATTAACTGTAGCCTGTTAGCATGGTCCCTCAACAAGCAACTATTGGCTTCACTAAGTCTCTGTTAATTCAGATGGAGAATCCATGTAACATGCTAATAGATGGTAATTGAATGAATTAGCCTGGTGCAAAGTTTTCAGATATTCTTTATTGAAAGTACTGATATTTAAAAGGAAAAAATCATGTTAAAGAATTATTTTACACTAATTAGCAATATACAATGTACTTTGTGTAACGGAACATTTGTGGTCAGGTTTTGTAATGCACACCTTAGAGGCAATAGATCCCCTGATGAGAATGAAGGGTGGATTCCCCTGCGAAGATCCCTAAATATTTGTTTTTAACTGAATGAGGAAGGCTTTATTGTATGTGCTCAAACGTTATAGTATGTTACTATGGTTACCGATTTTGTGGATTGAAACAGAGTAAATCAACTGGATAAGCCTGGATGACCTATGAATTATTATAAATAATTCATTGCCTGTCTGCTAGTCCAAATTGATTTTTCAGACCATATCATAAAAAAGTTAGGGTGATTGAAAATGGCAAAAGCTAAAATCTGTAGCTTGCATTAATCAAAACCTATAATCCCTCTGCTCCCCATTGGTGAAATCTTGTTATAGGGCTGCTTGATTATGGAAAAAAAAATCATGATAATGTTGGTAATAATTGAATTCACAATAATTTTAAACAATTATGAGTCACAATTTATTCATTTGTATATTTTCATAATTTTTTGTCAAGTATTTTATGAAGAAAAAAATACATTGATACAATCCACTTTAGCAACGTCTCAATATTATCAAAGCATAAAAGGAAAACAGATGATGGCCTATTAAGTGAAAATATATTTAGGTTTTAATAGTTATGTATTTTGGGTAGAGAAGATTATATTAGAGCCAGAAAGATTGTTGTGAACACGCTCAAGAAAACATTATATTTTAAACAGTTTTTTAGATTCTAGAGAAGTAGACAGAACACCCTGTGTGTAAAGGTTTGTTTATTTAATGTTTTGCACTGAATCTCCATATCCACATTATAGTGTG
This sequence comes from Danionella dracula, assembly GCA_900490495.1. Lineage (NCBI taxonomy): Eukaryota > Metazoa > Chordata > Actinopteri > Cypriniformes > Danionidae > Danionella > Danionella dracula. The sequence goes on along the minus strand of UELW01000378.1, from coordinate 2,941,765 downwards.
TTATTGTGTTCCCATTGTAGATACATCTACCTGCTCCCATGAATGTAAAATATTGGAAATTGGAAATCACAGAATAAGGAACATTACCACATTAACACACTTGAGAGCGGTCCGGGTCCGGTGGTGTATTATTATATACTTTAAATTAAACATTCATACTTTAGGTTTTTGATGTTTGTGACTTTTTCTAAATGTATAAATATATTTGCTCACATAAAGAAATATATTAGTTAAAAAAGCTATTACAAACCTCACAATAAGCCACTGGAGCCAGCACAGTTCGGATGAGCGAGTTAAGGCAATGATTTATTTGTAGACTTCTCTTATATGACAAATCATATATACATGACTCATGAGAATAAAGTATAGACTACATTCTCACTCTTTTTTTTCTGCAAAATGCACATAGATAGATGGATAAGTATATTTAAATATTGCATCTTCTCCAATTTACAAACAAATATACAACAGACTGTGATTGGTTTGAAATTATATGGCCGACTCTGTACAGTTATTGGCTAATCGGTTTGATTTCTGTGATTGGTTGAATGGCTCTTATGAGGAGTATTCATATTCTTCAGCACTGCGTCGGCCAAAATCCATCCATCCAAGGTAATCTCTATCCTTTATTCTGTGGGAAGCACCCATGGCCCTGCTCTTTGAAGATGGACTTCGCCGGTACGACCCTGAATGAGGGGAAAAGCATTGTTATTTATTTTTTTATATAGCTCAATTTTTGATCTCTTGATATACAACTCATTTTCATCTTTAGCTTACTCATTCACGATTTTGTAAAGATAGACCAAATCAACAGAACGTCTGGCTATTGGTCCAATGCTCACATGATTGATCATTAGCACTAAATTGTGTATTGTGCCAGACATTTATGTGTTAGTTGCTGTCTCTTTCTTTCTGACCAATTGTGTCATAACCTTTTCTGATTCTGATGATGTCATTGCTTGCAGAAATTACAATCTTAGAAAATAAAGCAGCACAAAAAAAAAAAATTAAATGACACAATCAACATGTGGGTTTAACACATTGGTTTACAATTAGGGAGGAACTGGTTACCTTTGGAAGACATTTAAATATTCTATCATATCTCAAATCTATAAAAACACACAAATGCTTATTACAACAGCATAAAATTTTTTTGAAAGGGGATGAGGGCCAGTTTCACTTTCATTGTTCTAAATCATTATTATATAATGCTCAATGTTAGTACTAAAGCCTGGCAGGGATTTTTAGCCAAATTTGCCTTCCGCAAAGTTTGCAGAGTACCTGGAGTAAAGACCAGCTCCTGACCCAACATTTGTATGGTCGCAATAAAATTTATCTGGTTTGATATTCTGCTCGGTCCTTGTAAGGATGACGTAGTGTGAGTAGCCAGGTCACATCCAAGCATCAGCTCGTAGAGTGTGAGATTATATATTGTGTGTATTTCACCAAATAAAACACAAAATTTCTTTGTAAATAATGACCTGACCATGTCTACACTTAAGTCTTATGGATGCTGCAAAATAGAATAATTGATCAATATTGTGGGTTTTTTTTCTTCACAAATCTGACAATCAGGATTTCAAAATATACATTTTCAGTTCTTGTTCAAGAGTATTCAGAACTCAGGGTGTGCTAAAAGCAAATACATACGTCCCTAAATAATAATAATAGTAATAATAATTCCTTACAAAGATCACAATAATATCTATATTTGTATGAAACTTATTGAATAGGTAATGAAAATAAAACAAATGTAACTGGTGCTTTAGTAGTGGGCTAGAGTGTAGGGTGGGGTTCTGTTAACAGGTGTTTCGGGACCCAGGAAACTATTGGCCAAAAATTCCACAATATTTAGTGAACCAGTGATAAGCTCAGATCTATGGTATTTTCTTGATGTTGTTACTAGGTGTGAATGGTTGCAGTCTAATATAATAATCTAAATAAAAATATATAAAATCTATTGTTTGAACCAATATACATCTGAACTGACCAAAAGAAACTCTATTAATATAGTATAGGGGCAAAATAGTGTATTATATAATATAATTCTTTGAAATTGAATATAAATTAGGATGGTTTATTCCATGGAATTGATACTTCTTGTACCCCTGTCATTCCTGTTACTACTTTGGTCAATCCTTTCACCATGGTGCTGTAGCATTTCACAATTATTTATTACAACATTCAATGTTCATTTCACAACATTTTAAAAATCTTCAGCAATAGGTTTAGATCATTTATTAAATCAGCAGAGATGAGAAGAGGTACTACAGAAGAGGTACTAATTTGGTGGAATGGCCCTTTAATTTAACGATAGGAAAGTACCAAATACATTGTTTAGGTATTGTAGTTGTTTATGGGTTTGCCCCAAAATGCTTCAATATACTTGATGATTTAATTTCAGAAACAATCAAAAATTCACCTTTGGTTGAAATGATTCTGGCCAGGAGTTCGGTCAAACTGCTGCGAGGCTCTTCTTCGTCGTCCTTGGGTTTAGACAGAAGGCTGAATTGGCCACCAGAAGCCACTGCTCGGGTGTGCCTTTTTTGTGCAGCTGGGCTGCCCACATTAGCCTGAGCTGCATCCTCAGTGTGTGCAGGAAGAGATAGACAACTGCTGGAGGAGAGGACTGCCAGCAGGACACACACACTGATTCCAGCGTTCATCACTGTAAGAAATACAAAAAACACAGTTTTAAAACGGCAGAGTGTCAAATGCAGATATAGAATTATTAATTCAGCAAAACCTCCTACTCTGCTACTATATTAAGCTTAAAATTGTATTGCAGTAGTAATGTATTAAATGTCACTGAATATATCTTATTAGATCATGAAAAATGTTTAAAATAACCGTATCTCTAGCAAACTAAAAGACAAGATGCATAACAAAAGTATTTTGTTATGACATTAATCATTTAGATGCCTGCAATACAGTTTTCTGCATTTGTTGCATTTTTAGCTAAATTAATCTATTAATTAAACATGAAATAAATTCCATTTTTATTCCAAAAAGATGATTTGATTTTCTGCTGACATTTACTGGTATAGTGTTATATGTGTTTGTTCATCATTTAACTTAGTATTTCCTACTGTTAGGTAAAATAAAAAAAAACATAGTTTATTATGGTTTGCTTTTTAAATTAGAAAAAGTCTAGTTTAAATGAGTAAGTCTGAAATACAAAGATATAACAGATTGCAATAAATAATTTTTCTGTCATCATTTGATGTAAAATCTGCCAATTCAAGTCAAATTTGAAATGTGCCTAGGTTTCTTTGTTGTTAATGCAAAAATAAATATAATGAAAATTTAAGTTGAACAAAAAAAAAAAACAATCCTGAGCTCGTACCTTGAGGTGAAGCTCCTGTGGAGAAGATGAGGAGAAGAGAGAGAGAGATGTAGATCACACGCTGACTGCAGAACAAGTGTGCTGTGCAACAGAGGCCCTTAAATACCACACTGAGTGGGCTGGCTCTGTTTGACCCACGACGTCCCACTGTCTGTGTATATGTGTGCCTGTGCCTGTTTGCGCAAGCTTGACGCAGAACTAGAGCTAGAGCAGCAGGGATTTCACACAGGATATAGGTTGTGGCAATGCCACTCAAAACAGCAGAGCGGTCTTGAGAGGTCAGATGAGAATAATTTGCTTAATTAAAAGCCGAATTAAAAAGGAATAGTATTTTGGTTTATTAAACTTGTGCTTCCATTTAGTTGTAGAGATTTTTTATTATTATTAGTAATGAAATCATAACAATCTCTTGCTGGGATTTGGAAGCTAGTCAACTGGTCATACAAAGTGAGTAATTTATAAACCTGAGACAATTTCACAGACAACATTAACAGTCCCTCCTTTTCGCCTTTGCATCCAGTGCCAGATTTAGCCATTAATGGTGCAATTTATGTGTGTGTTTTTTTTTTCTCCGCCATTAAAGACATAACAAGTACTTATTGTTATTATGAGTATTATTATTATTAATAATAAACTGTTAAAATGTACAAACTTTCAAATGATAAACTCAAGTTAAATAAAATAAATACATTTTAAAAACACGTGATCGCTCAAAACTACACTAATTTTGCATATAAATGAACTTAATGAACTCTACCAAATAAAATGAATCATGACCACTTTAACGCCACTGCTTAAGTATTGATTAATGAAAAGCGTACTATTATTTTATTTATTACAGAATAACAATGGACTAAGATTTCCCACATTGGAACAACTTGTGGAATGCCCCTCTCAGTGGCTAATCTGAAGCTGCATGTAGCGAGCCTACTCGATGTCTCTCTCTCACCCGGTAGTTTTCCACTACACCTGAGGTTGATTGGTAGCCACGCCCCCTGGCTCTCACCCTGAGTACCACCACACCTGAAGCTTATCCTAAATTACGCTTCTTCATATTTAAGCGCCTGGTTTCAGACAGTTGGTGTCAGATCGTCTGCGAACCTACAGCATGCTTATGACTCTTGGCTCCGCTCCTGTTTTGTTACCTGCTTCCTGCCTGTCTGTTTCTCTGTCCCCACTGCCTGTTGTTTGTCTGCCAAACCTGAATGCCCGTTGACGACTCGGACCGCCTCGACCACGCTCAACTCTCCTGCCCTGATAGAACCAACGCCTGCCTGTTCCTGAATGTGCTGTCTCTGATCTTCAACCCCGGCTACCCGACCTACCGCCAGCTCCTAACTGCGCTCTGCTCTCCTGCCCCGGCTCTTCGATCTACTACCCGGTGAAGACCCCGAGGGCTTCGTGTCCCAGGAGCACCACGAGACGCAGCCAACTGGGCATTGAAGTCTGCTTCATTTTTCCTTGTCTTTATCACTCAATAAAGAATCTCTTTTAAACGTGACGCTCTTGGGTCCTCGTCTGTCTCGTAGCCTGACACTGCATGATTATGGCCAATTGCTAAAATAGCCATGAGGCCTAGACCTCAATTACACTTTAGGTATTTAAGCTCATTTTTGACTTGCTGTCTATATATGAATTTATTCACTTGCTATTTAAATGTTCTTTCAAATGTGACCTTAAAAGTTTTTTGTGCCACACAGTTGCCAATGTGACATGTCTAATGATAACTTTTTCACCTCCTCCTATTAGAATTTTAAAAGGTGCATCATTTGGTTTAGGGAGTCTCCAACAACATGTTGATATGCATCCGAGGTTTAAACAGTTTTGTTCTATTTCATTATGCATTTAATTTGACCAGATTCTTTAGTGACTCCATATGATTTGTTGTTCTAAACATTTTGCATAATGCAAAAACACTTTGCATGATGCAACTTGAGCTGTCACAGAGCTGCTGTTTTAATTCTTTATCTGGCCTATTGTGCTTATTAAGAGGGAAATAACAAGATAATAACAATATCTAAAAAACATACATAATACAAATACCGTCAACGTCAATGAGACTGAGAATGCAATGGCAAAGAAAATCCATTTTTGTCTACATCTGATTTATGGCCAGTCTATTTCCACATATGAATTAGCCCTAAATTTGATCCCAAAATGCCTACACTATCGTAGAACAAATCACAAACAAACCATGTTTTTTTGTAAAAAAAAAAAAAACCCAAAATAAGATAGGACCTAAAAGGAATCAAAAATAGGATTTTAATAGGGGATTTCAATAGAGAACAAAACCAGTTTTTACTGTCAGTAAGGAGGTTTTTGGGTCAAACTACAATAAAAAGATTTGAATGTTATTTAGGATGTTCTCTACATGTTTTGTGTACGTTAGATACAGTACATACAGTGCTTTTAGTTAAATAGTTATTTGAGTGTGAAGTGTCAGAGTGTGCAAATCTAATTTTCTATAAGCATTTGAGTAAGTGTAGCTTCAAGCAGACATGACTGACATGACTGACAGATGGTAGTACAAACAGAGATACAATAAAATAACCTGACTTTGAAAGATAGAAATGTAAAGATTTGAAAATTGAAAAGCATAAAGAATGTATTAACCCTTTACATAACTTTGAGAAGTTGTTGATAATGTTAAAGTTGGAGATGGTTTTAACCATGCTGATCCTGCATACTGCTATTAAATCCTCTTTTCTGTATCAAATTTAAGTATGAGAATAAAGAGAAGAAGGAAAAAAGGGCTCAGGAGTAAGTGCTCACCTGTGACCAGGAGGAATAAAAATTGGCTGACCCTGATGACATTTTGCTCATTGAACTCTAAACACTCACTGAATAACTCTTCCTGAGAAAAGGAAAATAATTTGACAATGTGAAAAGTTTCTTCAAGGACTGACTTTGAATAAATCCAGTATATATAGAGGGGCTCAAAAGTAATAGTTTTTAAGCAAAGGATTTACAATGGCTGACAGATGCATTGAAGAAGTTTTTACTGACTGAAGACTACAGAGTTTGTACTTACAAACTACATTTTAGCTGAAATTTCTTCAATTTCTAAAGTCTAAAATTAACCAACAAGACATTTGAACCTGTGGAACTTCAACAGGTTTTAATGGACAACCTTCAAAAACCCAAATTTTGTGAGATTTTTTACCCTGTTTTTTCCTCATTAAATACATATCTAAAGTTGGATGAACACCCCTTTATGCATTTTTGGGTACTCTGATATTCATTCCCTGGGAGCTCTAAGCGTTCTGGTCCCCACTCCTCTGCTTAATAACCAATCAGTTTAAACTGTCAGGTGTGGAGGCCAAAAAAGGAATGCGAACCCCAAATGTGTGACCGTCTTTAAATAATATTTATTTAAGAAACAAATAACAAGCTCTGGGAAGGTAGTGCAAACAAAGCAAAACCCATGAGGGGCAAAACAACGAATAATATACAAATAAATACTGGGTTAAACAGGAAGTTAAAATTACAGCATAAGCGCAAATACAAACAAGAGCAACACACCAGGATCAACACACCGATAAGGAGTAATGAACCACAAGCAAAAGAAAGCTGAGGGAAGCTTATAAAGAAAAGCCAATCAAACATAATGAAGGAAACTAAAGGTGTACTAACTGAAAGTGTTATAATGGAGGTTTATTTTGTAGTTTTTGGGATTGCTGTGTGGTTTTTACATTGATTTCAGGTGTGGCTGTTAAGGCTGATTGGATCCACCTGAGCTCGTTGGATACTTCTGGATATAAGCGGTGGATCTGCAGTTGGCCGATGCCAGTTCGTTGATCTAAATCATGTTAGGAGCAGGCTTTTTGCTTGGCTTTGAACTATCCTGAATTCTTGATTTTGTGGTGATTTTGCTGATCATCTTTTCCTACTATTTTCAGAGCAAGCCACCAGCTACAAGCAAGGCTAGCAGACCCTGGAGGACTTTTTGGTCTAACCAGCAACCAGAAATCTATTACGTTTTGATTTTCCACTCTGAGTGCAGTTTTCAATTTTTGGAATTTTCCCATCGTTTGTTTTTTTATTATTAAAAGGAGTTTTTCTATATACCTTTTCCTGAGTCGTCGCTTGCATTTGGGTTCACCCATTTTCCCACCGTAACAGAAAGCTCTAACTAGAAAATGAGAAGGGCGGGGAAAGGTAGGACAAAACTAGACCATGCGCAAAAACAAAACAAATAAAAGATGGCCACCGTCAGTCACATGACCTGAACCATGTGGCTAGAGGTGTCAAAACTAAATAAAAGAGTGATAACTGAAAACAAGGTAAAATCAAAACTGAGGGAAGGACTGTCAGTGATCTGACCCCAGGCAACAAAGATCAACAAACAAGATACTTGGCAGATCCTGACATTCCAGTCACTTTCTCAGCTCGTCTCCAAGCAGAAATAAGATAATTGCACACTGAAGTCCACAGGAACCAAAGTTCCCTGGATGCACTAAAAGATACAATACCTGACTCACCCTATACAGTTAAATATGAGTATTTTGTGCACTTCGATGAAAGCCAGAGAGTTCAAATCATTGACTGTATATCACACGGACATAGTGAGCATGAAGTCAACCATAGGTTTTTAGCAGAAAGCAAATGAGGCTCAAAGTTTGGGGAAATTTACCACTTCCAAAATTTGATTTGGTCAATTGGAAATGATAGGAAAATAATATAACTAATGACTAGTAAACAATTCACCCCTTAGATTTGTCAGAAATTTTAATACAAATATATATATATATTGAAAAACCTTATGGGTTTAAATAGGATTTATTAATTTATTTTTTCAGCTATAACCGGGTTTCCACTGGGTCTTAAAGTCTACATTTTAAAAGCCCAAAACGTAAGCTTAAAAAGATTTGCATTTACTGTTGTAGGTCTTAATATATAAAGAGTATATAAAGAATGAGAGAACGTACATAAGTACTCAAAAGCATAAAAGGGATTTTTGTGGTTGCCAGAGATTGAGAAAATGGTCCTAAATGTTAAAAAATGTAAAAATGACAGTTAGGGTTGACAGAGTTTGAGAAATTGCTCATAAACTCTGAAGTTTGTAAAAGTCATAGTTAGGGTTGCCAGAGTTTTAAAAAACCTTTGTAAATGCTTTGTAAAAAACATGATGGTTAGGGTTTCAAACAATGTATTTGGAGCATACTGTTTATTATGCAAAAATGTTTTTATGTGTTTTTGATCATATAGATCTTAAAAATTATTCTTAAGGTCTTAAAAAGTCTTACATTTTACCTTATGAAAGTTGCAGAAACCCTTTATAAAGCTGGCCATTTTTAACATTGCCGCCCATGATAACATCTTCTCTTGTAGTATCAGCCTCAAGCAGTCAGATGACATATTACCTCCTTCTGTGCATCATGATGGAGGTTACCCCTTGGTCCAAACCAAATGTGTTTGCACTGAAGGGGTTCTGGTTTAAGCTTGGCATCGGGTGTGATGCATTCATTCTGCTTTGGGAGGCTTAAAAACAAAATAATTAGAAACATGCTGTTGTATGTGAAAGATGGTAGACATGTGTCTAAATGAATATTTAGTTGTGATTTGTGTGATGGGACTCTTGAGTGGGTTTCGGTCCTCTGTGGTTCATCTTTCACTCAAAAAAATATAAATTGTTTGATCAACATAATTAAATTATGACACACATTTCCACACAATATAATCATATTATCCAACCTTATTTTGAGTAGACTGAATGGATTTGAACAACTCTATTTCATCCAATAAGTACATATAATTTTAAATTAAATTATATTATACAACTAATGTTTACACAATTTCATCTAGTTAGATCATTTTAATATAACTATGGCACATTTACTCAAAATTAAATTGTCATCTATTTATCAATGTATTTTAGGCAGATTAAGCCGATAAGAGAAAATCATTTTCATTTGATTGATCTTATGCAGTTAACTTGTTCACAATTTACTTTTGTTGGATCAACATATTATTATGACACACTATTTCCACAAAATTTAATTATGCTATCATACCAGATTTTAGACTGAAATAATCACAGAGCAAAATTCACATTATTTTCACATAACAGCAGTTTAATCTACAAATAAACAAATTTTGAAGAGACAGTCAGGCAATAAATTCTCTCATACTGACTCAAACCAGTCGAGGGAGAATCAATCCCAATGCTGAAGGGAGACAGGCGGAGGCCATACACTCCACCTCAAAGGCTGGACTTAGAACTTCCGGGAGTTTAATACATGTATGGTTTCAATAAGGAATCTACGGAATAAGAGCCCCTTGAAACACTGGGGAAAGGTCTTTTAGAGGAAGGTAGCATAGATGGTTCTAGCCAGCAGTGGTTTTCAAACTGTGGTACGCGTGGGTGTTTTATAACTGAGAGCAGTGCTGCTACAGACCCTGGAGTGCACTTTGCCTCATTCCAATCTCACATTGAGATTAATTTTAAACAGGAGAAAATCCTACACAGGTAAATCATATAATGTTACTTTGAGGTTGTTTAAAAGTAAAGCTACTCATGCGCTCTCTGCCCTGCATGCATCTGTCGCTCGTGACAGCGAGAAGATGTTCTCTTTCAAGTTAATCAAACGTTAGCGTAAAACTTAGTGTATCTTTAATGTCTGCAGCTGGAATGAAGAAAGATGTTATGGTTCAAGATGATTTTTATCCCAAAATTGACTGGGGGAGCAGAGTTCTATGAACCAAGGTCAATTAGGCCAATAAGGTTCCATCAATAGGAATCATCCTCCCTGGTATTGCACAATTGGGGTGCAAAGAGGCTCACTAGCGTAAACGTACATAGGCGTTTCTTCCTGGGCCAGCAATGCACCAGTACATCCATCCCAAGAGGAGCTTGGGACAGAGTGTAGAACAGCCGGCACTGAGCATTCTCTGGGTTGACGAACAGGTACTCCCAGATTTTCTGGACTGTCAGGGGATGAAGTCGCCATTCTTCTGACTGGGATATTCACCGAGACAGTGCATCTGCTGAATGGTTCAACCTGCCAGGAGTATGGACTGCTACTAGGGACAGCCCCCAGTGCTGACTCCAGAGGAGCTGTCAACGGGGTGAGTGTATCCTTCATTGTTGATTGACTTACGCCACCACCGCCGCGTTGTCCGTCCTGACCAACACGTGATGTCCTAGCAGCATTCTTCTGAAGTGCTCTATGTGATTTATGCTCCAGGATGTATACTTCCCAGTCCAACCCTGAGATTGTGCTTCCAACATACAGCACCCCACCCTTGTCTTTGAAGCCTCTGTAGTCACTAATATATGCCTGGCAGGTCTTCCAACGGGACACTGGCATGGAGGAATCGAATGTCCTTTCAAAAACTGAGATGGAAATGGCAACGAGCCGTCACGTTCACCTTCAGTTTCCCCAATGCTATGTTCGCGTCGAAACTTGAGCCAAGCTGGAGTAGTCTCATATTCAAAATAACTGCTACTGCAGAACCCATATGGTCAGGAGTTAAAAGAGTTTAGCTCCATACCCAGAAAGATATGCTCAGGCCAGGGGTCAGATGACTCCTTTCTGGGTTGATCCGAAGCCCAGCGGCTGAGGTGACATAAGACCCTGTCTCTGTACCAAATCAACTGAAACTTTGACTAGGCCAGTATCATCCAGTCGTCCAGTAGACCAGGATTCAAATCTTTTCCAGTATAACCGAACTAAGCCACCTCAAACACCTTTGTAAATGTGAGAGAGGACAAGCAGAGGAGAGGTTGCTGTACTGATACACCTTCAAGGCCATTCGAAAGGGACTGTGCTGAGGGAGTATACTCACATGGAGTACGCATCCTTCAGATCACTTGTGGCAAATCAATCCTTTGGACAAACTGAATGGACCATTCATCTGGAGACATCATCCTGAAGAAGTTTCTGGAGACAAGCCTTTCGAAGATGGAGGTTGAGGATTGGACACAACTCGCCTATGCGTTAGGGAACTAAAAAGTATGGGCTGTAACCCTCTTTCCCTGTCAGCAGGAAGGACTGGCTCGATTGCATCCTGCGTAGGGGAATCGATCTGCTTGCACAGGCCAGGGGCCTCTGTGGGTGAGACTGAAATCATTATACCCCGTTTAACCAGAGGCTTTAACCCGCAACTGCAGTCGAAAACTGAGCCCGGAAAGTATGCATCAGCCAAGGGACATCATGGGAACCTCCCACCAAGCTTCCTAAACTTCACTAATGTCGTCATATGTTCTTTGCTGATAGTTCCCAAGAGGCCTAGGTGGAGACCTACCTGGATGTTCAGGCTCGAACTGAAAAGTTCACCTTTTCAGAGTTACATTTTTCAGCTCCTCTTATATTACTATATTTTTTGTCACATTATAAACATTCTTACTGTCATGTTAATGTTTTAATAATTTTCTGCGCCTTCTATCCTTTCTACCCACCCACTACAAATCCAGATTTTCATTAAAATTCAAGGTTTTAACTAAAACAAAGATAGGTTTGAAAGAAACAGAATCATCTTTCATCGGAATGCAATTCATCAGACGTCAAGACGAATGAACAATGAAACGAGAGCTGCATTTGGGTCTGCAATGCAAGCCTCCTGGCTGCGCACATAATCCAGGAAATTCATATAATTGTGCTAAACCAGGGGTCGGCAACCCGTGGCTCTGGAGCCGCATGTGGCTCTTTAGCGCTGTCCTAGTGGCTCCCTGGAGCTTTTTCAAAAATGAAAAAATAAAAGGAAAAAGGTAAATATGTTTTTTGTTTAATATGGTTTCTATAGGAGGACAAACATTCTTAAGGTTTTCCAATGCTGTAAAAGAGTGTAGAATAAATATTTAATTTCAACATTTCTGTCAGCGACGATTTGCGTCATCACCCGCGACACACGTTTCTAGCGGGGCGGGATGCCAGGTAAGGTGGCTGCTGTAAACAAACCAGCGGCTGTGTGCTGGGCCATGGATCCCAAAGAGAAAAAGAGAAACATAACTGAGGAGAACTGAGGGTTCAACGGTTCTTGGACCGAATCCTTTACATTCATTGCCGATGCGGAAGGATTGCCTGAATGTTTGCTATGTATTTGGAAGTTGTCTAATAACAAGAGTAAAATGGAAAGACATTTCCAGGGAAGGCATGCACGTATTTAGTAAGAAAGTGGCTGTGATTTTATATACTTCTTTTCAAAAGGCTGCTGTTTTATTTTTTTAAATGTATGCTGCGTTTTTTCGCATTGCTTGTTGACCAGTTAATGGGGCACGTTGTGCACGTTCCATTTTGATGTTGTTTTTGTGACTCCTCAAAATAAAAAAGACATCAAAAATTCGATTTCTTTATTGCATTTCTCTAATTTCATCAAAGCAATGAAACATAATTCATTGATATTGTAATCGTACAACAGAGTAGTCACGTGGTGCGTCGTTCTCTACAGGATTCACTGCAGGGAAAATAAACATTTAATCATGAAGGCTCATTATGTATTCGTAGCAAACTTAGTCATTTTTATAGTAGGCTAATATAGATACATAAACCATTTGTTGCCTTCATTATAAGGCTTATACAAGGCTTTTAATTTTTTTCGGATCCGGACCTATTTGTTTTTTGTTTTTTTGGTCCAATATGGCTCTTTCAACATTTTGGGTTGCCGACCCCTGCACTAAACAGTATGAAGTATTGAACATGAAAACAAAACGGTTCACCAATTTAACATAACACAAATGCCCTTAATTTAGAAAACACTTTCGTTTAAATAAGGGGATGTTTTCCATTGTTGTGCATTTTGTTATTTCTTTTCATTGTAAACAATTTAAATAGGACGCGCCAACTAGGATGCATTATGTAAACTATCTATCTTTGCAGTAATTGTTTTAGTTAATTTTAATATATATTTTATTATCTGAGTTAATCACAGATGTGTATTAAGGGTTTAAAATCTCAGCCACCATGGTAGTTGCAGCCCTTTCATTTCTCATTATTTTGAAAAAGATTTAAAAATATCACTTAATGCTCAAGTATTAATTACTGTTTGCTGTTTTTTAATGTTTTATTTTCAATATTGAATCATATGTCCATTTTGAATTATTTGAAGTGAAATAGGTTTTATTAATTAGTTAGTAATTAGTACTTTCAGTGATGTTTTCTTAGTAAATAAATAATGGATAATTGCAATGCAATGCAATGAGTCACAAAATATCAGCACAAACAATTCTTGTTTTGTTTTAAAGTGCAGGTTTGGGTTTTCACTGTTGGTTTGCACACTCAACACCCACTTCTCTGGAAGATTGTGTGTTCACAAATGTCCACTTGTGTTTGAGAGTCCAGACTCAAGAGAGCGACTGAACAATCAGTTACAGTAGAATAATAATTTGTTAAAATGGCTTTCTCTGGAATGATTATTAAAACCGTTTTCAAACACAATAAAGACATATAATTGCCTATAGCGGATTTCAGTGAATTGTAGTTAAATTAAAAGGGAGATTTGCAAGCAAAATGCTTCGCTACATGAATGTGGTGGTTGTAGAGAAGGTGCTTTTGAGTAGTTCAAATCACAGAGCATGGTGATAACAACAATGAAGGTTTTGGGTTCAATTCCCTGGAACAGAATGACCAATTATGTTCACTGAAATTGACTGGTAACCTTGAAGTACTTCTGAAAAAGACCTCCATCTGACCAAAGGGGTTATACAAAATAACTGCATTTAAACATGAGTTTGAAGAAAAATACAGTTAAATTGAATCATATAATCATGTACTTGTCTTCTATAATTTTTGCCTCTTGGTCTCATTGGTCTCTTGGTGACATTTTCAGTCCCAACAGCATCTCCTCTCAGCATCTCAAAAGAACAACAGGGGTCAGATGAATAGCAATGCGCCTTCAACACTCGAGAAAAACACAGCAAACATGATTCATTAAATAATCCAGTGGCAGACTCCATCATTTGGAGTGGGCACGAGTGTGTCCCAATTACAAGAAGTGTATGAGTCAGAGAAAGAGCAGTTTCATAGACACTCCTGCCTCCCAGGCTGCTGGGTTGATGTCAATAGGCAAAAAGATGAGGGTTTTCAGAAAGACGAAGAGTGCAAAAGAAGGGCATAAAATTAGAGGACATTTACAATTAGAAAACTGATTGTAAATGTATCATGGTGAGAGCACTGCAGCTCTAAACAAATTTTCTTGTGGACATCTTAATACCAGCAACATATTTTTACCAATTGACAAGGTTCTATTTGCATTTCTACTCATGTCATAACATTTAAATAAAAAACTTAAATTCTGTTATCAAAATACTGGTAGAAACGCAGATAATCTAATTATTTTACTTTGGCTCTGATATTCGTCCAATTTATTACTTGTGACAATGCTGCTTGTGCATTGTTGTTTCATGTTATAAAGAATGTTTTTTTGTGTGTGCAGATAATTGAAAGCTGCCTGAAATAGCTTTGGAGTAACAACATTGTTAAAATGACAGAATCAGCATCTCAGAATTAAGAATTAAACAGAGCTGTAATATGTGATCCCAATTTAAAGGAGTTATAATTTCAGATGATTAAAAAAACCATTGAGAATGAATAAGATGCTTGTTTGATATTCATGCTCATGGTCAACCATTATTTTGAAAGAGTGTGAAAATCTTTTATGCTAGTATGTTACAGGATGCTATATTCTCTCTCCTCAGTTAGAATGAATAGGGCATAAGAGATTTCAACTCAACATTAAACCCAAACCCTGAAGGCTGTTTCCATGCTCGTCTGAAATTGTCGTCTGTTTAATCCTGGTCTTCAGGATGACTAAGAAATCTACCTGGAACTCTGTCACTTCTCATTCCATTCAGATGTTGTCCTTATTTGTAGCTGTGTAAGGAATGTTTACAATGTGACAAAAAAGTACAGTAATATAAGAGGAGCTGAAGAAGTTAACTCTAATCTAACTGTTTGGGAAATCTTTTCATTCACTGAATATCTATATTTCATTTTAGAGAACATTTACCAATACTCTAGGTTTTCCATAGGCAGTGAGAAGCTTCGGTTACACTGAAAAAAAACTCTGATCCAAATTTATCACCTCTGAATGAAATTGGACTGTTCGAATCTTTTGGCTCAAGGCTCTAATCTTTGTGGGACTATAATCCCATTCTCACCAAGAATAAATGGATTTCTGAACAGGGAAGGCTGAGTGTTTCTGAGCACTTTGTCTTGGGAGAAGAGACACAATTTACTGACCACAATTCACACAGTAACACCTTCTTCAACCCAACTCAATGCTCCAGGCTATTTTTTACTTGGGCTGTTGCAAAGAACAAAACCAGACACAATAAAGGCACAAAAACTTTTTGCATTGTTGCAGCCCTTTAATGCATGTTACCATGCATATTTTATTTTATATTGGTCCAGTAATCCACAAAATAGATTAACATTGATCTCTTACTAAAGGAATCCAAATTGTATTGCACGGAACGACGAATCAACAATTGTATGAAATTTAATGTCCATTATAGACAGTTTCTTACCTGTACTTTACAGAATTATTGTTGTTTTTGTATTTGTATCTGTGATAATCCTATTTATAACAAGCTGGAGTATGCTATACACTGTAACTCATTTAGTTAGAGTTGTACTTTCATTGTAATTTTCCACCTGCACAGCTTTAAATGTCTAGCGGCTAGCTATCAGAAAAACAAAGCCTTTTTTCCAGGTGGACTTCGATCAATTGTCTGGACCAATACAACTTAACAGCCTGCAAATATCAGTTGTGAACATGAACAATGATCAGTGAAGCCAACTTTGCTAGTCTCCTTAGATACAGCGAATCACAAAATAATAACACATTTGGAATGTAAGACAGTTCTCTCGTTTGGACAGGAGAGAACAAAGCGACACCTGGAGGGCCACAAACCCTGCATGATTTTGTCCCAACAAACTAAGATGAACCGTTTTAGGGTGACCATGTGAATTTGATGAAGGTAGAAGAAAATAAACAGTCTAAGTCTCCAGGAACAGCTTGTCTAGGGGTCTATGAGACAATTAATGCTCTCCAAATTTAGCTGTCTTGATTTTATTAAACACAACTTTGTATGAAAAACCTGTTAGAAAAAAGTGGGTATTTGAATGACAGATTGAGATTTTAGTGTAAATTAGGAAGTGTGCTGACCTGCATTACTACAGTTGATGAATGGGAAGTGGTGTCCTTAAAAGATGACAAGAAGCTAGATTAGAGAAGATTAGATAATCATTCAATAAGTTTGCTATAGAACTCAGATAATCCAGATCTCTGATGATCATTGTCAGCTGGTTTGTAGTTAAATGGTTAGATGATAGACAGATATTAATAACTATGGATCATATAAATATAAAAAAACTACCCAACAACTAGATTAATTCACTAGCTTTTCACTGTGCATTTCAATGTATTGTTCAGCTCAGTTTATGCATTTTGCACAGTAACCAGTATTCAAATAGTGGGAAAAGAAAATCCATAATTTCGGTAATTAAAATAAAAATTTATTCGTATCTTAGAGAGAGTAGCCTTTGATCTGTGACTCTGACTTATCTGCAGTATTGTTATTGAGGTTTTTAATAATTATCTGTCAGTAATACACCGACCTTTCCCTAAAATATAATTTAACTGAAATCAAATTGTAAGTACTCCTGTAGATTAGAGCCCCATATGTTTTATTGTAGTCAGGAACAGACAAACAAAAATAACAAAAATGCAGGCTAATAAATGCAAATTCAGGGGCAACATAAATGGTTACACAAAGAGTAGTTGACAGCAGACAACAACCAAACAAGAATAATTTGCTTTCTGAGGTCATAAACAAGATGCCAGAAAAGAAAACATAACTTAAAACTTAACGTGAGCAAGTCGATTGCCTTATAGAATAGCTACTGGTCGTTACTCCATTTTACTAATTTTCTGTTCATGTACAGTTTTTATTGTTTGATTAACAAGAGTTAACCATTAGATCAGTTACACCTTTGAATTTGCAAATCTCCCTCAGCAGTGAGTAACTGAGTTGGTTGGGTCTAAAAGACAAAACAAAGTAGAGACTTTGCAGGTGGAGATGGAAAATGTATTCAAGGAATTGCTTTTTTTTAAGTTGAACATTGCGATTTGTCCATATCTTTTTCAAGAGATTGCATATGTAAGGAACTGAATTATACCTTTGAGTGATCCTGCTTGAGACAGCCTGGCCATTTGCTTTGAGCGCCAGGAACCAACAGAGATGGCCACCCTTTTCAGATGCATATTATGCAGAGGGCACAGATTGAGCTGAGATGCCGCTCACATGATTATGTAAACTAAGAAGACGAGCTGTTCTTTAGTAACAGAACCGAGAGTGATCACAGAGCCTGACTCGAACATTAATGACAATACATCTAGCCAAGAGACTGGGTCGGGGTGCCGAGTGATCAACGCCTCACTGTGTATTGAATCTACATATGAGTTGGTTTAATTGCTTTGCACCATTTAGTCTCTCACCATTCTCTCAGTGAACCAATCACACACACAAGCAACTTTTAAATTAAAGGGTTTTCACAGAAGGACAGCCTTCCATAGTCAAAAAACCAATCAGTGTAAATGATGTAATTTGATATCGATATTTCGGGTATTTAAAGGGACTTTTCCCGAAGCTCGAGGAGTTTCTGCTATCAGAGCTCCCGCACCAGGTCATGTGGTGCGCAGCCTCTCTCTCTCGATGATCAGGTAAATAATGATTACGTTTTCTCCTTGTTATTTGGTCTGTCAGAATGCATTTGGTTGGAACTTTAAACTGTACTGAACTGAATGTATTTGATGACTGCATTTTAACTGGAGTTGGATTTGTTTATGATTTGCCTGGTTAATAAATTGAAATAATCGTTTGTTTTGAAGTTTGTCCGGAAATCATTATTTATCATTACTTCTGATGTATCGTTTCTGTTACCTGGAGTGACATCGCACAGATAGTTGTATTGTTCATTGTTTGTATCCGGATGCAGTTACCTGGAGCTAAAAGTTCAGATTAGTGAAGAAGACTTTTGTTATATTCAGATATTCTGATCAGTAAGAGCGCGTCTGATCAACGCATTCTCTGTATGAATTATACTGCAACTCCTAAGTTTTCATAATTCCTATTTGCGCGGCTCTTGCCCGTTGGGAACTCAACTCCGGAATGAGAAGTCCCAAGAAGCGACTGCATATTTGTGAATCCCTTGAACGATTATAATACACTTCTGAGACGGCTCTTGATCGTCAAAGGCTTATGAAAAATTGAGACCTTTGGAAAGCGACAGAATTCAGAACCTTAAGATATGAACAAATAACGATAAGAAGCAAACTTTAAGGATCATTATGTCCCCATAAAGTAATATAATTTACCGAAGAAACTAATATAACAAGAGAAGGAGAAAATAACATGACCATAATTTAATCATTTTAATGGAGTCAGATTTAAAGGGTTTATTGGTTTTATCCAAATTTTAAACATATTTACGCAGTTAGCGCGTTCTTTGTGTATTTCTTTGTTCTCGCCCTGTTCATCCAGCAGAGAGTAGCAGCACCAAAACCACCTTCCCGCCACCTTTGATTCCGTCTTTGGGCAAAGGAATGGCGCCTTACACATACATTTCCACAGTTTAAAACAAGTAACACAGAACACAATATTAGCAGTGTTGTCAACAATGTAAGATTGCATGAAGGTGGTATTAGAAAACTTCACAAAAAGAAGTAGGGAATGAGAATTAACAGTTACACAGACACAGTGATAAATGCATTTGATAGATCTTACATTTAGTGTCTACATCACATAGACTTATGAAATTACATCTCATTATTATTCTAACAGTGCTTTTGATATCAATTATAATATTAACATCAAGCTTCTATCTCCAGTACAGCACTGAGATAACACTCCTTGTTTCATGACCTTTCTAGCTATTGTAGCTTTGCTATAAAGTCATGTTGAGTAGTTTGTTCATATCAGTGAGTCATGGTTATTGTGACTAGCATCTATATTGACTTTTATCCATTTGTTTAACTGGAAAAGCAAAGTCAATCCAATTACACAATGCATAATGCACATTATGTTCTTCCCAAACAAACCATAGTGACAATTGAGGAAAAGCTTTTCTGTAAACAAGAGCTCAGTATTCCATTTTTTTCCTGCTCTGCATTTAGCCTGTTTTCTGGAGAAAGTATCACCTACATGAAAGATAGAAACTATGAAGTCTAATGAAGGCAAGGTAATCTTCAGTTTGGCAGAATTCAGGCGATTCAGCTGTGAAGTAATAGAGTGAAGTGATAACGTGACTTGAATTAAGATAGCACCAAATTGTCCTCAAAGGGAAGACTGACAACAGAAAAAAGAGGATGAGACAACTAGACACAGAGAAAGAGAGTAAAGTTTGATGGATAGTGCAATCGCTTGAATTGTGTCAGGCTAGTAGAAAAGTCCAGTCTCATGAAAACCCAACTCAATCTGCATTCACCCTTTCTAAGCGTTTCCTTTAATTGGGCAGTTACAGTCTGGTGGATAAGGAACTCGACTTGTGATCGGAAGGTCACCGGTTCGATCCCCAGATCCATCGAGTTGAAGGTGGTCTGAGTGATAAAATACTTGCTCTCCCATCTTCAACAACCACAGTTGTGGTGCCCTTAAGCAAACCTCCCAGAACGCCGCAACCATGGCTGCCCACTGCTCCAGGTGTGTGTTCACAGTGTGTTTGTTCACTGCTGTGTGTGTACACTAGAATGAGTTAAATGTAGAGCACAAATTCCAGATATGACTCACTTCATATGTGGCCAACTTCACTTTAAAAGCTGCTCAAGAGATGCTGAATATCAAGATTTTCTTCCTTTTAAAATTTCTGTCAATTTTTAATCCTTTTTTGCTTTCCCTAACGTATTCTTTGTGATTTGACATTACACACTTTGCAGAAAGACAGTTTAGTCTAAAAATGGCAAGAACACAATTTATTTTGCCATGTGATATCAAATGTAATATTTGTCACAGCTATAGTTTCCAGCTTTACCGTAATTGTGTCTTCTTGTGAACTAAATTTGTATATCTGCAGTATAGTCTAATATGCTTTTCATTCAAAATGTATTTTTATAACACTTTTGCAGTTTATTCAATGCATCTTCACTTTTTACACTTTTAATTGGCAATTCGAGTATAAGTTGTTGTTTTTCAATGGACATACTCAAAGATTTAACTGTTTTGGCTGTATCATTTGCTGCTACTTAGAGATAAAACATTTTTACTCAACAATAGTACATTCAATTTCTTTCTCTGCTGGGTTGAAGCCCCAATTCCATTCATATCAAGTCTTGATCTCCCAACTGTGTAGCATCACTTCTTATTGGCTGTTTAAGTGTTTCGGTTCTGAAGAGCAATCCAGTGACGGCAATAAGCATGTCATTGCAAACGTCACCAAAAACTTGAGGCAGTATCACGATTCAACCACATTATCGCTCAATGTCTGACTACAAACTGTGTATTTTTTTCCCTGCTTCTAAGAGATTTCACCTTTCGGAGTAAACCATTCATAGTGGTTCACACATCTAAATCAAATATTGTACTTATCCTATTTCTCTCAGGTGACTCTTTGGCAAGAATTTCAAGTACATAATTGCCAATGCTTTAATAAAGGCTCTTGTCTGTTCTGCCCCATGTTAATTGTGTCCTAAAGCCAAGCCTCTGATGCAACATGAGCTCTGACACTATTATTAACAATAACATTTATCTGAGAGATAATCAGAGCAGGCACTCTCAAATAAACAGCTTCAAGTGCAATAATTATGTGACAAACATTTTAGCGACAAGACCACATAGAGGTTGGCATTTGAGAGTTCTTTGACTTTATGAGAGCCAACTAATTTGATTTCAAACATAAACAGGGTTTTTGAGCCTCTGTGAGGGTGAAGGCTTCTAGAGCTTAGGGTGCGTTTTCTCCAGCTACAGATTATTGGACTTGCATGATTTTTATTAGAATAAAGAAACATATAAAAAAATCAGTTGATTAGGTGAGATAATGAAACTATCTTGAGAGTAGGTGCTGATTAATTTGGCAGTGAAGTTCAGCAGGTTCAGTATATATATATATATATATATATATATATATATATATATATATATATATATATATATATATTAATATATATATATTAAATGTACAATATGCAAGATCTACATACTGCAAACAATATGATACCTTGTGATGTTTGATAGATCAAACTTGTTTTCCATGATGATGATATGTCAGCATCTCTGCACAGTCTGCTTTCTTGTTCTACATTCAAATAACCATTTTGTTTTATTAATCAAAGAGCCAAAGACATATGCCAGATTAAATGTCATTATTTTATGGAATTGAGGATCTCTTTTTTTGCGTCAAATGGATATATCTATAAATATAACATGTTCTTAAATTCTGCAGAGTGACTGCTGGCTGCTAGCAGTGGGAGAAATGCACTTCAGTAGATAAGAACAGATCAACATGACAAGGACCCAACAGAGCAAAGGTAAAATGGCAGATCGTGAAAATGTCCACCAAGGCCTTAAGTGCTCTCAAATCTGACTGGATGAAAAAGGGGGAGAACGTCACCAAAAATCAGATACATTTCAGTCAACGCCAATTTGCCCACGGAAACATAGGTTTGCTAGCTTACAAATGTCAAAGTGTCTGGAGCAATATGAGGCAGCGGATAAAATGAGAATGAATTTTAGTAATGCAGAGCTGACAGATGTCATGTTAAATCATGTTCGGAGAGAGTTTCTTCTTCCTATATTATTGTTTTCTTCTCTAATAGACCCTGATGGACCTTTGTTCTTAACATAATTAGCATTCTCTCATAAAATGTTTCACCTCCGTACAGTTACAAATCCAAGACTTTAGTAAATGAGCAGAACACAACTGAAGGTTTTACTCTGCCCTGTTGCTTATTATAGTATCACACTTGTGCTACTCTGCGGTAAAAAGTGAGTAGAAACCTAACATGTGGTTTTATTTTTTTATAAAAAAAAGTGTTCCTTCACAAAATATTATTGGACTAGTTTGTATTTTTATCAAATTATACCCAACCACATTTGAAAGCATCTATTATTTTATCTAATCTTGACCAGATTTATATTTGCTTCTATATTGGTATTATGTAAGAGTGTTGTGCTTCAAAAGGACAGATTTAGTGACCTTTCCTTAATCGATGGAAGAATATGTCCCGAGTTTCTGATTTATTACTGTTACAAACAAGGAAGATTTGCTTCAGGAAGTAATTAGTTAAATAGCCACAAGAATCGACACTGTCTATCAGTGATCTATTGAACCGATTGCATTATTAAGGGTGATTAAAGTTTTATTAATGTTGAGTATGTTGATAAGAACAGTAGGCATCAACTGTGCAATTTATGACATCATAGAAAGTCTGTTTGCTCATAGACATGATTGCCCAATGCTTGATTGACTGGACAAACACTGAGCTCAAAATATTTTATTCACTCTTTAGTTACTCATTTTTCAAGAATGATGCACTAATCATTTTTAATATAATAATATTTTTTTTATCAAGACACACAGCAAAGTAATAATCTTTTAAATAAATATATATGTTAACAAATATGTTTCACAAGCATAAATGTGTTACAACAGGGTTTTCACAAAAATGTATATGATTTATTTTACATTTTGTGGTTCTTTAAAAACATACATTTATACATTTAATGAATTTACTATATCTAAAAAAATAAATTATATATATATATATATATATATATATATATATATATATATATATATATATATATATATATATATATATATATATATATATATATATATATACTTCTTAAAATCTGATAATTTTACCATCAATATTTTGCTTTTTTGGCCCACCAAAAGGGAGTATAAAATTTAAATAAAAAAATATAGTAATTTGCTTATTTCATGTTTTTCTTTGCTTAATATTTTGGCTCTTCTTATTTCTGAGAAGAAAACTTGTTGTTTTATAATTTTCATTTTTTGTCATACCTTTAAGCTCAGATTGTTGATGTTAAGTGTCTATGTTAGCTACTAGCATTGTCTCTTTGGGACTTATTTCTTTCTTTCTAGCCAATAATAGGTTGAATAATAGGCTGCTTTGTCTTCAGTAATTATATCAGTGCAGGAAAAGCATGAACCCAGTGTGTGCCACCTTACAGTGTACTCCTGAGCAGTGATCAGATCTTGTCTGACAGAGCACACAGAGGTTTCCGTCACAGAATAAAATAGTGTAGTATACATCAGGCATGTACAAGCTTTGCAAGATTTAAAGAGCAAGCAATCAGGAAATTGTTTATACTTATTTTAGAAATAGTCTTGTTTATTATTATAGCTTGTCTTCTTGTCTCCTGATGTTTTCACCTCATGCCTGTGTGAACATTTTGTGTCAGCAAATGTGTTTTACATAGCAGTGAATAAATTAAAGTTGAGATTTGTATTTTCCATTGAAATAGTTTTAATGAAAATGTAACCAGTGAAGCAGTTTGAATGTGTCATGTTAAAAGTGGACAGTAAAATATAGTGCATTTGTATTGTTGAGTATTACGTGACATATGCCCATTAAAGTTCAAGTTGACAATTGAAATATTGTAATTACGCAAGTATGAGATTTACAGGCTTTATTCATCCTGCACACAAATGTCATCCAAGAGACTATTTCTCCAATGCTTTGACATCTGGTCTCTGCTTGTTAAACAGATTTGGGTAGATCCTGAAATGAAGCAGAACGATGAAGCAGAACGGTTTGACTCCAGGCTTGCGCTAATGATAGAATGGTGAGAAGACACGAATAAAGAAAGTGTAAGGTTTATTGCTGTATTAAAGTGAAAGTGTTGGCTCACATGATCAAATGCAATATTCTCAAAAGTTAATTTAAAGATAGCAAACATTTAAATATGCTGTATAGTGAGATTTTGGAATATGTTTATTGGTCAATCCTTCAGATATAGTGTGAGGATTTGCATACATTGCTTTATTAAATAGCAGACAGATCAGTTTTTCATAGTCATTTTGAAGGATGTAATGTCTTTACTGAATAAAACTTATATATACTGTACAGTCTGTCACTTGGGCAAAGCTTTAGAGAAGAATATAAATAGTTATATTTACACATTCCTCTGCCTCTAGTGGCGAACTAGATTATATAGAATATAATACTATTTTTTTACATTAAAAAACATTAACATTTTAGATAACTTCCCTCATTATCTAGCCAATAATTATTTCAACTAAATTTTAGAAATGGGTTCATCTACCTCTTACAAATTAACAAGGCTCACTATTGGATATATGTATGCGTCAACCACAGGCCATATATAACAATGACATAGTGAGTGTGACATCACACATAGGTTTTAGCATAAAGTAAATGAGTCTCTGTGTTTGGGTAATTAAAAAAGGGAATTAAAAATGGGCCACAGAACGTGATGTGCTTGCAGAAATTGCAACCTCTGGTGGGTGACTTGATTAGCATGCCCTTATTTGATAAAAATGTTAACTCTTAATATATCTGATAACTGGTGAGTAATGGAAATTTCCTGTATATCAATTGAAATTTCTTTAATCAGCACTTAATGTCCAGTTTGTAACATAGACTGTTTTTTTAGAAGGAGAAAATTTTTATTGGAATTTGAGACATTGTGTCTTTTTATGTGAGGGTTGCCAGCGAAATCTTTACAACATGTAAAACAGAGACAATGGTGGTACAGTTTTGTTTAAAAATGGATAGGTCTCAGACGATGGGACGTTTTATCCTTTTGCACTTCAGAATCTGTTTATTGCCAATGCCAGAAGTTAAGATACCCTCGCTTTCTGAAATGAGACTTGAAGTGAAGAAGTCAAGCATGACCCATTACAGAGAACAGAATAGCATGCGTGATTTCTTTGTATAAGATTCAACCAATTTCTTTCAAGGAAAAAAAATGGAGTGATTCAATGCAAGAGTTTTTTAAGCTTTGGAGTCTTTAAAGTAATTTACTGGGAATTTTACAGAACGAACATGGAATGGTCCAACCATGTTTTATGCCTTTTCTTTTTATGAAATACATTATTAAATTATTTTTTAAAGAAATGTCCCATTAAATAATTGACTACTGAAATGGATTCAAATATACCACGACACATCTCCATGCATAGTAAATTGTATTCTCAAAATGAATTCCTTACATTGTCTCATCTGTGTTTTCTATTTGTACTGTCTAGCTACATCTTTTTTCTTTATTTTGCCCTCATCTTTATCACTTCCTGTTTTAAATGTTCAGTAGTTCCTTACATTTTCAGAATAATCTTTGCAATAAGTTTACATTGTTTAGTGTTCAATTGATTCTTCTGTTTTGCACACCCTTTAGTTTTCCTCTTAAGTTCAATACATCAACCAATCAATCATTCAATCAATCAATGTTGTTATATAGCACTTTTTTAGCAGTTGCTTTCAAAGCAGCTTCACAAAGTTGTAGTATGGATCAGGTATGTTAAATAGGAATAGCCTATTAGAGGTCTCTGTGAGCCTTGGTGACTGTGAAACTGGTTAGAAAAATGTAACACAGACAACAAACAGATGATCAGCATCAGCTTCAGGATGAGTTATAAAAAATGGAGACAAGTTAGATAGGTACATTGAACTACATTGTTTTTTTTTCAACAATTTGTATGCTTATAATGCTCAGACATGCTATCTGTTTGGACACAAATCAGGAGACATTTATTCGAATAGTAGGACAAAGAGATGCTTTTAATTTAGTTTTGAACTCTGTGAGCGTAGCTCCTATGCTTTTATTTAGTTTATATTATGTTTATATTGGTTATTTGTATTACCTCTTGTTTAGTTCCTTATTAACCTTCTGCATTTAGTGTGTAGTTGTCGGACCCTAGACCTACTAGTGTCTTTGAGTTTGTCTGTATACGTGCTTTTATATGTAGTCATTTTAACCCTGTTGTAAGTAGGTTTTCTTATTTGAAAGATATTCTTGTTCAAAGCGAAAGCACAAATTCCTTTAACATTGTTTGTTATTTTATGTAAAATCAGCTGTCATATCAAAGGTTTATTTTGGTTCAGAGGATAAAACAGTTTCTTAAGTGTATGAAATTTCCTTTATTTGGAGTTATTGGCTTGACTGAAAATGGCCAGTGTTAAGGAACTGATTTATAGAAGCTCTCGAGGACAACAGAGGTGTGTGTTGGCTTTGATGAGCTGGATTAAGAGAAAAGGTCTGGGATTAGTTTCAGGGCCAAACGTCATCTGCCTTTTGAACTTCAAACCTCAGTTTCATCATCAGTCACATTCTGCCTTTAAATCTGCATAATGATTTGAAAGAGCACTAAAAGCATAGCAGCAATATGCAGAATCATGCACCTCATACCACACTTCAGCTCAGAGATGTGATTAGTCCAGATACAATTACTAAACTGACTGAACACATTTATTTCCTTCCACTCCTACTCTATAGAAAAAAGCATTCTTGTTTAGATTGTGTTAATAATTTTTTTTTGTGAACAAAGCTCAATGCACTGTTATTGAATACCTTTCCATCATGGTCAACATTACTGGTTTACTTTTACATTTCATGTTTACATTTTAAAATACACAATTATGCAAAAAGTAATCCCAGATCTGCATGGACGATGAATTTAAGGTACATGCCATTCTTAATCCATAGGGTTCAATAGGCCATTTTTCCACCCTTTGCTGTTATAGCGGCTTCAACTGTTCTCCGTAGGTCTTCTTGGGAAGGTTTAGGAACGTGTTTAAGGGATTTTTTTTTTTACTTTACTTTTAGGTCACACACTGATGTTGGATGAGAGGATCTGACTCTCATTAATCTACCCAAAGGTGTTCTAGTGTTGTCACATCCTCATCCGGCTCAACCTCATAGCACACAGTCACATGACCACAATCACCGGAATACTAAACACCTGCTTTCTCACCAACGATCCCCAGCTGCACCTCATCACCACTACTACAAAGACTCACTCTTCACTCAGTTCAACAATCAGTCCTCAAGGTTACACATCCACTGAAATAATGTTATACCATTAGGCTACTTGCGGGAGTTCATGAAAGATAATTAGAAAGGGCAGTAAACTAAACTGACCTCATCAACCTCCCTATAAAAGCAGTCTCCCTACTGTATTCTCCCAGATGTTCAATTGGAAAGCATTCGGCAACCTACCAGCCTCATTCACGAACCATAATGTCTCGCAGCCTCACTGCTTCTGCTACTCAGGATCCTCAGTCTCCTCCCAAACTAGAGCTATGGATCATGTCTGGGATTTCCCCTCACTCAACATGTCAATCTCTCCAAGTGGAAGACCCATGATGAGATCTACACAGTTATATCCACACCAATACAAAGGACATCTCTGGCGAACTCTCAAACCTCTTATGTCTCATTTACTCCGTATTACCTCTAATATTTAATATCTCAGCCAGGCTGAAGCTAAACAAAGCTGAATTGTACCTTCTCCTGCTCTCATCTACCTTGCACAAGCCCTGCTGTCCCATCTGCTGCGATCTTCTCCTGGAACCAGGCCAGCCAGCTAGAAGTAAAACCCAATCTTCAGACACAAGCGCTTGGCCAGCTCAGCACAGCAGCGTCGGGAGGATCTTAACACTGACCCTGCGGCTTCTAACGCTGAGCCTAATTTTCCTGTACATGTAAAATGTAAACCTTCAGCCAATCAGATATCTTCATCGTGGCCGTGTCCCGCTTCAGTGGATGCATTTTCTTACTGAATGCACCTTTTTTTGAACCTTTTTAAAAAATTTGCCAGAAACCCATGTTTGCAAAGTGCAAAATTGGACTGGCATGTCTACTTCTCTTGTCATTCAGAAGCAGAAAGGTGACTATCATAATGACTATTATGCTATAATAGCATTGCCTACAATGTCCTTTGGGGCACTTAATTTTACACCTATTACAAGGTGTTCAGCTAAATGTGCTAACTAGGTAGTTTAGTGGAATCAATGTCATTATTGGGGTCACTAGATACTGACCTTCATAACAGCACGCTCCTGGGTAACCTATCTTGAGCCATGTGTGTATCTCTAGGATCAGTTTCATAACGGAGCCCATGCTTTTTCCGTCTGCCCAGATTGTAAAGCTGTAAATAAATCTACGAGATAACTTTAACAATTATTCTTCAGGTGCTAAAAAAGCTACCCAACCACCCTCACAAGAGTTTTTGATGTCCTCCTGAACAGCCCCGAAGAAGGTTTCAACCCAAGAATCCCAACAAAATTCTCACACAGTTTCTGAGATAACCTCCAGTCAGCCAACGTAGATGTCTTAATAATCGATTACAAAAAGTTAAATCAGGTTTTATAATTTTTCCTTTCAGCAAAACCCCTCTCATTGCTTTCAGGATCAGCCCTATGGGCATGGCCACAAGGAAATTCTCCAGGAAGAAGCAGCCTACATTAATCTAAAGGATTATTAGGAACACCTGTCCAATTTCTCATTAATGCAATTATCTATCAACCAATCAGATGGCAGTTGCTTCAATGCATTTATGGGTGTGGTCCTGGTCAAGACAATCTCCTGAACTCCAAACTGAATCTCAGAATTGGATGCACTGGATGTGCATTCCACAAATCTCCCATCAACTGCAAGATGCTATCCTATCAATATGGGCCAACATTTGTACATTTGTAAAGGTTGCTTTCAGGACCTTGTTGAATCAATGCCACGTAGAATTAAGGCAGTTCTGAAGGTGAAAGGGGGTCAAACACCGTATTAGTATAGTGTTCCTAATAATTCTTTAGGTGAGTGTATAATCAATTAATTTGGCCATTATAAATCAACTATTTCCAGCAATACCAATCGATGGATATTCTCCCAAATAGCTTGATATCGACTGGGGGAAGGATCTTGGCTTGCCAAGCTCCACATAACAACAGCTTTACCTGTTATGCCAATTCATCCCAGTTCTAGCATCTTTTTGGAATTAAATGGAGAGATAAGTTCTACTGTGCTATGGGTGCACTGACTTTCAGGCGTAAAAGTACCTCAAATCTTTGTCACGCTCTCCCAAGTCATATGCTGGATTTTGTGGAATAATTATATGAACTATTTTTGGAGTTGGGAATTCCTATCGCTCATGAGAAAACCCTTGGAACCACAAACTCCATATCGCCCTAGATTCGGTCAAATTCCAGTTAGCTATTCCAAAAGAAAAATTGAGAGGATCATCCAAGTCCTCCTGCACCAAATATATTCATTGAGTTAGCTCCTGAAGAAGACAAGAGTCTGACTCGAATTCTTTTTCAGAGCTTATATTCCTTGAAATCATCTCCTGAAATCGTTGGTGGATGCACCCTTAAATTACATAATCCACGCTATAGCCCCTCGTTTCTTGCAATCCTTAACTGCTTGGAAGTCCTTCAAAATAATCTTTGTCCCACAACATCTCTTTCTGCACTTTTCTCTCTGATCAATCTCATTTATCTCATACCTTCATATTACCAGTAATCTACAAAATCGGTCCTTTAAAAGTTGCATAAGTGGCTTCCAATTTTTCCCCAAACTCAGTCCCTCGATTTTGGTTCTAAAAGCAGTTTTAAAATGTTGGTAATTTCTCAGGCCACTCCTTTCACATAGGAGCAGCAACATCCGCTGCCCGGAATGGTTTGTCCTGTATTCAATCCAAACACTGGGAAGTTGGCCTCGAATGTCTTCCAAAAAAAAAAAACAAGAATCAAAAACCACCCACTACACCCTCATCAATCAAAATCAAATGTTAGCCAACCCCCTCCACCCCCCGCCACTCCATTAAAAAAATCTTTTACTCCCCCATCCCCTTCCTGCCCTCCCCCTTTTTCTTTATATATGCTGTAAAGAGGTTGCCTCTTAGCCTGGGCCAAGCTCTTAGTTGTTTTCATTCTCTATAGGCAAGGGTGTGTACCTGTCCATCTTTGGGGACTTTCGTTTTCTTCCTCTATTTTTCTTAAGCTTGGGCAAGCCTTAAGCCCCTTGTTTTCGATGTTTGGGAAGGTACCTCTCAGTCGTATAACGAGCTTAAAACGCCTCCCCTGCCATCCCAAACCTTTCTCTTAGCCGACTTATCAGCCGAGTGTAAGGAGGTGCTCTGGCCCTTTTTCTCAAGTGGTTTTCTAACCCCAGCCATTCACCTTAAGGTTACATCAATAAAGCTAGAATGCCTACGCTGTTTCCAGGCTCATGTTCCACACCCTAAGACTGGAAGCCCTCTCTCAGACAGAACATGGTCTGACCAAGTGAGAGGCAGAGGAACTATGTAGCACTTAAATTGCCAGTACAATCTGCCAGTTAAATTGCCAGAGTAAAATGATTTGTAAAAAAATTACACTAACAAAAAACCATAAAGAAGAACGAAGATGGAAAAAATGAATCAGCATATGACAATAAAGATTGCAATTCTGTAGTGATGACTCTGCAAAACATTTGTGGTCCCTTCAAACTATTTACCTCAGCATTTGCTGACCCCACTCTGTCTGTTTACAAGGCCTACCACTTTGTATACAAGTTGGAGATGTTTGGCACACCTTATTATTATTATTTGGAAGGGTGTATTTGTTTGCCAATATATTGTAGATTAAGTGTTTATTTCTATAACTTTAACTCTGAACAACCAAGTTGTTACATAAAGCAAGTTTCTATGTCAGTTTTCAGGCATTTTCTTGACTTTTTATTTGCTGTATGATAGGAAAGTCAAAAATCAGCTAATCTGTTTATTAAAAAGTGACTAGTAACACAACAGTAAATATATTAACAAAAATTAAACACAATATTCTCTCAAGTCCTCATGGAGAACATAAAAAAAGGTAGGTCACTATATATGAAATAAGGGACTAAGGGATAATTTGGGTAATTACTAAAAGCTTACTCTAGACAAAAACATCCTTTGACTCAACTGTATAAAGAGAAAACATAGTCATTGTGTTTTGAAAATAATATTATACCTTACTGCCTTGTTTTTTTATTCTCCAACCACATTAGAAATTGAATAAAGTTTTTTTAGATTACCTGTGGGCCAAAAAAATATATATACACATAAGCGAGACAAAAGTTTATTAGGGAGCAAGTATAGACTTAATGGCAATATTATTCTCTCTTTGCTCAACTCCCAATAGTTAAAAAGAGCGCTTCTACTTGGCAGTGATTAGATAACTCCTTTTTAAAGTACCAAAATTAGTTTGATGGGAACTTTGGTTTTAATCTGTCCCAGTCTCAACCCCCTATCTTCTTATCAAGTATCCTGCCAAATAAATTCCATTAAAGACCAATTATTAATCCCAGAATTACTGTTTTCACTTAAAATGATTTTATGTTATGCTACTTAAACATATGACTTAAAAGCATTATGGGTGAATACAGGTTTTTTTTTTTTTAAGTAAATTTTGGACTGCTTCAGACCAGCAATATACATTTTAAAAATTATAGAATCTTCAATTTGTTGGTTATGAATTTGACTGGTTTGTGGGCTGTAGTTAGAGGTTTGGGTGGATGTTACATAATAATTTAGAGCACTCTGAAATGAAATAAAGTATTAGTCAAATATTCATGAAAGAATGGAAATGTATGACCATTGGCATTAAAACATGATCTAAATCTCAGAAACATCTATTTTGCATGCAATGACCACTTTGAAACAATAAGAACATCTCAATGATCAGTTCTTTCCTGTATCTTTACCAGTATCCCTGCAGCATTTCTGTTGCATTGAGCTGTTAAAGATTTCCCAGAGGTTTAGATTCTCAGATTATCCATTAGTATAAACCTCTTGACTGATTGAGCCTGCTCTGCCTGATTGAGCTCACTGCTATTGCCTGCATCTTGTGAACTCATGGGAAGCTGCATCTTGCGATGCTTTTAACAGTTAGAACGTATTGTCTAATTTGATTTGTGAGAAATCACATCCAATTTAAACACTTCAGGTAAATTGAAAGAATGACTCCTTTCCTCATATGAAGTGAACATCTTAAAGAAATACCCTCTCAGATGGGCTTTCACAACTTCCCATTACATCTCAAAATAAGATCTTTTACTTAAAATATGACTGTGAGTTGCTAATGTTCTGTACATTTATGAAGGTATATCTTATTATATGTATTTATCTTTTCACACATACACACACACACACGCACACCCACGCACACACCCACGCACACACGCATGAGCGAACGCATGCACATACTTTTGTCTGTTTATGTTGTCCACTTTTGCAAACAATTTACTTATTTGAGAAAACATAAAGATTGCAAACTGGTTATTTTTAAATTATATTTCACATAACAATAGATAAATAAATAGATAAATAATGTTACAAAAAGTAGAAACAATTAATGGTGTGTAGTAAACCAAGCTTGTCATTTAAATGGCAAATTCATAATTGTCCTAATAAGACGTCATTGAAAATGACACACATTAAATGTATTAAACTGTAAAAACATAAATACATAAAACCTAATTTTATTTAAAAAGTGAGAGTGGAAAGTAATTGTGTTTACAAATGTAGACCTCGACTGTCCCAAGCCTGGAAGTCGTGACTGGATCACTCATTGAATTGTGAAATACCCTGCTGGTTGGAGGGTCAGGTACATGTCAGGTAGTTCCTGAGGAAATTAGGAAGCACATAATTGAGAACAGTGGAGCATATTTTCCATTTGGGTCAGGGAAGTGTTCTAAGAATCACAGTGATAAATAGTGAAATGTTATATTACAGAACATGTGAAAGAAAATCACACAAGCATGGATACAACTAATTCTACCCATTTCAAACTTACCAAAAAGCCAAATATTCTCTTTTGAACAGAACCTGCTGAGTTTCCTTTCAGAGATGTGACAAATACTTCAAAATATGTGTACTTCAAAATCAATTTAATGACTGGTTCCATTATTCATGCTAACATGTCAAAATGTTACTTGGAAAATCTTACCTGCTACATTTTAGTAAAAAGGACACATATTTATTTGAAAAGTATTATATTGTTGAGTTGTACATTATATGACTATATGCTAACAATGTACGCTTAGACGAATCAATGCTGTTTCCGTCTGACCATGTTTGGACCAAGAGGATGGTTCAAACTGGTTTATACACAATACTTAGTGGAAGGATTTAGTCACATTTGTTTGGTTAGAATTGAGCCCATTAGAATCGACGACTGTGTATTTTTTTCAACTCAGATTATGAGATTAGGTAACACTGTTAAGTAACAGTAACAATTTTGTTTTATGTTTTAAAATGCAGTGCACAGTTTTTTTTCTAGGCGACAGGCTTCATTGAATTATTTTTCCTTTCAGAATCTGTAACTGAGACTCATGAACTGATTTCCCTCCTGGATAAAAACATTAATTGAGTCTGGACCAAATGAAGCCCCTAAGGTTAAATTTAATAGATGAACAGAACAGGCAAATCCTTAAGCTATTTTAGTTTCTCCAAGGTAATAACCGTTTGACCGATTAAGCTTTTTTTGAATAACTTCATTTTAAACCAATCTTCATTTGTTCTTCATTTTAAGCCTCATGCCCTGGACACACTACCAACTTAACTCAATCTAATTGAATGGAAACAGATGCAAGAATGCAAAACCACAACCGCAAGACGTCACTCAAACAGAAACCTGAATTTTGGGGTAATATTGTCACATGAGTACATTTATTTTCATATTTAGAATTGTTAGTATGTTTGCAGTGAATGATTCCTGTGTTCAGATTGTTAGCTTGATTTTTTTTCTCACTCATTACCCCAGCCATACCCCAATCAATAATCGATCACTGGCCTGTCAAGACTTCTTTATGTAGAGAACTGAAACGAGAGCAAATACTTTCCTGTTCTTTTTGGCGGTTCTTTATCTTTCTGCCATTATTCATTATTTAAACAAAGACTTTTTTAGCATGAACAGTGGCTATTAAAGAGACGCCAAACTGCTGTGTCTTGGCATTATTAACCCTTGTATGGTGTTCGGGTCTGTGGGACCCATTTTCAGATTTCATCAAAAGAAAAATTAAACAAGCATTTATTATATGAAGCTGAGATTCACTGGGCTTGGCTCATTTCCTGTAAAAAACATTTATCAGAACAGATTTTTTATGACCCCACACATAAGCCCCCCTACACATTTATATTACACACAATGTGTTCGGGTCTACTGGACCCGGGGCATGTTAAAGTGTGAAAATGGTAGATTATTTACCTTAATTCTCTCTTCCCACACAAACATAAATCACACATAAACATAACATTTTAGAATAAAATTGTGTGATTGTGTGAATTAAAAGTGCCAAAATGCCATGGGTCCAGCAGACCCACCAACCCTGCCAAAGTAACAATAATGAGAACACCACACATGATTCAAATTCTAAACGTGAAGAAATCAGGTTAAAGAACAATAAATAAAGTATATTTGCTGTTTATATAGCTTGTTTCTTGGCTAAAGGAAATATTGTTTAAGTTTTTGGCATAACATGTTTTGATTGGGTGAATTAAAATCTGCAAAAGGCAATGGGTCCACGAGACCCGCCTGAGTAACAATAATATGAACACCACACAAGCAGCAATGTTGTTGAGCAAAATGTGTTAATATCCATTCTAGAATAGCTTAAAACATGTTTTATGTCATTGTGCCATTTGCATGTACTATGAAATGTAAAAGTGTTCATAGTACAACAGTCATACACACAATCAACAGTTGTACAATGTGCAAGGTTTCATAACACTCTTATTCACACATTAAGATGTAATTAATTACCTGTTAGTTCCATATTAATCAGTTGCTGCTTCCATTGTTGCTGTCACTGTTCAGATGAGTATTTACTAATTCTCTTAACAAAATTGGTATTGTATTAAATTACCTGCACTTAGTAATCAAACAGGATCCCCTCACTCAGTCTTGCTGTTCTGTGCTTATAAATGCATTCCATTGTTTGGTAACAGCGTCACGGTGGCGCAGTGGGTAGCACGGTCGTCTGACAGCAAGAAGTTTGCTGGTTTGAGCCTCGGCTGGGTCGGTTGGCATTTCTGTGTGGAGTTTGCATGTTCTCCCTGTGATCGCGTGGGTTTTCTCCGGGTGCTTCGGTTTCCCCACAAGTCCAAAGACATGCGGTATAAGTGAATTGAGTAAGAACGATTGTCCATAGTGTCAAAGTGTGAATGAGTGTGTGTGAATGTTTCCCAGTGATGGGTTGCGGCTGGAAGGGCATCCGCCGCATAAAACATGTGCCAGAGGAGTTGGTGGTTCATTCTGATGTGGCGACCCCGAAAGGGAAAAAGCCGACATGAAAATGGATGGATGGATGAATAGTTTGGTAACAAATTTTGCCAATTAGTCGATCACATTTGCAGCTTTACTAAATAAAGCTTGTCTTTTGGGATGCTTTTGCACAACTCTGCAAAAGGTTCAAACAGTAAAAGAGAATATGGCAGTTGAGGGGAAGAACATACATTCTTGAAAATGAGAGGAGTGTTGTTGTTTTTTTTGAGAGCTAGATTCTAAACTATTTTTTTTTTTTGCTGATGCATGGTAACTTTTCCTCAAGTCATTCTAAAAAACAGGCAAAACCTTTTTATGTTTTTGATATGCAATTTGATTGGACAGGGTGGGTGCCAATCAATTAGAGAAATGTAAACAAATGAAAAAGTTGCGACAGCAGGTTGAAGAAAAATAGCTCAGTGAAAGAACTGTTACTGCACTAAAAATGTACTCAAGTAAATGTAAAAGTAGACTTTTTTATAACTATTCACTAAATTAAAAAACTACTCAATCTGAGTGTTTGTAATTGGTTACTTTACACTACTGCCGAATATACAATAGAACTCAGATAAAAACCAGTCTCTGAAAGCTCACTAGTTCTAGCAGCGTTTTGCGTTATTCTCTATGTATTTTATTTAGTTTCTTACGTAAAATGTGAAAATTAGTAGTCCATTACAATCCCAGCATTAAGCCTAAAAAGTCTGGTAGAATCAATGTTTACATTTTGTGTGAACTAACAATTACAGTGCAGAGGTCACTCAAATATTTGATCGTTTTTTCATTTTGGGCTCCCATACATTTACTGTTACTCTTTTGCAAATAAGAAAAAAATTCATATTTTCTAGCCACACTAGCAGTCACAACTTTTACATTTACAAGCTATTTGTCGCTACAGAAGTACATATTTAATAGGCCACTTTATCAAAGAGAGAGGTCAATGCTCATATCATTGCTTTCATCTGTCTCTGAATGCCCTCTGAGCCCAATAAAAGCTTTCTTTCAGTCTGTAATGACTTCCTAGTCCAATGGAAATAATGCTTGCTCAAGCTGTCATCAACAGTGCCCATCACATGTGCTAAAACGATGCCTTTCTAAAGCGTGACATGTAGAGATACTGTTGTTTTGCAATGTTAAAGTATTACTGGTGTCCATAATCAGCAGAACCTCAGATCATAGAATGGGATTCACAAATCAACTAACATGGTCAGGCACTTGACTTTAATAGGCAGAACTCAATCACTTGGTCCTCTGCTGTTCATTTGCAGGTATATGGGCACAGCTTTATTTGTAGAGACATATGTTGTGAAATAGAACAAATATGTTGCAAACATGTGGACATTCCTTACTTTTTTACTAATGCGTGCAGAAAATGGCATATTCATAATGGCCATTAAGTGAAATGGACAGTCAGCATGGAAATGACTACTGTGAGTCATAGTTAGTGAGGCTCTCAACTCCTTTAATTTTTGATCCAATTTTAATTTTACAAAAAATGTACAGAAATAACGATGTTTGTATACCAACTTAATATACACAATCATTACCAACTGTTATGTTCAAATAAAATGTATGCTCCACCCTATCATTCAACCAACTAACAACCAACAATCACTTCCACAATCATTTCTTCACAGGAAAGATTTTATTTCATGTTCAGCCAAGAAGGAAAAATACCAAAAAAAGGTTTCATGCCATGATAAACAATGATAAATCTTTTTAACCTCTCCAAATTTGATGACTGAATTTCCAACCTCTGGCAAACTTTTACAGAGATCCACAAATCCACCATTTCTAATCAGAGAGGAAGTGCTTATAGACCACCTGAGGGTCTCGCCATTGCGTCATATTAGAGAAGGAAATGAGCGGACAGAAATGCAATTTTTTGATGCTCAGTTAGCAATTGAGAGTCCCCATGAGTTTATCATCCACTGCTGCAAAATTTCAATATCAATTAACAATATACTCTATTTTTTCTGGAATGCTCCAATTTCCCCTTAACCCCACAAGCAGGATCAGATCAGTCATCGCTTCTGGCTCTTTGAATAGCCCAGATTTGCTGGCTATCAGTCACAAATGTTATTTTGCAGCCTCTTTGCTGTCCCTGTCTCTTCATTTGGTCTGAGGTTAACAGGTTTATTTACACAAAATGCTGTGCTCCATCTCTATTGCACACAAGAGAGGCAGAATTGAGACTTGTACTTCAAACATTCGATGTGCCCCATCAAATATACCAATGCAGATATTTCAATCTACTGCAATCATCATATTAATATCATGGTTATGATTTTTCCCCTGATTTTAGCTTTGGATATTTATTCCTCTGCAGTGTTTGATTCTTTCACACTGCAGCAATTAAATAGCAACTAAATGAACTACAGTTTTAGTTTTCCTTTATGTTTTGAAAACACATTCATTGGGATGCATAAATTGGTTTGTCCCCTTAAATGAAGACCCCTTCATACCTGCATGTTTATTTAGAGATTTCTATCTAAGCACCATTGATTTGCAAGCTGAGAACGCAACAACGTACTGTAACTTGTGCATTTCTTGTGATTACCTTAAGTCACATAATAAATAAGGTCTCAAAATCACTAGATGGATTCACTTGCTTCATTTGAGTGTAGTCGTCTTTGTGACATGATGTGACCATGAGGGCATATGTGTAGACATTGACAATAACAAAAACAGCCTTAACATCTTATTTAATTTCTAATAGCAAATTAAAATAAACTATTATCATCATGAAAATAACCACAAGAACTGGTGTGGAAAAAATAGAGAAGGACAGAATGAAAGCAGTCTAAGGACCAAGAACTAAGAAAGTCCAAGAAACCGAAGCCGAACATGAATTCTAGTACCTCATTCCATTGCTACTTAAACAAGTGAACTGTCGGGGGCCGTGCCGATCATCTTCATTGAATTCGTTAGTCCAGTTTCAAGGACAGGGAAATAGACCAATAAGTGAACTAGTCCCTCTCTCCCTCTGCCCTCGACAGTGTGGCTATATTACACACAAAAGGATTCTGACACCGCGCCATGCTGCAAACGTTTCCCAGCAGTTGCTTTTAAAGGTGGAAGAATGTCAAATTTGAGGGCAACACAAAATAAATTTTAAAGCAGAGAGATGCATCATGTTCAACACCTTGCGAACAACAGGTATTGATCAGTATTGGTATGGGTGATACTGAGCCTGAAATTACTTGGGATTCGATCAATACCAATTTCTGCAGTACCCCCCTGACCTCAGCCTCAATAATAATGATCACAAAAAAGTCCACTGATTAAAGTCCTAGTTTGGGTCAGGTAGGGTATATAGGAATTCCCTCTGTGAGGTCCCTGGGAGCTTTGTTGACTGAGGCATGTGCTTGTCACCTCCCCTGCATAAAGTATATACAAACTTACGATTCATCGATGAAAATCAAACAAAGACAAAACAGAAACTAACAAACATATATGATATTAAACATGTAGATTAGATTAAGCATATATGTTTTAATTTAGTTTTGAACTCTGTGAGCAAACCTGAGCTCCGGACAACATTCGGGAGTTTGTTACAGAGCCTCTATTTGAGAATGCTCTTCCCACTCTGGTGGATTTGCTAATTTTCAGAATAATTAATAGTCCTACTTCTTGTGATTGAAGAGAGCGAGCTGGAATATATTGTGATAGGAGACTGGTAGGCCGGAGCCAAGCCATTCAGCACCTTAAAGGCAAGGAGTAGTATAGTCAATGCAATATGTTATAGGAAGCCAATGAACTCTAACTGCTGCACTCTGGACTGACTGTAATTTTTGTAGCATGCACTAATTTTTCTGCTTCTACAATAGACAGCATATTCCATACTTTAGCAATGTTCCTGAGGTGAAAGAAGGTGGTCTTAGTAGCATAAGAGATATGGTTCTTAAACATCATTTCATTATTTATAATTTTTAACCGTAGTGGAGACATGAACAGGATGTCCCTCAGCTCCATATTTATTACTGAGAGATTCTGTAGTTGCTTTTTAGAGCCAGTAACTAATATCATAGGGAAATTTTCATTCATCCAATAATTGATACAAGCGACACATTCTGAGATCTTATTTAGCTTTAAAAGATCATAGCAATGGAAACTAACCCAATGTCTTCTAATAATTTTGCCAAGGGGCAGCATGTAAATTGAGAATAGTATGGGTCCCAGAACAGATCCATGAGGAACTCCATACTCTACTGCAATTGTGTCTGATGAGTCTCCTTTACACGAACACAATGACTCCGGTCAGAACGGTAATAGTTAAACCATCTTAGAGCCTGGACCTGGAAGCCTTCTTTAGATGATTTAGATGCTGTGATTATTTTAAGCAGTTCTTTCGTGTCAATATTTGAAAAATTTTGCAGCGAGTGAGGCAAAGGCATAGAATTTCAATTAAGCTCTTTAGATTGAATATGAGTTTTTGCATCTAATATATGTAATTTTATTAGAGAAATAATTAATAACATAATTGCTGCTAAATTTTATAGCAGCATTTGATCCTGTCTATGTTTGACTATTTAATAGATTTGCCATTGCTTCAAAAAGAAGGCATGGGTTATTTTTATTTGTTTCTATTAATTTGTGATAGTAGTTAGTTTTTGCAGTTTTTAATGGTAGTCTATAAGTAGACATGCTCTCTTTCCAGGCAATTTTGAAAACTTTCAATCGAGTTTTTTTCCATTTATGCTCATAGTTTCTGGTTTGTCTTTTTAGCACTTTTGTATTGTCATCAGACCACAGAGTGCCCTGTCTATCTCTGTCTAAACGATGTCTATCGTTTTAATTTAAGTGGGGCTACAGTGTCTAGGGTGCTAGCTAGAATATTATTCATACTGTAGGTGATTACAGGTATACTAGAAAGGTTAGTAATATCTGGTAGGTTTCTTATAAATGCTTCTTTAGTATTTTGGTTTATATTTCTCCCTAGTTGGTAGCGTTGAATGCTATTGCTAATGCTTACAGTATGCATAGCACAAGATAGAAGATAGTGGTCTGAGATGTCCTCACTTTGAGGCGATATAACAATGTCACTGAGGTCAATGCCATGAGATAGAACCAAATCTAGAGTGTGGGTTAGACGGTGAGTTGCTCCAACCACATTTTACAGAAACCTACAGGAACTTAGGAGGTCTGTAAAGAAAATATCCAATGAGTCTTTTTTGTCATCGATATGGATGTTAAAGTCTCCAAAAATCAGCATTTTATCTCCTTTGACCAAAAGATGTGCAACAAAATAACCAATTCTTTTGGTGGCCTGTAGACAGCAGCTAATGTTACAGAGAATGCATTATTATTTTTATTTAAACAAGAGTTAAACTTTTTAGTTAATATTGCAAGTATTAGATCACCTGCCCAGACTCGAATATAAATTTAAGTTGGGTGGGGTCCCATTGCTAATTCATAGGGTTCCATTTACCATTGTTACCCGTTGCAAGCTACAACTATTTTGGGAAGGCTGTCCATAAGTTTTAGCACTTGTGAGTCTGTTTATGGGAATGTTTTACCTTTTTCCAGAAGGGCTTTTGTGAAGTCACACGCTGATGTTGAATGAGAAGCCGTGGCTCTCAGTCTCTGCTCTAAATCTTAATCTGATTTTTGTATTGCACTGTACTTGTTGATGCCATGCCATGGAAAGCCTTTTTATCAAGCTCTCGGAAGATCCTTTAAGGTTTGGATGTCTGTAGAGATTGAATTTGGTTTTCTCTTCACCTTAGTCGTCAATCAGTTTATTTGGCCTATCACTTCATGGCTGAGTTGCAGCATACTGTCATAACACAGCTGAATGACAGACGTGTGTAGTATTTAAGAGTGAGGATATTTATTGACTGGATTTGTTGCACAGGTGCCTACCTATAACAGTTGCATGCTGGAATTCACAGACCCCCTAAGAGTGACCCATTCATTCACAAATGGTTGTAGAAACAGTCTGAAAGCCTAGGTGCTTGATCTGCTGCACCTGTGGCCATGGAAGGGATTGGAACACCTGATTCTGATTATTTAGATGGGTGAATGAACACTTTTGACAATATAGTGTGTGTATGAACTATTCTCATTACCTTTTTGTGAGAAGGTCCAGTGTAAAATGATTAGTTTGGATAACCGAACTCAAATATGTTGAAACGCTAATTAAATCCAAAAAGCATCTTAAAAATTCAGCTGTTGATATATCTATATATCATTCATTTTAACAACATTACAGTATTTACATATAATGCGCCTATGTGCACTTTATGTTAATCTGAATCTTTAATTTAGTATCTAACGTTGATGTTTTTTTTAAAATGTATCTATATATAGAGATTAAAACACCTTCATAAAATATTCCATGATTATCAGGCAACAACCTCAAGCAAGCTCTGTCTTACATTGCTCACCCAAGTATGAGATGCCATCTAGAGCCATCTAGAGGCTAAGTACTTGAATCATCCAAAGATTAGTTCTATCAAATGCAATTTTGTTGGAATGCTGCAATTATTCTTAGCTTGTCAGAAAAAACACTCATAGGACATCAAATCATTCTCGAAATTCCCAGACTGTCCATCATGACTTATTTTGCATCCATCACTCTTTCTCTTCTTGTCCACTCTTCATGCCATTCATGAGAGGCTTTCCGGATTTAGCGTCTGTCATTTTTTGTAAAGAAGCAACTTTCAATTTTGTCTTTATTTAATATCTGCTGACAGGCAATTGCAACCCTAATTACATTTTCTACCTCATCAAACCTATCAAACATTTTTAATTTGGTAGTTTAGAAATGTTTTCGATAAACAGCTGTGTTACCACATGCTGGTATGTAGTGGTTTACATGTTCTCAGATGAACTGATATGAGGTTGAATTGAGTGATTTAATATACTGCACTGAGTGTGTAACTACTAGAATTAATGTTAACCGTTAAACTTCTTTTAGGTTTTTTGTGCCATCTAGTGACAAAAAGCTTGCTTACACCAAGAACGATAAGTAATATTTTCACTGCCAACTGTTTTTACTTATTTAGAGAACACAATTGTTAGTAGACTGCGCATTAAATTTATTTTGACAGCTTGAGGCAATCTTTTTTTTTTACTATTGATATCATTTTACTCTTCTTGTACTTAAGAGTATTTTAGGCTTGGACCCTTGTTATTCTGGTGAAATTGTCTTTGATCAGAGTGCAGATCTCTTTTTTTTTTTGCTGTGTACAGTATGTGTCTTTTTTTATTAAGGCTATTCTGCATTTGTTTTTGATAACTATTTATATATTGATCCACTTCAAGCTGCCTGTCGAGAGTACTTAAAATATTTATCGAATTAGCTAGTTCTATAGGAAGTTCCCTTTCTGTCAGTCACTTCAGTGTATGTTGAATGATGACTATGGGATCATGATGGAAGCAGGGCAATCACATTTCATGCACTCTAGAAAGGGTTCATGGGAAGCCTTTTCTATGGTTATGAGTATTGCATACATCCACTATAAGAAGGAAACTGGATGCAACTCATACATCATTCAAAGTCTTGCTACTGTAACACACTCAAAAGGAAAACCAATTTCTTTTACAGTTTGAAGCAGTTTTCAAAGCAGTGTCAAATCTTTTGAAGTCGACTCACCCATATCTTTACAGAGTCGCACTATAGAGAGTCAACTTTATTTATTTTTAATTACATGAACGTAAACTCAACATTTACTTTGTTGGATCCAACCTGGGGCTAGTGAAAATTTGGATATCCCAAGATTGCACAAAACAAATCCAACATTTTAGTAGAGGTCAGTACATGATGAATCTTGATTTGGAGCCAAGTGTGAGAACGCTCGCCCTCTTCTGGTGAGTACTGGCAAAATAGGAGCTACTGTGCTAACAGAATTTTATTAGTGTTAAGGATCTTTAATTCAGATAGATAACAGACTGATTAGGGATGTGGGAGCACAACCATTCAGCGATTCAGGTTAATATGAGAATCAATGTGAAAGTCTTAAGAAATAAATAGTTTGTGATAGGTTCATTTTAAGAAACAAACTGGTAAGAGATTGAAGTAAATGTGAACAACACTGGATTTAACTGATTTAAGCAATTCAACAATTTCACACAGCGGCCAATGTTAGAATAAAAGTGGGATTCCTGTAGGAAAAAAACAGAAGAAGTGTGAAGAAAAGGAAGACCAAACACTGACAGATGGAATATTTTACTCCATGTAAGCAAAGTAATTATGGTTGAATTAATGTTATATATTTTCCATTACCTTTTATATCAGTAATGTAGCTTTTATCCAGTTACTGTACCTTTTCAATAAAACAACTCATAAGATTCAAAATGCATTTTTGACCCAATTTTGTTTTTCAAGAATGGAATTTTTTTTTCAGCCAATCCAAGTTGGTTGTCCTCACCATGTATAGTGCTACTTCTAGGTTTGTTTTCAACGGACCCTCACTTTCTTCAAAATAGCCACATTGCAAAATCGACACATGAACAAACACATGTGAACATACAACTGGGCCAGTAGGCAGCCATGACTGTGGTGCCAAGGAAAGAGTGTGAGTGTTAGGATCAAGACTCGGATCTAGGATCTACTGATCACTGGTTAGCCTTCTTATCCACCTTGTCACAACTGTTGTAATTGAGAAGTAAAACTAATCAAAGCTTTAATTGTATTAAGCAGCATAACACAATCAATATGAAATCTTGTGGTTGTCTGAACA
This sequence comes from Danionella dracula, assembly GCA_900490495.1. Classification (NCBI taxonomy): domain Eukaryota; kingdom Metazoa; phylum Chordata; class Actinopteri; order Cypriniformes; family Danionidae; genus Danionella; species Danionella dracula. The sequence continues at coordinate 2,897,533 of UELW01000378.1, read as the reverse complement.
GACTGGGGAGGATTGATGTCTCCAGTCGTAAGGTTTCTACTTTGGCTGGTTTTAGGGAGTTCCATTTCAACTTATTTACATTATATTGCTGCATTCTTCTTAAGGTTTTACCAAACATTTTAGGAGCACTCAATGTGTGTATTTTAACTTCATTATGCAACTCAATAAATGACTTAATCACAAACAGGAATGTGGTAATAATTGAATCTCTGCAGTAAATTAGACTGTTCACTATGACGCTGCATAGAAGAGTCATATCCCTGTTGCACCACCCACAGAGGTGAAATATAAACCTCAGTTGATGGATTTTTTTTTGTTATCGAGTGTAGTTGAACTAAGGCAGACTCTTAGTATGGCTCTGCTGACTCTTTCTCTCTGTCTCTGGTTGGTTTTAGCTCTGAGTCTTGCGGCTCCTGCGTAAGTATTTAATTCTAATAGTGTTGTATTTCTAATAGATTGCTTGAAGTGCTGCTCTAAATAAATCTTCATTTATTGTTGCCAGAACAGCTGCCTTCAACTTTACAAAGATTTATAAACGAATGAGACCTTTAATTAGGCCACAATTTATTATTGTGTAAAAAAATCGCTGATGAATGATTTTGCAATTGTCTCTATTAAAAAAACTCTTCATTAAAGTTTTTTTTATTACACTCAAAAGTAAACAATTTGTAACATTCATTAATTTACAGAAGGCAAATTTGGAATTTTTTGTTTTGTTTTTGCTTGTTATTGAATGCAATGCTTTTGTTCTACAGTGCTTTTACTGTAAGTAATGTCACCTTAAATAGTAAAGGAGTGAAACAAGGCATGTTTTTATCAAGTTAGATTTACATTATTATATGAATATAACAGAGAAAATCATATATTACATCAAGTTGGTTGCCATTTTTATAGTGAGTTTGTTTCGACAAATGAAAAAATATTGATGAATACAAATGTACTAAAATAGTTTACCCGTTATTTAAGCTGCATGTTTGTATAGCCTTCTGTTTACTTTTAAGTAGCTGTTCACTGACTAATATCAATATCACAGATACCAAGTGATGAAAGTCCACTGCAGTTTGTTTGATTCATTTTCAGTTGGTAGTTCAACCAGAAAAATCATAAAGAATGTATCTTAGCCCCTTACATTTAACTTTTACTTACTTTTTGGGCTCCTCAACAATTTAAGAATTAATAATATGATGTTTTTTATGCTGTTTCAGCCAACATGATGTCACATTGAAAGGTTGGTATTGAAGATAGACATCTGCTGCTGTTTGACAAATATTTTTTTTAGTTGTTGTAAAAATCCAATGTATTTTGTACATTTTGAAACATTAACTAGACAAATGTTTTGTCTGTAATTTGCAAAACTATTTTATTTATCGAAAAATTTGAAGAAATCTTCAATTCTACAACTTTAGTAATTAAATTATATGTATTCATTAATTTTAAATTGTCCATATTTTACACATTCATTGTATCTTGTTATGAAGTTGCATTTTCCATAATGTTGACTGAAAATATTCAGACTGCATTGTAAAAAAAAAATCTTAATAACGAATCAATTAATTAATGTTTACAAATCTGTTAAGAAAAAAGAACCAAGGAATTAATTTATGTATTGTATAATTTATGAATAACATAATTTAACCAAGTTTCAGATAATTTTTAAGTATTTAAGGTATAAGTTTTGGATAGTATTTAACCAAAACACAGATAAAACACTTAAATAAGGTATTCATCCTGTATTTTTTTCTCTTGTTATTGGGATGTTTACATATTTTTGTCAAGACCCGTAAATAACATGTATCCTCATAGATGCCCATGAGGACCACCACGATGCAAAGTACGATCGCTGTGAAGGCATTGAGTTTGATGCCATAACCCCAGACGAGAAAGGAAACACTTTATTTTTCAAAGGTATTCTGAATCGTTATCTGTAAAATATGTGATTGTTCCTAAAGATAGCGTCCATATTTAACTGATCTGACTGATCAACAAATCAACCCATTTCAGGCCTTCGACCTGAACCTGGATTAGCTAGACTCGACTTGTTGCGTTTATTTACTTGGATTGTTTTGTGTTAAGGTGACCATTTATGGAAGGGTCTCTCGGGTCCAGCTGAGCTCTCCAGCAGTGTGTTTAATGAGCTGAATAACTACCATCACCTAGGTCATGTCGATGCTGCCTTCCGCATGCACCAGAAAGAGGACGCCACTGTTCATGACCACATTTACTTCTTTCTGGTGATTTTATTTCAAATGATAGAAAGCACAACCTTTTTCGTGTGTTTTGCGTTTGTGGTACACTTCTTATTTTAATGTCACTAAATATTTTAACACAAAGGTTACAAAAATAAGTTTTATAGAAATTGCTTTTTGTTCAATCATTTCTTTTTAAAATTATATTTATGGCTCATTCATGCACACACTTTTATGTTGAATATTATTTTTTTCCTACTTATCCATTTCTATTGTGTTAGTTTTTCTGTCTTTTATTATTTTGAATTTATATTTTATTATTTATGTTTTGTCTGCCCAACCTTTTTTTCCATTAACTTTTGCTCTGTAAGCAGTTTATAATGGATTATTGCATCAAAAACAAGGAAAATAGTAACTTTTATAAATGTCAAAGACAATGATTGTTCACATTCTTCCAAACCTAGCTATTGTCCGGTAACAATGCAACCGTAATAATGCAGTTCGGTGCTAAATGTTCTTGATGTTTTCCAATAAGGATGACAAAGTCTTTAGCTACTACAACTACACTCTTGAGAAAGGCTTCCCCCTGGAGATCCAGCAGGAGTTCCCGGGCATCCCCAGCCACCTTGATGCTGCCGTTGAGTGCCCCGAAGGAGAGTGCATCACTGCTTCAGTGCTATTCTTTAAAGGTTTTTCAGTCTTTTTGTTGCACTATGTGCAAACAAAAGTGCTCTTTTGAAGTTAAATATATTCTTAAACTACTTCATGTCTAGACAAAACACCTGCTAAAGACTAGCTTAAACCGATAGATCAGTTTAAACCAATGCAATTGCTCCAAAGAATAGATCAATAGATAAACTATTTATCTACATTAGACAATCAACTAAGAAGCTTATAGTTTGGAAACAGTAGGAAGCGAGAGATCACCATTTGACCTCAGGTACAGGTAGATTCCCATATAAATTTAATTTATGCAATTTTAACACATTTACTAAACTAATTAAGTGTTCTAGGATTTTATGATCTTCTATTACTGACTTAAAGCAACTGAACATAACTTAAACTTGCACAAACAGTTTAACGAGTTAAAGCTAACACTATCATCACTTTAATGACTTCTATAGCTAATTAAGAAATCCAGGCTAAGGCCTGCCTACATAGTTTTGTAACCCATTTTAACTGAAAAAACCCCCAGCTAGTAACCACTCAAACAAGTCCACGTTCTGAATATTTTTTTTTATCTGTATATCACCCAAAGACCATCAAATACTAACTTCATCAAGCTATAAACTAGCTGAGGACAGCTTGAGGCATTGGCTTATGAAGCTAAAACAAGCCTACGTAGCTTTCAAGTAGATTAAATTAAAACCAGCTAGTAACCAATTAGCACAACAAGCCAAATAACCACGTATATTAGCCCATAATCTGCTGAAGAGCTGCTTAGAGACCAGAGATCATGTTAGACCAGCGTCATCCATCTCAAAACTAGCTAACTGACAGCTTAAATTAACACATGAAGCGAAAGACCAGCCGAAATCCATTCGTAACAGATCCCTAATGAATAAAAAACACATAGTAACAATTTTAAACTAGTACATGACAAGTACAATAACACCCCTGACTTTATTTAAAACTATTTTTGTACTTGTTTAGGGAATGAAGTTCATAACTTTGACATCAAGACAAAGTCGGTGAAGAAGAAGGTCTGGGATCACTTGCCAAACTGCACGTCTGCCTTTCGCTGGCTGGAGCACTATTACTGCTTTCATGGGCATCACTTCACTCGCTTCCACCCGGTTTCTGGAGAGGTCACTGGAAGTTATCCTAAAGATGCTCGCAACTACTTCATGCGGTGCGGTACAGGATTTGGTGAGTCTAAATGAAGATTCACTTCATTTATTTTCTAAATCCATTTAAGAGCTTAATTTTTTATGTTTTGCTTTTGCTCTAATTTCTAAAAAAATTTTCATCTAACAAGTATTACGCTACTAGGTACACAGAAATGTTGTCCTGGTTCTCTTTGCTCTTTACTTTGTTAACTTAAGTATTGATTTTCATTGGTTCAATATTGGATCCCACATCTTAAAGGGTTAGATTTTTTCATATTTAATGTTATTGAGGCAGTCGACAGTAAAAATAATTGTTGAACAATTCGGTCATTGCTATTTAGCTGCCTTCACATTTGTTCAAACTTAAAATAATAACGCTTAAATTCAAACTTAAATGTATGGCTCTTCAACAGTAATTTGGTTTAATTCATGATTTCTATTTTTTAACAGGGATTTTGAGAAGTGCGCCAAAATAACAAAAATGCAATTATTTAAAATAGTGTTGATACTAAGCATAAAAATTATTTAATAATAATATAATTTAATTATAAGTTTTTCCTCACTGAGCATGACATTGATTAAAATAATTAATCACTGTGTTCTCTTTCTCTGGCTTTTCTCTGTAAAGCTTTAATCGGTCTGCATATTCTTTTTATCTCATTGATAAAAATAGATACCTGAATAGTTTTCTGACTTGTAATAAAACTTCTTTGATTTTCTTTATTTGGTCAGCCATCAAATAATCATTAACCACCTAAATTTTCTACTCTACCCATCTTAATTTTTACAGTCTTGGTATCTTGTAACATCAAAAAAGCTAAGAAGATTTTAGTTATCTTGCTTTAATAAGTTTATGAAACATAAACACAAAAGTTGTCTTTGTTTTCAGAAGGGCAACATATATTTTTGGTGTAAAATATAGATGTGTTCATGAGAAAACACATTTCTTAAGTAACTAACACTTTTCGACATCTTCTTTAGGGCATGGAGGAGATGCTAAGAAGCTTCGCTGCAGTGAAGTCAAGCTGGATGCCATCAGCATAGATGATAAAGGAAGAACATATGCCTTTCAGGGTAAATCAAACTTTTCAGTCATGCATGTGCAAAACAGATTTCACTTATTGCATCTTCTGGTTACTCTTTTTATAATAAAAAATAATTATCATTAAAATAAAAATGAATGAAGAGCATCTGTTGGAGTAAGACTTGAATAAATACTTTATTTTCAGGTCTGATGTACATGCGCTTGGACACACACCGAGATGGCAGTCATCATTTCCCCATATCGAGGTTATGGAGGGAAATCTCTGGTGGTGTGGATGCTGTCTTTGCTTATGGAGAAAACATATATATTATCCAGGTAAATTCATGATGTAATAGAATCAGGGTAAAAGTAGCCCTGCTAGTTTAGTGAAGGACACAATCTAACTCAAGCATACAGTATTGAATCAAAGTTGAAATTTACCTTTTGATTACAATGATGTTTTGTTGTTATCAGGGGGAGCAGGTCTATATCTACAAGTCCGGTGCTCATTATACTCTAATTGAGGGCTACCCAAAACCCCTAAAGGAGGAGCTGGGGATTGATGGTCCTGTGGATGCAGCATTTTTGTGCCCACAACAGCAAACTGTGAACATTATACAAGGTTGGAATTATAAGTTTTGACCAATTATGTGGTCCATTTTGATGTTCATTCATTAATTCATCTTCATGTCGGCTTTCTTCCCTTTCGGGGTTGCCACAGCCGAATGAACCGCCAACTCTCTGGCATATGTTTTACGCGGCGGATGTCCTTCCAGCCGCAACCCATCACTGAGAAATCCATTTTGATGTGTTGTGGTTAAATATGATCCCTAGTTCAAACATTAAGATTGTCTATAAACATTAGCCTTTAATCATTCACATGCACTTTTCAAATAAAAAATAAGACCTTTTTGTAGAAACCACTTTGTTAAATGTTTTCATTTACCACTGCCAGTTTAAAGTCTGACATTCTTTAGGGTTTAGTGCTTTTATTTTGCCTCTAACTAGAAAAAACAACAGCAGAGTTTTTTAAAATACCCAATATATATATATATATATATATATATATATATATATATATATATATATATATATATATATATATATATATATATATATATATATATATTATCATTCTGTGTTACACTGACATCAGAATGGAATCATTTTAAATAGACAGAGAATAAATGAATAGACAGGTGAAAGTAATTAATTGAACACAGTGATTCAACTAACTCCACAAATGAAATTGTCGTTTCCCACATCAAATATGATGCTACTAAATCTGCTTTCTATGTCATAACAACAAACTCATCAGTACCTTTCTCAAACGGCTTAATTATTTACCCCTTTCAATCTGTTCTGTTAAAAACACAACCGAATTAAAATACTACTCATAAACTACTCAAAGCTCACCTGTTTTCTGAATGTTACCCCACTGAGATGTTCAACTGACCTCATGTACCCTGTGTGAGATAACCAAACCATTGGCAAACACATCAAACTATGAATTATACGTTAATATTATATGAATTAATGTGTCTAGTTTTACCTTTAAGTAAATTTTTCTGAATAATCTGTATTTTTATTTACGTAAATTTCAATTAGTCACATTTGAGCTAGAATTTAGTTACATCTTAGCTTTGTTCCTCAGTTACAATTATTATGAATATATATATAAATGCTGTAATTTTTTATTGCAAGCTATTTTTAAATAGTTAGCAAGTCTCGTTAGATGTTGAAGAAGATGGTGCGAGGGAGTTTGCCAGCTACTCATGTCAACAGTGCCTGATCACACGTGATCTCAAGTTCAAAGATTTTTTTTACTCTCCAAGAAACAAAGAAAAGCAGCTTTATGATGCACTGCATTCCTTGTTTACTCAAAAGGATGGGGAATTATATCAGTGTCAACATTACAATGGTTAATGCGCATGCTTTAGTTGTGGCCACAAAACTGAAAGTGTTAATGCTTCCCATATGCTTGCTCATGAATGCTGAATAATTTCAAGCAGTTTAATAATCAGTTTTTGCTTTGTGTTGTTCAGATCAGAAGTAACTAACAACTTGCATATTTTTTTCATTCAATACTTTTTCCTCTTACCCAAGAAAATTATTTGGTAGTTACCTGAATAAATATTTTCACAATTACTTTTACTTGAGTAAATTTGGATACTCTCCTCACCTCTGATTATATGTAATGGGGAAACTAAGAACAAACCATGAACTCTAATCCTTGTAGGGGATTAAAACCTGACAATAAGATTTTAAACACATTTTTAAGGAATATATTTTTTTTTATCTCATAGAACAATTGGGACGCTCTCATGTCTTAGGAACAAAACTAAATATGTTATGACTAATTGAGGACATTAAAAAATGATTTATATATCTGGGATTGAGTTGAAAGAACCAGAAGAGAACATCCTCACAATGTAATAAAATACATTTAACCACTTCACATTCATAACCTAAAGATGTTTTTATTAATTGAATTAATTATGCTAATTTTCTGAAAGGTTCTGGACATTTGTCACTTTCAGAAAAAACACAGAAAAAATAGGTGTTTTTTAAAGGTCAGGAGCTCATAAATTTCTACCTGGAACTGCAGTATCTTTTTAATTTATTTTCACCTAAAGAGGTTATGTTTCTGTTATTCTGTTGGATCTTCTCAAAAGTAATTTTGACAATTCTTTTTTTTTTCAGATCAAAAGATGTTTGACATCGATCTCCTAGCAACTCCTCGAGTTGTTAAAACGGAGAGACCAATTCCCTTCTCTAAAATAGATGCAGGCGTCTGTGATTCAGAGGGCGTAAAGGTCTTTATTGGACCGGAATACTATACGTATGCAAGCCCAATGACTTTTGCTATGAGTAAGATCAAGCCTGAACCACTGAACATCTCTCCAGAGAATTTTGGATGTGAAGAGTGAACGTCACCAGTACTGGGGGTTTTTATGAGCTTATGGTTTTAAAACATTTCTTGATTTAATAAAACAGAACTTACATGTCTTTGAATCTTCAAATTCTTCCAAGAATGTAATATTATATCATTTCCTTCTAGTTCATTGTTATCATCTAACATTCATCACTACTATCTATTTTGGTTTGATACCATAATCCTTTACGTAGTCCCCTGTTTTGTAAGACCCTTGCTTTGTTATTAAATTTGCAGAAACTTTTAAAATCTTTAAATCAAATCCTGTTAGTCCTGTTAGTTTGTTGCTCTTTTTTTGTTTTATCAGTGGTGCATTAGTGTATTCCACATTGTGATAAAAAAAGTTTATTTAAAATGTGCTGTCATGCATTAGATAGGTCACTCTACCACTGGTTTCTGACATTAAGCATCTGGGTCTAAAATTCAGTAATCATGGAGATTCAAGGTGTTGGTAGAGTTTTGATTTAATTTGAATTGGGGTTTTAAGTTTCCATTTTCTCCTCCTTGTAGTTGGCAGATCATTTATAGATACGCACAACAGTTGCATTTTCCAGTGGGTATATAATAGCATGGATAATGCCTGCTTACAGTATTTCAAATAGTTTCATTATTTCACTAAAATAATCTCTGTTAGAGATGTTTTCAGGACACAAGGGAGGTTTTATTACTTAAGTAAAAAAAGACTGTGTCGTTCTTGCTCATTATGTCTACTTAACGTAGTATTTAACTATTTATTGTTAAATAATAACACTAATACTGTGTATAATAATAGTATATTAGTTATTATATCAAATAGCCTCATCCTAACAATAGTTAGTCTTACAACTCTAGCGTATGTAAACTCCACTTCCCAGCCTGCATTGCGACTAAAACAAGAAAAATGGCTTCATGAGGAAACGCGGTCCTAAAACTGAACCTCTGAGCGGTGGAAAAGAGATATATTGTATGTCAGGGACGCACAGATGATATAGATGACTTATTTATTGAGAGGGGAAACGAGAGCTTCGTGAGCTGAATGTATCTTGGGCCTCACGTATGATGGAACGGGCGATGGAGCAGCTGAATGTGCAGCTGAATCGCCTGACTCGCTCCTTGCGTCGCGCCAGGACCGTGGAGCTCCCAGAAGGTGAGACAGCAAACTAAATAATCTATTTTCTCGATAGAGATCTTTCTGGAGGACACTAACGTTGTCAAAGTGACCCTAAATTCATTGTAGTCATCGCCACTTCCGGGTAGCGCACGACCAACAACAGTGATTACGAGTTGTCCAAATATGGCATAATAATACATGGCAAAACATGAAAGGGCATTCTTATTTGCTCAGAGAAATGCTTGAACAATTGTGTTCTCTGTGTTTTCTTTTTAATAGAAGAAGTGTTTATTCTACTTATAAGACAAATTATCATTTGTTTTAGGTATATTTTTGTTTTACAAAACTGACACGAATTTGAGACAATCTAAATGTATCTCCGTTACGGGTAAATGTCATTAATTGTTTTGCAAATTCATTTAGAATGTATAATAAAAATATAAATTAAGGCAGATATCTGTCACAGCCTCAAGTGAGTGGATTTGATCAATTACTTAATACAAGTAACATGAAAGTAACATGTGATGCAGATGTTGATTATATTTAATAAACATAAAATATTCTAAGATATTTCACGAGGCATGGTTGACAGTATAATGTTACAAAGTTAACAATGATTACAAAAACTCATTTACCACACCATCACTAAACAATTAATAACAAATCCTACCTGAAATTAGATTTCAATTTAGGCAAAAACCTACAATACAAGTTTGAAATAAATATTTATAGTAACTGTTATACTAGGATACACGTTTTTTAAATAATGCAATGCATCCACATGCCCACATACACAAAAGCACATCTTTGTTTAACTATAAGGGCCCTCAATAATTTTTTACATTTAGATGTTTCCGAACATTTAGTCGCTATAAACAACGCCATGGATGCAGTGCAACATTTACAAAAACAAACACATCAGGAGTGTTATTTTAGGTTAAAAATCAACAGGCTATCCCCTACAGAGTTTTTTATTTTTAAACATCAGGTTTTATGGTCAATACTATCAGATAAAAAAAAGAATATTAATATAGCATGCAAAGTCATTCGAAAACATTATGGGTAAATCTTTGATTATTTTTAAACAACGCACGTTCATTTAATGAAGGCTTTAAAATTATTGCATTTTTTTCTTGTAGATAGTGAAACAGCTGTTTACACCCTCATGCCCATGGTTATGGCTGACCAACACAGGTATCATTCCGTTTAGAAGGAAAATCTTAGAGTAATAGATTGATTTTTAAACATGAACTCATTCTTAATGCAAACCTGCTGAGACATTTAAATGCAACATTATTTAGTCCTATTAATTACATTAATTCATTTTTATTGTTCTCATAGATCAGTGTCTGAATTGCTTTTAAACTCCAAGTTTGATGTCAACTATGCATTTGGTCGTGTCAAAAGAAGCCTTCTTCACATCGCTGCCAAGTAAGTACAGCAGTTGATTCATTTTGTTAAAAATAATTTGAAACAAAGCTAAAATTAGCCGTAGATTTTCTTTTAAATTGTGACATTTTTTTCAGCCACTCTCCACATAGGGTCATAGCACCTTCTAGCATAGCTTAGAATAGATTGTTGATTCATATGGCCCCAGTAGCATTGTTCTTTTTTTTATTTAAACCTTGACTTTTCTGTAGTTTCATTTTGTCACAAGACCAGTGGAAAATAAAAGATCACATCTTTCTGAGTTGGTATTGTGAGGGTCTATATTTGGATCTGCTGTAACAGTCTCAAAACTTTGATAGTGCAAGAGTTCAGTGGTCAGTTTGATACCTGTTACAGAGAAGCAGAATATATAGTCCCTTACATAATCAACCCAGAAAGCACAACATTTTGATCACTCTACGTCTTTCTATGGGACTACAATGCTACCTGGTGGCATCTGAATCAACAATCTATGCTATTCTTGAGGGCTACTGAAACGCTGAACTGATTCCAAAAAGTTAAACACTGCTTATTAATTTGAGGGGAGATGTAAAATGAGCGAATGTTTTTTGCAATGCAGTGTTCCTTTAAGGTTCAGTATGTCATTACGCACTGCCAATGTTGACATGTTAAATCACAGAGACCTAGAAGCCCCTTAATCAATAGTACCACATCTTGATTTTGATAGCAAGTGCTGATCAGCTATAAGTGTTTTCTCGTTCATCTATTAGACATCTTGTTAGAATGTCCAATTTATAATTCCATGAGAGAAGGTAACTGACTTGACACGATCTGAAAGAAATCCATGCAAACCCAAAAGGGCTAAAAAAGTGTTTACTAAGGACAGACTTGTGATGGGAATTGTAACTTAGTTTTGAAATAAAGTTTTAAAGGTCCTATGAGCTTTTAAATTGAAAAATTAACTAAATTTTAAGACGGGGGTATCCATGAAATGGCCATGTTGCTGTCAGGGCTTTTAAAAGAAAAGAAAGAAAGAAAAAAAGTGTTCTGGTTCTGACATTGCCTGTCCTGACCAGCTTTTTGAAATATAAAAAAAACCTCATTAACTGACTAAAAGTCTTTGTATATATGATATTTGCACATAATTAATCTACTGTTGAAAATCACATGTATACACTTTTACGTTTTTTATTTTATGCTCAACATATTTTGTTTCTGTTGATGATAACTTTATAACTAACAGCATTTTAAAAATAGATGATCCTATAAGGTATATGATCTGACATTTTCTTGGTGTTTTAGTTGTGGATCGGTTGAATGTCTTGTACTGCTGCTGAAGCGTGGCGCCAATCCAAACTATCAAGATATTTCTGGCTGCACTCCTCTGCATCTTGCTGCTCGAAATGGGTAAAACATACACTGTTGTGCTTCAGAGATTTCAGGCTGGCTTTTATTCAGCGTGTGTTGATTTAACAATATGTTTTTCATCCATTTTTTTCCACAGACAGAAAAAGTGCATGGGGAGGCTTTTAGAGTACAATGCTGATGTTAATATCTGCAATAATGAAGGCCTTACTGCTGTGAGTTAAAAATATTAACTATTTGTTTGTATTCAAATTGCATCCTTTTTTGTCTTAAAAGAAAAAAAGTAGATGTTTAAAATGTATGTATATAAGAAGTGTTATTTATTTATATCTAAATAAATAAATGAATTGTTTTAAATGATGGTCAAAATACAAAATACAAAAAAAAAGAAGCTTGTAACCTTCTTACCTTCTTTGATATGCTGATACCCAGTGCAGCACTATTGGATATTGTTGAATAACTCCTTCATAAACTAGAACTTCTTTTTTTTTCCCTTGTGTCTGCTTTGACATTAGATTCACTGGCTGGCTGTGAATGGAAGGACAGAATTACTCCATGACCTGGTGCAGCATGTGTCAAATGTGGATGTTGAGGATGCCATGGGTCAAACAGCCTTACATGTGGCCTGCCAAAACGGACATAAAACTGTACCAAAACAAAAGACATTTTAAAAGACATTAGCCTTTGTTGTTCAGTAAATTTTTATTTCATGTCATTATTAATTTGCAAAGCTGTAGTTAAACTTTTCCCTCTCCCTTTTACAAATGTTTTGTGCTTTTTCTCACAGACTGTTCAATGTCTTCTGGACAGTGGCGCAGACATTAACAGGCCCAATGTATCCGGAGCCACGCCCCTCTATTTCGCCTGCAGGTCTGCACTGATTATAACAACTAGTTGATGCTTAAGAATGCTACAAGATCACATCACAATAGGTGCATTTTGATGGTGATCTTGATGATAAACTTTTGAAGTCTATAGAGTCTATGCAGTCCTTCTTTTTGGATACTCTGTAAATGCTTGCCCATCAGAATACATCATTATCTGGGAGAAGTTCTCAGAAAAATAAATGCATAATGTAACTCAATATAAAGTAGTGCTCAAGTTACAGTTGCGTTTTTGAAAATATTTGTCTCCTACATTGTGATTTGTTTTAAGTTTTGAAATGATTGCAAATTATTTTCAAAAACAAGTTTTAAAGATGTAGCTTATTGAAATTGCTGTTATCATCCCAATTTTTGCCATAAAGCTAGATATTGGCTGAAGACTTAAGCATAGTTGTGTCCTGGCACAACCAATTTTTATTGTCACCTCCAATGGCAAAAATATTTACTGCATTGATACGTTTGCATCTTAATTGAAATATCAATATATAATAGAACGCTGTACAGTTATAGTACCACATAAAATGCTGCTGGAACAACTTAAAACATGCTTTTGGTTACGTCTTAAATGAACACTGCATTTTTCAGGGATGTTGGTCCAAAAACAAGAAGTAGTTTGTAAGCATTTCAAAATCTTTTCAGCTGTTCTCCAGATCTAACGAATACACCTTAAGCATAGCATAGCAGAAATCATTTGTCTTCAAACCAAAATTGTCTTAAACCAGTTACATTTTCATTCCAGGGAAAGTAGCTGAAATGTCAGATTTTTTCTTCCATTTAAATTTCTTTTAGCAATTTTAACTTGTTTTCTTTTACAGTGTGATTTTCTTGTGCCTGCTGCAGTCATGTAAAGCTCTAACTTTATTATGACAGAATGAGAGACTAGTTCTTAACAATATTGGCCAGGAAAATAAAAACTTTTCTTTAGTCTTGGTATGAAGTGTTAAATAGGACAAATACTTGTTAATGTAGTTGTTCTGCTACTGGATACTGTTGGGTGTAATCCAATTCAATGATGAATGCTAATCTATGGTAAAAAGGATATGCCCATAGCAAGAGAACACTGTCACAGATTAGAACATTATGTAAAGAAAAACAACTAATATTTATCTCAAGGGATAGTTATAAAAAATAAGTCTAACTCAGGAAAAAGTGGACCATTCATTTAAAATCTTCTTCCCCTCATTAGTTAATATAGAATATTACAAGACACAATGCTGAAGACATGTGAATGATCAAAAGTTATTGTTCCTGATTTAATTTAAATAAAATTGATGTATATTATGATTTCCTTGCAGTCATGGTCAGAGGGACACAGCTCAGATTCTGCTCCTCCGGGGTGCCAAATATCTCCCAGACAGGAATGGCATCACTCCACTGGACTTGTGTGTGCAGGTAAACCTAGCTCATCTAAAAACAAACAGAGACTCAAGGATGGTTAAAAAGCTTTGGGTATTCTTTTGGAGGAAATCTGAAAAATCTAAATCACAAAGTTATTTAGTAAGAGAGTCCATGGCAGTATCATAAACCACACGTGATCTGAGTTTAATTCTGATCAATATTTGCGCCATATTTACAGCACAAACACATGCACGTTTGTTGGATTTTGAGGAAATGAGGAGCACTAAAAAAAGAGTCTCATAGCCATTTTTCCCCCTGAAAATATGTTTTTAAGCTCACTTAAAAACACAAACAAATCCATGTAGTTTGGTGTCCAGAGAGAGTTTCAATTATGTTGTTTAATAATTCTGTGACTGAGAAAGAAGGAGGACTTAAGGAAGTGCAAATGAAGAGTACATATGTGACCAACTTCAGGAGCAACTAAATTTGGGAGTTAATGATCTTAAACAAGTTAATCTTTCCAGAGAAACAGCAAAAGCTTCAATTAAAAAAATGCTTTGTACTTTATGGCATTATCTTCCAAAAATTGAAAAGTAAAAAGAAAATGACACAAAATTGCTATAGCAAGAGTTAAGAAACAATTAAGTTTCTTCAATTAAGAATATTCATTGAGAATAGTGTCAAAAGGAAGTAAACAACTTTGTTGTTGAAAAATGTATAAAATGCTAACAAAGATGCATGACATTTACAGGGTGGTTATGGGGAAACGTGTGAAATCCTCATCCAGCATCACAGCAGGCTTTTCCAGATATTAATTCAGATGACCCAAAATGATGACATTAAAGAGAATATGGTACAACCTTTTTTTGCTACATTATATTTTTGTTTACAGTTGTTTCTAAAAGTGGAATATTTTTGTACAGCTACGGCAGGTTCTAGAATATGTTTCACAACAGAGTGACTCGAGCTACCAGCGGATTTTGACCAGTTTAGCTGAAGTAGCAACAACCAATGGACACAAACTGCTGAGGTGTGTTCTTTCTCCTAACATTTTTAAAAGGATGAAAAAGAGGACTGATTGATAGTTTTTTTTTTCCTTTTTAAGTTTATCCAGTAACTTTGATATTCAGACGAAAAGCTTTCTGAGGATTATCCGAATCTTCTGTCATGTCTTCTGTCTGGGACCTTCATCCCCAAATAATGGCAATGACATGGGTTACAATGGCAACAAGACACCTCGCAGTCAGGTGTTTAAGGTCAGATTCTCTTTCAGCAGCAATGTAATTTCTATTAATGAAATGCCTTTTAATTTGTCACTTATGTGGCCTTATGCTCAGCCCTTGGAGCTTTTGTGGCACTCATTGGATGAGTGGCTGGTTCTTATATCCACCGAGCTGGAGAAGCAGTCCACAGATGCTAACAGCTCTACAGGAAAGGACATCGCCTCTCTGTTCCTGAAAAAGCAAGAGGTTGACCCCTCAGATTCCAGTGACAAGTCCTCTCTTCTGCTGGATGCTCACGCACCTGAAGGCTACACAGACGGACAGGATGTGGTTTCCATGATTGCCAATCGCCTGAGTGCTGTTATTCAGGCCTTCTACATGTGCTGCTCCTGTCAGATGCCTCATGGGTAACTTGACACAAATTCGTTCCTTGATTCTTAAAAATAAAACCTGCAAGGGTTTTCTAGTTTCACATTCAATGTTTATTGTTGAAGCAGATCATAAAATCTATGAAAATTTCACTCAAAATTTTTATTTTGTTTGACTTTCAATTGGTTAAAAGATATTATTTTTAAGAATTATAAAATACTGAAATTAGACCAAACAACTAAGCAATGAGAAAGTAATGTTCATACATAAAAAGCAAATCTCTTTTTTTAGTCTTTTTTTATTTGTATTTTAAATTGAATCAAAGTAAAAAATAAAATGCTTCTACGTTCTCATTTTAAAGATCATCATTGCTATAAGGTCATCTTTAATTGTCTTTCTGGTTTTCATGTCTGTAGCATGACTTCTCCTCGATTCATCGAGTTTGTCTGTAAACACGATGAAGTTCTCAAGTGCTTTGTAACAAGGTAGGAGAAATAAAACAAGACGCTTTCTTCTAAGCTTTAGGATTATAATTAAATTCTTATGCATGACTTTAATCCATTAATGTTATTCTCAGGAATCCCAAAATCATTTTCAATCATTTTCACTTTCTGCTGGAATGTCCCGAGCTCATGTCTCGCTTCATGCACATCATCAAAGGGCAGGTAAGCACAGGCTTAAACAGCTCCTATCAAAAAAACATTTGTTAAATGCTGATAATCAGAAAGATCTTTATTGCCAAGTGTGCATATGCTTTGTTGTGGTACAGGGATACTCTCCAGTGTTGGTACAAAAACAAGTGACACAATAACGTTGCACAGTAACACCGCTACCGTAACACCCGTTACACAGTAACTTAACATTGGAAACTAAAATTAATGCTTACATTCTCTGAATAAAAATAAGTGTTTATGGACGTTTGTTTTTTTGTGTTAATGTTTTACACTACATACACTTTTTCTATTTTCTCACAAAATTTATAACTCAATTTTCAGGTGATCCAAATGTAAATACAAAAAGAATTGTATTTACAAATAAAAAACCCTTTTGAAGAATTAAAGTGGATGTAATAAACAAGCCAAAAATGTGAATAAATGTAAACTTGAAAATAATGTATTATTCATTTATTATTATTTAAAAATGTATGTAAATAATATACTATTTCATATTTATGTTTATTTCATATATAGTCACAAAACATGTGCATTAATTATCAACAAATAATTAATACATTTGATTAAAAAGGACATTTCGAAGTGATTCTTTGCTGACTGTGAGTAATGATGTCCAAATAATGGATGCAGATGTGGCTACAAACATATGGACGAAAATGGAAAAAGTTTGCCATATCATGCTGGTCTTTCATGAGGCGAAGCTTCACGTTCAACAAATGAATTATAAATTGCATATATGTAATGTGTACGAGACTTGGTAGCATAGATTCAGAAGGACAAAAAAGGAATGCATGAGTTTAGAACAAACAAGCTGGAGAACTGCTTGAACTGGATCCATATACAAAGCTTTAGCTGCTACTGCTACTCAAGTGCTGCGTCCCAATCCGAACATTTATACTGCACCCTTAAACTTTTTAGTCTGTAAGGCAAGAAGTTATGCCACATCATTACAAATGACATGTCTGAGAACTTAACTCTTTCTTTCCCATTTCTTCAATAAAAATATTTTAATAATAGAAATAATACTCCCTATTTTGCTATTATTTATTCATGTGCTTCTTCTTTAAAAATGAGTCGTATTACAGTGAGAACTTATTTGTTTGGGTCCAAGAGAAAACTCCTTCCACCCCAGCGCAATGGATTGTGGGTAATATTAGCCAGTTGAGCATTCATCGATCTGCACTGATTATATTCAGAACATAACTGTATTTTATGTATATATATTCATGGATACAATGGTTTAGGACACTAATTCTCATTTCACAACCATTAAGTTTTGGATAGTGCATGGATTGGGATGCAGCAATGGGTGGTTTTGCACTTTCTTCTTCTGTGGTAGCAGAAGAAACACTTCTTCTGTAGTAAAACGGCAAGCGTTGAAGGGCCTATAGCTTTTTATCACCGGTATGTGGTCACAGACTCTCTGTTGCTCCCGACACCATCAAACAGCTATGAGTGTCACCATATCTATATTTCAATCAACCTTGGCAAACGTCCTCACATGGTTTAGGAATACAAAGACAAAGTTGACTATAATTCACCGTAATGTGGCCTTACCTTTAGTTGTGCACTTAAATGAGTTGGAAAGTATAAGAGGACAGTTATTGTACTAATCCCTTACACTTTTTACAATAATCTAATGAATAATCTATGTTTTACTAAAGTAGCCTTAGCCTGTCATCATGAATAAAGCTAGTTGTCTTTTTTTTTTTCCTTCAGCCTTTCAAAGATCGCTGTGAATGGTTTTATGAGCATCTTCTTGCTGGACAGCCTGACTCTGACATGGTTCATCGGCCAGTTAATGAAAATGATATTCTTCTTGTTCACAGAGGTAGAAGTAGTTCGGCATTATGTATTATATAACTAACTATATACTGCAGTGTCTGGACTATAGAGTAAATATATGTTAATATAAGCAGCAATGAGTATATTTGTTCATTTATTGAGCACATCTGTCTATACAATCTACAAAGTGTATGAATAAAATCTGTATTAAACTATATTATAAAAAGGTTTTGGAGCTTGATTATCATGTAGCTACAAAGGAAAAAAATGGAAGGGGAATAAAAAAAAAACAACTTTGACAAACCAATGACCAATAATATGAAATTTCCATTAAATAGTTTTCGTCTTATTTCAGACTCCTTATTCAGAAGCAGTTGTGAAGTTGTTTCCAAGTCCTCCAATGAGAAACTCAAACAAGGCATTGCTGTACGATTCCATGGCGAAGAGGGAATGGTAAATATAAAGAAAAAGTCAGCAATTATTACTGAATTACAATGCTTTTAACTCTAATCTTTTTTGCTCTCTAATCCAATTATTATTTGCATTTCATTTCTGCATTGTTGTCATATGACTTGCTATTCTAAACTGATTTGAATTTAGGACAGTGGAGCTTTTGACAATGCATCAATGATTATAACTACAGGGTTGACACAGGGTTTTAAAATGTCTAAAACTTAAAGCCAAAATTGTAGGCCTAAAGTAGAGTGGCCGTGAGATTCAAAACATATATGTACATAACGTGAAACACTTTTACAAATTCCAAAACAAATTACCATTTTAAAAACACATTTACAAGTGACAAAACACTTTTACTTTTCAGAAAACACATTTACATATTAGAAAAAAATTAGCATTTTTGAAAACACAATTACAAATTCAGAATTTTTTTTTTACAAGTTCCAAAAACACATCCTCCCTTTCTGGAAATCTGAAATGTATATGTATTTTCAGAACTTGTAAAATTGTTTCGGAATTTGTATTTGTGTTTTCTAAAATGTAAATGTGTTTTCTGAAAAGTAAAAGTGTGTTTGTGTTTTCTAAAATGTTAATTTGTTTTGTACTTTGTTGAAGTGTTTAACATTATGTAAATGTGTTTTGCTCCTCTCGGCCACTGTACTAAAGTCATTCTGGGTCTTATTTTTCATTGTAGATGTCCATGTACAGCTTATTTGATATGTGTTTTTTGATGTTGCTTCGGGTTGCTAGAGATTGAGAAAATGCTCCTAAATCCAAAGAAAAAAAAGTTATGATTAGGGTTGTCATAGTTGAAGAAGTGTATATAAATGCTAAATAACGTAAAAGGCATGGTTAGGGTGCCCAGAGATTGAAAAAACGGCTTGTATACACTCAAAATCATAAAGTGATTGTTAGGGTTGCCGAAGACTGAAAAAACACTCATAATTTCTCAAAATCTTCCAATAAAAAGAGAGAAAATTGGTATGTGTTTTTGATGTTATGATGTAGATTTTAAATTTGATTCTAAACGGTCTTAATGAGTCATAAATTTGACCTTTGCACGAAAGTGTTTGCCATTGAGCATGCATAGACAACGTTCACTTAATATCGTTATCAGAATTAGAATTGGAATTTTTTGGTGTGCTGTATGTGTGTGTGTGTGTGTGTGTGTGTATATATATATATACACACACACACACAATATTGTGTTTTTTTTTATTCTCTCTCCCTGCCAGGGTCAAGGTGTAGTGCGAGAATGGTTTGACATTCTATCCAATGAGATCATCAACCCAGACTATGCTCTGTTCACACAGTCTGCTGATGGTAAATCGCTAACTGCTAACCTACCGAACTGCATGAATATCAAGTTTGTTTGTTTTTTAGTCTTTTTTCCACTTGCTTCATTTTTTTTTAAATGTGGTTTGCAGAATGATCTTTTTCAATTGAGTGTAATTAGTTATGTGGAATAGTTCTTTTGTAAAAATGGTTATTGTTTTTTAAGAGAGGGAGGGACTAGAACTAGGTTCCCAAAATCAGGTCCTGAACATTTTTGTTGCAACTATGATCTAGTATGCATACTATTCTAGCATCTGATAATCAGAGAGGCCCTCAATTGATGGAACAGGTGTATTTAAGGATAGTTGAACCAAAAATGTGTAGACCTCTGGCCCCCAGGACCGAATTTTGAGACCCCTGGTCTATGAGTTTAGGATTCAAACCTTTGACACCTGATGTGCAGCTGTGCCTTACGTGAATTTAGTGTGCTAATAATTTGTAGAAAACATCCTTCCTTGTATAGCTGTAATTGAGCAGGACAATTTTCTACAAATTAATAATTGTTTCATTTATACACAGAATTAGTTTGGAAAACTTTATTTTGGTACATATCTCCTAAAGAAACTGAGTGTAACCCTGATTCAGCTTTTTTGTGTAACACTGTTCTGTGTTACAAAAATGATAATCAGACAATCTCTCCCCTCTAAGTTAAATCTTGAGAAGTGGGCAGTGTTTGTGTCATCAGGCCAAGAGATTTATAATAACAATCAATCAGTTTGCTTTAACATTTGAGACCTTGCAAAAGGAGGGCAGATTTGTTGAAATCAGTGGCAAATAACACCATGTCTGCTTGGAAGTGTGTGAACAAGAACTTCTTGGTCACATCTGAGGGTGTGTGCAGCGACAAGCACAGTAGGTTGCACCGGAAGCCATTATTGTGTACCTGCTGAGAGATGTGACTGCATGCAGCGCTGACCTCTTTGTATAGATTAGGCTTACGACAGAAACTTGGCAGAGGAAAACTCTGTGGAAACATTTTTTCATTCATGTTTGAAAGTATTGTTGACCATTATATATGGTGTTACATTTTGTAGTACAGTTAACAAACATATATTTTTATCACAAGAAAAAAGTATAAAATTCAAGAACGTATTAGCTGTTTTAGAATCAATCTGATTGAATTGATTATCTCTAAAGTGCAGATGAACTAGATGAACAGATTTGAACTAGGTATAAAGAGCTGATTCTCGATTACATTAATTATAAAGGTAACATAAAAATAATATTGTAAATGTGTTTGCTTTACTAAAAGACATAAACTGATAATCTTTGAACAAAGATCAGAAAGTGAGTTTATAGCTGCTGTCTTGTCATCTCAAAATACCTTTTTACTTTTGCTAAAACACTCACACGTTACCTCAGACTTAGTAGTATTCGTACATGTTAAACAAGATTGGATATTTTACTTAATAAGGTTAAAATGGCTTCATTGTGTCCCGGAAGCCAGAGGTGATTAATAATGAGAAGATCCAGATGATGTGACTGTGGTCATTTTGAGGGTTCATTTTGAGGCCTCTGACTTCGTTCCTTTTTGCATCAAATAACAATGCATGATACTCTAAGGAATTCTCCAAAAATTTAAATCATTTTGTAGCACTGAAGCACGGATAATGTTTAGCCATCAGGAAGATGTCCTATCTCTGAAGCCAGATTTTTACTTCTGCATCAACTCTATGAATTACCAGTTGCGGAAGCTTTGCACACGCCCATTTATCAACAAAGCATTTATAGTTGTGCGCTCCCTCTGCAGACAGGTTTTATTTACCTTCTCATAAATCTTTTCAATTTGACTTCTTGCATACATTCGCTGCAGCTGTAGAAGCACTGTCTCTACGCTGATCAATATGACAAAGTGGCGTGATGACAAAAATCTATCTAAAACTCAGCCCCGAAAACAAAGAAAGGTAATTTACTTATTCTTAAAGTTTTACTTCATTATACAGTGTTTAACATGGAGCGAAAGCCCAGAAAGAGAGATGAAGAGCTTGCTCTGCTCCACTTCAGCCAATCACAGAGCTTGAGCTTTGCGAAGCCGAGGGGTCAGCTCGAGGTTATGTAAGCATTCAAACTTCGCAGAGGGCAATTTGTCGAGGCTTTAAGGGTGTTTGCCAATGACACAGACAGACAGACAGACAGACAGATAGAGATAGATAGATAGACACAGAATATAAACAGATCCTGAATCTAAATAAAAATGCAAGCTCTAGTGTTCATCTTCTTTGTATATGTGTGTGTTTTTCTAACAGGTACTACCTTTCAGCCCAACAGTAATTCATCTGTAAACCCAGATCACCTGAACTACTTCCGGTTCGCTGGTCAGATTCTGGGTCTAGCTCTGTACCATCGACAGTTGGTTAACATCTACTTCACTCGCTCGTTCTACAAGCACATCCTGGGTAACTTGGGAATTTTTTATTAATATCTCAGACTATGCTTGTCACAATAAGCAATATGTCAGTTAATCACTCTGTAAATTGTGATCATATACATATACATTGTGATAATATTCTTTCCATACTTTGAATGCCACTTGATTTTTTTCCCTGTATCTCTCTTTTTCTTTTGTTCTAAAGAGCTATAAAACAAAAACATGTGAAAAAATACAAGCTTATTCATTAATCAGTCTGTGATGAATTGTCGAGTACTCAATCACTTTAAGGCAGTCAGTTGTGGTACACTCTCTTCTTCCTTTCTGGTTATTGCAAGGGCTGTAAAAATAATTGAATGGTCACATTAATGCATGCGCAAATGTTACCCGCCTCAGTAGAAGCAGACATGCATTTGCTCATTGTTCCCCATCAAACAAGTCTGTCAATATTTTGCTAAAAATCAAATGATAGTTTATCTACCATTTCTTGTCTGTTTTGATAGCAGAAATGTAAGCACATCTGAACTAGACTCAGAGAAAAGAGACAATATAAAACACAGAAAAAAGACATCAGAGAACAAGGACACGCTTTGCGTGTTACATTAGAAATATACCCTATTCTGGGCAATTAATCACAAAGTAAAATTTGTTATGGCTAAAATCCTATTTCAGACAGTTAATTTTCAGGATTATTTTAATATTTATGATTTCTGCAGGTATACCGGTGAGCTATCAGGATGTGTCGTCCATTGACCCAGAGTATGCTAAAAATCTCCAGTGGATCCTGGACAATGACATCAGTGACCTTGGGCTGGAGCTCACATTCTCTGTAGAAACGGATGTGTTCGGTACCATGGAGGAAGTCCCTCTCAAACCTGGAGGAACCACCATTCAGGTCACTCAAGACAACAAGGTAACAAGGATAGGATTTTAAAAAATGTATCTGGTTTCACTGTGTATATTTTTGCTTTATACTTGAATTGAAGTTTTCATTTTTTCACTTTTCTTTTTTTTTTTTGTTTGCACGTTTTTTTGTAACATTATAAGCAATAAAAAATATTTTGGCTATTATTGGCAGAGAAAACAAGAACTAATTAAGTGTTCAGAATTAATTCCATTGTCAAAGCTATGGTTTGATTTGAAAACTAATGTGAGGAGGTTGGGGAGAGTGGTTACTTCACAACTACAAAACCACAAAGTTACAAACGACAGCCAAAAAATGAATGATTGACAGTGTGTTTTCTTGTTTCTCTCTTTCTCTCCGTATGAATGTGTCTATCAGGAGGAGTACGTACAGCTGGTGACGGAGCTGCGGATGACCCGAGCCATCCAGCCGCAGATCAATGCCTTCCTGCAGGGCTTCCACACTTTCATCCTCCCTGCGCTCATCCAGCTCTTTGATGAGTATGAGCTGGTCAGTCCATTCTGCCCTTCTCTCGTCTCTGCGGGATACATCTTTTTCTCTCTCTATCTTCTCCTGCTGCTGCTTTCATTTGGAGATCCTCTCTTCTGTTCGCAGTAGGGGGAAAATACCTGGAATGTTTTAAAGAAATTCAGCACATTTTCTTCTGTGAATTATGGCAAATGTAGCTTAATGTGTGGGTTCATTTAAATTAGCAGGTGCCTAAGAGCATCAATCCATGTTCATTTGTTTTTATACTAAAATATATTTAAAAAAAAAGAATTAAAAAATCAAATACAGCTTACCAACATAAAAGTCTAATGATCATCAGATTTGATTCAGATAGGCTGCAAAAAAATTATTAGCTTGGCAGAGTTGGGAGCGAGCACTAACTAGATTGATTCATAGAACCTTTCAAGGCAAGGCAAGGCAAGGCAAGGCAATTATTTTAATAAACCCCTCAAGATCAAACGTGGATTCTGATAACATCTCCAGCTTAAAGATTTGTCTGACATAGTGTTTGGGACTATAGTGCAAGTTATTGGCCACAGGGGAGCATTGTGTGGGTTTTTAGATCTAAATCCCTGCTAGCAGCTAAAGTTACATTTATTTTTGCTCATTTACACAATTTTTTTGTGTGTGTCTGGCACTGCTGTAGTTGCCTAGAAATTTTTCAGATGGTACTAAATATTTCCAGTACATTGTCAATATTAAAAGTTGTAGAGTAATAATGTTATGCAGTCCCTTTTTATATTTTCTGAGTCTACAAAGTAGTTCGGTGAAACAGTCGGCATGATTTTAAAGCAGCAGTACATTGGAGAGCGTGGTCAGACCACCCCCATCAGAAGCAATACATATTTTTAGCCAATCAGCAGGAACAATCGACATGGCACTATTGATCGAAGGACTCATTTGATTTGATTATTTTCACATTGTATACATTGATTAATTTACAAGCAATAAAAAGAGTACCTGGTTAATATTGGGGCTTTAGCCTTTGGCTCATGTTCTATACATTTTGGCCAACTCTAGGCAGGAATAATCTTTTGCTCTGACTTCTTTCTTATACACTCAGACCTCTACAAATAATCAGCAGTGTCTCAAGTTTTGAAAGGACCTTTGAGAGCATGCCTCACATTTCTCCCTTTGCTGAATCTGCATCACAGCTTTAAAGTTCAAAACTCTGATTTGTGCATATAGAACAGCCACAGGATCTGCACCCTCCCAATTTAAAAATGCCTTACAAGCTTAAATCCGCTATAGAAGCTTGCTTTTAGAGCATAGGCAGCGTCCTGTGAAGGATGGAAAATCCCTGTCTTGTCATTGGTTGTGATGTATGTTGATGAATAAAGCCTAACGTCATTTTACGTTTCTTTTGATTCCAAACTTTGAACAGGTCCCTTAAAGTGTAATAAGTAATATAAAGTTAAAAAGCATACATTGTCATAGTAAAATTTTATTAATGCAATTTGATGTTTTTTTTTTTTTGCATGTGTCTGCTGAAGGAGCTGCTGTTGTCTGGGATGCCTGAGATTGATGTGCTCGACTGGAAAAAAAACACAGAGTACACAAGTGGTTATGACCTTCAGGAGCTGGTGATACAGGTTTGTAATCAGCACCAGTGCTAGACAGATAAATGCTTGAACTAAGAAAATGACGTCAATTTCAATACTTTGTTTTCTTGTATGTTTCTGTGTATAGATCTAATTTATATTTAGTACTTTAGTAAGTGATTGGTTGGCTAAGGACTTTGTGTTTCTACAGTGGTTTTGGGAGGTGGTTGAAAACCTTACTCAAGAAGAGCGAGTGCTTCTTTTACAGTTTGTAACAGGAAGGTACGTGAAAGTGTTTTATATTCAGATACATTAATATCAATATTTCAAGTATGCCCAGAATCTTACGTTACAACTTTTTTTTTTATTAAGTATAAGATTTTCAAAAAAGCCAATAAAAGAATGAGTGAATGAATGAATGAATGTTACTCATTAATTGGCACAAAAATGGTGGGTTTGTCATTGTAGCATCATTTCTGGACACTAATAATTATTTCATGTTTTTTAAGTGGTCTTGTGATCTATTGTAATGTTTTTATTTATTTTTTTATCATATTTTTTTTATTTGTAATCAAGTACAAATATCTTTAAATGTAAACATTGTGCTCTGATTTTTTAAATATTTGCAGACCTCTTGATTGGGTATGATTTTAAATATTTGCTTAACGTCAGCTATGAGGGATTTGTAAATGTTTACATGAATTTGCCGATATTTCAAGTGTTCCTGACCACCAGATGGAGCAAAATCCCCAGCAAAGCAAAATCTACAAACCTTTCTAAGCACAATTTCAAACATATAAAATGTCTCTGTACACCTGATGTTGTACCAAAAAAGAAGTTCAACAAAATATTTCTTGAAAATATTTCCAGCAAGAAACTTTAGAAGGCTGTCTAGCTCAGAGGTGAGTAGGGATGGCTGCAACCTTGTATATGTTTACTTTATCCTTTATAAAACACACCTGTTCCCACTAATTAAGCTATTCTTTGCTTGATTTGTTTAGTGAGTGTTTTGTAACAGGGTTTGAACTAACCAGCCCACGTCTGATCTAGCCACAAGAAAAACATGCATATCACAGAACATGTTTTTCACAGATCTAAACTCATTTGCAAATCAAGATGGATTTTGCAGACTGAGGCACTGATTTCTTAAATTATTATTTCCCAACAGTATAAAAATGAGACAGTAGGAATTAGAATTTAAGGCTGATTTCTTGTGTTGGAGTAAGGTTGGAATCATTGAGCTGGGGTGTGTTGTTGTAGGTTAGTGTTAGTTTGGAGTAAATTGCTGTTACTGGAGGTTAACCTAACTTTGATTTGTTACTGGTGAGTTTTGTTTTTGACATGTACAAAATAGGTTTTAATCCCTTTTGTTCTGTTCCACAGTTCTAGAGTCCCTCATGGAGGATTTGCTTTCCTAATGGGGGGCAGCGGGCTGCAGAAGTTCACTATCGCTGCGGTGCCGTACACCTCAAACCTACTACCCACCTCCAGCACCTGGTGAGTGACATACATTAGTAAGGATTAAATCGGAACTGACTGAGACTGAAACACACTCGTTGTTTCATGGAGATGTGCTGATCTGATCTGGACAATAGAGGGCAGTGTGGCATTGCTGAATAGTTACTCTCCTTAAATATAAAATGAAATATTTATGATTCTTTTGATTCTCTGATCATTTATATATATTGAAAACTTGTCTAGCTTGGTAAGACTCAATATAATGTGTTTATGTGTAAAGATTCTTCAGTCACCATCAAAATAGTGAACTTATTTTACAGTGTACTTATTTCAATATATAACTAAACTCTTATGAGAACTCTCTTTCTCTCTACCTAAGGTTTACTCTTAGTCTTTTGAATATTAGTGTATTTAGATATTGTGTATTTAAATTTTTCATTAATTAATGCTTCATTTAACATATTGAGATTGTTTGAAAGGCGTTTTATTAATAAATACAATGATACATATGTATAATTTAAGGATTATGCAAAAGAAAATGTTAACACAATTTGACCTTCCCTACTTTAAAAAAAAGTCAAGAACTAAAACATTGTTCATTTGGCAATTTTGGCTTCTAGTGGCGCCCGCTAAAGTAAAGCAAACTGACTACAGAATGCATAACCCCCTCCCCCAAATCCGATACTAACTAAATAACACAAAGCTTCAAAAGAACCGCTGAACTAAATGGAAAACTATTATAATAAACAAACCTGGTGCACGCTGCTAAACTACTGTAAATAACATAAAATAACCAATTTGGAAATGTACATCATGTGATGTGCTCTCTGCCTCTGAGACCCTGGAGATCAAGTTGTAATCAGAACCTCTAAATACAAACATGGACTCAACTCTAAACGCACAGAACTAAAAAATGGAGCGAAACTCAAACACAAGCAGTGCGTGGAGCCTCTCTCCCCACGCCAGTCTAGCCATGAGCATCCGAGTTCTTGCTCCTGAACTGCGCACGGAGTGTTCCTTTTAACCTCTAGCTGCCAACACTGATTCGCGAACAAGCTGAATACGTTCCCCCTCCATGAGGTTGATCGTGTGCTGTGATGTTCTTACTTGCGAAAGTGGGAATGCATATGGGACACTAGTACATAGCAGGTGACAAAAACAGAAAGACAGAAGCACATCACTGCAGAAACAGACCAGAGCTGTAACAGTCTCAAATCATGAAAAGTAGAAATGTCATACGTTTTGTCATACTCACATAGGTCTATAACCAGCTCCCCAATAAAATTTTCGTCCACACTCGTCTCGTCAATGAAAACACGTTTGCATCTTGTCTGTTTTTTTGTCGTAAGAGACATTTAGCTAGTCAACTTTTCGTTATTGTCACTAGAAAAAGGTACGTGATGAAAGTATTTAGTTAACGCCATCGTTTATGAAAACAACACTGCTACACAAAATATTTTGCAATTAATTTGAACTTTAATGGAACTGGAAAGTTTTTCAGTTTAATCTTATCGGAAACTACAATTTGTACATTTTTATAATTTAAATACTTTTACAGTTACAATTATTCAGCAGGCATTTTCTTTTGTCTGTCTTATTTTGTTATAAGATGTTGATCAAGTTTACATCTCTGACTCCTTCTGCCTCTCTCATCCTCTACAGTATAAACATGCTGAAGCTCCCTGAATACCCCAGCAAGGATGTTCTTCGTGATCGCCTGCTTGTCGCACTGCATTGTGGGAGTTATGGCTACACCATGGCCTGACATAGACTTTGGAGATTTCTACTTCATGGACTCACAATCACTCTTCACTTCAGGGATTCATTGCTAAGCTCAGATTGTTTTATTTTGGGGTGTTTTTCATGGTGAAGTCAACAAGAACAAGGACATCAGTGCAACACAACAAGAATGAATGATTCTTCAGATTCAAGACTGATTTATGCAGATTATCAAAATATTTTTTATAGGATTTAAAGAGGTAGTTCAGCCAAAAAAGAATATTAACCTCTTGAAATAAAGATAAAAATCTATTTTCCAAAGAGTTTACTTTCTAGATTACATCAGTAATACCAGTAATTTTTCAAAATTCATTTTCATAATTGTAAGTTATATCCTGCATTTTCGACCCAAATAGTTTGGATAGGCACAGTAGATTGTTGGTTTTTCTTAACATTTTTTAATACATTCATTAATTTATTTTTTATATTCTATTATTTTATATGTATAATATATTGATTTGCTGTGTGAAGTCACACAATGTTTGAATTGTTTGTGTTTGTAAAATTCAGACAATACTATATTTTAGCTAATATTTATATCATCTCAGATGATACAAGCACATATGTTAATTGATCCATTATTGAACATTATTTTAAATATGAAAGTACGGTCTTGGTTGGATCTTCTACTTCATTGCTGGTTTGGCTGGTTTAATTGCTGTAACATTAGAGATGGATTAAATATCTTGATTTTTTTTTTCTTGCTGTTAAACTTTGGAATTGTTGTGTAACGTTAAGTTATTGCGGTTGTGCCAAATAATCCAGCAGATAATTTACTTTGAAAAGACACTTTCAGATCCTTTTTTAAAGGGAATTAGAATGTTATTGTGGGATTTTGAAATACTTTTACTTTTGGCTGAATTTGAAATGTTTATCTTTACTTATTTATTCAGATTTGTGTTTCAGGATTTAAATTAGTTTTTGTACTTTTTAATAAATAATTACCTTCAGAATCTTTTGAGAGTTAATTTTGTTTAAACAAATTGCTTCAATTGTCTTTGAAAATAATTATGTTTTTTATCCAGAGATGCCATATTTTGTGGTTTTGATGATATTGAATGAAGTTGTGTTAAACTTCCTAATTGCATGTGTCCATTTTAAATTCTGGTGTCCAAAGCTACATATTAAACAAACAATAATAAAAGACTCAAAGGTATATAACTTAAGTTATATGTTTGATGCAGTACACAGGTTAAACCACCCTTGTCCTAAAACTTTTGGAAGTGATCAAATGTAAAAACTATATATATACACCAACTTACATACATTTACATACACAAGAAGTGATCAAAAGGGCACTTATGTTGTCATTCTTGCAAAATGTTTAACTTTGGATTAAAACATCTGCCAAATCCATTGATGCACATTTTTTAATATGGAACATAAATACATATTTTTAAGAATATTATCTTATCCTGTGCAGTAGACATATCTATATATATATATATATATATATATATATATATATATATATATATATATATATATACAGTACAGATAAAAAGTTGTGTTTATTTTCATGACTATGAAAATTCTAGATTCACACGGAAGGCATCAAAATGTAAAAAAAATATATATATTAACAGTATATTGGTTTGACAGCTTTGCTGCCAAGCTTTGATATAAAATCAGTGGTGATTAATGTTGCTTTCAGTATGAACTGGAAATACAAAATGCCAATTAAGATTGACAGTTTCAGGTTATAAATTCCAAAACTGGTTTTGCAAAAAACGCTGACACTCCCCTGCTTTCCAAAACAAAAATTTCCAATAATATGTTGTGATTGCCAATGATGGGCCATACAATGACATGACTGATGCAATAAATATAAAGTAAGAATTCAGGGAAAAGGACAAATATCTATGTTGTGTAAGCCCAGGTCAAGCAGGTGTCAACAGGCATTAAACAGGAAGAGAAACTTAAATTCACTATAACATGATGTTAAGAGGGACCAACTATGACTAGTTTTGAGATAAATTTAAATTAAATGATGCGCTTGATTTATAGTTTTTTGGGTTCAATACAGTGTTATTTTCAGAAATTTACATTCTAAATAATTATCAAAAAAATTTAGTAAACTGTTTTAGTAACAGTATATTTGATCTGTAATCTGTCTGTGTTAATTATTTTTTATACCCCTTCCTTTTCTTAAATTTCCTGGCCCTTTAAATTGTGTGTCCTCTTTATAGGAGGTTGGTTGGTGTTAAATGTGTTGATGTATGTGTTTGATGAGGGAGAGAGAGAGACGCAACATACCCAGCTCTGACCTAGTAGGCCTGCTAAAAATACAAAATACTGTCTATTTGCACAAAAAAAGTATAACAACTGTCCCAGAAGGTGATCTTGCCTTCCTTCTTTCTGTTCTCTCTCCGTCAAATCTGGACGAGTGCGCATGTGTTAATCAACAAGCACCATGTAATGTAAGTATGACTGTAACGTAATGTAATTTCACTAACTTTTTAAGTCAATAAAAACACAAGTTGCTTTCAATGCCCCCTGCTCTTTGTGGCTATGAACTATATTTGATTGAAGATGATTAATATGTCAAATCAAATCCATCACATTTGTGTTCTGAACAATACTTAAAGACTGAAAGAGGATTTGTTTGGTGGAAATGTTAGAGATTAGATCAAAACATAAGCATTACGAATATCCTGGTGGGACTTGTTCAGTGGGACTAAGTCAGTTCTTGCTATGAACATAATTCTTTGATGCCTTTGGCGTGTTAGTGCCCGTTTATTATTACTTGTGGTAAATGTCTGAAAAATGTATCAGGACTCAATAATTTTACAGTCTTTATTTTGCTATCCAAATATAAAAAAGCTATACTTGAAGACATTTTTCATTTGCATAACTTTATCTCATGTCAAAAACTCCACTTTAGGGTTCTTTGAAACTCCTACACAAGGACTCATGGATGTCTTTTTAGTCTCACTGCTTTTACTCTTCATCAGATGAACACAAGCTGGCATCTCTCTATGTGCTACACATTGATTTCCTTCAATTGTGTCCTCCTGGTAGTTGGTGAAAGTGCAGTTTTGGTATCACCTGCTCTCTACGGTAGTGCTATAGTAATTGCAAGCTCCTCTCCATGGCAACGTAGCATCCAGAGCAAGAGCGACTCAGCATGAGCTTTCGCCCCAAGCTGGGATGGATGCGAACTGAACATATGTCTCCATGACAGCCAAGTAACAAGACTAACAGAGTAAGGATGCAGGAGAAAGAGAATAAATTCATCAAAACAAATTGAATGCTCAGACAAACTGTACACATGTATGTGATTTGATGCAACTGCAGAGGAAACATGGGGCTTTAAATTGAACGTTTAATGTCTGTATCTTTCCAGAATATCATGCTGTTCTGTCCCTTTTGTGTGACATAATTCTCTAGGACCCCATTCCATTACAATCTGTTCTAGTTCAAGGGAAGTTCCACTCCATGAAATTGGAAACAAGGGGTTTCTCAAGGTTTTTCTCTCGATTTTTTCAAAGTTCTCTCAGGCAGATCCTGGTCTTCATGTGTTTTCACTACACTTGATAATAAAATCATCAAAGCCTATGTGGAAATACAAGCAACTATTTTAAACTTTCCCATCACAATAGAGGTATACTAAATTGATTCCCAAAAATTACATGTACAATTTTGTTTTAAAAAGTAAATTAAAATTATTATTATTTTTTTTACAAATTAGGAACTTGTTTACGAAATTAGTGTTGCACTAGATAATTTCTACTAACCTAACAGTACACACTGACCATTAAATCCACATTCTATGAAACAGCTCAGATCACAGCTTGAAAGTTTTGAAAATAAAATACGAAAGCATTTTTCAAAATGTGCTAACTAAATGTATTTATACTGTTATAGCACTTTTTATTTCCAATTGCTTCAACACTGCTTGGCAAACAACAGGTCTGTGGTAGATTAAACTAATAATAAAAGTCATATTTGGCAGTCGTTTAGTCTTTTTATGGGAGATAAATGAGAGATAAAAAAATTCATTACATTTTAGAATAGCATATACTGTTTGCTTTTGGAATTGTGTTGAATCCCATCAAATGATATAGATTTTTTCTCATCATGTGCTTTTCTGCATTACACTAAACTCACAACAACAAACTCAAATGGTAAAACATGAATGTTGTGTATAAGTATTAAATGTTTTCTTAAATTGAAAATTTTGATTAGAATGTTTTTAACAACAGTATACATGTTTAGAAATTTACTTGGAGAAAAAGAACACTTGAAAATCAGCCTGTCTTGTCATCTCATGGCTAATAGTTTAAGAAAATAAATGAAATGTATCCAATTAATTTAATATTTGTATTTAGGTATTACATACAATACTATGTCATTGTAAATAGTGATTTTGCCCAAATATAATTGTTTTCAGAAACAATTTGTAACTTTTGGAGCATATATAAAATGTGCACTTGAAATCTCTGTGAGAATCTGAAATATGAAACCCCCTTAACTTTTCCTTAAAGGGCAGTCACTCTTTAGAGAGGGCTTGTCAAACTTTAGAAACAGCTCTGATGGTCCTCACAGGGCAGTGTTGGAGTTAAGACCCCACCACCAGGCCTGAATACCAAGTTCTAGATATAAATCATTCAAATGCCAAGAAGGTTCACTCTAATATACTGCATCTGAGCAAAATGAGAAATCCAACTAGCTTGCTTTCCCTCATGATGCGTATTAGGTCACTTGAGTCTTACTTGACTCTCTCTGTGTATGGATCACGAACTTCCTGACTGGTAGACAAAAGCTACTGAGGATGGGGAAACTTACTTCCGACACCTGCACCATCAACACTGGCGCCCCCCAAGGGTGTGTTCTCTCCCCATTACTCTTTTCCCTCTACACCAACAACTGCACTTCCCAAACATCTGACAGAATCACCATCTGACAGAACCCTAAGTGGAGCACCCACATTGACTCAATTGCAAAAAAGGTCCAGCAAAGGCTGTACTTCCTGTGCCAGCTGAAGAAGTTCAACAGATGTTGCTGACCCAGTTCTACTCAGCGGTCATCAAGTCTGTTCTGTGCACCTCCATCACTGTTTTATTAGATCAGCATCAAAATCAGACATCCGGAGACTCCAGAGGACAGGTGGGACTGCTGAAAAGACCATTGGAGCTCCCCTATTCTCCCTTCAAGAACTGTACACCTCCAGAATGAGAAAGAGGGCTCTCAAAATCCCTCTGAATGCTGCTCACCCAGGTAACCACCTCTTCCAGCTCTTACCCTCTGAACAGCGCTTCAGAGCCCCAAACACCTGGAAAGCCTGGCTCAAACACAGCTTCTTCTCTCAGGCCATTCAGCTCCTGAACCCATAATTTCCCCATCAACACTCTCATATATTTCATCTAAATATTTCACTAAGCAAAAGGACTCTGATGTGGACTTTTTGCACATTTCCAGTTGCTCCACATTCAGTTGTTCTGTTGCGGCACTTTATTGTTACTTAAGCTTTAATCTGCACATTACCTCCAAAACACATCACTTAAGCACCTTGGACTTCTATGGTTATATTACTTTATATTTTACTACTTCAATTTACTTATATAATCTGTGATACTATGCAACGTCAGAGTCATTTTTTTGTACAATGTACCCCTGTACCACCTCAAAGTCCTTGTGTGTGTGTGTGTGTGTATGCACATGCACACCTGGCAAAAAATATCTTTATGGTTCTGATTCTGATACTAAAGCTTTAAAGTTACGGATAATTAAGGGCGTGGAATCTTGAGTGGCATATGATTGACAATTCTTCAGCTTGTCTTGTTACATGTGTTTATTTGGGACCATTCATTCCTTTTAATATCATCCCATGAACTAGGCTTCTCCATGATTACTAGGAAGTGACAAACTTTCACATATTCGATGGTTGGCTATGCCCACTACACTACATCCATGTTTTATATAGTCTATCCTGTAATTGCACTGTGTAGGCTGGAACTGCCGGTTGTACAACTTTGTATGAATTCCCATTTAACTCACTTTGTAGTTACACTTCAGTTATCAATTTAACCCAACATCAAATGAGTAATGATGAGTTGTTTTGGGTCTTTTTGAGTCTATGGCACAATCGTGTCTTTACTTGAATGTATTGTTTACTTTGTTTTAGCTTTTACATTATGAACTACACATTCTAATGGGGTTTTGAAATTACAAGATTATAAAATGACACATAATGTAAAATAAAATCGAGTTCTTGTATGCTGGCCTGTTTTTTGTGGTTATTTTAATTTTCATGTAAACTTATTAAATCGCCTTAACTAGTGTCATTTTTAGAATAAACAATATCTAATGACTTGAAAAAGTCACTGGCAATTGAAAGAACAAAGCCCTCATAATGGTCTAAACTTTTCATGACTACCTTAGACATTACTGGGAAGGGAAATTTCCAGAGGGTTTCTTCTATACCCCTGCCCAAATGCCACAGATAATGACAGTTATACATTGGACTAGGGTTGTTCAGTCTGTAAGTGAACAGTTCTTTTACGCTTCTTAGATTCCTCACCCATGGATGAACTGTTGGTTTTATCTACAATAAAGCTGATTCTCTAGTTTCTGATTTTGCTCTGAACTACTCTAAATATCCACAATGGCCTCACATGAACACAAAAGAGCAAAGAACTCTGACTTTCACCTATAATTTGATAAAAGACCACAAGGACAAGGTGAGACTTAATAGCAATCTAGTCCTCTAGGGGGAATTGTGCTGGCTACAGCAATAATTAAAAGGAGAGAGAACGTATAATGGTGACAGACATAAATGATGTCATTTTCTACCCCAAGTATTTTATTTTTTTCTCTCACTCTCATTCTCTTGTTCTGCAGAGTGCTCAGAAGCGCATGAACCCATTGCTTTTTGAAGCATAAGGTTTCTATTACAATAGAAGATTCTAATGGTTCTTAAAGTGAAATTGTGGGAAGCCTTTTCAAAGCCACTTCAAATAAAGCTTTTGGTGACCATAATGATATCTTTACACACTCTTTGCATGCTCAACATTTACACAACTTTAATCGAGGCAGAATATGCAATATTTTGAAACTTAAAATTCAATATGCATTGTACATTCAAATGGAAGTTTTAGCTACCAGTTGCATTTCGGGGGGTAAAATATTGCTTTTTTAACTTTGTAGTTTGTGTTCAAACTTTGTGCTGTTAAGATCTCTATTGGACCTGTGTGATATGCTCTAAAGATGCAATCAGTGGAAACACTGTGGAGATTCAATCAGTTCATGCTGCTGCTTTAATGACCCAGCAAACAACATAAAGCACAGATGGCATTTTCCTCATCTAAAATGTGTACGAGAAAGAACAAGGGCTAAAGGGGAAACGGCTGCAATCTCTGACTCAGTGAACAAGAACAAATGGTGGAAAACAACACATGTACACACTTTAGCTACCATGTTAGATGTGTAAAAGGGACATCTTCAAAAAAATCTGAATTCAAGAGAAAAATAGAACATTGCACCCAGTTGTAACTCCTTGATGTTAAATAAACAGTTAATTTCCTCTGCACACCATCAACAACAGTGCATTTTAAAATGAAAAAAAAATGTATATTGAGAAAGTAGATTTTCTGAAGTTTATTATTGCTGACTTTCAACATTTTATGAGAATTTCTTGTATAAAATAAAAGCTTTTTTGTTTTTGAAAACCTGCAGCTGATTATAAACCCTCTTATAATCAATCAATATTGTTTTTTTTGTTATATATTTGTTGGATATTTTCCATGCTATGAACGTTTATCCGATATATACAAATATGCAATACCCCTTGCTCTTAAGGACTGAATAATTTGTAGAAGCCATAATTGTGTAGATTAT
This sequence comes from Danionella dracula, assembly GCA_900490495.1. Taxonomy (NCBI): domain Eukaryota; kingdom Metazoa; phylum Chordata; class Actinopteri; order Cypriniformes; family Danionidae; genus Danionella; species Danionella dracula. Next base: position 2,861,252 of record UELW01000378.1, on the reverse strand, counting down.
GAGTACTTACTACATTTGGTATCCAAAATATCTTCTTTTATTTACTTAAGTAGGATGGTCTAATGGAAATCCTTAAAAACATTTACTTAGTTAGGTATTTATGATCTTAATAATGTGAAACAAAAATATAAGTAAAAAATAAGCATAAACAATACTATATGACACATTCAAGGACTACAAGCGTTTCTGTCTTTTAAGGCCTCAAGAAACACACACCTTCATCACCTCTAAATTAGACTACTGAAATGTGCTCTACTTCAGCCTCCCTCAGTCATCAATATCACGTATACAGCCAGTACAGAATGCAGCAGCCAGGCTTCTGACTAATACCAAAAAAGAGAGCACATCACCCTGGTTCTTGCCTCCCTACATTGGCTAACTGTAGAATTAACTTTTAAGTTTGCAGTATGTTTTTAAACAATTATAATAAAATGATCAAGCACCTTCTTATCTTTCCAAGCTGTTAGTTACCGTTTCAATCACAAAGAAATCTTAGATCATCTGACAGAGCCTTGTTATCAATACTGAAGACAAAGGTCGGCAGGGCGTTTTTTGTTGTCACTCCTAGGCTCTGGAAGTTACTGCCACTTGATATACAGCTGGCTCCCACTATCTCTATATGTAGCTAGTCAAAACTGAAAACATATTTATTTTCTCAAGGTTTTGAAACCTGCTATTTTACATCTGCTTTTACTTTACAGATATTTCTTGGTACTGTATTTTTATTATTTATTTGTTCTAAAGTCCTAATGAAAATTATTGATTCATTCATTTTCATGTCAGCTTTCTTCCCTTTCGGGGTCGCCACAGCGGAATGATCCACGAACTCTCTGGCATATGTTTTACTTCCAGCCACAACCCATCGCTGGGAAACATTCACACACACTTTAACACTCTGGGCAATCGTTCTTACTCAATTCACTTCTACCACATGTCTTTGGACTTGTGGGGAAACCGGAGCACCTGGAGAAAACCCACACGACCACAGGGAGAACATGCAAACTCTACATAGAAATGCCACCTGCCCCAGCCGAGCCTAGAACCAGCGACCTTCTTGCTGTGAGACGACCGTGCTACCCACTGCGCCACCGTGACACTTAATGAAAATTAATTCTTTGTTAAAATTATTTTCTGTGGCTTTTTATCTGTTCTGCACTTTGAGAAGCTTGCTGTAAAATATCCTATTTCAATAAACCTTACTTACTATGTTCAAAAAGAGATGAAAGACTGCTTTTCTATAATTTTATTTGAAATGTTGCTTTTCATGGTTGCGTTTAGAATTAGTAACTAAGCACCTGAGTAGATTTTTTCATCAGAAAATATTTACATTTATGCATTTGGCAGATGCCAAAAAGTCTATCTCAGCTTCTCATAATAGAAATTGTATCAACTGATCAATAAACCAAAGCAGTGAGGGAGTAGAGGAAGAAGATAAAGACAGAGGAGGAAAAAAATTAAGTTTTTTTTTTTTTTTTTTTGTAATATGTGTTTCCTGAAGAGAAGAGTTTTCAGTTGCCTTTTGAAAGCTGTTAGTGTTGTTGCTTTCCTGACTGGATCAGGGAGTTTGTTCCACCAACCAGGGACAGTGAAAGAGAAGATTCTGCTGAGAGATCTTCTGCCCTTGTGGGACTAAACAATAGCACAGTAAAAGTAGTCTCTACACACCTCTGGTAAAAACATAGATGAATGCATATTTTTCATAGATGGCACACTTGTTTAACTGTCTTGCTTCACTTTAGCCGTTAAAAAATTATACACATAAGAATGAGACAACTATACTGGTGTCTCGGCTTTTGTTAGTTCCTTCTGTTTGTACACTTTCTAAACTGTCATGTCCGACAATAATCTGTTTCTCTTTCTGCTAATTAATACTGATTACAATGTATGCCATAACAATTTTTTTTTGTAAATAGTATATTTGAATAATACTGTAATGTTCTGTTTAGTCTTTGTGGGCGTTTGAGGCTGAAACATAAGCAGTGATGAATCCTCAAAATTGGAACTTCTATTTTTGGTGGTGTATTCCTTTAACATGCAGGGAGTACTCCAGTACATAAATTGATTTTGACATGCAGTTGGAGTGTTTGGTGCTACTATCTTCTGCTGCCATACATTAATTTTAGTCCAGCTAATGGAAGCCAGCCTGGGTTGTTTGTTCAGCATACACAGGTTTCTCTTGTGTGTCTTTGTTCCATGTTATCATGCTCGAATCAGTCACATTGAGAGATCATTCCATGACCTTGCTTCACAATAGGAGACCAGGCATGGATGATTTATTCTGTTTAAAATTACCATTTTAATATTCTGCTATGGTTCAGCTTCAGCTTTCATTTTTGCAATCTTTTTCATAAAGGTATGTCACTGCTTTTATTATTCATCATCTAAAATCCTAAAAAGTAATGAGCACATATTGTACATTTTGATAAAGTGATCAAGAATGGTTTAAAGTTCATGAACAGTAAGCATTATAACAATAAGCATTGTTAAACTACATGCAAGGAAAATAATTTACAAAAAATTTTGTTCCATTTCTCAAGTGTGTTTAGTATCTCAATAGTGAGGAGAGGTGTAAACTAGTATTCTTTACTAGAAAAAATGGTTTTAATTTACTTAATTTATGCAAGTATTGGTAAAATGTTTGAATAAAGGTTTTAGATTACAAATACAATGAATTTAAAAATTTAAAACGTTTAATAGAGTACAAGTCCAGGAGCAACTCCCAACCCGCATACGTTCAAACCTTGCTGAAGCACATGGCCTGAATACAATCATTTGAGCATCCACGATAAACATTGTTTTTATTTTATTGCTTCTTAACTATAATAACATGAATGCATTCTATTTTGTAGATGTTAGAATCTAGTATCATTAAACCATTTGTAGTTTGAGACATTATGTATTTTGTGCATTTTATGCATGACAAAACTCGAGGCATTTTAACGGCAATATCAATTTATGTGAAATCTCTGATGACAGATGAAGTACTTTAAACATGTTTGTGATAGGGTTCTATTAGGAGTTAATTAATTTTAAGTGGCAGTTCAAGGTTTCCATGCTGTTTAAATGAAATCATTGTGCCAATGCCTTTGTTGTATTTGTGTTGCATGTTCTTAAAAAATCTGTTGAGATGTTCATTTTATAATAACTAAGAGGCTTAGGTATGTGTGTCTTTATATTTTCAGCAGAACTTAAAAACATCTTAGTGAACTTTGGAAATGGATTTCACTTTAGAATGTTAAGTTAAATTAACTCGATATAGTAAGCTTGTTGTTTTATGTAACATTAAAATGCAATAAATAAAACTATTTATTTTCTATTTTACTAGAGATACTTCATTCCGTTTCCCTGCATGATAATTAACCTTATATTTTATTCATAAAGATGCTTTGAAAAAAACAAGGCAACTGATGTAAATTTTTTTGGGTATAGACCCACATCGAGGAAGAATCTCTACTAATATCAGGTTGAGACCATTTTTGATTGGTTTTGTTTGCTTTAAAATATCATCTGAGAAATGTAGGGTAGGTTGTTTGTTACCTATGATGCGGATGAACTACTTATAGCCACCTGAGATTGTTGTCTATTTATATTATATACTTCTAAATCTTTTTTTTGTTGTTGTTGACAAATTGCATTATCAACTTAGTTGTTCTATAACCTTTTTATGTCATTTATTACTAAACTGTCATGGGAGAAAAGGTTGGCCATCCTTTTTTTTTACAGAGTATTAATATCATTCTGCAAGTTTAACAAAAACAAATCAGTTTGTTCAGGTAAGAAAAAATAAAAATCAATGTTTGCTGATTCATATAAATAATTCATAAATATATGGGTCGAATAAATGAGTAATATATTTTTGAAATTATGACTAAATTGTTGAATTTCAATTGCAAGAATCTTGTTTACACACTTAATGTCTGTGAAAAATGAATGATGGATTTTATTATAGAGGAGAAATCACACTTGATGACTATACAATGCATTCCATCAAATTAAATGACAAATGCTCAATTGTTCATTATTGCAGTTTTGTATAGCACATCATGGTGACTTAGGTTTCAGTTGTGGTATGATTCTACAGCAATATCTACTTCTACTTGCAATCCAACTCATACCATGTGCATTCATTCTTCACAAAACTCTTTCAGCATTGCGAATTGAAAAAGAAGTCATATTAGTGTGACATTGAGCTTGAAGTTCAGAGCGACCTGATCAATACATGAAGCAAACAGCACAAGCCCTTTAGAGGAATTCACATTCCTGGGTAAAAGAGCGAAGAGCAATGCATCTGAGCCAAAGTCAAAGCGAGGTGAAAGTCATTCAAACTCACAAACACATTTAACACGCTGACATTCTGACCTGTGGAAGCACTGATGTGTATTCATGAGTGATCACAAACCAGAAAAAATACTATAATACCTACATTTCCACTCAATCACTAACACTTGCAGTAATTTCATCGAAGCAGAAAGGAAATATGTAAATGTGGACAGATGGAACACCCTTTTTACATGAAAATATGGAGGAACGTATATGTTCTTTGACACTGCTGTTGGGCTTTGTCGGCGTGGGCTGACCTTGAATCTTTGCCCTTGGCTCCTGTTGTATTTGAAGTAAAACCCACAGGTCAACATGAATACATTTTCCACCCACAGAAACACACACTTCAAAATCACTGCTTCTCTGATGATTTTATTATCAAAACTCATGTGGTCACCCAAACAGAAAGACCATACTGTGTAAGATACAGATGTTTCTCCTCCTGGTTTAACTTTATTCACCACATGTTAGGTGATTATTGTTATTGGCTCCTGGTCAGCACTTTAACATCTGATTGGCTTTTCAAATATAACTTAAATCCAGTGTATTGAAAATGTACAGATTTTTTTTTTTCAGTTCAAGTTAAGTTCAGAGTCAAATTGTCAACTTGTTTCAGTATTTTGACCTTAATAGAAAAGAACATGTACGAACCAAAATTACACTAACCTAAACAGGTTGAAAAAAAGCAAAGTTCTTAACAGCAATCAAAGTATGCTGTGTTGAACAAATGAAGAGCACCAGAGGGTATGTGAATAGTGTGTTTATTTTTTTATGTTAAATTTAATTTAAAGGGGACTAACTTCGAATTTTTGGTCAGTTTTTAATCTCTCCAATGCCTCAAGGAGTTTACCATAAACAACTGAAGGGAAGGTCTCTGATTGCCCGGTCTGCGGGTGATTATGAAGCTAGAAGCTCTTTTGTTATCTTACAAGAGATATTCAGTCGTAAACAGCTTTGAAGTTATCAAGGCAGCACAGTCAGTTGGAGAGGAGTAATTGGATAATTAATTCACTCTTGGACAGGTCAAATGGATTCTCCTCATCTCTATCACAGTGGTATTTTTGCAAGGTCTGTGAGAAACATGATTGATGTGTGGCACTGGGTGATAATTAGAGAGCTTTCTTTGGCTTTAACCCTCAGTACCAGGCAGATGAAGGTGGGGTACCATTTGAATGAAGGGCTGGGGCAAGCGAAGAGGACAGATCGATAAGTACACATATATGCTGGATTAAAGTCTTTTTTCTAAGTGAGGCTTCTTAAAGAACCACGATACCCTGAACTTTTCAGAGATTTACATGTGTTGAACATTATTACATATAATTGTATTGTTTTTTTTAGATTTAATCATGGAGGAAACGGTGTAATTTTAGTTTTTTATTTGTGCTTTCCGACTTCTAAATTCTTAGGATGTGACGTTTCTGTTGTACCAAGTCGTGGCTGGTGATGCACTGTTCATCATAATTATTAACAAGCTTGACCTCTGCTTTCCTATGAGAAAACGCGGCATGTAAATTATTAATAACCCTTAACTCTTGACATGAGCAGTCAACTCGCAGGAGTTCAGAATGGGTTGCAGCTGTTTGTTTCCGTTTGTGTCGAAACGGTTTCTTGCTCCTCTCGCACCACCGAGCCATACCCTCACCTCACCCTTCTCTGCGCAACTGCACAAGCAAATTGTTTATACAATTTTCAAAAATGATCACAGACTTGAAAACAGACACCTCATGATGCTTTAAAGCCTTTATTTTAGCCTTGAATTGAAAAAAAAATAAATAAATTAAAAAAATGTCAAAGGTCAGTCCCGAAAGCTTGAAAACTACATTTTTGTTATTATACAGTGGCATTTAAAAGAACAACAAAAAACTTGATCTCTTCACGGGGCTGCCTAGTACATTAGTGTAATGGGGTCTTTCAGAGCCTATCTCAGCTTGAACCGAGTAAAAATAATTGTACAAATCACTGAAATGTCACAAGTCTGCTGCATTAGATTACACATTCAAATTTTTGGTTGCAGAGGATACATACTTAAGGAGTATGGAGTTAAGTAATATTACAGAATCCTTGGGATCTAGTTCTCATCCTTTTTTATACTTGTTAAATGGGATCAGAATTAAAAATCACACTTTGTTTTCAGGAGTTTGAATAAGAATATGACCATTTAATCATGCATTAATTAGATACAAATATTGAAAATAATGAAATATCTAAAATGAACTCTGATAACAGACCATTTTGAAATATCTTGACTATGATGTCACATGTTATATGCGTTCTTCTGCTCATTTCCATAATCTCAGCTCAAAGCTTCTATATCTCTAGATGTAACTTGAGTCTGTTGTAGACATTTCATAAACAGCCTAAAGAATCATAATAAAGTTTAGAGAAATTATCATCTGATGTCCAATTTAATTTTATATCCATTCACGAAGTAGAAATTTCATTTAATGAAATAACCAATGTTAAGTACAATGTCAGTTTACCTATAAGTACAACCTAACCCCGCACCAAACTATGATTACATCACGTTGTCTGTCAAATTTACTCCTTGCTGAATCAAATTGACAAGGTATCCAAAGTCAGTCCTGGAGGGCCACAGCCCTGCAGAGATTAGTTTACAGATTAACAAAATCATGACAGACAACATGATCAACAAGACTGAGATCGCTAAGATTTCTCATCCTAGCAAAGTGATTAAGCAGAGAGCAGTCTGGGCATCGAAGTTTCCCATTGGTCTAGACCATGACAAAGGACTAGTTTTAACAAACTTATATTTGATTAGGTACATCAAATTTTTGACCACAATTAAACATGCCTGGAATTCTGAAATCTGTGCAATTTGTATCAGATGTCCTCTTTAAAGTAAAAAAGTAAACAACCCTCAAAGCAAATATATTCAGTACTGCCAAACAGCGGAACAAATCTGAATAAGCCACATGTTCTTTAGCTAGAGGGAGTCAGGTGAGCTCAGGTAAAATAACAGCATGAACTGCTGACGGCTGGAGCTTTAAATCTCCATTAGGGAGCATAATGCCTCCTTTCAGGGTTGATTTGGTTTGACGTGCTTAATGACTTGCTCATTCCCTGCGTCAGTCGCTCGGCCCACATCCCGAGGTGAGCGCTGACATTACCCCCTGCCGCTTTTAAATTATAACTTAATATAAATCAGTAATAATGCCTTTCTGCTGTCAGAATCATAAAGCACTGCAACTCCACAGAGGAGTTGGAGACATTAAAATTCTTTTACATTATAAATAAGAGAGACATCGATTTCCTGTTTTCCAACATAGTAGCCTTTCAGATTCTCTGTTAGACAGTACCTGCATTTCATGGACGTGACTTCACCGTGAGGTGTTTTTTTTTATCAACGTGAAACTGTTTTACCATTGCATTACTCAATTTGAGTTTACACTTCTTGAGCACTCAAATAAGCAGAGAAAGAAAAAAATTGCTGCTTTCTATATAATATTTTTACATAATATGTGGAGTAAAGGCTCTTTAGTAAGGAACAGCAAAGCAATGTTTTTTTAAGCAAATGATTTAATGACTTATGATCTTTATTGTGTCCATTGTTTTTGTGATTAAATGTTGAATCAATTATAAGTCCTACATAAAAGGAATCAGATTTTCATACAAGTAAATTAATGTAAACTACATATCCAAGTTAATCGATAAAATTGGTTTATCACCTAGCCCTATTTTGAATGACAAGAAGGTCCTGGTTCCTAACAAAAAAATGTCAGATCCACAGAGTTACCTGAGCATGCGCTGGCTTGTTTCAGCACAAATTAGGCCATGGAGGAAACCACCTCCACAACTACAGCCAGCAGTATAGGTAGTCCTGTGGGTCAAAGAGAAGGCATCAGAGGAGAGAATCTGCCCCAACCAACATTAATCCAGGAGAAGATCATAGTGGAGACAGTCCTAACACAGGCAACCCTAAGGAAAAAGAACAATTACATGAAAGAGTGTTACGTGAAGAAAGTGAATTTCAAAGTCAACTAGATCTTCAAAAAAGAGGTGCATTCTCTTTTGCAGGTACCAGCAGCCAGCTATGGTGAGCTGTGGATATATGCATAGCTGGAGGCTGGTTGAAACCCAACACATTTGTGAATTCTGAGGTGGCAGTTTACCATGAAGCTTTATTCCATCAAGGAATGATGTGAACACCTCAACCCGTTTCGTAAGACATAAGGTGAATCTGTTCTTTGGCTGTAGGATACCTCATACTTTACATCCAAACTCCCCCCTTTTGGATCAGTTCCCAATTTGGGAAATGCTGTTTGGACTGTGCAAGTGACCATAGACAATCAACTGTCTATTTTGGTAAAAAAATAAACTTTTGAAAAAACATGTGACATAGATATACATATAAAATAAAAAAGACAAAACATACCCTTTTAAAGGTACATTTTTCCATTGCTACTCAGGCAGTTTGTATGCTTTTGAAATCAGGGCATTTATTTTGCATTACACTTCTTCTCAGTCAGTCATAAACATTTAAAGGAGTCATATTTCGTCAAACCCCATTTTGTCTATTCTGTCAGGTGAAATCATCTACACATTTCTGCCTGCATTTTCAGAAGGCGCAGATAAGAATAATAATGAGAGGCTGAGAGAAAGCGCTCACTGGGTTCCTGTCAAACCCAGCGGTAAAGCCTGGGTTGCACTGACAGCTCAGGCTGGAGATGGCTTTGCTTTCTCGGGATGCAGTTTGTTTACTGACTGAACGAGATGTTTTCCAGATCCACACAGTGGCCTGCATGGTTTCTGCATTATGCTCCAAAAGGAAAGGGATTTCTTTACCTTCATTTTTTTCAACAAATGTTTCAATAACCTTGGGCTATCTGAAAATACATTAGACTAACCTTACAATCTGACTAGATTAATCTGACACATCCTCCTTTGGTATTTGTCAAAAATGTTCATAAATCAATTGTAAAATTATTTGTTTTTGACATGACTAAAACATGAAGGTTAACAGCGGTTCTATTTAAGTCTGACACACAATTTTATTTAAATAAATATTTATTAAAATATCCTTGAGCAGTTAAGAGGTACAGGTATATTTCTGCAATTGAAAATGAGTTACCAGTTGTTCAAAACAGGTTTAAATTTGTATTTTTTTTTTCAATTCACACTGAAATACTCTTGTATTTAGGCATGGGTCTTAAGTTTTTCTTCTAAAGAGTTTTTGAAAATTGTAATTCAAATAATAATATTAAAACAAATAACATTTTCATTTTCAAAATAAAATGATAGCATGTTTAGTTGTTCAGTGAACACTCTGACTGAAATACTGTTAATCTTTGTAAACAATATATATTTAGTAATATAAGATAATTCGCTACATTTCACAGAAGAGAACTTAAAATTTTACTTTAACTTTAATTATTCTCTCTATGGTCACGGTGGCGCAGTGGGTAGCGCGGTTGTCTCACAGCAAGAAGGTCGCTGGTTCTAGGCTCGGCTGGGGCAGGTGGCATTTCTGTGTGGAGTTTGCATGTTCTCCCCGTGATCGCGTGGGTTTTCTCCGGGTGCTCCGGTTTCCCCACAAGTCCAAAGACATGCAGTATAAGTGAATTGAGTAAGAACGATTGTCCATAGTGTTAAAGTGAATGTGTTTATGAATAAGATAAGATATTTCTTTATTAATCCCGAAGGAAATTATTTTTCCAGTGCTTATTTAAAAATATAAGTATACAAATACAAAGAAGAAATTTAGAAAAAATGAAATACAAATAAATACAATGTACTATAAAACTAAGACGTACTATAAAAGACAGACATACAATAGAATAAAAATATATAGAAAACTGACAACAGTCGAATTGCAGACAGGTGTTGAATTATTGATATTGCACATATAAGTTATTGCACATGTATGTTATTGCACACAGGATTGGAATTTTTAATTGCACAGTTTATATATTGCAGGACATGATAAGGCTTTGTTGAAGATGCTGTTATGACAGCACCCGTGTTAAGGGGGAAGAGTTATACAGTTTGATTGCCATAGGTATAATTGACGTCCTGTGGCGTTCGGTTTCGGACTTTGGCAGTCTCAGTCTGTGGCTGAATGTGCTTCTGTTTGACATCAGTGTCTCATGTAGGGGATGTGATGTATTGTCCCTAATACTGAGAAGTTTCTTCAGCATCCTCCGTTCTGATACCTCAACTAACGACTCCAGCTCCACTCCAATGACAGAGCCCGCTTTCCTGATGAGCTTGTTAAGTCTGTTGGTGTCAGCTGATTTTAATCTGCTACCCCAGCAGACTACGGCAGAGAAGATGATGCTGGAGACCACTGAGTGATAAAACATCAGCCGCATGGTTCTGCATACTTTAAAGGACCTAAGTCTCCTGAGAAAGTACAGGCGACTCTGACCTCTTTGGACACAGCATCTGCGTTCTTTGACCAGTCCAGTTTATTGTCAATGTGAACACCCAGGTATTTATAGCTGTTCACAATGTTCACCTCACTCCCCGTGATGTTTATAGGGTTAGGGAATGTTTCCCAGCAATGGGTTGCGTCTGGAAGGGCATCTGCTGCGTAAAACATATGCCAGAGAGTTGGTGGTTCATTCCGTTGTGGCGACCCCGAAAGGGAAGAAAGCCGACATGAAGATGAATGAATGAATATTCTCTCTATGATCGCTCAGGTGCTTTCTGGTCAAAAGGAGTATGCTTTTTACACAAAGGGATTGCTTTATACACTACATAGTTAATTAATTACTCTATCCATAAGGGACAGGAAAACATAAAAAAGTCAGGCCTAAAGACTTAGCAGTCATTTAAAGACACCATTTGTCTCTTGCTGGCTAAACACATGGCTCACAATAGTTTAACAGTTATAACTATTGTAATATTCATAAATTCAAACATAATACATACCTTTTTTATTTGTGCGTGTGTGTGTGTGTGTGTGTGTGTGCGCGTGTGCGTGAGCGTGTGTGTGCGTGTGTGTGTATTTTACAAATATAATACAATAAATGTTTATAGAGTATAAATTAGTGAAGGTCTGATATAATTCTTTCATTAAGCCAGAAACCTTAATCAAAAGTGTTAAAAGCTGTATTTAAAATTTCTATCTTATACAAACAGTTACGTGGTTTTGTACTTAAATGTTGTAGGAAAGTATTTAGAAGTAACTTCAGTTGGACTTTTGATTCAAATATATTTTTGTAGAATTCATTATTCATTTTATGTTTTTTAAATAAATGCTATTAGTTCACAAAGACATTACATACTTAGTGTCTGTTTTATAACATTACAATAAAAAAATTAAATGGCATTTGTGTTAATTCTTAAAAGTGTAAAAAAATTGCTGTTTTGTAAAGAACTTGAAATGAAAACTGTGTGACTTGATTTTACTATACATCTGACCCAAACTAGTCCTTTCTTTATCCATTGAAATGTGCATGAAATGCATGATTAACTTCCCAAAAATACATGATAACAAGTAACTTTTAAGAAAGTTCATAAAAATTAATGACAATCACATATTCATTCTTTCAAACCTAAAGATATGATCTCAGCCTTAGAAAAATCATTGTTCTTTCTAGCAGCCAAGTACCTATTATATATTTAAATCAACTCATGCAGTACTATACGATCTGACCTCACATGCAAGATCTGTTTGGCTAACTAATGAACTTGGAACCAATTTCACTTTCATTACGTACTTACTGAGCCAGCAAATAATCATTAGACCCTGAAAGCATTCATATTCATATCCCAGGAGAACATCTCAATATTTAAGTGAGCCATAGGGTATGCAAAAAAAAAGAATTATAATACCTTCTCTTATTATGGTTCAATTACTTATAGTGCAACTGTTGAGTTCTTGATTATGATTTGTCAATGGTTTAACAAAAGTTTTATGAACAATCCACAATAAATCAGGATTTTATATTTATATTTTAAAAATAACATAATTTAATGTAGGTTATAGTTAGTACGTTTGAATTTTAAAAATACTGACCACCTATATGATGTATGAGTAGCTTGAAATTAAAATAATTATACCACATTTGCCATATTAATACCTTAAAGTGTCCAAAAAAGTCAGTTATATCTCGTCATGGTATTTAAAAAATCATCACACTGTACATCTGAAAAAAAAAATAATAATAAAATAAAAAGAGTCAAGCAGAAAGCATTTTCTGGAGCACATGCACAAATAAAGTTGAATATGCCACAGTCTGAAAACTTGATTTTGATTGGCTGCCTGCAGGGTTGATTAATTGTTTTAGTAACATAACCTTAGTAGCTTAGTAACCTTATGCACACAGATATAGTATATACACTGTAGTGATACAACAGCAGTAAATATTTCTTTTCTGCTAATTTGGATTATATTTTCATATATATTTACATTTTCATATATTTTAAACAATCCCTCATCTGTGAAGCTCTGCCGTTGGCTCGCCTCTCTTAAAAGCACAGTGTAGAAGTATCACATTATGTATGCGAAAGCCCAGTGATCCCAGGCTGAATTGATCTGCTTCTTTGTTAGAGGGGTTAAGAACATAACGTGAAATCCAAACAACTGCCTCAAAAGCAGGAATCCATCTCCATCCTAAATTAAGAGTAACACTTTCCTTTGGACTGCATAATTTCTCAAGAAATCTTGTCTCACTTTTCTCAAACAAGTAATGAACAGTTCTTGATTGCTACTCGTTAATTTGCCAAAATCAAATTAAATTTTGCACCCAACTATGTTTATTCAGGAGCAGAAGCTTTACTGCTGTATTTAATACTCAATCAAGACCAAGAATGGCTCAAAGGAAAAAACACTTATTGGGCAGTATTGTTAATTCTCATCATGGTCAAATCACCACCTTTCAATTGACACTTTTTAAAAAGTTTAAAAGCCTTTAATAATTTGTTCTGTTTTCAAACTTTCTCCTTAACTTTTCTGTAGTTTGGTTGGTCTTGTTTCTACCATGGTTATAGTCTAAGAACACAGAGAACTACCATACTACTGATGGACTCCCATTTTTTCCACCATTCACTATTTCTTCTAGTCATCTTCACAAAAGCAGCAGGAGCTTGAAGTCTAGGATGATGAGCGCTGTTCCCGCTGAGAAAGGGCAGGTAATTTTATCCTCATCTCCAGCCCCTGCCGTAAAGGGTTTCCTACTGCTCTGCCTAATCAGAACATGCCATCTTAGACTCAATCATCACTGTCAGGGGCTGTAATTAGCATAGCTCCGTCTTAATTAAAACTTCAGCTCATAATTGGGAGTCATTGTTTACCTTGCAGGGGAAGCATTGATATGTGTGTCATTGCCCGCCTTTGTGGCTTTTCCTCATCTGGTGTGGCTCCAGGCTGCTCTCATCATTTATTTCCTCCTCTTTTATTTATATCTGACTTGTCAAAGCAGAGAAATGCTTAAGGGGAACCTCCTGCACCACCAATTACTCTGTGTTTGCTGATTTTCATAGACAAGTCAATAACGCACTGCCACAATAGTAGAGGGACCTTTCTGCGGGGCAATTGCAAGCAAAATCCGAGGAGTCATTTCTTCAAAATGGAATCAGACCATCGTTCTCTGTGTGGAAGCACAGGAGGAACTGGAAATTTATTTCAGTTTGTACCAAACTCTTTTAAGGGTTTGTTCGAGGAGCTCTTGAGACAAGAAGTGGCCTTTACTTTCATTGCCACAGTAACCTTTAAAGTCAATATATGGGATTTAAAAAGCTATCTTTTTGTGGGTAAAAGTATTCTAGGGAAGTAATTTTTTTATTTATGCTTTGAATAATTTTTATTTTTCCAGATTAGGAAGATGTTTAAAAATCTGGTCATGAATAGTTTGAACATATTAGATATAAATTCAATGAAGTCATTACAATTCCTAGTTGTTTTCAAATGGAATCTTTCAATAATTACTCATATACCCATGCATCTCCAAACAGTCCTGCTTGGGATTCAAGTAATGTCTATGGTTTTTAGTAGAAGCAATTCCACAAAATAATTTACCATAATTTTTTGGTTTTGAAAATTACTTTTCATTTTCAAGATCATAGCATCACTTTTCACTGACCAATCAAATGAACAAAAATAACTCCATGCTTGAGTTTAAGAGTAACCTAGGGAAAATGCCTCTTATAGAGCAGGGTGATGTCTGGAGCTGGAGGTGATCTTGCTAATTTCCAAGCTTGAACAAGAAACAGCACCATTTATTAATGTCCAAAAAATTTGTTGAACACAAACTTACTTGGTACACAAAGGAGCGGTACAAAATGAAAATCAAAACAAGTAAATTGTTGTAATATGTGCCCTTTAATTAGACAGGATCAAACAAGACCCCATAATGGACTTTCATTTGTACTTTTTACGGTGCATATACAGCCTAATTAATGCAAAACTGTTTATTTACTTTGGTAACAATTTATAAGAAATGTGGTTAAAGACATAGTAAACAGCCACGGTGAGCCAAGTTCTAAGCCATGTCTTAGCTATGATGATACACTGACAAAGACTTTTGGAAACTAAAAAGCCACAAATATTCGTTGTATTCATAAATACCATCGAAGACAAATGTATAAACTTTGAACAAATATTCTGTGTAATTTAAGACACTTTCTTAGAACAGGAAGATAAAAATCTACTCTTTGACAAATTTCCTAGCCTTTCCTCATGTGTGTCACAAAAGGCTGAGCATGGCAATGAAATTGTCACTATTCTTCACCAGATAACGCTGACATTGTTTTGCAACAACTTTTGTCAAAGCATTTTCCTCTACTGAAATCTAAAAGATCTGTCGATTAAGTGCAGGGGAAAAATATATCTTGAAGTGCTAGTCAGGTGTAAAAGTCCTAAATTAAATGATTAAATTATTCATCATATAACACAGGGAATGTTTAATCTAGAAGAATAATGATTAGATTTCAAGCCAAGAGTCTTCCTCCACAAGCTTAGAATGGAGAGGATCAAAGGCGTGCTGTAATAATATGTTCAAGTGCCTTCACAAACACATTATTGAATGAGCCAGACATCAGAACCATGCAGGAGGTTCAAACAAGAGTATACTCTCTCATCAGCATGCCTTCCCCAGAGTTACTCAAGTGCCATCTAAAGAGATTGAGAGAGAAGAATGAAAAAAGCTTAGATCATTTGTAATCAGAATGCGGTATTGGACTACATCTCAGCAGTCTTGATTAAGAAAGAATGATCGACTCTTATGTAAGTCTTTAATTCAGCTGCTGTTGAAGAAATTTTGATAAAAACATTTCAGATTTTAGCCACATCTTTCTTTCTGGTCTCAGCAACTTGGCATTTGTGTTCTTTTTTCAGCTATATGACCACTTTTGAGAACTAGTTATACTGAAATGAAATACATTGTAAATACACATTCTCTAATTTAAAGCAATTATTTCTATAGTTTCACAGATCATTTATTAATTTAACAGGTATTTCTGTTAGACTTACTCAAGCATGTAAATTAACCCAACCCACTATTTAGACAAAAACTTGTCATTTAACCATGTGTTTTAGTGCAAGCTTTTCCTTCACTGGCAAAACAAACAAAAAAATAATGATAGCAGGTACGGATATGGATAAAACCCTGTGAATCATGAAAAGAGATCCACTCCATAACCCATTTTTTTATGTTTTTTTGTAATGTTTGTGAAGGTTTTAGAGCTCTCACAGTCTGTATATACATCTAGAAATGCTACACATATTGATGATTGACTAGTTCCACTATATATCCACTAGAACACTTCTATGGATCCCCTTTGCTCAGGTTGCCATGCCAAAGTAAAGAAATATTTAAAGATTTTACACATTTCCAAAAATAAAAGCTTGATAACTATTCATTTCAGGCCTGAGATCTGCATGTCAAAAAACATTGCTTCAGCTGTGAAAGGCAAAGTGCATATTATAAAATTTACTTTCACTTACTACTTACATTCGTACAACTCCAAAAATCTAAAGTCAGCATGCTTCCACTTAGCAGAGCACTAACATTCAGCATATTCATAGTGACGGAATGTCTAAAAATATTTCTGATTAGTTTGTACGCAGGCATGAGTGTATGCATGGGTTATAATTTTTATAAATTTATCATAAGGTTTGGCATTTATAAAATGCTAAGAAGGTATGTTTTTGAAGGTTTATAAAGGTGCATTGACAGAGTGCCTGAGGACTGTGTCAGGAATAAGTTCAAGAAAGTTCATCCTACTCTTAGTGAACATTAATGGGTAAAAAAAGAGAGGACTGACTAAAACCCCCAAAACCTGCAATTCTAAAAAGCCACCATATAAAAACAAAAGGTTAATAGAGAATGAATATGCACTAAGCATTTTGTCTAGGGAAAAATATTTTATTTTTTTAACACTTTAAAGTGTTGCTTAATCCAAGTTTGTGTTAGATATGCACTAACCAAAAAGGTTGTTAAACTTTGTTACAATATTCCAGTGTTCATAACTGAGTTTCAAGCTGCCTTAGATCTGATTTAAATGCTATGATAGTGAACAGTATGTCAAATTTGACTAATCTCTTAACAAAATCACCAGTTTTACAACATTTTTAAAAAGAAAAATACATATTTACCAAAAACTATTTTAATCTTAGAAACTTACTTATTTAATTTTAGATGTGTTATGTTCAATACTTTATACCAAAACAACAAAATAAGCAAATATAAATGAACTGAAGTATTTTTTTAAAACATTTTTATATGACGTTTTGGGACTTTTTAATCAACTTTTATCTTGTATTTTTATTTATTTGAACATTTGATTTGACATATTTTTTATATGTGGAAAAAACATTTTACAATTTGGTCATAACCACTGGACCAAAACATCACCTTAGCAAGTTTTGAACAAGAGAACACCAAATAGACAGTCTTACAGGCCACATGTTTGCTGCGTATGTTGCATGAGACACTTTGAAGTCTGCATTGAAAATGTGGTGAGGTGGTGAGTGAGGAATTTTCATGGAGTTATTCACCAATTGACCGACTTTCATGTTTTTGGACTGTGGTAGAAAACCATGGCCCTCAGAGAACACTCGCAAAATCCAATCAGAAAGCTCTTGAGTTTTCTGTAACTAAGAATCTAGCTCCAGAAAGTCAACACTGCAAACTGTGCTGCCCAAAGTTAAGACAGTATTGGTAACTGTAGAAAAGCATAAATGTGTAAGTTGAACCCCACATGCGCATTAGCACTCTCACAGCATGAGCTGAGCTATCCGCCTCCAGCACCCATGCAGCAGGTCAGCGGGGTGGAAAATTGCATCTTGTCATTTAATTTCCAAAAATCTTTGTTATTTTTTCACAGGATTAATCTTTGTGCTTTGCTGCCGTTGAGATGAAAGCTCAGCAAAAGCAAGTGGCCTGTGTCTATATCTGCAGTCTGTCGGGACGCGTTTGAGAACTTGTGCTGAGATGAATAATGATCAGCAGCTCTGTGCTCTCCTTTGCCCCGCATAAGCCATAAATTACCCATCTAATGGCATCACGCAGGCTGGGGATCCACCACTACTAAAGAAAAACAGCTTCATTTCTGCCCAACAGGTGGCCAATGTAACAAAATGCAATGGAAGCAACACACCCTATGCGTTGTTAATTGTTTGAGTAATTGATTTACTTCATTGTCAAAACTCATTTGTATCCATATGAAAGGCAGACATTAATCTGAAACATGTTATAAATTTATAAGCTATAACTTCACTATCCCTAAAAGAAGCACAAAAAACATTTGAAAATTAACAGCATAACACCTTAATTTGAAACCAAACAGGATCCAGGAATGAATTTCAATTGGTTAGATTCACCGTCTAATAGTTTGGTTTCCTTCCACAGTTCAATAACATAAAATGCCGACCTCCAAATTATTTAAATATGAATATTATATATTTCAACCTAACGTCACGGTGGCGCAGTGGGTAGCACGGTCGTCTCACAGCAAAAAGGTTGCTAGTTCTAGGCTCGGCTGGGGCAGGTTGCATTTCTGTGTGGAGTTTGCATGTTCTCCCTGTGATCACATGGGTTTTCTCTTGGTGCTCTGGTTTCCCCACAAGTCCAAAGATATGCGGTATAAGGGAATTGAGTAAGAATGATTGCCCATAGTGTTAAAGTGAATGTGTTTATGAATGTTTCCCAGCGATGGATTGTGGCTGGAAGGTCATCTGCCATGTAAAACATATGCCAGAGAATTGGTGGTTCATTTCGCTGTGGCGACCCCGAAAGCCGACATGAAAATGAATGAATATTTCAACTTTTTTAGAGTCACATGGGCATGCTGACCTCTTTCTCAGGGTAGAGAAGAATATGCCACCGATATTTGGTACAATCAGGCTTGAACTTTTATATTCTGGGTTAGACGTTGCAGTTGCTATCTATGAGTATTTATGCCACATAACATTAATCTGATTCTGACTACAGATTTTATCTTAACACTCTTGAACTATTTCTGAGTTTTATTGGATAGAGACTTTTGTATGTATATTTCTTATTATTAGGACATCTATATGACAGACCGTTCAAGGTACTTTGTGTGCACCTATATTAAACAAATCCCTGGGGTCATCCAAAATCAAATTTTGGATAAAAAAAATTCTAATCTCACTTGCAAAAAATAGTGTTCCTGACTGTGTTGCAAACTTCCCATTGAAATAATAAATGCCACATGATGTGAAAAGAAATCAAAATAAGGATAGGATGACACATAAAAGATTTCATTTCTAAGGGAAACAAATTTTCTACTTTTTTTATTGAGATGTCTTTTTTTATCTCAAAATGTTCATTAAGTGAAAAATCTGGGCTAAACGAAATAAGGAATAGAGAGTACTCAAAAACAGACACCAGAGCCCAAGAGATTACATCGTGTGAATCGGCTTGATGAGAAGGGAGATCCACATAATTTTAAAGTAAACTGTTAAAAAGAAACTAGCTGTATTGCTTTAAAAGAGGAGTGAAGGCAGCGTGTAGAGTCTGACAACACAGCCTGTTCTTAGCATTGGTGCAAGCACATCTCTGTCTCTGTTGATAATGGCTTAGTTTGAGCATGCACAAAGCCTTTGAAGCCTCTCAAGGGCGAGAGCATTGGGATGGGTTCTGCTCAGTGAACTGTTCCTGCTGCTCTGTGAAAAGAGCCTGTATGATGACATCAAAAGTTACTAAAAGTTGGGGAAAAAGGATGTCAAAAAATGTGAACATAGATTTTGTGACCAAGTTGGTAATACTGGTTCAAGATCCTATAATATTTAAATTGTGGTTTAAATCTATTTTTGCTTATAAAATGATGTCTATTTGATTTTCAACTAATTTGCTGTCAATGAGATTTTCCATACAAAATACAAAATTTTTAGAGGTGGCCTAATTAAGTGATGCTTCTTGAGCTTGTGGATGGTATAAATCTATTTTTGTGATGCTGTAATATGTATATGCTGTAATATGTGTAAAGTATATTGTTTTTCTGAGGATCAATATATGGTATAAAATATGAATTGCAGTCACATTTTATGCAACCAGCATGTCTCATTTCATTACCATTTGATAAACCATTTATGTCAGTATGTCCAGAGGAAATGCCTCTGGTCAAGGCAAGGAATGGGGCTATAAAGCACCACTGCAAATTCAATCATGCTCTGTTGTTTGCTGAGCTACAAGGCAACTTAATTAAAAGAAGAGATTTGGATGCTCCTAAGAAAAACGTGTGTACCCAATCGATTGCCTTACAAGGACAGTGCTTGAGCTTACAAAGACATCTCTCTAATAAAAACTCAACTGAACGAGGGAAGCAGAAAGCTTGAAATGGCGAGACATATTGATGGCTTATTGATGGCATGGGTTATGAGGTCACAGTGATTTCCCTGGGAAGCCCATGCTAAAGGTTAAACTATTCCTGTTAATTGCTCCATTGGGGCATTTATCGGTGACTGTGGATACCTTGATCCTTGAAAAAAAAGCCTTTGATATGTATGTGTGAAGCTAAGGTGTTTTCATGTCGCTGGGTTTTACTTGTAAAAAGCCCTTTTTGTCTGGACTTTGTGGTTGAAATGTCCATGAATATCCAAGAAGGTAGAGTCATTGGAAACCTCTGCAGATTTGGCTCACCATGCATAATATCACAGTTGGACTTCACAAGAGCAGAAACAGCACATTTACACATAAATGGACATCTTCTATGAGAACCCTTATGAGAGAGCAGCAAGAGCTTGGCACCCAGTGTGTTTACTTCTAGAAATCCACAAACACATACAGAGAGCATAGAGTCATAAATATGTTAATTGTGCATGTGATCTCACTGGATGTAGAAGGGGGTGTAAATGGGGCCATGGGATATATTAAAATATATTTCTAGGTAGATGTCATTGTGTACTAGAGGTTTTACTGACATTTTTAAAAGTATACATCTTAATGAAAAAAAATCCCAGTTAGCATCACAAATATTACTTGTCATTATATGCTCATATTATAGGTGACGTAAATACACACAGCCTATAGAATAAATTATTGTCTTCTGACCCACTGTTTAAATCTTTTGAGCTGTCCTGGTGAATTCTCACAGAAAGTCCAGTTTACGACATTAAACAATACAATGCAATGCAAATGTACTTCTCTATTAATAAAGAAGTAAATAAAAAAAGTACTTTATGGTCATGCAAATCAAGAATAAAGCATATAAATAGACAATTTGTGACAAAAGTATAATATAGAATATGATAAATAAAATATGAAAAAGTGTCTAGCTGCTTCACACCAAGAAGCTTACGAGTGATTTTAGTTGTAATTGAAATTAAATCTAGTCATTGGGGAGACAGGATTTTCAATCAATAAAGAGAAGAGAGAGTGGGGATTGTAGGTTCTAGTGTGTTGACAATGCACTGCGCTGTTTTGTGTTACACAGCCATGAAACTTTGTATTTGCACCATCCAATCAATAGCACTCACATCACGACTTTCTATCATCTAGCCAGGAACATTCTGCCCAGGTTTATCCATTCTTGGTGTGAACATGAAGATAAAGAATACCATTCAAATCAAGGTATATAAAGGCTCACAATATATAGATTTTGAAATTGACAATGTTGGTCTGATCTAAAAAGGAAGACGGTTGTAAAACCAAAATCACCTTTTTTTTTGCCAATTGTGACCATTTTGAAATTTCAAAGTTGAAATTACCAAAACTGTTACAGGGTACTTAAAAATAAAACAAATTGTCTGTTCCTCAAAAGTTAAAACACAAAAAAAATTTGATGATGAATTGGAACTGTTTATGTAGAAACCGTAAATACTTGTGAAGTAATGTGTTCACTCAATGTATTTTCTTTTTAAACTGGGGTAATATTGACAAATTGAAGCCTTTAATGAGAGGTACAGTCATGTGTGATTTGGATGCAACTAGGGCTACATTTAGGCTACATCAAGAAGCTTCAGAAGGAGAACAGAGCACATGCTCACATGTAACTCTATATAGCCCCTGTAAAATCTCAACAATAGTTTAATTTTATACATAGTATGAAAGTGATCTCAGATAAAACAAATTTCCTCAGGTATTTGGTATTTTCTGCAAACATGAATATGCATATATTTGGGATTATTTATTGAGCATTATTTATAGACATTTAGAATTTTTATTTTATTTAGATTATTTAGAGACATTCTTCCACACACCCTTTCTCAGTGGTCAAAGAAAATCTAGTTGTTTAGTTGCCAAAAAGACAGCTCACAAGCCCAAATAGTCTGTTTCTTTGAAAGTCAATACATGTTTATTTAAAACAACTAAACTCCAAATAATCTGTTGAATCAGGAAATGAAGAAATGTATTGGATATCATGCTTCATCCTTACAGCACAAGTTTATAGATGCTCTTTTATAACATACTATTCTCAACAGATAAATACATGACAATACATCTAGGATATAATAGGATATAACATTTGTTCATATTAACACAGTCTCACATTCATCATCTGTCACACCAAAATTAATTTTGATGAAATATCAAATGTTTAATAAGGACACCTAAAATTATAACAAAAGTTATATTTTTTAAATACTTCAATACAAATAGTGAAAACCTGGAGCTACGGTGTCTAGATTGAAATACGAACGACAATCAAAGCAATAAAGTTGCATATTACAGCAATGTAACTTAGCAACGATTTTAAATATGCTTGAAAGCTGAACCCAAATTTGCATACAATAAACATCTGTAAGAACCTGATGTATGAATAATTGGTTAACCAGTGCTCCAAAAAGAGATAGATATCAATGTACACACAGCTTACTTACTATTTTTACATTTTATTTTTCTTTACTCATAGTTCTGATATCACATTCTGATGTCACATGATAATGACAACAAGCTGTACAGCAATGTCCTGATATCTTTAGGAAGCAATAATGTGACATTCCTTTTCTTTTTATGCATATAAATGAAAACACCCTGTTGTTCTTAGATATCTATCATCAGAGCAAGACGAGTAGAGTTTATGATCAAACACAAGATTGAGTAAACCGGTGAACATGCAACGCTTTCACAACCGTATAAGCAGGGTAGATGGTTCTTCGTCCTTGAGAGGGAAAGGAAAGAAATGGGCTGTGAATCTGAAAATGTAATATTCCCGAGGAACCCATTCAAGGACGTGCATGCTAGTGGGGTTCAGAAGTAGAATACAGAGTGAAATTGGCTGGTGAGACTAAAGGAGAGGTCAGGGAAGAGGAAGGATATGAGAGGTATAGGGCATCCAACAAACAGATCTCAACAGAAATACAGAAAGATTAACATGCGATGAAGTGTGAAGTCATCGAATAAGACTTCTATCGCTAGGTCAATGTCATCTGTTGGCTTTGAATGCACCAGCTGATTGATTCTTTCAGATCATTCTATTAAAGAGATGTGGTTACAATGTGTGTTTTCCTCTTCTTCAATGCCTGTCTGAAAACAATCAACAAAAACAGAAAGGTCTATTGATTTTGTGAACCCAGTAAAAATTATTTTACTCTCATATCTGCAACAATGTTATTTAGATGATGTCACTGATTGCACAGATTGATTTATGCATTATGTACAGCGGTCAGTGAAGTAATTTTGTTGCCCCTGTTGGTTTTCTTTCCAAACCAGTTTTAAGACACAAACACTAGTAGCTAAATAGTGGGATCTTGGGATTATCAGGAAAACTGCAGTTCTTCCTGCCCACCTCTGCATTTGTTTAATGTATAAGGCTCTGAGACAACTTCCCTAGATAAAGTTGTCAAGTTTTTTAAGAACAATGGTCATAGAAAGACTCAAACTAAATGGTAGCAACACTCGCAAAATTGTGATGAATAGTGCAGGCTTATTTGAGGTGCAAGAGGTAAGAGTTCAATTAAAAAAAATGTCCACACGTTGTTCAAACAGAACTAATGGCATCACCTTGGCACTTTTTAATGTAAAAAAACTGAGCCTGGGTGATGGTTTAGGTAGGGATGTTATGAGATGTGCCAAAGCTTTGAAATGTGTGTCAAGTAATGAAAGGGGGAGTTCCCCACAAATCACATATAGAGGCTTGCTTCATTTAGGCGAAGAGCCAAAATGATCACGTCTGAAACCTCGCTGGCCAGTTGTAACACATGCAACCTGGAAGTGCTTCGGGAAGTGGATCATATTTTGCTGCAGTTTTAAATCTTAATGTGTGTGTGTGTGTGTGTGTGTGTGTGTGTATGTGCGTGCGTGCACGTGTGTGTGCTTTTTAAGTGTTCCAAAAAATAACGTTCATGCCATTTTCAGAAAAACATTACACAACCTGCCACATTATGATATTAGCATTCGATTGAAATTTAAACATACAGACTTTTTAATTTTTTTACATTTTATTTTTACATAGTTACACATTTAAGAACAGAAATCATTCCAATGACATAAAAATAAAAAAATAAATCACTACATTACGCATTATGTAGTTCAGATAAGGGGCATCCAGGTGGGGCAGTGGGTAGCAAAGTAATCTCACAGCAAGAAGGTCTCTGGTTCGAGTGTGGAGGTCTTCAGTTTCTGTTTGCATCTTCTCCCCGTAACCGTGTGAGTTTACTCCAGGTGCTCCGGTTTCCCCCACAAAGTCCAAAAACATGCGTTATAAGTCAATTGGGGCAAGGTGGTTTTGTGTGAACCATGAACCAATTGGCTGGTTCAACCCCCATGAAGCTTCATCTCGCTGTCACTTATTTTTCTGCTTTTGTTCATTTTTGGTAATTTGCAGTCTTGTTTAATGTGCATTATTGCCACAAGCTGGATCTGTAGTTTGGATCACTGAATAAACAAAGGAAAATGTATTTCCCGATCATTAGAATTAGGAATCTGTAAAATTCTCAGGCCCCTCCACTTGGCTAAACCATCCCAGATTTGTAGGGTACAACAATTCTAACATTTGAATTAAAGTAAATCATTAATATATAAAATATATAAAAAATGCACAGCAAAACATGTAGCAAAAAATAAATTAATAAATACAATAGAAAAATAACGAATTAAAATACCAACATACATGGAATTAACACAACAAATTGTAACACCCCTCTTCAACTGATGGTTGGAAACCTCAAAATGGTTTGAGTAGCTGTGGGTGTTTTTGGCAATTAGGTGACCTGATTTAACATTTATTTAATTCATAAATTGGACCTGACTCCATGAAAAAGACAGTCTGACCTTAAAAGCTAGAGTCCATGAAAAAGACAGTCTAACTTAAAAAGAGTGACGCTTTTCTGATAGGGATACGCAGCTAGAGACAAAATATCTGCCACGTGAAACTTATCTGCAAGGATAGCTTTTTGCATATATACCGCGCCTATGAAACACCAAAGGAGGTGCAGTTTTCGAGCCAGGTTCTTTAACCCATCACATTGCTGTTTCCTGATCTTGATTTGCATTAAGAAAAAAAAACCCAATTGACTGTTCTTTGAAGAGTCAATCCTGCTTCTTCGTTCTCCTAGTCATCACATGGTAGTAAGTAGCAGTAGTTGTTTCATGAGAGTCAGTTTCAGTCGTTTGCTTGCCCCCCACCATCACAAAGTGTTTAAGTTTCAAATGCCTATGAAAGTTTTTTGTGGGACCTTTTCGACATGAAATCAAGATCTTGCATTGTATGTACTCTGCTAAAGTGCTATTTGTTTAGCCAAATTTTATTCTTTTTCTTTTTCTTCTTTAAAAAAATGAGAGAGAAAGAGAGATAGAGAGCCGGCTCCCCGGCGTGGTGAGCCAGTTATCATCGTTCAGCTCAAAGAACCATTTTGTTCATGACCCAGCTATCAATCCAACTTCTAAAATAGATTAATAACGATATTTTTTTATCGCCCGATATAAATTTTGCGCGTTAATGCAAGCAGATAATGGCCCAGCACTACTTTGACACAATTTGAGCAATGCGTCAGTTATTTCATTGTTACCAATGTAATTCCATCATAAAATAACAACAACAAAATAATAACACATCTTTTGTTATGTCTGCTTTCATAATAAAGGGCGGCCTGCAAGTTATAGTGAATCCACTGTTGGCATTTCTCTGCAATGTCACTTCTTCACAGAAGGTAAACACATTCCCAGATCTAATCATCAGCCGAGCCTGTGGCAATCAGGGTTGTGTTTATTTGTGTGAGTCTGTGTGTGTGTGTCCTCCAAAGCTGATAACCTCCCAGAACCTCCATTAACTAAGAAGAGCCCAGTGCGTTATCAGCTAAACTGCCAACAGTCGTTTTCTTTCCTCATTTACACACTCAATCAAGACAAAGTTCTTCGCTGTGATTCTAATACCTCTCCAAGAGACATTTTAACCCTTCCATCAACAGAAAAAATTCAGTTTACTAACCATCACATTGTTTACTTGAGTTGACTTGCATTAATTCTTGCAGAGCAAGTTTAGATATTTGAGACCTTGTTAAATGGTTTAACTTGACCCACGGCTGTAACTAATAAAAAACATGTTCTCTTTAGATCTCTAACAATTGAATAGAATGTAAATGTAACACAGATAAGAACTTAAATTGGAGTTAGAGCTCTGGGGAAAAACTCATTGGAAATTCATCTGTCACCTAACTGAATAATTTTTCTTCAATTCTGATTCAGTCATTACTTTTTAAATTTACATTTTTATACAATTGCATTTTTCAGTCCTGCGATACCAAAAACTTTTACCTCAGAGATCTGGAAGACCTTTTATATCAATAAAAATGTTTTCCACAATTTACACTGCCTAGATAAAAAGCTACTACCAAAAAGTCACAGACTCTAATGTTTTGTTGGACCATCTTAAGCTTTGTTACAAGCGGGCTGTTCCCCGTGCATGTCAGCTCTTCAGGAAGCAGAAGAGGAAGAAATTATCAGGTCCTGATGGGGTCACTCCAACATGCCTCAGAACCTGTGCTGACCAACTGGCTCCCGTCCACAATATACACTGCCTAGATTAAAAAGCTGCCACCAAAATGTCACACACTCTAATATTTTGTTGGACCATCTTAAGCTTTAAATCACTGTATGCATTCACTGTGGCATGACTTGTATTAAGCATCTGCAATGTCACAAGTGGGCTGTTCCCTTATGTTTGTCAGCTCTTCAGGAAGCAGAAGAGGTAGAAATGACCAGGTCCTTAAGGCGTTGCTCCAACATGTCTCAGAACCTGTGCTGACCAACTGGCTCCCATCTTCTTTCTGATCTTCAACAGATCAGTGAACCTGTGTTAAGTCTCTGTATGCTTCAAATGCTCCACCATCACCACCCAACCCCAAGAAGCCTAAAATCTTAGGTCTCACTGATTACAGACCAGTGGCCTTGACATCTGTGGTCATGAAGTCCTTTGAAAGACTGATGCTGGGCCACCTGAAGAACATCACTGAACCCACGGCAGTTTGCCTACTGATCTAACAGGTCTGTGGAGGATGCAGTTAATGTGGGGCTGCACTACATTCTGCAATTTCTGGATAAGCCAGAGACATATGTGATGATCCTGTTTGTAAACTTCAGCTCAGCATTTAATACCATAATTACATCACTGCTTCGAAACAAACTCTCCCTGCTCTCTGTCCCTGACTCCACCTCTCAGTGGATCACAAGCTTTCTGACAGACAGACAATAGCTTGTGAGGATAGGGGACTTCACATCATGCACCTGAACCACCGCACTGGCGCCAACCAGGGGTGTGATCTCTCTCCACTTCTCTTCTCCCTCTACACCAGTGTTTCTCAATTATTTTCTGTCGTGTCCCCCTAGGAAAAAAAAAATCTTGTGCCCCCCCCACGCAACTATAAATAGTATTATTTGTCTTTAAATTTGTTATTAGTACACCTCTTTATAACACAGTATCCTTATTTATGTATAAGAGAAAAAAGAAAGAAATATGGACCAACTTAAAACAAAGAATAGCTCTATTAACTGTAGCAGAAAAGATTTAAGGTGCATCTGAAATGTAAAAACTATTTGAGAAGCACTGCTCTACACCAACGACTGCCCTTGCTCAAGTTTGCAGACGACACCACTATCATTGGTCTCATCCAGGACGGTGACAACACAGGCAGTTGAGCAGCCATCTCTCTGATACAGTCTAAACAACCTTGAGTTCAATACCCTCAAAGCAGTGTAGATGGTAGTGGACTTCAGGAGGAGCCCCACCCTCCCCTTACCATCATGAACAGCACTGTGGCACCAGTGGAGTGCCACAGTGTGGCACCAGTATCATCACACTGGACATGAAGTGGAGCACACATCTCGACTTCATTTTGAAAAAGGCCCAGCAGAGATTGCAATTCCTGCACCAGCTGAAGAAGTTCAACCTTTTACAGACACTGCTAACCCAGCTTTACTCTTCGGTCTTAGAATCTGTTCTTTGTTCCTCCATCGTTGTCTGGTTTAGCTCCAAATCTAAGCAGACATCTGTAGACTTCAGAGGACTATTCATATGGCTGAGAAGATCATTGGTGCTTCTCTACTCTCCCTCCAGGACCTGTTCAGCACCCGAGTGAGAAAGAGAGCTAACAAAATCATTCTGGACCCCACTCACCTGGCCACCACCTTTTGAGCTTTTGCTCTCTGGGCGACCTTTCCCAAAGTTATCCGTCTGCTGAACTCTTAGTTCCCCACTATTTGTTACCTGCACTTGCACTCTCGCACATTTCATCTCCTTGCATTTTGCACTTAAGCACACTATACTTTATAGACTTTTGTTGAACTGTTTACATTTCATAAATCCTTCAAGATACACTACCTATAGACTCTACTCTACCTATATACTTCTCCAGCACATTCCAAAGAGCTTCTATGGGGTTAAGGTCTGGGCTCTGATTAGTTTTTGCGATTTCTTTAGATGTTTTCCTTGCTTAATGCATGTCAATAGTTTGACACTTTTATATATTTAAGCTACTAAACTTCCTCCATCACATGTCCATTGATCCATAACATCAAAGGCAGCCAATTTCCAGGATTTTACAATTTCGCTAGGATTAATTAGGGGTTGACAAATGAAATTTGGCACTGTATAATTTGAAGATATGGGTCCCTGGAGCCATCTCGGGGTCACTTGAGCTGTCACTGAACTTGAGCACCTCTTGAAACATTGATTTAATACAAAACAGGTGTATTGGATTTAAAATGCTACTGTGTTGAAGGTAGCATACTCTAGACCTATTTGACCAAGAAATAGTATCCCTTTAAAACATGTGCAACAAATGAAGTGACATTTAGAAAAGTGATGTATAGTTAGTGAAGTCGCTGTAATGCCAAAATGTATCTTAGCCCAAGGCCAAGAAACTGTTGTGAGAGCAGAGGTCTTTCGAGACTGCTCAGCTTGTAAAACATCAGCTCATTATTGCCTTGGCACTTACCATTAAAGACATCTGTTTCATTCTGTTAAAGAGGACCCATATTCATTATCCCTTTCACTGTTGAAACAAAATAGATGAATAGAAAAAAAATTAATAACAGTATCTCAATAGGCTCCAGGGGATGTGGGTTACAGAAAATGGTGATACCAATACAAGTGATACCAATACGATTGCTGTTTAGCCAACATTTTGCAATAGGCTATTCTCTTCAGCTCAAGATGAAATTAAGATATATCAAATATAAGATATATATATATATATATATATATATATATATATATATATATATATATATATATATATATATATATATATATATATATATATATATACAAGATCAAGGCTCAGTTGATTGAGTTTGAGATGTGATAAGCCTTTGAAAGTATCATCAAGCTTATAATACACTAGTAACAGAGAACAGAGAAGCACCTATAAAAGTAAGTGTAGACGGCACAAGATGCCATCAGTAATAAATTCTGAAAAGTATTTCATCAGGCTTGGCTTGTTTTCTAAAGAAAAATAATGATTGTAATTACCAAAAGGATTTCTGGTATGATGTTCAATTTGTCCACCTTTGCCATCTACTGTGAATACATCTAACGAAAAATCCATAAATAAAACAGTTTTGTGATTTGGTTGAGAGCCAAACCAATATGGTGTTTTTTGTTGGTGTGTTGGGGTGCTGGACTAGTGGTAGGAGAGCAATTATTCTGTTTACATCAAGGGAAAAGATTACAAGCTAGGAAAGTTCTGTGCTCTGTCTTTTATTAAGTTTATTGGCTTTCATTTGTTTGGGTAACAGCCTTTAGATTGACTGAGTCTTTGGCTGAGTACTCAAATGGATTTTAAATCTCCGCCGACTCATAACTAGTGTCAAAATTAATGCCAAGTTCGCTTCCACTGAGAATTTCTTTAACTACATTTCTCACATCCATAGTGTCCAGGTTGCAAAGAGCTTTCCAACAAATTTTCAGCAGCACTTTTGGCATTAAAGACTGTCGATGAAGGTGCCTGTTACAAAACACAATTATATTCCATTAGAGGAACAACACATTGCAAGACATAATGATGTGCCATCATTAGTATCAAATGAAATCGAATCAAAATATATCATCAAAGCAAAATATATGTTCAAAGCACTTTAACAAACAAGAGGCTTAATATGGATTTGGCATAATTTACATTATGGCTAATTTCATGGAATTTGTTATATAATTATGTAAGAATACAATTGCAACACAGTTTAAATCATACATTTTATTATGTAATCAGGAAATGTAAACTTGTTCAATCTACGGTGATCAGCCTAATGTTAGGAAATGCTATATTATCTTAAATTCTGGTCAGTATAGAATATCCAATTCACTTAGTTGCATACTAGTATGTTTTTATGTTGATGGAAGAAAAACAGAGCAGCTAGAGTAATAAAAACATGCACAAGAGGGGAACATGAACTCCCCCAGAGAGAGTTCCCTCTGTGAGGTGGATGCAGGAGTGCATGTGACCTCACAAAGGAAGTTGGGCTGAGCAGGTCTGGTGCTAGTCACATTAACATCATGTTCATGAACCATCATGTGAGTTGGACATCACCATCACGTGGTGTGTTGGAAATGAAGATCCATTGAAGAGCATATATCATGTGATAGAACTAAGCCTAGGGTGTAATTTAGGTGGCTTGAATCACAGAAAGTCAGCAAATTCTTGAAGAAAGCCTATTTAGAGCTTTGGTGGTGTGCTTTCGTGTGTGTGAATTATTATTAATAATTCATAATACATTTTCTATTATTTTCTTTTAAATAATATACTTTTATATATTATGTCACTCTTTATGCTTTATTATTGGCTTTTGTTTTACCTAATAATGTAACAAAGACTCAACAATATAGCCTTCTCTCCCTCTGAGAATTTGACCAAATGTTTAATAGTATTTACAATTCTTATTGTTATTATTATTATTACAATTAATAAGCTTTATTTTATATTACATTTTTTAAATAACTGGATTATATTTTCTGTTAAAAACTACGAACAAGTGTGTTTATATGATGTGCTTATGATTGAATTTACTAACGGTTGAAACAGATTAAAAAATTAAAATAAATCAAGCCAAAATGAGAAAAAAATTACACACTAACTGAAAACGGGAAACATGTATATCTATCAAGATATTTTGATTGGCAGTTTCTATCAAGCATGTAGCTTTAGCATTAATAATGATAAGCTTTTTGAAAAAATAATTTCATGGCCTGTGTGAATATTTTTAAGGTGTAAAATATAAAGATTTCTGTAAATACGTAACACTGAACACTGAGAATCTGACATTGCTGAAAAAGCAAGGAACAAAAGTCTCACAGGCATTAGGACCTGTTCACTGTATCTCATGATCCATTGAGATACTAGTGAAGGACCCAGGGAAATCCCAAATCTAATCTAACAATTAAATGTTTTAGAAGAACCAGCTTCTGAGGATATGGACCTCATGAGTGACAACGTTCTTATTTCCTTTCCCTTTAAACAGGAATTACAAACAATTTTGTCAACAGCAACAATCTTTAAAATAAATATATTCTCTGGAGTTTTTAATCTCTGGTCTAAAATTACATTAAACACCCATTTCCGATATCTTGGATCATTACAGAGTTTATAGAGGGGATATCAAAACAAGAACATTCAATTTGTTAGTGTCAAAAATATGTGAACAATAATAAACATGAAAATAATAAAGTATGAGGTTTGCTGAAATAGCCATGCAATTTTGCCTTGAAAACATTGTCAAACATCGACAAACTTGAATAAACTTTGTCAAAGTATACTGAGTAATGCTATTCAGTTTAAACTTAGCATATGCAGATAAAAATGCATATAAAACCATTTAACTTTTCATTCCTTTATTTAAACTAACATTCAGCTAACAACCAAAAGTAAACACAGAAGATAAATGAATCTTAAAAAAAAAAAAAAAACTTTTATGATCCATATTTAGACACACAAAAGCAAAGCAAGACAAGGCAAGTTTATTTGTATAGCACATTCATACACAGATTAATTCAAAGTGTCAAAGTGCTTTACATTGGAAACAACGAATAACAAGAAAGTACATGTAATAAAATCAAGCATAAAAACAACTCATATAGAAGCTTAGTGATTAAATAAAAAATGGAAAAAAACAGACCCCTCACACCGAACAAAAATAAGTTTTATGTAGATTTATATGTTAAACATTTAAATGTTAAACCTGTTAAAGTTGTTTGTATGATTGGATTTGGTCATCTCTTTTGTATCACATTCTCGGGGAAAAAAAAGATTTGTTACAACCAAACCAAAAGCACATTGAATGCATTTATCAATATAATTATATAACAATAACAACATGAGATGCACTTGCTTCCTGTCTTTATGGTTTCTTGCCTTTTTAAACTATAGTTTAACTATAAACAAATTCTGCTTCAGGAATCTTGTACACAATTCAGACGTTTATGTATGCAGCTCATTTCAGAAATAAAACAGGTTTTAACCAAACACTGATTCAGTCAGGTTTAATTAAAAACTAAAAACCTGATTTGGACAAGGAGGATTTCTTTCCATGTTTCTATAGATTTCTGTTATCACATTTCATCATGTGCATAATCACTCGTTCCATCTGATTTGTTAGATGAGTTGTATCTTGCCTCAAAGCATGAAAGTTATCGTAGTGATTCTTGTCTTGATGTGAACAGTCCTTTCGGCAGAGATTTGATGAGCTTTTTCGTTTTTGAACAGGCCTTTATGAGTAGTAGCCCTGAACAATATTTTAATGAGCTTAGCATTATGGGTGGAGTGGTTCCTCAAACTGGAATCATGGTACTGTGGCAAACTGAGCTTTGAATACTAAGAATTTGAGTTCATTAATGAGGCATAAGAAGCCAGAGGGCTGAAGGTCTGAGAGCAGAGAGGCCAGTGATGTTTGAAAGAATGCAGGCAGCTCACTGTGGTTCTGTGTGTGAGAGACTGTGGTTTTCTATGTTTTCTGGCCAGACTTTCTTGACCTTGTGTTGTAGAAGAAGTAGTTTTATTCTGTTTTGAGACTCTAGCTGTTAGGTTAAGGTATTGTTTGGTTCATTTTCTGGATCTTGGGATCATATTTCTACAGACAAAGTAAACACAAGACACTGACCTTGTTTTCATACAATGTGAAGATAGTGTGAGCTGAGGGAATAGCTCAAAGATTAAAATGTTTTTTTTTAAAGAACTGATAATGAGAACATTTATTTGGGAGCATGAGTAGATTTTTGGGGCTTTGCACATGGAGAATAGTGTCACACACACACACTCGCTCACTCATTGTTCATAACGTTCAGCTTTAAAGGTGTGTTAACGATGCTAGGAGCTAGTTTTGGTAGCTGTCAGAGCTCCTGATGCATATTTGAAAACAAAAAAAAATTACCTTTAAAGTAATTTAAACACTCCCATTTTTATAAAATATTGATGTTTTGCGGTACACAAGATGATGTGATAAATTTACAGCAATTAACATGTTTTTTTTCTGTAAATTAATACAACATATTTACTGTACCTGGTTGTAAAAACCTCTAATGAATTTGTGAGAGAGTAACACTTCTTTCAGCTTTATTAGAGAATTTGTCGCACTTCTGTCATGTCTGTCTAGAAAAACACAAAGTCCACATATCATTTTATCAGCTCTGTTGGGAACACTTCTCTAATAGGTCAGACTCAGCAGGTATCCCAGAGCCATCCCCCAAATATGACAGATAATTGGGTGGCACAAACTCTCAGAGAAGTTGCCTTGGTAACAGAAAGGTTAGGGTTCAGAATGCAATATGCTTTGGGAGCCTGGAGGCTATTTTCGTTCCCCATGAAAACTATTAAACACAATGTAGGAGGCAGTCTCTCATCCTGCTAGAAGGTAATGAAAGGAAGCCTGGAGTGTGAGCACAGAGCCGTCTGTGCCCTTTGGTTCCTATAAAGACAGTCTTTATGAGGGGGAGTTTTAGTGTAAAAAGGTTTTGCAGTGTTGGAAAAACCTGACCCAAGATCAAGCAAACATATCTTTGACATGTCTTTAGTGGATGCTGTAAAAAATAGGATTTAGAATATCTGCAAATAAATAAATCATTT
Organism: Danionella dracula; assembly: GCA_900490495.1. Classification (NCBI taxonomy): domain Eukaryota; kingdom Metazoa; phylum Chordata; class Actinopteri; order Cypriniformes; family Danionidae; genus Danionella; species Danionella dracula. Next base: position 2,827,015 of record UELW01000378.1, on the reverse strand, counting down.
AAATTAACAAGTAAAGTACTAGTAGCCAGCAGCAAGCATGTTAGCAAGCAAAGATTTTTCAGTACATGTTCCGAGTGATAGAATGTTCGTTCGTTCGTTGGCAAATGTTAGAGTGACCAAACTCCTTGGTTTTTCTGGTCTTTACATACAACCGTAAGTCTTGAAAATCTGAAGCACCTTTAAGTTCTTTTAACCCCTTCAGACACTGTACACATTTCAGCGAACACACTATAGTTCGTCCAAATACTCAAAGTATATGACTTTTACGAGATTTTTGCACATTGATTGTACATAGAGAACAAACATTTTGATATATGCAATTTTGAACATTTAGTCATGATTTCTAGAGAAATTGCCCAAACATGTTTGTATTCTTATCGTTGTTGTTATTTGAAATGGAGTTTTAATGTGAGCTGAAAATAATATCAGTATGCAGGAAATATACTAGCTCCAGGAAACTGAAACTTGTCACTTTGGGCCCTTATAGAAATCAGAATTCTGGACATTTCTTTCACTGCAGAACACTTTTTAGGTCAAGAGTTTTTGCAAGCAATTTTTCCTCAGGTTTATTTATTTTCTTTTTGTTGCTTTTAAATAGTTTAATTGATAATAAGCATGTTCTATTATCTTATTTAATTCACATTTTTTATATAAAAAATTTCTTTTTACAAAAAAAGTTTTTAATGCAAGTATATGGATACAATAAATGCAAATATAATTTTCATTATATGTAATTGGTCTAATTTGTATTTGATCTGGTTGTTGTATATATCGGGTTTTCATCTAAATACGTAATACTATATATTGCATTTCCATAGATTTATTTGAAAACATTTCTACAATATATGTGATGGCTTTGAATATAAACTCACATATTCGATTATCATTTTGATCTAACAAATAATGTGTCCCATACAAGCCACCATGTGGTTCATGTTAGTGAAATGTGAAACGCTGAATACTGTAAATAATAACCTACCCAAAAATCAATTGTTGGTACTTGCTAAAATGTTTAATACATTGCAGCATTAGGAAAATGGCACCCTTCCTGGTTTATTTGTCTCAAAGTACTTTGGTTAGACTCTTTGTTGATCCAGAAGGTATGTGTGTGTTTTGTGCAGCATGTGTGCTCTCTCTATGTTTCCAACTGCTACCCAGGTTTACACAACAACCCAAACACACAGCGCCCACTGGAGACTTTAAATTACCTGAATCAATCAAGGTGTGAATGCAGTCTGTGAGTGTCTGTTAACACTCAGAAGGACAGACCATCTGTTCAGGTCAGCTCAAATTATGAACAGAATGTATTGTATACCTCAACATCAGCATTAATAGATACCATGTAAAGCACAACTATTAAGTTTTATTCAAGATTTACTACCCATGCAAGCTTGAAAAGAGCTTGAAACCTTAGCTAATTACAAATGTAAAAAGATATGGATCAACTGTAACTGTCTTTAATGATACAATAAAACCCAGATTTAATTAATATTTTATGTAAAAAAAAAACCCAAAAAACAAAAAAACAACAACAACTTGAAACCTCTTAATCTTGACTAGTTTTTACAGCAGTAAATCAATAAAACTACATGTAGTAGGTAGAGCTTAAAAACCAATAGTGTCCCGTAAATCCCAGATAAGTGTCCTGGATACATAGAATATTTACTTGCGGTGTAATTTTTACTGGACACAAACAGTACCATATACATACTATTACAACAGAATATTATGCTATTCTGTATATACAACTGGGGATACATATCAATAAAGTAATCATTCTACTCAATGTAACCTTTTATTGTATCATTCACGTTATCCTCATTATTACTGCATTCGATGCATAAAAACAATTTTGAAAAGATTTCCATGAAAGCAAATATTGAATTTTACATAGCACAAAGAAGTTTGAACATAATGTTGATCTCAGTTGTTTCCTTTTCAAGTCATTTTAACTTTCTGATTGAAGAGCTGTCTGACAAAAAGGAACATCTGACAGTAGAAGAGTGTTTGACAATTTCAAGTGCACTCATCTTAGCATCCCGTAGTGCGCGTCTAAATTAAGACCAAGTGTTATTCTGTGTTTCATTCGCACAGACAATCCTAACAACTTCAAGAAGGGGGCTGAAAAGCAGGATTAATAGCCTCTAAATAGCAGTCATTCCAAGGAGAGCTTGGATGCACTACATGATCCAATTACTGTTTCATATAATTTTTTGATACACCACAACAGAACTAAACTCCACAACAAAGTAAATTCACAAACATGAGCACCAGAATGCAACCAGATTTTTGTGTATATTATTAGTGTGGTTTATGGATTATATTATGCAAATGTAATAAAATCAAACAAAGCTATACACAAGGGAGAAAGAGAAAGATATTTGCATCAAGTTAAGTTAACAACCTTATTTATCACAGAGTAAAATGCTGGTAATGAATTATTGCCATGCATGTGATTTACACAGTCAACAAGCTCTCTTTATGCAAGTCTGACTTTCCCTTGAGTATTAATGATGGGGAAAAACAGATAACTGTTTTATAGCATTTTTATGGATTTTTTATGTTTTCTGCAAAATAAAATGATTTTTGTTCATATTTGTTTGCATAACCACCAGTCACATCTTCTAAATACAATCACTTGTGCATTTGTGAATCAAGTCATTATCATACAGAAGAAAAAACTAAACAAAACATAAACTAATTAGGAGAAGAAATGATCATCATCATCTAATGATTGGACCTAATGCAGTCAAATTTCTAATCCTCTCACAATTTCTGCAAAAAACTTTGCTTCGGGTACAAATGAAAAAATAAAAAAAATTAATAGATCAAATAATATAATATATAATAAACTTTTGGACACAGTTTTCTTGAGGGATGATCAACAGGTGACATTCTATTCTAGAACACTCATCTAACACTGATTTGCTGGTAGAAAAGAGATATAATGTAACCAATTAGAACACAAAAGGGTTAACAGGAGTTTACAAACAAGCAGGCAAGTTTTTTTATATACGTATAAACACAAATAGTAAGGATCTGAAAGACGAAACCCAAGCTGTTTAATAAACATATTGAAATGGCTTCCAAGAAATGCTCTAAACATAAAAAAAATTTTTTTACCAACATTATATAAACCTGTTACAATATAATAGTGTTTACTTAAATTAATGACACACATTTTACAAAATGCTTCAGTGATGGCAAAACCTTTTGTTTTAGTTTATTTTATCATAAACAATTTTTTCTTCTAAAATACATACACATTTAAAACGATTTTCAAACATTCTGAATTTAATATAATGTCATTTTTCTTGTAATTTCATACTTACCTTTTAAGGATCCATTTTTTCATTTTCAAAAATCTAACTTTTTAACTAATTTTTATGCTTGCATTTACACTTGAAGTAAATTAAACTGTCCATTGTTTACATATACTAAAAGCCAATCTATTTGCTTTTTTACATTTAATACTATTATTTATAATAACTGATTAAATTAAATTCTCTCAAGCAATTAAACAAATTGCATACTAAATCTTTACAGTAAGATTATGCCGACATATTGTATTTAGCAGTAACGTCTAAGGTTACGTAGGTAACCAAGGTTCCCTGAGGGAACGAGACGCTGCGTCCAACGCTATGGGGAACGCTTGCTGCGTTTCCGGCTCTGAATTATATGTAAAATCTCGTCCAATGGACAGGTGTGACGTCATCCGAGTGCGACGTCGCACCCGTCGTGCGCAGTATAAAGGAGCCTACGATGGAGACGGCCACCAGCTTTGAAGCACAGTAAGCGCCGTCAGGCCGTGGCGAAGTGGCCTGGGGACGCAGCGTCTCGTTCCCTCAGGGAACCTTGGTTACCTACGTAACCTTAGACGTTCCCTTTCAGGAACTCGAGCTGCGTCCAACGCTATGGGGAACGAGTGTCTAAACACGCCAATTCGCCCCGGACTGACAGTGTCTTCAGCCCGGAGAATCATCCAGATCCAATACAGGACCGGAGCAACATCAAAGAGCGTGGACCATCCCGCAGCGCTACCAATCCTGGAAGAATACCAGATGACAAGGCCCTAGTCGCCACACCTCTTGTGAAATGTGCCCTGTCCCCAAGGGGGCCAGAAAGCTAGAGGCTTACACCTAAGTATAGGTGATAACATTTTTCCACAGTCCATCTGCTCACTGACTGCGTATTAGCAGGAGAGTCCGCCTGTGTGGACCATAGCACACAGGCTGGTCTGAGCTCCACTGAGCCATGCGACAGACCTAACAGCCCCATGCCCACACTGGGCAGATACTAATAAGGACCTAGACAGGGGACTCACCTGGAGGAGGAAGAATGCCTGGAACCTAATAGGACACGGGGCGATGTAAGGCACCTGCGAGACATAGCTCGGCTTAGGGTGCAGGAAGACTTCAGAAAGTCTTTTGCGTGTAATCTCCCTTCCTATTAAGGGAAGCATGGCGCTTAGAAAAGCTGTCATAAGTGACAGGAAGACGCAAGTACACGTCGCCCAGAGTCTCACAGAGGCCTCTTAGGACCCCCAAGATGATGGCCAGGTCCCATATGGACACTCTTGTACAGATCAGGGGCCTCAGCCACCTGGTACTGTGAAGACAACGAGATGTAACGAGTGGGGGGGGGGGCCACTGCCCACTGCCCCTACCCTACAGAACTCTAGCACCGATCTTGACCGGGCAGAGCTAATTTAAAGTGTGGGAACACCCCAACACTGTGACAGTCGTTGTCTCGCGTCAGACCTCCTCGTAGATGGAGCCCTGGAGTGGAGAATGGTCACAATGACCTCGGCCTGGAGGCCGAACGCTAGAGCTGGACCCCCACCGGGGCTATAGATACAGCGCAATTCTGGACGGGGATGAACCACCGTCCCATATTATCTCCAGGACTCCGGGAAGCAATGACGGCCCTGATAAGCACGGGATACAAGTAGACCCGAAGCCCTGGTCACCGAGAGCCTGGGTGAGCGCAGGTGCAATATACGCTCCCTGAAGCACCGAGGGTGGCAGGGTTAGCGGAAAGTGGTGAAGGGTCGCCGGGAGACGACAGCCTTCCAAGAAGTGCGCCGCTCTATGAAACCGGAGACCCCCCTGGCCGTCAGCTTCCGGGAAGCAGTGCTACTGGGGTGATGGTTCCTGATAAAGCACGGGATTCAAGAAGACCCGAAGCCCTGGTCACCGAGAGCCTGGGTGAGCGCAGGGGCAATATACGCTCCCTGAAGCACCGAGGGTGGCAGGGTAGCGGAATAGTGGCTAGGGGTCACCGAGAAACGCCAGCCTTACATGAAGTGCGACGCTCTAAGAAGCCGGAAACCCCCCCAGCCGTCAGGAGCACTTAACCACAGCCTGTTCATAGGAATGATGGTCCTCAGACTTATCATTCTCTGGCTGGGGCTTCCCCAGATGTCGGTCCCAGGTGCGACACAGCAACTGCCTCCAATTCAACCGGCCCGGGATGTAAGATGCTCTAAGGGAGCAGAGCTTGTACGGGCCTACAGGGAGAAGCGTAGGCCCCCCCTGTCGGTTGATGTTGACCACCACGGACATATTGTCTGTGCTTCCGTAGAAGCACTGATGGCCTCTGATGTCTGGCAGGAAGTGCAAAATGCACAAAAAAACGGCCAGCAACTCCAGGCAATTAATGTGCCAAGGAGATGGGACCAATCCTACCGACCATGGGTAGAGCGGTTCCCGAGCACCGCCGCCCCTCCACCCGTGCGAGGACACCTCCGTGGTTGTAGTTACTCGACGGCACGGTGCCCTCCACGGGCCCTGGGACAGGAACACAGGGTCCCTCCAACGAGAACGGCACGGGGGCCTTAGTCTCGTGGTTCTAATAAGCCAGAGCAGGGAGCCCTGGGGAGAGAACCCTGCACTCCCCAGCCACCACTGAAGGGGCCTCATGGAGCTGACAAACGGAAGAATAGTCGCCGCTGGCCCCAAGAGGCAAGGCAGTTATTCAAACTGCAGCCGACAGTGAGTGACCTAGCCTCGCTCTCCTGGTCCCCTTCTAGGATCACAGAGATCCTGGCCTGTTTAGACAGGCACACCCGCATGTGGTGGAATCCCATACCCCACATACTTACCTGTTTGGGTTGGGGAAAACCCACTCTTGCGGGGAATCTTGGAGAAGGTCCTGCGAGAGCGAAAGGCTGACAGAAAGCCTTCGGTACTGGTAAGTCATTGACGGCTCCTGATAAAGCACGGGATTCAAGAAAACCCGAAGCCCCGGTCACCGAGAGCCTGGGTGGACGCAGGGGCAAGTCCACGCTCCCTGAAGCACCAAGGGTGGCAGGGTAGCGGAATAGCGGCGAGGGGTCTCTGAGAGACGACAGCCTTCCATGAAGTGCGTCGCTCGATGAAGCCGGAGATCCCCTGGCCGTCAGGAGCACTTACCGAAGAACTTCCTGTGAGAAGGACAAATAGGGACTTGAAAGTATTCTGTAACTAACCAGTCACTGTACTTGATCTGCGCCACGATCTGCTTTAAGGTAAACAACTTGAATGGCAACCTCATGATGCGACTGTTCAAGCGCCTCAGATCGAGAATGGGGCGCAGGTCCCCGTCCTTCTACGGAACCAGGAAGTATTCTGAAACCCTGATTCTGTCCTACACAGGCACCACCTCAATGGCCCCTTGCGCAGCAGGGTGCAAAACTTCCTGGTCCATGACCAGAACTTGCGCGATAACAACAGTAGGCAAAACCCCGACAACACGGGGCCACCGTTTCATGACCCGCAAGACCCACTGGGAGTGGCCTGGAAGGCTGAAGAAGCCCCCATGAAGCGACTCAGGGGAACCTACCTCGTGAGGTCGGCTTCTGGTCACTGGTGGGTAACGACTCCTGATACAGGCACGGGATTCGATGGAAGACCGGAAGCCCTGGTCACCGAGAGCCTGGGTGAGCACAGGGGCAAAGTACACGCTCCCTGAAGCACGAAGAGTGGCAGGGTTAGCAGAATACATGTTGAGGGGTCACCGAGAGACAACAGCTTTCCATGAAGCGCATCTCGAAGTTGTAGACCCCCCAGCCCGTCAGGAGTGCTTAGCCGCCGCCCGTTTATTGAAATGATGGTCCTCAGACCATATTTCCCTGGGCTGGGGCTTGTGTCGCCACCCCTCGGGAGGCAGCGACACTCCGCTTCTGGGCCTCTGTACCCAGAAGCAGCAGCCTTAGGAGTCTGCTCCCACCCAGCAGAACTCCAGGTAAGCCCTCCCCACCAAGGCCGAGGTGGCCCAGAACGGCTTTGTGGGGAGGGCCGGGACCTTCAGGGATGACGTTCATAACAAGGCAGAGCTAGCTCGCAAGCCTCTGTCCACCTTGGATCATCCCATACCGCACCCCTGCATCCCCTAGATGTTCGATAGTGAACATCGGGATAAAAAGGCAGGCTGCGCTGATCCCCGGACCTACCACCTCGGTGTGCAGGTCCAGGAAAACGGAAGGCCCCGGCGTGGAGTTTGCGACCGCGGGTGCTGATAGCGTTCATCAAGCTAGCTCTCAATGAGAGGCCTGTGCCGCTGGCAGCCAGAAGATACCTTTTGACAACGCAAGTCACAACCTCCAACCGCTCCTCGCCTAGAGTGGGAGGAGCCGTCACGTCACGAGTCAAACCCCGCGACCGAAGCGGGGCGCTCTGCCTCGGCAGAAGCGGCCAAGCCACCTGGCGCAGGGGAGAGCACTTTTCTCGAAAAATGCTCTCCGCGAGCGGAGTGTGCGCAACTCATGCGTTCACAATGCTCACAGCCGACTCTCTCAAGAGCCGGCTGGGCTTGATCCGCTCGCAAACGCCGCCTGGAGCACGTGCGATTCGAGCCTGGTGGCCAAAACCGGCGCTCCGCCTCAGCAGGAGCGGCAGCCTGGCCACCGAAGAGAGCACTTTTCTCGAAAAATGCTCTCCGCGAGCGGAATGTGCGCAACGCATGCGTTCACATTGTTCACAGCCGATTCCCTCAAGAGCCGGCTGGGGTTGATCCGCTCGCAAGCGCCGCATGGAGCGCGTGCCGGTGGCCAAAGCGGGCGCTCCGCCTCAGCAGGAGCGGCAGCCTGGCCATTTGGGCACAGAGGAGAGCACTTTCCTCGAAAAATGCTCTCCGGGAGCGGAGTGCTCACAGCTAACTCCCTCGAGAGCCAGCTGGCCAACATCCGCCCCCAAGCGCCACATGGAGCGCGTGCGACTCGAACCCGGTGACTAAAGCGGGCGCTCCGCCTCAGCAGGAGCGACAGCCCGACCACCGGGGGCGGAGAGAGAGTGCATCTCTAAGCTCACCGATCTTGATCCGCTCCCAGGCGCCATAAGGAGCGCGTGCGAGTCGAAGCCGGTGACCCAAACGGGCGCTCTGCCTCGGCAAGAGCGGCTATTCTCCACTCCCAAGCACGCCAAACAGAGCTCGTAAGCTTTCAGCAACAAGTACAAGATATAGTTGTCCACACTTTTGGAACAAGAAGACATATAAAGAGCGCTTACTGAATGCAGAAAAGCTGGTGGCCGTCTCCATCGTAGGCTCCTTTATACTGCGCACGACGGGTGCGACGTCGCACTCGGATGACGTCACACCTGTCCATTGGACGAGATTTTACATATAATTCAGAGCCGGAAACGCAGCAAGCGTTCCCCATAGCGTTGGACGCAGCTCGAGTTCCTGAAAGGGAACTTTAAATTAACTATTACTATTAAGTTTATTTCATACAATTGAAACAAAAAAGGGCTTGAAAGATAAATGTAAATCATGACTGCAAAATCTCAATTTTCTTAATCCATCTCTGCTAAAATGGTGGAGAAAAGGTGCATTTTTTTTTTGCATTTTTATACCTCTGATCCATGTTGAATGGACCTGTTTTAGGCAAAATCTACAAACTGAAACCAAATTGCACAGAGGAGAAAGTTAGCAATTGCTTATTTACAGATGTAGAGATGCTCTTGCTGTGTTTCACAGAAGATATGTTTTCCCTTAAATCCTCGAGGAGCATTTTTCCAGTGCATGTCTGCACAGACCCGCTGTCATATCTCAGCATCAGACTCTTAAAGTCTGCAGGAGAATACACCAGAGGCCGTTTTCTCTGTCCGTTTGTGAGCCTGCAGTAATTCATCACTCCTCCCTGTTCCCTCTCTGCCCCGTCTGCTCTAATTGCCTCTCCAATTTAGGTTTGCCCCACAGACCTGTCAAGCCCTGACCTTGCACATGGATTCAACACTGATCCTCTGGTAGGACTGGAGAAACAGAAGTCACATGCAAACATTCTTGTTATTTAATGGAGGTAATTATTTTAATGTAATATATGTAGTCACTGGACACTTTATTAGCTACTCCTGTTCAGTCAAGTTTTACTAATTGCTAGTAAACTAATCAAAGTGGTGAAGATGTTGAATTTAAAAGATGTTGAATTTAAAACATTATACTGGTAAGGAAAGTTTTTTTTTTTTGCAGATTCCACATAGGCTACTCCTTGCTGTATCTCAAATGCCATTGGGAATAGTTAAAAAATATACTGAGAATATATGTGGGCGTAAAATGCACAACTTTATCAAGGGTTTACAGAGTGTTCTATACTTTAGTGTTTAAAATTAACATTAACAAATGTGTTCATTTATGTACATTTGAATACACAATAAGTAAAAAAATCTCTTGAATGAAATTAATAATTTTTTATAAAGGTGGCTTAATGTGCAAGTGTGTATTCATCCTTTAAATCCTTTCTTTAAGACCAGAAAACTGTTTTTCCACAATGATCCCACTGAATATTTTTTTTTCAATCAAATGAACCCAAAGGTGAATGGTTCATTTTATTTTAATAGTCAAACACTTGCTAATGTGCATTTTGCTGACAGAAGCTGGGGTTTATTGTACAACTTGTGGTTTATTGAGCATGATGGTTCACATGGTAATTGGAACATGACCTCAGCAAGAATAAACCTCAATCACAGAGCAAGTGGTCTGAAAGGGATTTGTGGGTACTAATCCAGTTTGAAATTGTGAAATGTTTGGAATTTTTTAATTAGATTTTTGTTAAATTTTTCACAAATTTGTCTTCAGAAATATTCTAGCTGGATCCACTATTTATTTCCAGGGACAAAGTAATTTATTGGGGATAAAAAAAAAAAAACAATGTCATGAAAAGTTGCAAGACCTTGGTTATAATATAAATAAAAATGTCCAGAAAACAGATCCCAGCACCAAAAACTAAATTTTCCCTAGAAATGTTTTCACATTTTAGTACTGCCCATATATCCTCTATGCTACTTTATCTCAAATAAAATACTTTACCAGTATGTTTTAAATTGAACAAAAATCTAATAAAAAATCCCACATATTTCACAATTTCAAACAGGATTAGTACCCACAAATCTCTTTCAGACCACTTGGGCAGTACTACATCCTCTCAGTTCTCCCCTTGCCTGGTTTGGTGTTAATTGTCCACAGCAACAACTGCTTGGTCTGGCACATCCCTGAGGCTAGATGTGAGATAATGTAAACATACCATGTTAAAACAAATTTGTGTTTCCAAAAATCTCTCACCAGAACATTCTCATTGACTCTCACCGGGTGGTTAATAAATCTCCTTGATCCTGAGATTCTTTAACTTCGATTGGTTAATAAAGGATTAAGTTTTTTGTAAGGGTGAAAATCAGAATTAAGCTTAACCCAAACCTCAATTTGTCGTACTGTAGAACACCAACTCTTGCAACAGTTTAAAAGCAGCGAACAATCAGTGGATATGGCCTTGTCAAGGACTGGTGACCGTCCTGGATCTTCCCCCACCTTTCACCTGATGCAAGCTGAAATTGTGGCCAAAATCCATCTATTTCTGAACTAAAAATTCAACTTTGCACATGTATATTATAAATAATCCTGAAGGTTTTAACTGAAAATGTAATTAACCAAAAGTACAATTCCACAAGCATTAAAACCTCTTTGCTATAGACACCAGACCTGAAAGTAACCAACTCAACAGACTTTAATTCATTGATAAAATAGCCATTAAAGGAAGAAATAGGCTATCGATTTCTTGGGTGTCCCTCTTTCACTTCAAAGGAAGCCTTAAACCATTTTCTGAAGATAAGGCGCTTACTCAGTGTAGCCCATTGAAGGTCTTTCCCAACACTTTTTGTGAAGACGAGACAGAGCTGCTGGCATGTGCAGGTGGATTGTGGCCCTACTTTGCATTCCCTCGCAGCGAGGTTTACCATTAGCAGGCCCTAACCTAATTAATGGAGCAGGCAGCGGGAGCGGAGAGGTGCTGAGTGCTCCTGGTAATGTGATGTCAGTGCGCATTAGACTGATGGGCCTGAAATCTCCACAGGAACACGCGAAAACCCTTTCCCCATCACAGGCTGCTTTCCATGGCTTTCCGACCCCAGATAGACCCATTCTCCTATCCCTGCTCAACATCCTACAGTGCCTCTGATTCAATCACATCTGTTCATTCAATTCTGAAGATCTCCATAGGCAAGCTGATTAAATGAAACATTTTTTTTCTCACTTATCCAGCGTGTCAGGATAATGGATGGACCTCTCAGCGCTCTCTTGGTTGGTCTATGGCATCCGTGCTGTTTGGTTTTCCAGGAGTCAGTCACAGGCAGGCCCGCAAGATTGAATCAGCCAGAAAGCTGAATGAGTGGCTCCTGAGAGGATGGATGGACTGTTAATCTGATTCACTGCCTGTGGGCCTTGACGTTTGAATGCCGGACATTCTCAATCACATTAGGTTGGGTGCTACAAATGTGATATTAATTAAATAGAGGAGTGCTAGGTATAGCAGCATTTTAGGTACTAAAATCTGAATAGTGGTTAAAGTTTTGAGACGGATGGTTCCTTTGATGGTCATCTCATATCTCCATATTGATCTTTTACATTTTTCACACTGTTGAGTGGTGATTTCAGAACATTTCACAGTTGGCTATAATGGAATTGTGTTGTTTAAAATACTAATCATGCTTAAATCTATTAATTCACAAGTTTGCTCTTGCACTTTTGGCAAACTTTTGAGACGTTGTATTAGGCTATTTGATTGTCAATTATCAGCCAAGCTCCTCCCGAACTTAGGTTAATCAGATGATTAACCTCATTTGTTTAAAAATGATTTCATAGCTTTTAAGAAATTTTCCTCCCAAAAACGAAAACATTCATGTTGCTTTGATTTTCTTACCTTCTAAAAAACATTTATATTACCATATGTATGATGTCTGCATCTCCTTACTTGAGTGAAATACAAATTTTATACTGTGACAGGAACACTTTCTGATCATAAAAAAGTTTTCTCATATTTCAGACATGCCCAATACTGAGGAACAGAATAGCTTCTGGAGATGTGATTCAAGGGTCAACATTAGTATTAATACTGGGTTAACCCAAAATATCACAAAATGGGTATTTTTAGCAATGGGAATGTTTTTTCTTTTCTTTTTGGACAACGTTCAGAGACTTTTTTATGCATACTACAGTTTGGGACACACTAATTCTCATTCTGCACCCATAAAAGTGTAGATAGTGCACAGATTGTGGCGTTGCATAAATATGGTTTGGCATTTAAAAGTGGAAACATCACTGGACCACGACAAAGACCTTTGGAATCGTTGCAATAATCTTGCTGTAAAGATGGCATGCTTAAATTAATATGCACTTTATTTTTTTCTCCAAAATTCTCATACTACAAACTCTTGCTGGAAAAACAAAATATTGAACCAGATTGAAACTCTGCTAGACAAGAAAGTATTTCATAGCTATTTGTTAACACGTAGGAATCAGGTTTTATTTCCAATTTAGTATTTTTCACCAAAACCCTGCTTTGTTGAAGGATGTAATAGTTTTGCAGGTGTCATCAAATACACGATGCCAAATTACCACAACATCAAATAGGGAGTCATAAAAATATGTATTTCCGAAAATGACAATTGTGTTGGCATGCTGTGATTGTGAGAGAAAAACAATGGAAAAATACTTAAGTGTGTGAAGCTGACCTGCTGAAAAGCATTGCATTATAACACTTCTATTATCTTTTCCCATTCCAACTGAAATCACTCTTTCTATTGCAAATAAATAATAAAAATGAGAAATGTTACATACACTTAGTGATCCATGGGTTTTGAACTATTGGAACGATCCCTGCTGAGTTCTATGGTGCTTGAAGGAAAACATATAATAAAAAGCTCTCATCATCCAGTACATCCACGTATGCAGACATTTCTTGATTTTGTTGTGGTTAGCAACTGACAGTGTCTCATGATGGTGTTCACATTTCAGCTGACATAATGTGCACTGAACTGCAAAAAGAGCATCCATGAAAGCATGGCCCATCAAACTGGATTCATTTTCTAATGTCAGCAGGGAACTTCAACATGATTCGGCCTTCATGACAGATGATTACTGAGTGTTTGCCTAATTATACCATGACCTCTTTGAAAAAAAGATTCTAATTAAAGGCACATTTTAAAGTATCTTCCCAAACAACATGCACCACAAATGCAAATAATACTCACTAATGTATCATGTATCCCCCAAGAGACAAGACAGTGTGTCAGTCGGGGCATTTGAAGATTCAGAATTCCGTACAATTAATAGTTTACAAATGAGCAAGAACATTTTAATTGGCTTAAAAGTAATAAACAATTGAATACATTTCCAACACTAATTACAATCATACTTTTTGTAACATTAACCTTATTCAGCCACTTAGACAAGCCCATAACAATGTCATGTCCGGAAGACATTGCATGAAACCAAACAGTAAAGAGCATCATCACCACTGGTATTAAAGGGCATTCTGCACACTATCATTTTCTTATCCATCAATGGAACATTATTTATCACAATATTACCACATATAATTATTCAACCTAAAGCATCCATTGGTTCTAGTTAATTCAGTCATGCAGCTCCTACAGCACTGTAGGACAATTTCCCCATAGATTGCACATAGCATGATTTTTTAGGCATTTGTGTTTTAATTACAGATTTTTATAAAATTGATCTAATGGTTTTAATGTAATCTTTTTAGTTGAACAAAATTTTAGTGTATCTTAGAATTGACATCTTAACGCTAAACATCCAAGTTGATGAACACATTGTGTTTCTTTTTCTTTTTACAATCTGACCATTTTCAAGCAACAAGTCAAATATTGCATTCCAAATCAAGTGATTGTTTCCTATTGGGGACAGTATAATTAGCTTGTAATTTTTTCTCTCTGTTGTAGCTACATTAGATCCTCACCATGCAAAATACACTCACCTCAAACACACTAGACCTAGGGCCATGTTAGTCACACGAGTCACTAATGCACCTGACGTGTATATTTTTAGAATGAGAGAGGAAACCAGAATGTGCACTGCACTGGGAGAACATGCAGGTTCTACACAGCCAGGAAACGAACCAGCAAACCTGAGTAATCTCCAGCCATACAATGGAGAAAATGTTGTTGATAATCTTAATAGTTTTTAAGTTGTTGTTGTCATTAAATGTACTTGGTTAAAATATAAATAATTGCCAATTAGACTCATAAGAGCTGACTTACATTTCATTATTTGCAAAAACTTAGTTCGAGGTGAGCCAAATAACATTCTTTAGTTTAGATCAGGGCTGTCCTGTGTGGTTAGTTCTGAAGTGATAAATCCCTGCACAGACAAGTTTAAACCCAGATAAAACACACCTGACTACAATAATTAAGAACATGTGTGATTATGAGAGAAGGGTATTTTTAAAATATAAAGACAAATATATGTTGTCTTGAGTTTGAAGGTAATAGTAAAACAAATAGTTTCAAAGGATCAAACAAGATTAAATTAACTTCTTAAAATAGAAAAAAGGTCCAATGAGCAAATGTATTGTGGACTGTAGTACAATTAAATCAAATGACCAATTTATTTTTCACAAAATAATATCTTTATTAAAGGAATGAGGTCCTTTGAAATATTGGCTCTCCTACCACAGTCAGCCAGATAGAAGGTTTGTCTTGTTTTGCAGCTATTTCTCATGCTAGGTCACAGCGCTTCTGCTCTTGTCTCTTCCTGCTCGGCACAAGTCACAGCATCCCTTCTGACAGTAACTGTCACAGCGACTGACTCTCAGTGCCATGCTTCCTGGAATGCTATTCAAATTCAAGCGGAACACAATTAATGGCAAACAGCAGGTAGTTAAACGCTAAATTTGCCTCTGTTGGCATCAAAATGTTAGCTAATTGAAAATCTGATTTGAGAAGATGACTCGGACTCCCTACAAGTTGCCCTACTGCCCCATTATTTGTGTTAGATTATTTCTTGCATGAAAAAGATGCAGCCTTGTAGTGGACAGGCATGATTTAGACACTGTGCTCATTTGGGAGATATGTTATGACCTGATCCCACTCTCCAGCGTCTTCGTTTTGATTCTGGTAGTTTCTCCAGTAAGTGGAGACAGCATAGAATACTAATGCACCATACACCTTGAGTGCTGGTTATTTTTTGAGAGGTATCATGGACAAAGTCCTTCTCAAATCCTCATTCACTTCAACGCAGTCGTTATGTAGCATTTCAAAGAGAGAGAGAGAGAGAAAAAAGGTGATGCTTGAATTTCTGTTTGTTTTTATTGAAATATTGACTTTTTCTCTAATGGTTGAGAACATAAGTCTTTTCAGCATTGCTAAGAATTTAAGTGAATGCTTTTGGAATAGAACATGGGAGATGTTGCTTGCTACTGTTGCTTGAAATAAGGAAAGACAATTCTCATTGAATCAACTGATGTGAAACAATGGGTTCTACTTTAAACTATTGACGTTATGGAATTGTTGTTTGTATGGCAAAATTACAATTTTTTCTATATAACATAAATTCTTTGAACAAGCATCTTCATTTTGACAGTTATTGACCAGGAAAAAAAAACTTTTAGATTATTTCATGAACCTTGTCAGTGTTAAATATGTACAGCTGGAGGAGGTTTAGATCTGACTCCAGAGACATGCACTTAAAGTGAGGGTTTTAAAAGGATAAATAGAAGCGTTTAGGAAAATAATAGTAAAATACACTACATTATATTATATAGTTTTCCCATTTTTAAAGTCAAATCATATAAACAAATAATTCAGTTAAATTCTTAATGTCTATTCTGTTTTTTTGAAGATCCAAAATATCAAATATAGTGTGAGTCATACATGGGCGTAGCTGTTTAAAATGTTATGTGTCTGCAAACACTCACATTGCTAATTAATTCACGACACAGACCAATATCAATTCTCTCTTATTTGTGGCAATATAGAGTCCACATTCAGGGTAATGTTTTATTACCTGTGGTTAAGTAAGCAAAACGTGGAGCAAGTAAGTTTAGTGCTGTTTCACTTTTCAGCTTATTTTCTCAAACAGTTGTTTCATTTTCCAACTGTTGTGTGATATTACTTGACTTGGATCCAGAATAATTAATCTACCGCACATAGCATTAAGAACACCACTCCTTCTACATTCTCCAATGACTCCTACTGAATGAAAACGCCTACCTCTTTGCATTTCTGTTGCAAACTTGCTGTAAGGAATACAAACTAGACTGACATAGTGGAATGACATATTGTGAGTGGCGTATTAAACAAGCTCACTCAAAACTTACACTGGAAGTTGATGTAAAAACAAGCATATAAGTGTGCAAAAATCGAAGCCAACCAAACCATGTTCTGTCATTATTAAAATCTGATTTAAAAATTCTGCTCAGGTGTTGGGTCTCTTTCTCATCACAAAAGGTTTTTACACAGAACCTAATGTAGACCAATATGTTTGTTCAGTTACTTTACTGAAGCTTAGGTTTGTGTCTTTGTAAATGAGTAACTTTATGATGTGTTTCATTTAGTGATAGAAAGAACTGAAAGTGAATAGCGAGAAAGTGACTGAAAGGCTTAAATAAAAGAATTTTCAATGATGCAATCAAGGAAAAAAAGTGCATTTTAATGGACAGTTTATCTTATTCAATGTGTTGCATACATTCAGAAAAAAGGTACCTTCAAATCTAACATAATTCAAAAGTGACAAGTGTTTCTATGACAACATCTGCTCTAAAACAGACCTACACTTTCCTTTATGAAAACAAGCCCTGTTAAAAGTGATGCCAGAGAGGTGATTTCATGGTTAGTTGCCTTCCATGTGAAAACACCTTAATGGGCATGCTTAAATAATGTCAAGCTGCAGGCTTGAAATTTTGAAATACTGTCTATGAAAATGTATTTGTCTGGCTTGGACTAGGTTCCCCTAACGCTTATAAGGACCAATTACAGCTTAAACTTCTCAGCCCTGAACTATGGCTGTCAGTCAAGTTTCAGAAATAAAAAAACGTCACTTTCTCATCAACAGGGGCAAACCTCGTTTTAAACTTTGTATGGTGCTTGGGTCCACGGGCCCATTTTCAACAGAAAATTGATATGATCAATCATTACTTGCTAGCCTTGGCCCATTTTCTGTTTCTGTTTATATTACACACATGGTTTTTGGGTCTGCTGTACCCTGGAATATAAAAGTGAGAAAATTGAAGGTTCTGTGCCTTCATTCTGTCTTCCCACATACATTTAATTAACAGACAATATACTATATGTTAACATAAACTGTTATTATTGTGTGAATAAAACCCCCCAAAATGCAACAGATCCATGAACACTCTGCAAGTAATGATAATACACCACCATTTGCTACATGTTATTTTTATCGTATTTTCTTTCAACTTTAAATTTGTACAGTGATGCTTAAAACAATTTTTTCAAGTAAATTCAAACAATCCAAAGTTAGGCTTACCTTCAAATGGCCAGTTGATTTGCAAGTACTACTGTAAGGCCTCTTTTTAAGGGAGATTAAAACTGATAAAAATCTGACTTTGGTCAAAAGTGACTTGTTGATTTAAGAAATGCACACGAAAATGATCCCATCAGTTCTAGGAATCAGATAAAAGACTTCACCCCCTGACTTTTGTCCACCAATGATCCTTTATTGAACCCTTGATTACGCATTTTAAATCCATAATTTTTACATTGTTGATTGGAGTGTGTATATGCTTCATATGAGCTACATGATGCTTTTTATTACAGCAGTACTCTTCTAATGTTTACTTTCATTTGTGAAAGAATGATACACTTGGAGTTTTGTAGTTTGCCATACATATTACTGTTTAATGTCTAAATGTTCACAATTTGTAGTATAAAAGCAGTATTTTTAAATCAGTAAATTTAATTCATCATGTACTTTAAATTTACATCATAATAAAATTATTATGTATAATAATCCCCTTTTCTCTCTCATTTTTTTGTTTAACTTTAGACGATCTGAAAGTCTTTGCTTACCTCAGTAAACTCTTTAAGATAGTCTGTGTGCCTGAATCAAGTCATGTTTTGTCTTTTAGCTTCGCAAAATAAAATGTTGTGCTTCAAAATCCCTGATTGGTCTTTTCTAATGTCTTGCAACTCATCATGTTCTAATTATGTTCCAGATATTGCTAACTAGCTAAAGTTAGGAAATTAATTAGCCGTTATCATCCCTGAACAAGCCAAGCATTATACTACTTTGCCTAATGTATTTTAGCCCAACACATAATTTTGCCTAATATTCAACTCGATGAGAGAAAATGAGAAGTTGTTCATTGGAAAAAGCACAAGCTATCATATTTTGACTGTGAGAAGGGAAATTGAGCAGCCATTGTATACTAGACAAGCACTGGGGAAATATATGAAATCCCCTTAGCTTCCTTGAAGCATCATAAATTCTGTGATTGCCATATGTGTATTTTAAATAAAGTCAGTTTATACTTAATTTCTTTTGATTAGGCTCTGTATTTATCTCACAAAATATTACCATTTCAAAGGATATTATTTATTTATTTTAATAACCAGAGATTGCATTCATTTTCAAGAGATATGGATGTAATTTAATATAATTATATTATTATGGTTAAAGATTGTGAAAATCCCAAATGGTGCATTTCAACCAATTATTGTTATTGTTTATAGTACATATCTATTATAAAATTAATTGTTATACCTATTACATTATTCATATAATTAAAGAACATGTAAAATGCACTAAAGAATAAACTTAAGCAGCAGAACTTCTCAATATTATTTATGTGTTGTCCACTGGTGATAAATAAAGATGACCTTGACAGGTTTAAACAATCCCAGTAATAAGGTATTCATCAAAATCAATCAATTTTTTCAACAGCTAAAATCTTAATTGCATATTATCAGTCATTTAGAAATAAAAACAACCCCCAAAAAAACTCAAGGTGACATAAGCAAACAGACCACCTGCAGCTCCATTTGAAGCAATCTAAAACAGACACACGACATCACACTCTCGACAACAACATTGTGTGCAACATTTGTGAGAGTGTATTTTGTGCCTTTGAAATTACACCTCACCTAGTCAGCATGGTGAAGTATTCTCCCACACTTTCTATGGAATAGAAAATAGAAGAAAAGGTGTGGAAGTACACGATGACTTATTCATGCAGTCTGATTCTACCTTCCTCCCTTTTCTTCTCGTCTGCACACTCTCTCATCTGTCCTTGTACTCTGGATTCATATGAAGTCAATACCGAAGCGATGTCCATGCCAAAGTGAAATGGATGTTCATATCAAAGTAACAAAGACAAATTGTATTCTTTATTTTCCAGCAGCTGTTATGTAGTCGATGCCATCTTATCTCTACACCAGGGGGCAACATCCTTCCATCATTCCTTGAGATTTTTTCCCTATATTAATACATCTTAAAAAGTAAAATTTTCGTGAGTATTATGCTAATTAGAAATTAATTAGGTTTTCTAGCATGCTGTAGCTTTTGTTTGGTATTACAAGGCAGTATCCGGTCTCTTTTGTTTGTCTAAGAATGCTTGAATGTGAGAGTAGTGTAGGCATGAGGATATGAATAACAAATAAGACACTCTTCCTTACATTGTGAAGAACTTTGTGCCTTACTCCATTACTATATATTTGATTGACCATTGATAAAATATTTTTAAACTCTGATTTTGAATGTTTTTTGTTTATAGGATAATATAGAGAGTCATCTATATAGGAATATTTTGGAAGATGTCTTTTTAAAATTAGTTATTTCCTGTTAAATTATTTCCCTATTTGCATGTGTTTTTGTAAATTAGTTTTTGGCAGTGCTCGATCAGATTAGCTTTCACTGATATAGAGTTTGCAAGGATGAATCAAAGACTGAAGGACTGGTCACTCAGGCTTGTGCGAGATCTGACAGTCTCTGCATGTTCATGCAACTGTTAAAAGAGACCTCAGATGAAAATGTAACACAGATCAATATTGAGCTGGTTAAGGTAAATAAAACCCAAATTATAATTAATTTATTTTTACTAAATGATATTAAATTATTTAAATAATACTTTAAACAAAGTTATTTTTAAGAGTGGAAGTTAAAATAATTATATTTGAACTAAAAGAAAAGCGTAATCTTTGGCTATATAGTGGGCGCTGTGTATGATGTCATTCAGACGAGACACATAGAGAGAGAGAGAGGAGACGCTGCAGATCGCGAGTGTCAACAAAAGAGATTAAAAGGCAAATATAACGATCATCTTTTTCTTAATATGCATAAATAATGTGTTATATGATGTCTAAGTCCCTGTATAAATGTTATTGGGTCATTTTTAGTGCGATGATTGATGACTTTTGAGTGGATGACTGTGGATTGTGGGCACTGTAGAGTTCCATGCGGTTAGCATTTCTGTGTTGAAATCACCCGGATTTGGTGAGTTTACAGCCAAATGATGTAATTCTGTTGAATTGAGTGTTTTATTTTTATTAATATGCTGAAGTGTTGTTTTAATGAGAGAGTTTACATATATTACAGTTCAGAGAGTATTTTGAATTTCTATGCACTAAAGAAATGCTGTTAGGTGCTAAAATGCTAACTAGCACTGCATTTAACACACATGAATGTCGTATTTGCACATTAAGTGTCAAAGGCACTCCAGTTGTATTTATATCCACTTGTAGTTAATGTTGAATTCAATTTAAGCTGTGATATTTGTGATCCTGTTGTGTAACAGGTCAGGTTTTATTTTGGACTTGAAATTGCTGTGATCCTGTGATGGCGAGCCACCCAGACCTGTAGGCAGAGACAAAGAGAAATTCTGCTCTACATCAACGTGATCTGTGCCTTAATTGCGGTTACCTGCGGAGTGCGTCCATTGTGTGGTATTTCTCATCATTTACCCCATCACCGAGTTGTTAACTCAACTACTATGCCTTATTGAACATTGCGTGACAGAGAATCGTACTACTACACCACTAAAAGATATTTTTTTCCATTCGTGAGATTCATCGTTCGGACTTCAAGGACTTTTTTTTAACACCCACTGCTTATAGACTGAGAACTGAATACACACATGGGATTGTTGTGAGTTGTCTACATTGTTCTACATCGTTCTACATTGTTTCTACATTGTGCTGTTTTTGATTTTTGTTTCACATCCTGATTGTTACAAGTGGGTTGTTTTTGGGTACAAGTTTAACCAAATAAGAACAGACATTTGAATTCCCAAAGAGAAAAAAACTTTTCTTGTTTGTTTATACATTTTATTTAATTATTCGGTTGTTTTTACATTTCATGATCCCATTTATTCAAACATTTTGAAAGTAAAAACTTTCTTTTGGTTAAAAGTCATTCTCCTGGTCTGTCTGGTTCTTGTGTTTGCTTCATTTTGCCCTCCCGTAGCGAACCTGGTGATCTGGCCTGTTGTTGTGTACTTTATAATTTAAGCTGATACACAGAGAGATATTGTATCCATTGCACCCTAAGTGCTTATCGGCTACAAAAACCTAAACTTGAAGTTGTTTTTCCATTCGCTTCGCTTCAGTTGTATCCTTATTTTGAGGAAATGTATGGATCTAATCTCTGAATTAAACCACATTGAATTATAACACAGTGAGACAGCAGTATAGCGACGTCGTACCTTCAGAATGGAGGTACTAACGACTTTTATAATTGACTTAAAAAACGAATTTGAGACATAAATCAAAGATAAAACACCTACCCATGATCATATCTGAAAAAAACGCTATCAACATCACACTTCACAATCTGAAAGCTCAAACTGGAAGTGCATTTACAACTGGGATCCGTGCAGTGGGTAGTGCATAGTCTATCAATCTCCAATTTATGGAAGAAATGCACCTGCAGATCTCCCAAACAGTACGAAACAGGATTTGCACTGGAGGTGAGAATGAAACTTGGTTCTGTACCAACTCTATGTTATCCAGCCCCACCTCCAGAATAATTTTTAAGTAAATAAATAAATATCTACATGAAACTTTTTCACAATAGCAATCCTATTAACGCTGCTTAATGTTTTGTCACCAATACAGTACTATTCTAAACTCTTACAGACATCATGAAGAAAAATATACATTGGATATATTTACTATATATTGGATATTTTACGCTCGCATACTTCAACCGAAAGCACTTTATGAAATGGACAGAGTGAGTGTAGTTTTTTTTTTGTCAAAACAGAAGCAGTTTTGCTGAAGTTATTTTTTATTATTTTTTGTTGCAAAACAAAAAGCTTCTTAGGAAATCGTCCTACCAAATGGAGAATGATCCTTTTCACTAATGGCTCTGCTGAAGGATAAGCAGTTGATGGACTTGTGCTCACCTTTCTAAGAAAATAGTTTTCTTTAGCACTTGTTGGAACGAGTTGAGTTTATTTGTCTGGTTCTAAAATATCTTGCTTTGTAACTTCTATACATCAGAAAGACATTCCAGCTAATATCAGGAAAAACATGTCTGTTAGATTTTATTTAATAGAGGTGTCTTTCACAAAAACACACTTTAATACAGAGTGATTTTAAACAAATGCATACCAAATTTACAAATTTTCAAAACATTTACAAATGTAACATCTGTAAATACAATGTGGGGGCGTGTAATAAAAGAAAGAAAGTATAATAAAGTTTAAAAAAAAATGATGGAAACTGAGTCGGTTTGAGGTAGGAAGAAAAGAGAGTAAGTAGATAACTCTTGCTCTATTTTTCATTTTAAGCAGCTTGTTGACCTTTCACAGTTAAGCCTGTAGGTGTAGTTTAGCGTCTGTGCTGGACTCTGCTGTAATTTAGGAGGGAAGTGAAGCACAGAAAGGGGTGACACAGAGAGTGAGTGTGTCTAGAGAGGGAGTGTGTCCATGTGTGGCTCCGGGGCGATGCAAGAGTCTGAGCAGTCGACCATTTCAAAATGATTGCCTTTCGTGTGACTGCACTTTTATATGAGTGGGATTTACTGCCTTGCTCTAGTAGCAGCTGTGAAAGGACTACCATTCAGGACAAGCCAACAGGAAGTGATGATGCTGTTAAAACCCGTCAACATCATCTGAGAAGAGCATAATATGTCAAACTTACAGTACAAAACACAACTGTCTTCAATAACAATTTTGGCAGGCAAGGGAAGTAAACTATAAAATATTGCCTGGAAATTTGAATGAATGAGTATATGGAAAAACTTCTACCTGTAGTTCCAAATAAATTAAGAAATAAACAAAATAGATAAAGGTGAATTTTAACGCAGTACGCAGCTAAATTAAGCACACAATTAACAAATGAATAATAAGTGCAGAAGCACAGGTTTCAGTCTGGATAGAGAGCTCAATACTCTTGAGAAGAGACCATCTTATTGAAAGTAGCCAGGTGATGCAATAATGAAGTAACAATAGTTTACTGTGTACTGAGTATGAAAAAGTAGTATGTTTTTTCAGCTGTGTTGTAAGAATGAATGAAAACTACAGTATGGAAACAACGATGAGCAGTTGCTTAAATATTTTTGCACAAAACTCTTGTTTAAATGTGTCTGAACAGGTGGGTCAGTATAATGCACAACCTCACCTCTACTTAAATACTGGATGAATTGGCAACCGCCTCTCAATCCTTTACATTGTGCTGCCTCTAATGTGCCATTTAAAACCATTCTACCCTCAATTCTAATGGAAAAAAGGCTTATTTTCCCCTCAGCAAGACCTTCAATTGGGAACAGCTGCTTCTCCCTCCCCAGGAAATGAGTCGCTCCTTAGTGACAGAGGCAGACGGCTGTGCTTTATTAAACATATAAAAAGCCTCTTAAATGATGTGATTCACAGGAAATATAGGCTGATATTCATTCTTTCAATTTGGGGCAAGTGAATGCTGCTGAAATAATTACAGGGAGTAAGAGAGTGGCAGCTCTCATCATGCTGTGAAAATGTCACGCTTTAGAGGCAGTGATCGCCAGCTGACACTCTGAAAAAGTTGAGCTCTGCTGAGTGTAAGACTAGTTTAAATCATTTAGCTATAAATATAGTTGGTAGATGTGTGTGACACAACAACTTTTATTTCAGATAGAGAAAGGTCAGATTTTATTAATCTGATGTTTTTGATTTGAGCTGTTATTAGTATTGTTGTCATAATGTGGGAATTCACAGAGGGTCTTACGATGTAAATTCAGAGGTCCAGAGTCATGAGTTTACAGTGCAGTGTGATTTTAATGTGAGCCACACGTGAAAACAAACAAAACAAACCAATAAACAATCAAAATAAGCCCCTGAAACTAATACTGGCCTTACAAAAACAAAATGAAAGCATACAATATAGAAAAACAAACCTCACAAAACTCACTCGAGGACAAGCCACCCTAAGCTAACTACTAGCCGGGCAGGGTGCAGGGTAAAGTTACAGTCCTTTCTACAGTTACCGAGAGAGACTTATTCTGTCAGTCTTTTGACAGTCTTGGCAGCCAGAGTTCCTGCATAGCGCTCCTCCACTGACTAATGGCAGCTATTTTATACATTATTGGGTGAAACCAATCATGGGGGTTACAACAAACACAAACAAGCATACAAGTCACACCTAATCATCAAAACAATACAATAGTAAATCAGACATATACACTTTACATACATCAAACAACATTATGAAATACTAAAAGAAAACTACATACAGAAAGAAATAAATGCATTTGATCCACTGAAAATACCCCCTTTTCTTCAGACGGTGGACTAATCCTAATGGTCCAATCAGGTTACACCACACCAGCACTCAAGGCAGAAACTTTCACGTTAAAAAAACCCATACCACTTCTGGTGCAATGCACTTGTCATTTAAAATACACAGTTCCCTCATCATACAACAATGTAAAACACAAGCTCCTGTTGACGGAAAACCATGGCTCAGGGGATGATGGGGTAAAAAAAAAACGCAAAACCAACTACATCATCACCATTGTATTGAGATTTTAACTAGCAACAAATGGCTATTATTTTAAAACATTCTAAAGTAAGTTATAGCAGTAGTCCCCAACCTAAGTGTTGGGAGTCATTTAATTGCAGCTTACATAAAATGCATTAACACAATTGTTATTATTTTCCAAATTATGTTCTAGTGCTACACCTGTCTATAGACTATGTTTACTTAAATGTCCCAGAACATGTACATATTCAAGTGTATCCATCATGAACTTAACCAAGACAGAGAGACTGAAGATGTGCAGGAATACTATTAGCTGTGCTGTCTCCATTTTGATAATCTCTCACACAATTTGTTCAGTTTCAACCTAAAAGTCAAACACAGAGGTCCTGCAGAGAGGTATTGCTGCAGAGTTATACAGACCGTAGTATAAAGGTGTTAATACACTTAAAAGAAAAAGACTAAGCTAAGGTGCCACCTACGATGCAGTTTTGGCAAAGAAGTTGAAATCGAGTTTACGACTCACTCTTTGCATATGTCAGCATGCTTGTCTATGGGTGTTGATAACACAAATATATTTAAAGTGAAAGTGACCAGTTGCCCAAATATGGAGTGACCCATACCCGGAATTTGTGCCCTGCATTTAACTCATCTCAGTGTACACACACAGCAGTGAACAAACACACCGTGAACACACACCAGGAGCAGTAGGCAGCCATGGCTGCGGTGTCCAGAGAGCAATAAAGATATAAAAAATTGCTTAGGGCCACGTCATGTGCAATTTCTGGCACCCTTTTAGAAATTAGTTGCAATCGTGTCAAACAAGAGGTTCAGGGCTTTCTATGACACAGCATGTGGTAACTCACTTTAAATGTACTAAATGTACTATTGTAAAGATATTCATCATGTTATGTTTGTTGGCTCCAAAAATTTATGTTTTTATTATTTTAATATTGATTTTTTGAAATACAAAAGCTCAAGATTGCAAGTTGACTGCTCTGAATAGGGAAATTGTCCTTAATATTCAATTTTAAACCCAGGCACCTAAGGATGGAAAACAGTTATCTTTTATGCTACAAAATGTTTGCTATGGACTAAATCTAAAACAACTTTTACCAAAATATGTGATATTTTGTACCAAGTCTATTGTTAGAGATATAGGAACTCCATCTCTCTCTGTATATACATACATACATCATACATGCATGCAATAAAAAATAAAATACATTTTTTTTCCCTATCAGAAGGAAGTCTTGAACAAACAAAGGCCGATTGCCTCTTGCTTCTATCTGAAGGACGGATTTCAGCAAGTACAGTCCTCATTAGCATAGAAATGAATATGATGCCAGATAATGAATATATGACTCTTGATGCTTTACAAATCAGCTTCACAGAGAGAGAGGATTAAAAAATGGAATGCAGAGAAAAACATCGAACAACTTTTATTTTAATGGAGTGCTTGAAGAGAGCATGGAGAGAGTGAGGGAGAAAGAGAGAGAAAGGGAAATTTTCAAGGTCAACTTGAAACAAAGAATGAGCAAGTGAAAGAAAACCGTAAAATTAATTTACTCGAAATAACACCAGTAGCAACTCTAAACTAGTATAACTTAACACATTTTGGAACCAAAACAGAAAAAAATATTTGATAACATATTTATGTTAAAACAGTATTATCTTAAAGTATTATAAAGCCCAGATTTAAATATCATCAGCTTTACACAGCAACAGTTTCTGTGTTAAGAGTTATTTGGCATTCTTTCTTTCTAAAAAGCAGATAATCTGAGGTAGTTGTGGGAAAGGAGATTTGATTTATGGGAAGAGTTTGAAGAAAGAGTCCATCAAGCTAAACAGTCTCAATGCATAATAGTATTAGCGTATTAGTTAGCATGTGTTTTAGATCAAGTGTAGCTACAGCAAAGGAAAAAGGTTTTGAGAAAATCTGATAAGAGTGAACGAGTTCCCAACCCAAATTCATTCTCTATGCCTCCCAAAAACGGTAACTTCAGCTGTACTCTTAAGATCACTATGTTTAGAACAAGTCCCGTACCCTTATAGCTTCACTGCATACTTACACAATCATATATCATACATAGTCCTATTAAGGTATGCCTAATTAATTTACTACGAACATACATTGATTTCTAAAATCTAAAGACTATTTTAGGCAGATTAATCCACAGCAGAAAACAGCACGATGCAAGAGCCCCATGTTGAGCATTACAAAGACAGTCAAGAAGACTGGAAGGACAGAGAAGGGAGGGTTGATTTTGTTGTTAAGACAATTTCAAAATTCAACAAATGCCTTCAATGACTGAGAAAGACTAAAAATAATTGTGTTGCAATTATAATTGACAGCACAAGGAATATACACTAGTTTACTAGTCAATAAGCTTCCAAGGCCTTCTTAATCCAAGGACAAATTCTTGTGTTTTGGGTGCTTTTGTCTAGCCTCGATTTGAAATCATAGCTTTCAGAACTCCATCTAGAGCACTTGGGTGCCAGTCCATTTGTGGGAAATGACCACCTTTACACTTCTCATCTTGCTGTCTGATTGAAAAAATGGCTTCAGACAGTATGGTTATCAGGAGGAAAACAATTGGGGCCGTCAGAGTGAGTGTGTTTGTGTTGTCGTGTCTTCAATGGCACTTTGGTACTCTTGTCTGGGCAGTCTTTCAACACATCTATTTGTGAAAACGTCTCTTGAAATCACATCAGTTGGAATCTAGTTGGGTAACCATATGTGGAACAACTGTTTTTCAACATTCAGATGTGCCACCAGTCATTAAAATAATTAATTGAATGCTTGCAATCTTGATATGAAAGACTGAATTCTAGTGAGAAATTATTTACATAATGTTAAACAATGTAACCCTGTGAGGTTGAAAGTAAGGCTAAACCATAAATTAAATGCTTGTTTAAGAGTCAACTCTGCAGCGTTACAAAAAACTAAGCACAATGAAAAACAAAACCAGAACCGAAAACAGAATGTGACAGCAGAATATTTAAACATGTGCTTTAAAAACACATCTTATCTTGAGTGATGTAAGGTTTTAACCATGGCATGCTGTTAATACTTCACGTTGACTGTTGACACATTGACTGTTTCAAAAAGTACGTAACAAGAGAGTCACATGATCCAACACAGGATGTAACTATAAAAACAGTAACTTGCTGCAGATGGCTAACTGAGAAACACAACAAACAATAACTACACAATAACAACAGTAGAATAGTTATTTGAAAGACATGGTTTGGCTAGTGTGTTAATACAATCTTGTTAAACCTTAACTACAACTCAAAACTTTTTGTTGAGATTACCAGTATTTTATTCTTGTCCTTGACATCGTTCATATGTTTTTTTGAAACCCTCTCGACTTTACATTATTGACAAAAAAATAATCAGTTGACATGCAAATACTGAAGGGAGAGCCTCATTCACATGAACTTGGTTATTTTAAATTAAAGGTAAAAATATAGGCCTATAATCTGTTTACTTCACAGTGTCACCACAACAATCTGACTAAAAAGTTTACAGGCAAAACTCAATCCAACCTAATTTTATAACAAGTAAGTTTAGTGACTTTAGTTTTGAGGTTAAAATACTCATGTTATAATAATACAATAGACAATTTTCTTTAAATTAGTTTTAACATAATGGTGCAGATGTTGAACACACACTCACCTATAGGATTATTAGGAACAACATACTAATACGGTGTTTGACCCCCTTTCACCTTCAGAACTGCCTAAATTCTACATGGCATTGATTCAACAAGGTGCAGAAAGCATTATTTAGATATGTTGGCCCATATTGATAGAATAGCATCTTGCAGTTGAGGGAGATTTGTGGGATGCACATCCAGGGCACGAAGCTCCCATTCCACCACATCCCAAAGATGCTCTATTGGGTTGAGATCTGGTACCTGTGGGGGCCATTTTAGAACAGTGAAGTCATTGTCATGTTCAAAAAAGCAATTTGAAATGATTTGAGCTTTGTGGCATGGTGCATTATCCTGCTGGAAGTAGCTACCAGAGGATGGGTACATAGTGGTCATAAAGTGATGGACATGGCCAGAAACAATGCTCAGGTAGGCCATGGCATTGACACGAAGCCCAATTGGCTCTAAGGGGCCTAAAGTGTGCTAAGAAAAAATCCCCCACACCATTACACCACCGCCAACAGCCTGCACAGTGGGAACATGGCATGATGGATCCATGTTCTCATTCTGTTTATGCCAAATTCTGACTCTACCATTTGAATGTCTCAGCAGAAATCAAGACTCACCAGACCAGGCAACATTTTTACAGTCCTCAACTGTCCCATTTTGGTGAGCCTGTACAAATTGTAGCCTCTTTTTCCTATTTGTAGTTGAGATGAGTGGTACCCGGTGGGGTCTTTTGCTGTTTTGGCATTTCCGCCTCTAGGTTGTGCATGGGCTGGCTTCACAAATGCTTTGTTGCATACCTCGGTTGTAACAAGTTATTTCAGTCAAAGTTGCTCTTCTATCAGCTTGAATCAGTCGGCCCATTCTCCTCTGACCTCTAGCATCAACGAGGCATTTTCGCCCACAGGACTGCCGCATACTGGATGTTTTTCCCTTTTCGCACCATTCTTTGTAAACCCTAGTAATGGTTGTGCATAAAAATCCCAGTAACTGAGCATATTGTGAAATACTCACAGGGGCCCACCTGGCACCAACAACCATGCCACACTCAAAATTGCTTAAATCACCTTTCTTTCCCATTCTGGCATTCAGTTTGGAGTTTAGGAGATTGTCTTGACCAGGACCACACCCCTAAATGTATTGAAGTAACTGCCATGTGATTGGTTGATTAGATAATTGCATTAATGATAAATTGGACAGGTGTTCCTAATAATCCTTTAGGTGAGTGTATGTATATATTGTGTATATGTACACTCATGAATTTAGCTATGCAAGCATAGGTGGCGGCTTTGAAGTATTTTACTGTAGGTTTCTTCAAACAGCAGATAAAAACTGATAAAACACTCAAAATAATAAAAAAGTCAGCTTAGATATCTCGCATGAAACCTGCTTGAGATCAACTGTGCCTTTGAAAGAAATTGCAAATTACTATTGTAAAAATTTTTGGAAAAGTGTCTTGCAACTTAAATGTGTGATTTCAAATATGAATTTATTGTTTTAAGAAATAAAAACATTTTGTTAATTAAAAACAAATACAGTAGAGCTGTTTTCCAAACATAGCATATTAGCCAATAACAGAAAACTTTAACATCCACTGTAAATCCACTTAACATAGGAAACCAAATCTGTCTGGCCGACCAGACAGCCTGCACACATTGCCTAGTCTTATTTCTGATTAAAATAGCATAACCCTGTATGTTGTTGAGTTCAAATGTAAATGTGCCAATGATTTTTGAGGATTCAGAATTTACATATTCAGGTAGATTGGACTTAGAATCTTAAGCTGCCTGGAGGCTATGAAAGTATAACTGCTGACTTTCTACCAGTGGGATTTTGGTCACATCAAAGACTAGAATAATTTACGTAAATCACTCAAGATTCCTCAGCAATTTAATCCATCAAGCGTACATAGCATTTTGTCACAACCAGCCACCAGTTAGTGTTATATTTTTTAAATGCTTTTATAAACTAAAAAAAATAAATAAATAAACAGAAGATATGACAACTTGTATTTAAAAACAACGGGAGAATTCATATTGTTTAGATTAGTGTAAAAAAATTAAGAAGGGAAAGATATTTAGGGTCAGACATTTGAGTCTAATGACAAGACAACATAGATTACTTCTTCACTAATTCATAAAAAAAGGTGGTCAGTACATTTCCAGCAATGTAGTAGAGACAGGTTAAAAGCTTTTGAAATAAAACGTATAGGTTATAGTACAATCAGATAGTTAATCTTGAACTTAAAGTGGATCTGTACACAATAGTGCTGCATTTTATTTGTCAAATCAGACTGTTAAAGCACTTTATAAAGTCAGTGAATTCTACACACAGAAACACTTGGCACGTGCCTGCTTAGACTTTTATACCATAAAGCAATAAAGATTTTATTAATTTAGTTTTTGTGATTTCGTTTTTATTAATCTCAATATCTATTTAAAAACACACACTGAAAATAGAAAAACAAAATACACATCAACAACTGAAGCTTGAAAGTACAAGAGAAACATTAGATAAATAGTAACAAAGAACAAATGAAAATTTGAGCAATGGTGATGACAGGAATAGCCACACATTGGGAGACTGCAGGACTGAATGCTCAATTCCAATTTTTAAAATGAAATCCAATTACATTCTGAATTTTTGTGTGCTCATTCACACTATACACAACATGCGACTTGCATCAGTCCTGAGTATAAACACAATCTCACTGTGAGGTGTACATGTGAAGACAATGTCATGGATGAAAATAAAGTAAACATGGATGAGAATGTGATTCGATCGCGTGGCTTTATTTCACACAACCATTGGCACGAACATTTCAACCTAATCATATCAAGATGAAGAAATGTTTACTAGACCTGTTACTTAATTTTCATTCCACTGCTTTAAGCTCCATCCTCAGCCTTTATTGATATGAAAATTCCCGTCCACACTACCAAAAACAATGTGACGTCCTAATACAATGATGTAAAAAAAGCGTTACATTGACTGAGGTTACATTGCAAAAAATCATATTTGTTTAAGTTTCAGGACCACATAGGATTGCGACCTGGGTCAGATTAAAAAAAAAATTAATTGAGGTGTTCAGGCTGTCCAACAAATTTAAGATACAGGTTGCATATATGTTAAAAAAAAGAAAAAGAAAAGGACTGGAGTCTGAAGGTAGCCTAAGAAAACCCATTCTTGATCCAAAACAGAGTTTAACCCCTTACACACAAAAATATACACTCATGATTTTGTTTTTGCTTTATTTATTTTTTTTTCAGCACATAAAAAAAGAGGTCAGGTAAAATATGTGTTGTTGTTTAAACAATCAGTAGATATAGTTTTACCATTTTGAGTTTCATTCAATAGATATCTTGCACCCGGCATACAAAATAATGATATCTAATGCCATTAATAGCTGTTTGGTAACTTGCATAACTTTGTTGCAGCACTACAAATAATATATATATTTATTTTAGATTTTTTTTTATTAAAAAAGTAAATAACTAGCAAATTAAGTACAGTAAATAGCAAATAAAGTGACATTACAAATGACAGAATGTCACTATTATCTTTGTGTGATTAAATAAAACTGAAACTGTAACAGGAATTGATTTGGAAGCTTCTGATTGGACAGTATAACTTCAGCATTAGAGTCAACTGTCACCTTTGAACTGCCATGTTATGTTCCGATAGTTGCATACTCTTTTTTGCCCCTGTGCACTCTTTTGTGCTCTTGAAGCCAAACAGTGATCTGCTAAAAAAATAAAATAATGTTTTTTTTTTCCATTTGTGAATTTCAGCAATTCCTGAAAAATAGATTTTAGAACTTGATCTTAAACGCAGATTAAGATAATGAAGATGATAGACTAGTAAGGAAATAGGAGAACTCACAAATATAAACATGTAATGAACCCACAGAGGACTGAATCAAACATGGAGCTTTTAAAAGAGGAAAAATAGAATAGAATAGATGACAAAATAGAGAACCAGTCATAATGCAGGGCACAAACAAAGCAAAAAGCACATGGAGCACAAAAGGGAAACTATCGGTCATGTGATTAAGATCACATTAACTACAAAAGCAACACATGGAATACCAAAGTAAAACATATAAAAAAAACTAAGTACAAAGTCCCGAAATATAGAGAAACAAAAGACCTCTCAATAATCTATTCCCCAAATTACATTCTTGACATTAACACAATGCAAAATGGTGAAATCTTTATCACATTAACACTATTTTAGTGTTAATTAACACTAACAAATACTAAAATTTGCTACAGATAAAATAATGTTTGCACAGACTTTAGCAGTATTTTTTTGTTTTCCCTAATGTGCAAAAGGTCTGTACACTAAACATCTAATATCACCAGAATAAATTGCATCATGGGCCAAAAATAGTATCCATTCTAAAGTCTTCACATTTTTAATTTCGTTTTTGTTGACAGAGATTGCTATCTTCTCTCACTTGTCCACTATCGCAGTGAAGAAATGGAATTTCTGAAGCTGTACACATAGGTGATTCTTCAGCAGCTTATCTGTCATAGTGTGGAAATGCCTTATCTGTCATCAGCTGTGACTTTATTCATTTTTAACAGCTTTCACCCATGTTCAGATTTATAGCCGTTTTGTCCTTGCTCAAAGCCTTGTGCTTCAACCCTGAGCAAATAGAAGCCGCGATTGAATGGAGGCCCTTTTAATGTCTCCCTCTCCCTCTCTCAAGGCCCATCATCAGCTGAGCACCCAGGCCTGGTTTAATCTGGCTTCAGATTGAACTACAAGCCAGGGCACCTCTCGGAGTCATGATCGATACTGTTGCTTTGATTATTGCTTAACATCATATTGAACTGCTGGTAGATAGTGCCTGGGTTAATTGAGGACCAGAGCTATTGCACTGTGCCTCAAACTGTGGCATTTTCAGGCATTTTAAAAGTATGAATCTAAAAAAGATAAAAAAATAGAAAAAGTAATAATTGCTTTCTTCCTTTTTGATTCACACAAACAGAAGATTAGCATAACTTTCTTCAAGCTTTGAATGAATCAGCACCAATTGCACTTCTTTAACTGACATTTTTCAGTAGTCAGTTACATAAGCATTCCGAGAAGTTTGTGAATAAAACAAGTGTTAATAAAACAGTGGACAGTGGTGTGTTGTCAAAAAAGGTTTGATTTACATTAAGTGATTTAAATTTGTTTAAATTTAGATCTATAGCATTTTATTGAATCATTGTCTACCATAGTAAACGAAAGTAGACTACTCATGTTTAAGAATTCTCTTTACTTTTGTCTTTTTAGTGATTTGTTTTCTTCAAATTCGCATAGAATAGAGGTCCCCAATTAGTTTTGCTCAAAGGCAAAACTATGTAAAATTAATGGATTTGTCCTGCTGGCTATTTAATGATTGCAGACAGAATATCTGCATCATGCTTTGTTGCTGAGGGGGCAGTCAGTGATTTATAGGAAACATCTTAACCATACAAAAATCTTAAGGCCTCTAAACACCTATCCGAATTGAGATTCGTACATTTGGATGGCTTCCCTCCATTGTGCATTTTGCAGGCTTCGAACCTCTACTTTTTAATAATGCTGCAGTGACCCTCCTTGCCCTTGGATGGCGCTCAGGGAT
Organism: Danionella dracula; assembly: GCA_900490495.1. Taxonomy (NCBI): domain Eukaryota; kingdom Metazoa; phylum Chordata; class Actinopteri; order Cypriniformes; family Danionidae; genus Danionella; species Danionella dracula. The sequence continues at coordinate 2,792,555 of UELW01000378.1, read as the reverse complement.
AGAAATGTCATTTGTAAATCCGCTAAATTCTTCATTAGTAATAACCATTGACAGTATATAAAATGGACATAGCATGGGTAAAATTTTGTATAAATGAAAGGGCAGGCTGAAAATGGGCATAGCCAGCCATCCCTTTCATGGAAGTACAGAACGCTGCAGCTAGAGTTCTATTAATAATTTGGCTATTGGTATTTGTCTAAACTGATATGGTGTCTGAGCACTATATACATAAAACTGTTGAAAAAAACTTCCTCTCTAACCTATCCTCATCATTTATCTCTCATCCTGCAGCTGATGCTGATCACCTTTTTGTTGTCTGTGTTGCAGTTTTCTAACCTTTGTTTCTTTGTTTGTCAGTTTCTGTTTCTTCTTTGTTTGTTTTGTTTTTTTTCAGGTGCTGTCCTGCTTTAAAAAAACTTATAAAAAATCGATTCACCCCCTCAGAGTGTTCATTAAGGTCAAAACTAGCAATCGGAATAAAACAACATTACAACACAAGGGGTGGAAAATGTTTTTTTTTTTTCAGCTCCAAAGTTTGGCAGTTTTAACATCGGAATGATTGACAAATTGCTCACTTTTGACCCCTTGTGGCCAGTTGAGGTACTATAGTTCAGTCACTTCCTTTGCTCACAGACAGGGATAGCAGAAATTTGCCCTTTGGTGAAAACTATTTTTTGTGGAGTGATTTGAGGATCTACATTGCTGATAATCAGAATACATGGGTGAATATGACCTTTACTTTACTGTTTTATTTTTGGTTCTTTGTCAAAAGTTTGCAAGTAAGTCAGATCTTTTTTCCGTACAAACTATATAAATCAATCGCTCAAAGGCATCATTCTTTTAAACGAACAAGAGTCAAAAGAATAAAGCACCAAAAGGAACAAAATTTCACATCACTGCTCATAGGACTACAGCCACATACCTGGCTGTTTTATCATCTTTGTGGGCTTTGTTGAACAATTCTCTATTGTTGGACACCAGTAAGATGTACTTCTGAATTTTTCTCCTCTTTCATGATTTCTTCCTCGGCTCTTCATCATGTTGTTCTTTGCCGCAGTTATTGGTTGTGAAGTTGACAAAATATGTGTGTTGTGCATAATTAAACTACTTTTTATGTCCCACTCGCATTATAAAAAAACTAGCTTTTACTGGTCATTCTTCTTACAAAAAACCAAGTTGATGTGTGTTGTTGGAGTCAATTTTTTTTTTTAATCAAGGCACATTCATACATGAAAATCCGCATATCTGTGAGTCCTTTTAATCACAGTAAATCCTTAATGCTGAGATCAGGCTGTCCGAATTTTTTGAGAAATCGCAGACAAATCGGTGCTTGTGGGGTGTGGTCCTGGTCAAGACAATCTCCTGAACTCCAAACTGAATGAAAGAATGGACAAAAGTGGCGAAAATGCCTTGTTGATGCTAGAGGTCAGAGGAGAATGGGCCGACGGATTCAAGCTGATAGAAGAGCAACTTTGACCGAAATAACCACTCGGTACAACCGAGGTATGCAGTAAAGCATTTGTGAAGCCATAACATCTACAAACTTAAGGGGATGGGCTACAGAAGCAGAAGACCTCACCGGGTACCACTCATCTCAACTACAAATAGGAAAAAGAGGCTACAATTTGCACTAGCTCACCAAAATTGGACAGTTGAAGAATGATTTCTGCTGAGACATTCAAATAGTAGAGTCAGAATTTGGTGTAAACAGAATGAGAACATGGATATATTATGCATTGTTACCACTGTGCAGGCTGTTGGTGGCGGTGTAATGGTGTGGGGGATGTTTTCTTGTCACACTTTGGGCCCCTTAGTGGGCTACATGTCAATGCCATGACCACTATGTACCCATCCCCTGGTAGCTACGTCCAGCAGGATAATGCACCATGCCACAAAGCTCAAATCATTTAAAATTGGTTTCTTGAACATGACAATGAGTTCACTGTTCTAAAATGGCCCCAAAGTTACCAGATCTCAACCCAATAGAGCATCTTTGGGAAGTGGTGGAATGGGAACTTCGTGCCCTGGATATACATTCCACAAATCTCCATCAACTGCAAGATGTTATCCTATCATAATGGGCCAACATTTCTAAAGAATGCTTTTACCACCTTGTTGAATCAATGCCATGTAGAATTAAGGCAGTTGTGAAGGTGAAAGGGGGTCAAACACCGTATTAGTACAGTGTTCTTAATAATCAGTGTTCTTAATAAGGTGAGTGTGTATGTATGTATGTATGTAAGTATGTATATATATATATATATATATATATATATATATATATATATATATATGTGTATATATATGTATATATATGTATATATATGTATATATATGTGTATATATATATATATATATATATATATATATATATATATATATATATATATATATATATATATATATATATATATATGGTATATCCTCTAGAACTGTTGTGGAATCACTGAAGGGACATCGCTTCAACCACACTTGAATGAATAATGCGTAAAACAAGCAACAGGATCTTTTGTTTTTGATGAAGCAGAAGAATCCACTGCAAAATAGCAGTAATTGATAACCGTAATGCATTTTGTATTAGAAGAAATTAATTTCAGTGAAAATAACAATTTCCCTCTTTTAAATGCATATTACCTGTTTCAGGAAGATATAATGGAATGTTAATTTATCACTAATAACCCCTTTTTAAATTGTCAATGCACTAGATTTAGATTTTAGATCGTTTATTGCTTATATTATCATTCATTAGAGATGTCTAATTTCTAGGTTGCTATTATAAACGTATAATGTAGAGTATATATTAAAAGAAAGTGAAATTATATAATCTATCTTAGTTTCAGTTATAGGATAAATGACTAGATTTTTATTTATTTAGTTTTGCTGCTGGCAAAGGAGCAGAAAATTAAAATGACAAATAGTGCAATAATACACGATTTAAGACAAGGGCACAGTGTTTTTTTTTCTGGTAAAATGGAAAATAAATAAATAAATAAAAACGAAGAACAAAAGAGAGAAAAAAAAGATTAATAGCCTGTCAGAGAAAGTGGAAGCTAATAACATGGATCACTGAAATCAAAAGCTACTGGAGTGAGTTTTAGAGCTGGATATATATGTTTAAAACAAGAGTAAAGGCATCAGAACAAATGCCTGATAATGTTTATAGCAGATAAACTGTGAAAAAAGAAGGATATGTTTAGGAATATTTAAAGTAATTTAATTGGCAAATATAAACAGTCTCATTTGAGTAGTCCCATTTGAATATCCCATGAAACAAATGTTTGGAGTTGGATGTGTGCAAATATTATACAGATAATTTATCAAAACTTCAACATGCCCAATGAATGTGGCATGTGTGTTTTCAGCATGACCATGTAACGCACAAATTATACCAGTGATAGCTGGTAATTTGACCATCCATCTATTGAAAAAAAGATACAACTGTATTTGTATATAATAGTTTCGTAGTTAACACATTAATGGCTCTCGGATTAATTCTGGCTCAAAAGTTTTCTGTAAATTCAGATTTCTGTACATTTCTAAAGCTTTCAAAAGAGGATTAGAGCCACTAAAAAACAAAATTTAGGTTCTGACTTTTTCTCAGAATTCTGGCTACACAGTGTATTATTAGGTACCTGGATCAGGATGGCTGCTGGTCGTCCCTGGTGTGGCCTTCTTGTTCGATCTAGCAAAAAAGGTTTACCAGGAAATGACTTCTTTTTAAACAGGAAGTGCCCAAATTGGACCTGTCAACTCAGGGGGAGTCTGTACTCTTTATAAGAAAATTTGTTGAGTCTAAAGTTGTTGTTTAATAGTTTCTTTCTTAAAAAAAAATCTATTTTAATTGCAGCCCAACAATTATTGTTAATCGTTTAATTTCATTTAGATCATCATTGTGTGTTAATTTTGGCATTTCCCTATATGTTTATTTAATGGTTTGATCAACCAGTATATAAGTGACCCTTTTAATATAAGTACTCAATTAACAGGTTGATTGGTTCGATGCCTCAGTTGAGATTTGTTAGAGCTCAATTTAATGTATTTCTATTAAGTTCACATTTATTGGGCCTGTTAATAATGTGATAATTTAGTTTATTAACATTTTTTTTACTATATTTTATATTTTTGTATTACAAAAAATATATTTTCTTTGGAAATCTACTGTGTTCTCTTGCCTTCATGCTTGCTCCCTCAAAGTGCCCGTAAGAACCTTTTTTATCTTACGTTATGTTTTGCATTCATTGCACAACCAGCGTATTAATGGTCAAAGTGCATTTTCACATACCCAAAAGTAGAGGAAGCGTTGCTTGAAAAAAGAAAAGTGCAAAAAGTTTAAGCAGAAAGCAAGTGATATCATGAATACTAATTGCACCCGTCAATTTAAGTAACGTCACATCACATCCTTCTTAAACAGTTTATGAAGTAGCATAGAGAATGAGATGTTATCATCTATTGTTTAGATATTACTTTAGAATGCTTTTGGGTCTCATTCATGTTACTATCCAACACATTATCTGTTAGTTTTGTTATTTATTGATTTTACAGTTTTATTATTTATTTATTATTATTTATTATTACTAAATGCAAATCTTAATTTGTTTCCGTTTCTGTCTTTTTGTACAGTTTAGCAATGATGTGATCAGGTTAATGATGAAACGATGAAGTCACATTTCTTTCTACAGAAACTAAATTGATCTCTTTCAAAATCATACTTTTTTACTCGGAACAATGTATTTCATGCAAACTTTCAAACTGTCTTTAAGTAATAAAGAAATACTCACTCTTTTAGCACAAAACAATGATATAGTTTTAATTACAATGCAGTGACTGTAAAACTTAACACAGATGAAAAATGTCTTTACCGGCACCCTTATTTCTGAAATAAAAGTCAGAATTCTTAGGGAAAAAATTCAGAATTCTTAGGAAAAAAAGTCAGAATTCTGATTAAAAAAAATGTCAGAATTATTAGATTAAAGTCGGAATTCTAAAAAAAGTCAGAGCTTCAATCTTACGTTTACAGTGACACTAATCCTCTTCCGTTGTTTTGCTATATCTTCTATTTAAAGCAAAAGGTAAAAAAAATACAGGGCAAAATACAGGGATAATTATTAGTAACTTATTGGTTCTAAATTAAAGGCTTTAAAAAGTATCCTGAGCATACATGAATCTCAGTGTGACCTGGGTGATAAAGACAGCAGCAGATCAGCCAGATGCAGCTATGTATGAACAGAACAAAATCCTTAAACCCATATCACTCAGGAGTTGCAACAGTGCTTGCTTTTATAGTTAAAGGGAAGATTAGTGATAATGCGCCTTAAAGACAGAGGACTCTTGTGTATTCTCACTGTGATCCTGATGTATAACCTTGAAGACCAGTCGAAGGCTACAAGGAGCTGCAGGTGAATTATAACTAGTGGATTTTCTTCTTATAATTCAATCGGCAGCGATCTTTCATCCTTTGCAACGATTCTCACAAGATCCAAGGTCTACAAGCTTGAATGCTGTGTATGGTAGAAAAGGATATCTTCAATAAAAACTTGCATAAAAAGGCCCTATCAATATACAGCACTCATCTGTGTAAATGTATAAATATTTAACATTCTTGCCAATTTATATGAGGAGAGATTAGTATAGAAAGCCTCGTTTAATACATTGCCTTTCACAAGAAATAATGCATTAATCTTAGGGTCACAAGGGTCTGCTGGTGTCTTTCTCCAGCACACACCGAGTACAAGGTGGGGCAAATATCACACATTCATCATTATTGTTGTCTAGTTTAACAGATCCAAAAAGACAAAAACTAATTTCTTTAAAATACAGTTAGTAAGTAACAACTATTTTTTAGCTGTTAAACCTTTTCACAAAATGGAGGACATCTAAATAATTAAATGGTAAAAGTTCAGATTTTTCAAAATATATTTAAGGGCACCTGTTATAAATAAGTCTTCTTATTGGGCATAAATTTGTGCATGAAATACATGGAATAAACACACTCATGTTATAGCATAGCGTCACGGTGGTGCAGTGGGTAGCACGGTCGTCTCACAGCAAGAAGGTCGCTGGTTCTAGGCTCGGCTGGGGCAGGTGGCATTTCTGTGTGGAGTTTGCATGTTCTCCCCGTGATCGCGTGGGTTTTCTCCAGGTGCTCCGGTTTCCCCACAAGTCCAAAGACATGCAGTATAAGTGAATTGAATAAGAACGATTGCCCATAGTGATAAAGAGTGAATGTGTGTGTGAATGTTTCCCAGCAATGGGTTGCGGCTGGAAGGGCGCTGCGTAAAACATATGCCAGAGAGTTGGCGGTTCATTCCGCTGTGGTGACCCTGAAAGGGAATAAAGCCAAGATGAATGAATGAATGAATGTTATAGCATTTACAAGACATTAAGTTGAATTTGATAAACATATAAAAACAAATTGGCATCATGATTTTGAGCTGTTTTGAAAGTGACCAGTTGTCCAGATATGAAGTGACTCATACCTGGAATTTGATGATTTAACCCATCATAGTGTACACACACACACACCAGTGAACAAACACACCGTGAACACACACCTGGAGCAGAGGGCAGCTATGGCTGCAGCACCCGGGGAGCAGTCAGGAAACTAGTACCTTGCTTAAGGGCACCACAGCTGTTTCATCACTCACACCACCTTCAACCTTCGGTGGATCTCTGGTTTGAACCAACGACCTTCCGATCACAAGTCGATCTCCTTATCCACCAGGCCACAACTGCCTTTTCAGACTGATATCTTTATGTCGACATGTGGGCAGTTTGTGACACAATATCTGACACAGCAGTTTATATGTCAATAAAAAATTCCCTGATTTAATTGTGCCTCTCCCCATGTCTTCTTTTAACAATTGCTGTAATGGGCAGCTTTGTGAGTACGCAAGCAGAAGCTATCTCCCAGAAAAAAAAAGGATCACTGATGCTCTATTTCAGGATAAGTTTTTCCAACACAAAACCCTTCCTACATGAGTAAAAGAGCAACCGAGAAAATGCTTACATTTAGTTTTAAAGGCAAAGTTTCAAGGATTTTCTTTTACTCTCCTGAGCTTAACATCAGAATATCACAGGACTGTTTAGATGTATACAGTCTTTAATATAAAGATTCAATGTATTTTGAATCATTCAATAAAGTTTGGATTTGTATTCATGTTTGGGTCAGAGTGTGCTGGTTTGGAACATTCTATTGACTGACAGATTACTATTTCCAAAATATAGATATCTCTCTATACTCTATATTACTCTATGTAATGATGTGCTAATTGGGAACATGTGGACACAATCGGGGAATACCGTATAAAAGGCTAGACCATCTTGAGCACTAGACAAGCTCCGTTAGAATTGGAGGTGACGTCATTTCCGTGTGTCGCTATTCACCATTAGCAGGTAAGGGCGCGCTTGCAGCTCTCTCTCCCCGATTAATGTGCTCGTTTGACTGTGCTAATTTGGGGTATCTTTAGACCGTAACTTGGGACGCAGTGGTTGGCGTGCAGGAACGCGACGCTCAGGGATTTGCCGGTATGTGGACTGTCTTTGCGTGTTTCACTTGCTGGCATATTCACCTGGTGTTGTGCTTCGCAGCTCCGGAAATACTGAGTGCTGCAGCAGGCTCAAAGAGACCGCGTATCTTCCAGACGCGTTGTGAAGATTCTGATCGCCGGCTCACGACTGGCCGTCATATTTATCCGCACCGCCGGAGTTGCTTCACTCGTGGGCGCTCGGGTGTTCCCCCGGGGCTCAGGTCATCTCTAGCTTTTCTTCTCCTCTCTTGTTCTCTCTTTTCTCTCCAATCCACAACTCACTCCCTGACTGGCCTTGGTACTAAGTTTGGTTGAGCCGACCTGGTCCAAGCCCCAGTATTAATCTCAACCCCACTCCGTTCTTGGCGCGGCCCGGCGACATCTAGATTAAAATAGAAAGTAATTTACATATTGTGTTGTAATCATTGCCAATTTAACTGGTCGAGACTAAGCTTGAAGGCCACATGCAACTGTACTTCAGTGTTGTCAGGGAAACAGACTAGAAATTATCACAATGCAATAAGGTCTGTGGACAGTATAGGCAGTGAAGTATGGTCTTCCTTTAAAGAAGGATCACACAACTTATCTGTAGGTGGGGTCAATGATGGGTTCTTTGTAGGAGAAGGATTAGCACCAACAATCTACATACTGTGTAAAACTGAAGTTTCTGTGTGGGTGAGTCTGGGAGAGCAGTTCAAATGTAGTCAGGCAAATCACTAAGGGATGTAATAGTTACTTAATAGGTTTTACCTGGACCAAGAGGATCTTTACTGACTATTGCCCTTGAGCAAGGCACCAGTTTTCCGACTGCTCCCCAGGCGCTACAGCCATGGCTGCCCACTGCTCCGGGTGTGTGTTTACGGTGTGTTTGCTCACTGCTGTGTGTGTACACTGGGATGGGTTACATGCAGAGCACAAATTCCAGGTACGTGTCACTCCATTTCTGCTCACTTTCACTTCACTTCACTAATGAGTACTTCAAAGGTTTTCACCAATGTGAAGACCTAATTGATGAAGAGATTGAAACCACTTATTAAAGGTGAGTACTGTCCAAGGAACGCTGGAGTTTATTAAAGGTGAGTTGTAATAAACAAGAATCAGGAGTAAATGGGGATGTCAGAAAGTGTTGATGGTACAATGTTGTACTGGTACCATGGACAGTCACAGAACTAAAATGTACCAAAGTTAACACTGAATGAAAATTCTGAGATAGAGAACATTGACAATCTCTATTCACAGATGTGCTAAATAGATATTGACTTTCGTGGACCTGTGAGGCATTCTGGGTGATTGAGTTCATATTATGGTTGGTAACTTAGTATGAGTCTAGATGATAGATATAGATGGCAGGTGCAAACACTTAAGTGTTAAGACAAGTAACACACATAGAGAAAACTAAAATAAACTTACACGAACTGAAGACAAATGTGGTCAAATGGTCGCACATTTTACATTTATCAAGTACAAATTCAATGTATCCACAGATGTTTTTCTCTTGTTTCTTTTTCTTGTTGTCTGTTTCTGTTCTTTCTCAAATTACCGGTTAACAAAATGTTAAACATAAAGTAGAGCCTGTCACATATTTTATTTAATGAAAAGAATTGCTTCGTGTCTGTGACTCACTCTCAGTAAATGAGAAATGTCTTATTTGGATAGATGTCATGGCTAAATAAAATAAAATAAAAAATTTTTTGTGAATTTTCAAGGTTATGCTATTTTACCTTTTCTTCATTCCAGCAAAGCGTCTTTCAGCAATTGCAGTCGCGCTGTTTGCATTGCTGCCTGCAATTTTATAGCCTACCAGCTTTTTCTTTACGATTTTGTCAACTGTTGATTCTTGACGTAAATGCTCTTTCTCTGTCATGAGCAGCAAGCATCTAGATTGTTTTAGCTGAATGAATTCTACTGTCTCTTCTCATTACAGCTGTCCTGAGAACAGAACAAAGCCCCAAACCAGCAGTGGCAGGGAACCGAGCATTTCAATGCTCTTACAAACCCCTGGGAAATCTGTGCAAGTCAGCATTAAGGATCTAAATTACAATGTCAGCTAAAAAAAATACAAATTTTAAGATGGGGTAAGGTCATTGTTTTGTTGTTTTTGTTTTTCACCCTATGTGTTATTCATATAAAGTAGTTTAATAGTTTACTATTTTATTGTGCTGGTATTTGCTCATGCATGAGGTATTGCTCTTGGTTTTTTATGTAGATTTGTAAGCATTCATTAAAGATCTATTAATCTGTGATGGTGAAAACTACAGATGTAGATGATTTTCTCCACCATATTATCCTTGTTGTAGTGGTAACCCATTTAAGACAATGGAGGTAATTATTTTTGTATTTTACATGTGCATTCTGTTGATGGCACAGCTCATTTAAGAATTTTGATTCTAATGAATTTAGGTTAATTAATTTTCAAACATCAGTGAATCTTTCTTTTTGTGAATCTAGACAGTAATTCTTCAGTGAGTTTTAATGCATAAAATTATTAAATTAAAGATACTATACAAGCCTATAGGAGCATTTTAGTCTTTTGGTATTACATATCATGTTCTTTTTGGATGATGCGATTTTAATCTAATGGAGATTTTATTTCATGAAAAATGAAGTTTCAGATTTAAAAAAAATTGTTTAGATCTAGTGTAATAACTTGTTAAAACCTGTCCCTTTGGGGGCATGAAACTTGAACTTTTGTGCCAGTTTCAGATTTAAGCAGATAAAAAGGGGTTTTGCTTTTAGAAATACATTCTGATATAAAAAGCTGCAGTGATGCTTCTTCAAGAAGATAAAAAATGGAGTACATTGGACAAATAGGACAGGTGAATGTGGCATGTTTATATGACCATGCTAATCAACAATAATGGGAAGGAACTTTTATATCCCAGACATGAATACACAATGTAAAATATGTTATTTAAATTTGTTCACAAGATTTCCAACACAAACAATTACACAAATGTTTAGTTTTGAACACATACAGTTTTTACAGTACAAAAAATTACTTTAAAAAAGAATAAATTATTTTAAAAAGACAAAGACATTCAAATAATAGTAAATTAAATGTTATTACAATTATTTAATATTTTACTGAATGAATTTAGATGTTGTTGTCACAATCATTTAATGCCCTAACTAAATAAAAAAACATATGTGCAAGCGTTGAACAACATGAAATAAATAAAAAAATTATGAGTTACTAATAAACGAGATAATTAAATAGGGAAGGCTCCTTCTGTTAGAAACTGATCAAACAATTGAGACAATGCCTCATTTGTGCTCAAGCACAATATGAAAATACAGAATCCAAAAATAGTAAATCCAACGAAGTTGATTTACTATGATGAACATGTGACAGATTTGATTGTTTTTCTGATTAGTAGTATGACGACCAAGATGTAATAGCTAAAGATTTTTACAAGCTCATGACAGTCTTGTCTCTCTTCAGTGATAACAAATAATTTTCTGAATTTAGAAATAGTATCGGATTTCATCTTTTTTTAAACACTTAAAAGTCTCAGGAAGGGATTTAGAAAATGTATTTTCCCATTGAAACCGATTGGAGCGGATGAAAAGGTGAAATCATTTTCATAGATGACCATCACCTTTTAATAACTGCAGCACTTGACACCATAATTTAGTATCTCTGAACTGCATTACCGAAATTATCCCAGAAAACTATAATAAAACAAGCACACTGATCATCCTCACTCTATACAGGCACAGGCTAATCTGTTCCCAATATAATTCTATTTTCAAGGGAAAGGGAATGAAAACATAATGTGGGCTGGAATGAACATCATCAACAAATGGATGACAGTCTAACACGCTGGATTAAATGTGTTAACCAATGTGGCTCAATCTATGACCTAGATCCAAAATTAAATTAAATCATTTTACCTGTAACAAAGCGGCAATTTAACCATTATTCATGCTCTCAAAACAGTCTCCTGTCATTAGACTCACATGTTTTTTACTTTTAAAATCAAGAGCTTATTCAAAACTGGCATGATGAGGGCAGGTTAATTGAAGATAGGTATTGCTTTAGACCTTTTTGATAAAATCAAACTTAAACTTGTATGTATTTTCTTATAATTCTTATAACTATTTTATTTTATCTAAACAAGCCTGTGTATGTTTACAAAAACATCACCATTACTTGAAAAAAAAAACATCTTTACCTTGATATATGTCAATATTCTGAATATTGCTGTTTATTACGAGCATTTTTACTAGCAACTGTAAATATATTGCACGGCTGTGACATACAAATTCTAATATAATCAGGTGAGAATGTTTCAGTAAAGCAAGACATCTTAATGCACATTGCAAATTATTTCTCTTTTAAAGCTTGCCACTATAGCAATGACTCACAACTTCCCAACACAGCACAAGGCTCAAAATAATACTACATTTACATTTGACACACAATTTTATCTAAAATGACCAGTAAGCGCACTTATTAATATGTTTACTTTAGCTTTAAATGTATTTAAAAGAAAAGTAAGATATTTTAAGTGATGCTATATTTTAAATAAATGAATTGTGGATTATTTACATCATGGTTTTTTTAAAACCCATTTTTGTTGAAAAAACTGAAAAACAAAGAAAGGAACAAAACAAGAAATGCCTGGATAACGAAATAATAGCAACTCAAATTGACTTCCAAAGAAGAGACACTTTGAGCAATTTCCAAAAGGAAGTGTCATTAAGAATAGATTGTCTTCTGCATTCGTTTACTACAGAAATGGTCCATAAATAACTTAAAGGCTTTTTTATGGCTGTCATATGAAGGTCTTCAGGTCTCTTCAAACAAGAAATCTATTGACAGTTGGAGGCTTGCTTTAGGTGAAGAGAAAAGATAGCTTTGATTCAAAGTCTTGTCAATTGTTTGGCTCTGCTAAAAAAACTATCATTTTCATAAAACCAAGCCTCCTGCAAGTTTGTTCTATATTAGCAACTGAATACACATAGCCAAATGCCAAACTATGAATATATTAGCATTCAAAAGTGCTGCACCTACTCCCTACAGATTATTACTCCTTTTTTACTCTACACTCCTGGAAATGCTGTTTATAATAACATTAAATATCTATTCTTTCACACCAAGACCCAGGAAAAGATTGCAAGGATGAAGGAAAAACTAATTAAAATAGATTATCATACACTCCTCCTGTGAGTAACAGAAATAAATAATTAAAAGAGGTGGGCACAGGTCACTAGATAATGGAGCCTTAATGTTCATAATTAGTCGTTCAGGTTGTTAGGTCTCTGGTCTTTGCCTGCAGCAAATGCTTAGATTTGCTCAAAACACTGTCACTCAAGGTTTCGAAGTAAAAGATGAGTGCAATTCCATTTCTCTCAAGCATTAGCATTGTGTCATTTAAAGGTCAAAACCAAGTGCATGTAATGTGTCAATTTTTACTGTTAACATAGGGGAAATGGCCCCATAGATGACATATCATTTGTTGCAGTCAAATACATGACAACGATTTAATATGTAAACCTTTTAATTTACACAGTTATTTTGGAACTGATAGTGGTTCAGAATTTGGGAACAATGTTTTTACTGACGGCAGATCATTAAAGTCCAATCAAGTTTGTGATGCACAAATGAATCTTCTCAAGCCATTTCATTCAGGAGTTTAATTTCCTGTGGCTTTTGGTCCTTTCAGATTCTCTGTAGCTCTGTTCTTTCAGATGCACCATTTACATTGCTTATTGATTATAGTCAGTGGTTCTAAAACTTTTTTATCAAGTACACCCTCAGAAAAAAAATGGCGCTCCAAGTACCACCATAATGAACAACATTAAAATACAAATATTTCTGTTCAGCCACAGTTAAGAACAGTTCAAATAAAGGCAATAATATTGCTAATGAAATATTTATTTATTTTAGCTGCAGTAGACAGCCTGAACGTAAAAAAGATACAGTTAAAAGAAAAAAATCAAATTTGATGGTAAAATATCTGATTACTATCAAAAAAATTATTTTGAATTATACATCATTTCATTATTCCAGCTGCAGATATTAAAGATAAATACAATTGTAAGCTAACTTTTGATTAACTTGAACTTATCAATGAACGATGATTACCGAACATCTTCCTGCTACCATGGCAGAAGAGGAAGAATGTGAGTAGCTTCACTTTTAAACAACCTCTAAGTATATGTTTTACCTGCGCAGGAATACTGCAAAATGACTTGAAAATTTTGTATTTTAACTGCGATTACTCAAATTTGTCATGTTTAAAATCAAACTCGATGTGAGATTGGCCTGAGGTACAGAGCACTAACGTGCTCACAGAACTGCAGCAGCATTGCTCCTTTATCAAGTATGATCAAACTCATTACCGCTACTCTAGAGGGTCTAACGGCAGATTTAGACAGAAGCTAGAGGGGCCTGGGATTTCACTGGACAAGCCCAGTGTCCTTCAAAAAAATTAACCAAAGGGCCACGATTAATGTCTCAGATACCAACCGTTTTGACAGGTAACTTTTGTTGAACACCCATACATACAGTAATGCCCTCTGCAGGTGCTGTGTACTACCAACAGCTGATAACAAAGGAGTGGCTTCGTAAGAAGCATATCAAGGTTCTGGCGTGGCCTAGCCAGTCTCCAGACCTTTGGAGGGAGCTCGAACTCCGAGTGTCTCAGCGACAGCCCAGAAACTTCAATGATCTGGAGAAGATCTGTGTGTGGGCCAAAATACCTCCTGCAGTGTGTGCAAACCTGGTGAAAAACTACAGGAAGCATTTGACCTCTGTAATCACAAACAGCTGTATCATACAAATAAGTAGTTAAAAAATCATACATTGTGATTTCTGGATTTTTCTTTTTAGATCATGTCTGTCACAGTGGACATGCACCAACGCTGAAAATTTCAGACCCCTCCATGATTTCTAAGTGGGAGAACTTGCAAAATAGCAGGGCTTTCAAATGCTTATTTTTCTCACTGTAGTTCTCAGTGAATGACCTTTTGGATTTCTTTTTGGCTCCATGCTTTCGAACTATTGTTTTAAAATCACTATCACCTGACTCTGGTTTTTATTCCATTAGCATTGGTGAGCCATTGCATTGTTGAATTATTAAGAGCTCCTACCTGGCTGTTTTATTTTGTCTAGGATATCCAGGAGCATACATGGGAGTGTGTTTTTGTGACTTGGCTGTGACACATGTCAAACTGCAGTGACATTTTCCTGACTACACCCACTGTCTTTCTTGTAAGCCATTGTCAAATGGAAGAGCTAAAAAAATTTTTGTTTGTTTTTATTCAGGAACCCTATAGCTAGCACAGCATGTCAAACATTCATTTAACAGTGTCTTATCCTTGCTTATGATGAAAAGTTGTCTATGATTTTGTATAAAATAAATCCATACCTATAAATAAATAAATAAATAACTACTATAAATTCTTAAATAGCTTTACACCCACAATTGGAGATATTCTCTCTGAATACTAAGGAGCCAGATCTAACAGAAACAACCAGTCAGGTAACCAAAGGTCTCATAATGAACAAATGGACTGAGTCAACTTTCAGTTATTGTACTGCCCATAGATGGAGCCAGCTGTCATTTATAATGAGGTATCAAAACATAATGTGTTTATTTAGCACTGTACTATTTCAAACTATTAAACTGTTGGTAAAAATGTATTATTTTTGTCAGTAGCACTTTATAATAACTACACACTACAAATAATTTATTAAGCATTAATAAATAGTTACCAAGTAAATAAATATAAAAAAAGCTTTATTCCTGGTTTATAAGTACCTATATAATTTGCTTAATAACATTAATTTCACACTTCATCAAGGATCAGCTAATCATTTATAAATTACACTTTTTGCTATTTAAAAACCAGTTAGGTATCAGTTGTAAGAGATTCATGAGATCATTTAGACCATGTTAATAAATTATTAACTATTCAAAAGCACATTCACATATCTTATTATTCAAACGTACAGTAACTGTTACTAAATGTGATAATAAATGCTTTATTAGCACATAATCCTACTGTAACTTATAATTAGTTCAGGTAGTTATAAAGAATTTACTAGCTGCCAGTTAACTTTTTGTGTGAGCTCATCTAAGGTGAGGACTATTTATGACTTATAAAGCATTAATAAATGAGATTTAAAGTCTCTGTTTTATTCTAAATCGACCAAAAGCGCACAGCACAGAGAGAACCAGACCATTTAATTTTTTTGTCTCGTTTGTTAATGCTTTACAAAGTATAATCAATCCAAAGTTTAGATGAGCTCACGCTGTTAACTAGCAGCTAATAAATGGATTATAACTACCTGAAATACAGTGGGATTATTATTAACTGATCCCAAGTAAACATGAAATTTGTGTTATTAATTATATTACATAGACATTTACAAACCAGAAATAAAGCCTTTAAACATATTTGTAAATGAAAATGAAAACATAACTTAAGTGTTTTGTTTCCCAAATATAGGCAGTTGCCTAAATTAGTTACATTATATATACACACTATACCATAAAATACCTATTTCTAATCTAGCAACTACCATTTACTGGCACTCTGAAGCATCAAAGAAGTATTTCTTTCTGATCCACAGAATATAAGAAGTCCAAACAAAACACACCCAATGATTCCCGATGTACACACAGTTGAAGAGTCCGATAATGACACAGGCTGAAGAGAAGGAAAGGTTGAGCTTTTCCGCTGGAGGTTACATCCCTCAGTACTCAATCAATGACAGCGGGAGAAAGGGAAAAGATAAGTTCATCCTCCACGCTATGCTCTGGCCCCTAAAAACAGCTTTTCCATCACAATCATGCCACATCTGTCAACTGTGAATGGAGTAGATGTTTTCAGTCATTTCCTTTCTCAGTAAAACCCTTAATTAAATGCTATTGAGTATTTGACTATTATGCTAATGCACTGCAGAAGGAGTCATTATTTTAGCAGTTTTTGGCAGTGAAGTCTTTCTGATTGGCATATTCTTGAGACTTTTTAATGGGCGTTTGGAGAATTTAATGTTTCGTGAAATTCTGTGCTTATTTCTACATTATACATATACGGCTGTATATTTCTATAATAGCCCCAAAGTTTTCCTATTGCATTTTCTTTGTATACATTACTTTTTTGTGATTACCAACAGTCCAACTGTGCTTTACGGTGATGACCAACTGTGAGGGATGAAAATGCTCATGAATGTTGAACACAAATTAAAGTACAGCAAATAGTACCAGGATAATTGTACTCTAAATATTTAATTACTAAAAAAACTTTTATTAGCTGGAAAGTGGAAAGGATGATGGTATGTAGTTAAATGTAGTGAATTGAAAGTAACAAAAACATTAAGAATAATAGTTGAAAATGGTTGAAAATATTTCAGAATACACAGAATATTTGTCCTTAATAAAAATGTGAAATGATTTGTAATTTTTTCTAAACCATCACAACAGTTTTTGAAGTCAAGAGATGATCTTTTACTTACAGTTATATTGAAGTAAAGAAGGGATCTCCAACATTTTAGTTTTTTTGAGGCTAATGTAATTCAGATAATTGTATGGGACAGGAGACACATGACATTGTGCCAGGCTTGTTTCACACAATTAAGTATAATAAAAAAGGCATTTATGAAAATTGTCCTGTCCTGTTCTTATTGAATAGCTGTAACATGGAGAGTCTGTGACATGGAAAAACACAGGCATAGGTCAAAACAGGAAAACAGGAACTAGATAAAAGAAGATACAGTAAACAGAATAGGGTAAGTGATGATCTCAGACATGAGCTTGATACATGGGCTATAGCAGAAATCAATGCTAATGAAGTGTAGGAAACATTGAAGTCTCAACATTGCACTTGCATCAAAAACTGACATCATATTATTTCTCCTTTTCTATACAAAATATTAAAGATATTCAATTTGTTCAAGCCATATCGTACATGAGCACAGTCAAATGGGAGTAAGATATAGCAAAAAAAAACAAACAAAAAAAAATACAAGAGAAAGGAATTTGGGCTTTTAAATGCAGATTATACTTTATTCATGGCCAGGAGAAAATAAAAAGTATATTTGACAGAGGCTCTGACTCGAGTAGCTTGACATGGACTTTGTCGTACTTGGGTGACTTTCTCTAATGTACCTGTCATGCCCTTGATATATGGCTGCATGTAGATTATAAGCCTCACCTGGCATACATGCCACTGGCAGTCTGTTTGTGGCAAGATGATTGATCAACACGTCTAGCTCAAGGAAAGTAGAGAGAATGTATTTACTCAATTTGTGGGGAATTCGATTTGAATTATAACCCCCTCAAAAAATACTCAACATTTTTTTTTATCAATTAATTTACAGCCTTTAATCTCTTAATGTGGCAGCAAACTATGCAAAACTATAATTATCATAGAAATACAGATTTAATAATTCTAAATTTTGACGGATTTATAGTTAGTTTTAATAGAATTAGCAAATGATAACTTCTGATTTAAAGTGAATGTGCCAAATAAGCTCGAGAATCTGGGTCATGACAAGCCGGTCTCCAGAGTGTTGACTTTTTTTACTTACCAAGTACTTGTATGATGACGAAAAATCATTGCTTGTACAATTAACTCTAAACTTTCGAATGAAGATTTAAATTTTGCTGTACAATACATGTTTATTTCCTTTTTTATTTATTACATGTTTTTTTGTTTATTACATGTTTTACTATTCAGCTCTGTTCTGATTCTATTTGGTCCTTCTGTAAATCTTCTGTGTATCTTTGATTTTAGTGGGGTTTTTTTTTCCAATTATACTGCAGAACAGTAGATTTCACTTAGCTGACTTGTATATAAAGTTACAAGTAATTTTGAGTAATTCCACTCTCTACATTTTGAGTAATTTGATCTAGAATTTCATTGATTTTAGTCCAATGTGTTGCTGTTTTTAAATGACACACTGTTGTACTACAGATTTCACTTAGCTGACTTGTAAATAAAGATCAGCTTTTATGAGCTTGTATCCATGTTGTTTTTGGATAGATACTGTACATTAATTTTGATGTTTGATGCATTTATTTTGCTTTAGTATGCCTTTGATAGAACAAAATGGACATATTACCTATGGATCTCAAAATCACAAGTGGGATTTTTCTTTATTATTCCTGAGCTTAACGTTTATTATCTTTACAATGCTCCAAAGAATTTCCACTTTTGCATTTCACTTATTGAATCTTTTTTCAATATGGTTTTAAACTGATTTTTTACATTTATATTGCATGCTTGTATTTTTCATAATAAACAATAGTTTAAGTTTTTGTAAAATGGTCCTGAATTATATCAGTGTACAGCTGAAATAATAACACATGGCATAATTTTTGTATCTGTATTGACAATATCCTTTTCTCATTGATTTTTGTTCAACACATACCAGTTATCCCAGAGACAGGTATTCTTTGATTGCATAATGTCTCTCCTTACTACTTTGTTCTTTAACTCCAGCCTACAAATGCTCCGTTATCATGCTTTTATTTGAAATTCCTTCCTGATACACTCTTTCTTATAATGCCTTGTAAGTCAGTATTAAAATTACAACCATTTCTTCTACAGTTTTAAATCATGATTGACTCAATGTGGTTTACTGATCATATGATTTAATTAATTACAAATGAATTTATTTACTTGTTTTACTGTATAATTCCAAAGGAGAGGAGTGTAGTAACATATATCCCAAGCTAGAAGTGCTCATTTTCACTTTTAGAGAACTGCTTCTAGAAAGTGGAAATAATGTTCAAAACATTTTTCTTTCATTTTCATATGTGCTACACATTAAATATATGATGTACCTTTATGTGCTGCCAAATTGGTACAGAAAATTGGATGATGTGCCCACATCTCTGCAAACACTTTCAGCCTTCAGTGCTTTACTCAGTTCTGACAGACTCTTTATTCCACACTTCCACCATGAATTTTAAAATGAGAAAACACTTTGCCATCTATGGTCTTCTTTATATAAAGACACAACCTTAATGAACAGTCCATATACGGAATTTAAACTTTAAAACAATGGATGAATAGAGAGCAGCTCTCATCCTAACCCCACCACATGAATGGCTGAACGGAAGAAAGGCTTGCAGCAGCTTGAATTTAGTATCCTTCTGACCCCAAACACAGACCCCAAGCATTGCAAAAGATTGTCTTTAACAACAGCCTCCCTGTAGAGAAATCATTGCCAGTGTATTTACTATATCACAAAATTTTGATAGTAACATAAATAACTAAGTAAACACTTTATCATAAATATAAATGCATTTGTACGTTTACAAAATTAAAAACATTTATAATAAGGTATTAAAATACTGTTGGATCATTACAATCTTTTACAGGGAAGGATTTTATGTTCCTCTCGGGTAAAAAAAACTGAATGTCATCGACACTATCAGACAACATCCTTGTTGTTGAATTGATTTCTCAGTTCTCTGACTTACTCTTATTGATTTCCAACACTGCCATCATTAGATAACTGTAGTTTGAGCTACAATAGGAAATCAGATGGCAATTTAGACCACATTTAACCTCAGAATGTTGAAAACCTTCAAATTAGAGAGCATTTGGAGATTGACGTTTAGTTGTCCTTCTATTAACATGCTGCAACCTTCACACAGCCAGCATTCATTTCACAGCTGTCTCCAACAAAGGATCAATGCAAACCAAAGAGGACGAGGGGAAAAAAGATTGCCCTTCCCTTCATCCACTGAAAAAAAATATCCCCATTTGTACCCATTCACTTTCCTCTGTGGGCACGTGCGAAGATGATTGGAAGTCTGGACTTCCCACATGTGCAAGGAATATGAGAGAATCTTCTCTTCTCTGTTACAGATTATAGGACCAATTATAAAAAAGGAAGATACAGAATGGACGTCATCTGCATATAAATGGAACAAATAACTTGGAGGATCCAGCCTTATAGTCCTGTAATGGATGCAATTCTATCAATGCAATCTGATGTGGGAGAGAATTACAGTAGCCTGCAACGATACCATTTTTTGCATTTGGAAACATTTTTCACAATTCTTTTTAAAAACCAACCAAAAATGAATGTTAAATGATAGAACAATTATTTACATTTTTTTATTTTTTTTGTCTTTATTTTCTTCCTTATTCAGATCAGTTGATACAACTTCTATTGTAAGCAAGCTGAGATAGATTTTGACTATATAACAAATCGCATAATGTCTCTCCCCTTCTGTGAGTCGCTTTGGACAAAAGCCTCTGCCAAATGCATAAATGTAAACGTAAATGTAAAATTTTCATATAAAGCATAAAACTAAATAAAACGGAAGCATAAAGCACATAGGAAGCCAAGTGAGTCCAATGTGCCAATAGTATGCTCCAAAAGATCCTTAAGATCCGTTTAAACTGGAGATGAGTGAGGGTGCACAAATCCAGACTATGGTTAAATTGAGGTCTGCAGTAACTGAAAGGACATGAAGCCCAAACATTGAGTAAGGAGTCATAGGGAGAGGGGCAAACATGGTTAAGACAGGCCCATTATTCAATTATTATCATAATTCAGAAAAGAATGATTACAAAAGTGTTTTTATAAGGACAGGATCAATTGTTACATTTGGTTTAGAAATTGGAGCATAACAGTACAATGCACTTGAAAAAGTATACATGCACTTGGTGCTTCTCTAAAACAAATCAAAGTTCTCTCATCATTGTTATTTGTTTTCGTAAGATTTCTTTAACATACAGCCTGTAGTTGCAGACAAAACCAAAACAACGTATCAAATATGGCTTATAATCTGCACACAAACACTGCATTATTATAGGTCAACTGAACAGGCTCATCTCAAAAAGCAATCTGTGTGCAGACTATAAATGTGTCTCTTCAAACCAGTTCATGTCACAATAAGCGAAACTTTGCACTTCGCCTCTATTCTAACTTAATGTTGTTTCCCTTGCTTTTGTCATTTCCATGCTTCATTAGCATGAAGTGGAAGGGATGTTTGATGACTCCCTAATGACAGGAAGATACCCTTATAGCACACATTTACATATTAACAGGCTCTTACCTATAATGGCAACTGAAATGGAAAAGAACAGTGCTTAGCGTACTTACAGAGGGGATATACCTTGATCTTCATTTCCTGCTAAGGCATTAAAACAAGTCTGCGTATATTTAATCAGAAAGGAGATGGCAATGATTGAAAATAAGGTACTCTTTAAAACTTTACTGAGCGTTATAAAACAAGTGATCAAAACAAAACAAATGCACACCCTGTTAAAAGACCACTACAATTCTTAGCAGCTAATATCATTAACATAACTGAAAGAAATCAATGAGCCAACAGTAAAGCACTAACACTATATCTTTCAATGTTTTCAATAAACACCTTCATCTTGTGACTTGTAAACCTAAATTCACTCCATGACTGTCACAATTTTCCTTGCTTTTTTCCCCAGACAACACATCATAATTGTTGGACTAAAAAAATAATAATCACATGCAGTGCCCAACATAACTGAGTACACCCCCTTTAATAAGTACAAATTGAATCAGTAGCTCAATATACAAAAGAACAATTTTCAAACTCTTTTTAATTAATTGAAATTAAGGTTAGTAATCTAACTTGGATCTCAGAATCTTCAGTTTTACTGAAATTGGTTGAAGCAAAAATGAATAAACCCTGCAACAAAAATAATAAGATCAAGTATTTTGTATCACCATTTTGATTTTTCCATTCTTAAATAATTCCCACTTTTGCTCAATTTGTTGCCTCAGAATTCAGAATGGAGAAACAACGGTTAGAAAACTGTAACTCAGACAACAAACAAGTGATCAGCATCAGCTGCAGGATGAGAGATAAATGATGAGGATAGGTTAGAGAGGAACATTGAACCCCATTGTTTTATCAAACAGTTTGTATGTATATAGTGCTCAGACACCAGATCTGTTTAGACAAATACCAAGAGATAATTATTCGAATGCCAAGATTAAACAGATATGTTTTTAATTTAGTTTTGAAATCTGTGAGCGTAGCTGAGCTGCGGACAACATCCGGGAGTTTGTTCCAGAGCTTAGGGGCTCTATATGAGACCGCTCTTCCACCTCTTGTGGATTTACCAACCTTCAGCATAATCAATAGTCCTGCTTCTTGTGATCGGAGAGAGCGAGCTGGAATATATCGTGAGAGGAGACTGCTCAGGTAGCCCGGAGCCAAACCATTCAGCGCCTTAAAGGCAAGAAGCAGTATCTTGTAGTTAATGCGATATTGTACAGGAAGCCAATGAAGAGAGCACATAACGTTTAATGTGATCATATTTCTTTGTTCTTGTGAGAAATCTAGCTGCTGCGTTCTGGACTAACTGTAATTTTTGTAGCGTGGCGGCCGAACAGCCGGCTAACAGAGCATTACAATAATCCATTCTGGAGGTCATGAAAGCATGCACTAATTTTTCTGCATCTACGATAGACAGCATGTTCCGCACTTAAGCAATATTCCTGAGGTGAAAGAAAGCAGTCTTAGTAACATAAGAGATATGGTTCTTAATTGTCAGTTCACTATCTATAATAACGCCAAGATTTTTAACTGTAGTGGAAAAATTAACAGTGTCCCCCCAGTTCCATATGTAAAACTGAAAGATTCTGTAATTGCTTTTTAGAGCCAATAAGTAATATTTCTGTTTTATCGAGATTAAGCATAAGGACATTTTCATTCATCCAATCATTGATATCAGCGACACATTCTGAGATCTTATTTAACTTTAAAGGGTCGTTAGGTTTTGCTGAGATATAGAGCTAGGTGTCGTCTGCATAGCAATGGAAACTAACCCCATGCCTTCTAATAATTTTGCCAAGGGGCAGCATGTATATTGAGAATAGGATGGGTCCCAAAACGGATCCTTGAGGAACTCCATACTCTACTGCTATTTTGTCCGATGAGTCTCCATTTACATGAACAAACTGACTCCGGTCAGAGAGGTAAGAGTTAAACCATCTTAGAGCCTGGCCCTGGATGCCTGCATCATTCTCTAGTCTCTCGAGGAGAATCCTGTGATCTATCGTATCAAAGGCTGCACTGAGATCTAGCAGAACTAGAAGAGAGATATTCCCATGATCCCAATCAAATAATAGATAGTTTGAAATTTTAACCAGCGCAGTCTCTGTGCTCTGAATCCAGATTGAAGATCATGCAGTCCTGACATGCAGAAGTCATGCAGTTCCACATAAGGACAGTGCCACCACTATGTTTCACTGTAGGCACCATGTATTTTTCTTGTCCTTACGGTTATGATACCCTTCAGTTTTTAAAAAGTAAAAAAATGCAGACTTTTGTTGCATCACTCCAGAGTGCGTTAGTCTTCATTCAGAGTCCCATAAGTCCTCTTCTTTTTAGCATGAGCTTTAGCATTACATTTACATTTATGCATTTGGCAGACGCTTTTGTTCAAAGCGACTTACATTAGGGAGAGATAATATGCAATTTGTAACACCGTTACACAGTCTATCTCAACTTCTCACAATAGAAATTGTATCAACAGATCAAAAAACCAAAGCAGTAGGGGAAGAAGATAAAGACAGAGGAGGGAAAAAGAAGGTAGTAGTTTTTTTTTTTTATAGTAGGTGTTCTCTGAAGAGAAGAGTTTTCAGTTGCTTTTTGAAAGCTGTTAGTGTTGTTGCTTTCCTGACTGGATCAGGGAGTTTGTTCCACCAACCAGGGACAGTGAAAGAGAAGGTTCTGCTGAGAGATCTTCTGCCCTTGTGGGATGGAACCACAAGTCGCTGTTCCTTCTCTGAGCGCAGGCTTCTGGAGGGCATGTAGGAGCGTATGAGCTCATGGAGGTAAACAGGGGCTGATCTGGAGATAGTTTTGTATGCCAGCGTTAGCGATTTGAATTTAACCCGAGCTGCAATGGGGAGCCAATGAAGAGTGATGAAGAGGGGAGTAACATGAGCTCGTTTCGGTTCCTTGAAGATAAGACGAGCTGCAGAATTCTGGATCATCTGCAGAGGTTTGAGCGTATTCAATGGAAGTCCAGCTGGGAGAGCGTTGCAGTAGTCCAGACGTGAGAGGACCAGAGCCTGAACCAGGAGTTGAGTTGCATGCTCAGTTAAGAAGGGCCTGATCTTTCGAATGTTGTGCAGTGCAAATCTACACGCTCGAGTTGTCTTTGTGATGTGGTCTTTGAAGGACAGCTGTTCATCCAAAATCACTCCAAGATTTCTGACTGTAGGAGAAGGGGTGACTGTAGAGGATTGCAGCTGGATGGTGAGGTCGTGATGCTCAGAGGGATGAGCTGGGATTACCAAAAGTTCCGTCTTGGCCATGTTGAGCTGTAGGTGATGGTTCTTCATCCAAGTAGATATGTCGTTCAGGCAGTCAGTTATGCGGGTAGTTACTGACAGGTCATCAGGGGGGAACGACAGATAGAGTTGAGTGTCGTCAGCGTAGCAGTGGTAGGAGAATCCGTGTCTGAGGATGATAGGGCCCAGGGAGGGGGTGTAGATGGAGAAGAGAAGTGGGCCAAGGACTGAACCCTGGGGAACCCCGGTGAGTAGGTTATAAGTGTTTGAGACCTCACCCCTCCACCCGACACTGAAAGATCTACCAGTGAGATAGGACTCAAGCCAATCAAGTACAGTTCCAGTGATGCCCATTGCAGAAAGAGTGGAGAGAAGGATCTGATGGTTGACTGTGTCAAACGCTGCAGAGAGGTCTAGTAGGATGAGGGCAGATGATCTGTGGTTAGCCCTGGCCCCTCATAGTGCTTCCGTTACAGACAACAAAGCTGTTTCAGTTGAGTGTCCGTTCTTGAAGCCTGATTGATTGTCATCAAGTTTGTTGTTCTGAGTCAGGAAGGTAGAGAGTTGATTGAAGACGACTCGCTCGATGAGTTTTGCAGTGAAGGGCAGCAAAGAGACAGGCCTGTAATTTTCCACCAGTGATGTGTCGAGTGTGGGTTTCTTGAGAAGCGGGGTGACTCTGGCCACCTTGAAGGTGTTGGGGAAAATGCCGGTAGTGATGGAGGAGTGGATGATGTGAGTGAGGGCAGGCGTGATGGTAGGTGAGATGGTTTGTAGAAGGGGAGAGGGGATGGGATCGAGGGGGCAGGTGGTTGGATGCGCTGAGAGAAGAAGTTTGGACACCTGATCTTCTGTGAGTGGAGTGAATGCGGACATGAAAGGTGTCGGAGATTGTGGCTGAAATTGGGTGCAAGGTAGTGCAAACTGCCGGCTGATGGTGAGGGTTTTGTCTATCAAGTGATCAGCGAAGTCATCTGCAGTGAGAGAGGTTGCCGGGGGAGGTTGGGGTGGACAGAGGAGTGAGTTGAAAGTCCTGAAGAGCTTTCGGCTGTCTTTGGCATGTTCAATCTTGTCGTGGTAGTATATAGTCTTCGCGTCTTGTACCTTGCTTGAGAAGGTTGAGAGTGCAGTTTGGTACGCTTCGAGATCTGCCATGCTCTTTGATTTCTTCCATTTGCGCTCTGCCGATCTGAGGGTGGACCTCTGTTCCCGGAGAGCGTGCGATAGCCAGGGGTTTGATGGTGTTATTCTGGCTGGCCTGGAAGAGAGAGGGCATAGTTGGTCGAGGCATGTAGCGAGTGTGGAGCAGAAACGGTTAGTTGCATCGTGAGTGTTTAAAGAGGAAAAGTTTCCAGGTGTTAAAAGAGAAGAGGACACAGCTGAAGAAAAGAGAGAGGAATCAAGGGATTTAAGGTTACGTAGGAAGGTGACAGGGGGTGGTGTTGAGTGTGAGCTTGTAGGCAGTGTTAGTTTGAAGGTGATGAAGAAGTGATCAGATGTGTGCAGAGGAGTAACTGTGAGATGATCAGGAGAGCAGCTGCGTGTGTAAATGAGATCTAGCTGATTTCCTGATTTGTGTGTGGCTGTGGTAGGGACAAGAGACATGTGAAAGGAGGACATGAGCGAGTGGAAGTCGGTAGCATTTGGTTTGTGAAGATGTATATTAAAGTCCCCAAATACAATGAGTGGGCTGCTATCATCTTCTGGAAAAGAGGAGAGCAGACCATCAAGCTCCTCCAGGAAAGTGGAGAGTTGTTCTCCAGGTGGGCGGTATATGGTGAGGATGTGCATTACAAGAGGGGAAGTGATAGTGAGAGCATGATATTCAAATGAGCATGTCTTACCAAAAGATGTGAAGGTAGAGAATCTGAAGGTCTGAGAGATGAGAAGTCCAACACCCCCACCCCGTCCCGCCTCCCGAGAAGTGTGGGAGAGGAGAAAGTTGTTGGAGAGGGCTGCAGGTGTTGCGGTGTCCTCTGGGCGGATCCATGTCTCAGTCAGGCCGACAATGTCCAGTGAAGACTGAAGAGCAAAAGCAGGGATGAAGTCAGCTTTGTTGACAGCAGACTGACAGTTCCAAAGTCCCACAGAGAGGGAGCACGGTTCTGGTGAGGCAAGATGAAGTGAGCGAAGGTTTGAAGAGTTGGAGTGTGTTCCACGAGGACGGTAGTAGCGACGTGCAGCTGAGAGAATGACTGGAATGTACTGGAAGCACATGGTAGCAGACGTATGAGGAAAGCAGCAAGGAAAACAAAGTATAGGAGTAAAAGAGAAACAGACACAGGAATATAGCTTACTGGGCGTCGACTCTGTGGCGTTGCTCGGTGGAGTTGCGCAGGTAGAGTTGAACGTCTTCACGTGAGGAGGCTGAACGCTTCCGCTGACGCTTCCACGACAGCAACCCTGCACTACTTTATAGGTCCTACACTATCAGCAGCAGCTGAGCGATCGTTATCGGCTCGTCCCAGCACACCCGAAACTGAAACCTGTCTAAATCACTCTCGCTAACGGCCCGGAGATAATCGCTCGACGACGTGGCTCTGCTGTAAGCTTTAACCTTTATCTTCTAGACGTCTCTGCTGGCTGAAGTTCGCGTTGAACAATCTCTGTAGAGCTTTTTGGACAGACTTCCCGTGATGTTAACTCGTTGCACAACTCTCCGCTTTAGCACACTCTAGCCATGCTTTTTTGTGGATGGGATTTAGGAGAAGCTTCCTTTGTGGACGATAACCATGCATGCCATTTCTCTTCTGAGGGCGGCATATGGTGTGACAGGAAAAATCACTCTAGTTTGGTAGATGGTAGAGGATATTTTCAAAATAATAGAATATTGCTATTTTATGTCTGATTCAAGGATTAAAGACTTTGGTCTCTGATAAGACTGGGGTTTGTTGATGGTTAACCCCTGATAAATCCAGACCAAAATGAGAACATGCTCTACACATAAAATATATCAGTCTAGTTCCAACTATTTGGAAATTTGATTAATTTTTACAGTGGAATGAGTTACCCGCACACATTTAGAAATATATTTTCTCAATTTATTTTAAACAAATATAATTTGTAAAGTATGGCGAATGAGTAACAAAACAACCTATACTAAGTAATGTAGATGGAAATGTTTTGTTTATAGAATTGCAGGGTTGCAAGGTTAAACAAAAAATAAAACAACCCCTTGGTCCCTGTCTGCACTCGACTGAAAAAAACAATACCTTGCTTGTCTGCGACACAAGTTGGAACATATCAATTGGGGTGGGGACTTGCAATTGGTATTATACAGATATCTTTACCAAACCTAAAAATCTAATATACATATTTATTATATTTATTATTATAAAAAAGTTATATACATACATTATCGCTAAGAAAATTTTTGCACACCCACATTTTCCATCTTTTATTTGTTAAAAAAGTTTTAAATATCCAATAAATTTTGTTCTTCATGATTGTGTCCCACTTGTTGTTGATTCTTCACAAAAAATTACAGTTTTATATCTTCATGTTTGAAGCCTGAAATGTGGCAAAAGGTCGCAAAGCTCAAGGGGGCCAAATACTTTCACAAGGCACTGTATATATATAAACCAACCATGTTATCATAGCAACACCATAACTCACATCATGTCCTATAAAATAAAACTTGCCACACAATGCATCTGATTAAAAATAATATATTGGCAACTTTATATTTGAAGCTGAGAGGTTCAGAGCGCAAGAAAAAGTAGAGACTCGCAATATTTCATAATAAATTACATTTACTAAGATAAAACAACAACAACTTAAAAACTGAAAAACACCAACCAATAGCCTGTTTTTGGTTTTTCTAATGTTTAATCACAAATCCAGTTGTATTGATTGTGAATAAGTGCAAGAAAACCTACATATTGCTGCATCTTAACATGAAATGTGTTAGCTCAGACATGAAAACTGTGTTGGACAAAATAAGATACCATCAGAATGAAGTCACATTGCAAACATCAACAAATAATTTCTTGAAGATTCACAACATAGACATAATAACAATTGCATACAAAGTCATTCATCTGAAAATTCATGATTACATCTACTTGACTTACAATTTTTGGAAATCAGAGGCTCAAGTTATGACTAATCCCCATTGTCTCCTTAACATACTACAGAAAACAACATGTTCTTTTAGCAAATGGGGCCGAAAGAAAAAAAGGCTATTGAAGGAGGCGAGATTTGGCAAGGGACTACAGCACAGAGAGGTTGTTTGTGTTAACTGAACGATCTGTGTGGGAAGATGAGAGATCAGGGCGCGTAAGAGGATCATGCTCTGTGTCTGTGCATATAACCCAAGCCCTGAAGGGGAAGTTTAATGTCTGTCATGCCGCCAGGCTCTCTTAAATCATAACTGTTTTTGCATTACATTACTGAATGAACAGGAGTCAACCACTGCAGAGCATTCAATAATGTATCAACAATCCAAAATGATTTTTCAGCAGTACAAAAAGAAATGAAAATAACTTGATGTTATCTCACGCATTAAAAATAAACGTGAATCAAAAAACAGTTTGGGCAGTAATTCTGTATTTGTGTATGTCTCATTATTTAAAAGTTATTAAAACATATCTTATCTTTTTTATATAAAAAAAACTGCAAATATTGCTTATAAAGATGTATAGACCTTTGACTTTCACAACTCTACCAAGGTGACTTTCTTTAATTAATCTTCTTTGTGTGACAGCAGATAAATGTAATAAATATTGAGAAAGCCAATTATTAAAATTTCAACCTCAAATCAACATCATTTGTATTATGTCTATGATTGAAGAGAAAACATTGTTGGGGAAACACTTGTTCTGGAACAGGGGATGAATAAATATACATATGCCATATCCCAACCCCTATAGACCTTTTTACAGGTCACGTGATTAAATAGTTTCACATACTTTTTAGAAACAGAAGTGGAGGTAGTTCCCATTCATTTGGACTTGGCAGCAAGGTTTTAAACCAGTCTCTCTGTATCACAGCAACTCAGAATGTTTGACTGTTGCTTTTACAGTTGTACTAATAGATAATTTATAAATGATAAAAATATATAAATAAAAATCTAATTATATTCTTATTTTTGACTGTAATTATTTTAGGTCATCAATGGTTTTCTCTGGTTAATTCTCTCTGAAGTCTCTAGTCTTGAGGCTCTCTCTTTCCATTTACACTTTTAAACCCTTACTACTCTCTTAAGTCTGAAAGTGAAATTACCCTTGAACACAATGGTGCTGCTACAAAAAAAGGTAATAAATAAAAAAGGAAATAAATCTGTTATCAAACTTTCTTGCCGCCCTTTTAAAGGAGTCCTGTTTAATGTCATAGCAATGGGATCGTTTTTCTAAAGTGATGGTTGTTTTGTTGAGAGAAATTCTCTGCTGTGAATGGAAGCTGAGTGGGCAGAAGTTTTGCTGTTTTTGTCTGCAGTAGAGAGTGGGCAAATGACAAACATGAAAAAAGCTGAGCCTAGTGAGCATCGAATGCTTTGAACAATGAGGAGGAATCTCTGTCACTCTGCTTCGCCCTGTGCATGGTGTTCCAGTCTGTCTTTCATTCTTTGCATTGCTTTTGGAAATATCATCATTGTTAGTCAAGAAATACAAAGGGCACTCTAGAAAATACAATCCAGTTAATCGTTATGTTCACTTGCCAATATTATGCAAAACAAGTTTCATGTTAGAGGTTTAAAGATCCCTTTGTTATGATGACATGAACCATCTTAAGTACAGAAAAAAGATAGCATGGAGCTTTCTTGTTCTTGATGAGTAACATTCTGATCATAGTGCTCACTTAATCTCAAAAATCCGTTTTGAGCCATCTCATTGTTTTCACCATATTGCATGTTTTTCTTAATATTATAAACAGGTTAGAGGTCTAACTATGGGCATGGTGCAATTTTTACCTTTTAAATTGGTTTAAAATCAAATAAAAACACATTACAAGAGTCTCCTCGAAATTTAAGCTGGGTTTTAGTGACAGGGATTTTTCTATTTTCTATATTTTTCTAACTCCACCAAATTTTGAGATCAGACTCCACCTTCTCTCGTCAGAGGGTGAATGAGGAAGGTAAACAAACAAGGGCTTCAAAGCTGTCGCACTTGCTCAAGCTAGCCCCGGCTTAAACAGTTCATGTGAGTATTAGCTTTTCAGTCAGCCCCATTATGGAATCGGTGCTGCCATGTTGGAGCTTCACAGGAGGAGTCTGAGCTGTGCTTGTGATGGTTTTGTGAATTTAATGATGGGATTTCTACAGACTAGACTCTTCTGCTGTGTATCTCATGAGTAGCCGTAATAATTTGAATTGTGTGTGTTTTTTTTTTAAGTTAAGTTTAAGTTAATATTAACTGAGTAACTGTTATTGAGGATTCTCTATGTTAGAGGTGTTTAGTTCTGCATAAAAGTGTTTCCCGTCTTGAGTTGACCCTTCAAATCACATGTTAGCTACTCAGCTAACTTCTTGGCTAATCAGCATTAAGGGGGTGGTGTTACTAGCTTGCAGGGCGGTCTTATAAAAGGTCTCTTGATTTATTAAATCCCTGTCTCAGAGCTCATAACTCTTCATCGCTGATTATATGAAAAAAAAGTTATTCATTATTATGTAGCTTTTCGTGTTGATTTATTGTTGCTTCAGCTCTTGTACGTGGAAAATATCAGGCACTTTTTGGTTCCTTAGTTCACCAACAACTACTCCTTAAATCTTTCTTCATGGCTTTTTTATTTAGTGATTTCTTTTATTATTAGTATTTAGTGATTTAGTTAAGTCACTGTGTTGACAGCGATAAAAGGTTGTCTTTTGATTATCACGTCTTTTGAATGACTTGAGACTTTTGAGTCGATCAGTTCTCCATCTGGAGCTGAAAGCTTGAGTTGTTATCACATGACAAGCTAAACTTTTATTGTTCTTCTGAAAAAGTTAACTTTTTGTGAAATCCACTCAGCAAGAATGTCACTGATATTTCTAAAGAAAATGAGCTTGTCTTGAAACCCTGGTGATGAGCTCCTTTGATTTATGTTTCTCTCCATGAATGGATCGTCCTGTTGTGATTAATTTCCATCAAACGTTGACTTGTTTCCTAGTAATTGGATAATTCTTGGTTCACTCTTCATGCTTCTTGTTAATTCCGACAATGGCTTTGCATTCTCTACTTGAAATTTTGCTTCTTATTTTAGATACGTGGTTCAGGGCTGTTGAAAATAAATGAAAAGGTTTGCGTAATGAACAAATTAACAGAAACGACCTAGTTTAACATAAGACTCTGTTGGCAGTAAGATGATTTGAAGGATTTCATGCCTTAAAGCAATTGAATTGAAAGGATTCCAGCATGTTTACAGATTAGGAGGATTATTTTAAAAAAGGATTTCTCTTCTAACGCAGTAATAATCCAAGATGTTCTTTTGCCGCCTCTTAAAAGAATGATGAGCAAGATTGAGCTGGAAAAAAGCAGCTTCCACAAATACTCTAAAACTTGAATTCATTGTCTGCAAACTAAATAGTGATGTTAGAAAAGTTACACTCTGAAACAAGAATATATCAATTTCATGTCACAAATATTAATGCCAAATTTTTGTGTGTTTTCATTAAGCAATCCTTCAGGCAAAATTAGGATATTAATTACAGTAATATGTTATTATTAGTTTTAAAATACTTTTATACATTAGTTTGATTATAGTTTTATAACATTTTAAAGGCTATCGATTGCTGCAATACAAAACAATATTTTGCCATTTCTAACTTGCCCAATCTAATAAAACTTTAGTCTTTGGTGCTGTTTTTCTGAAGATTTTCAGGTCTCTTCTTTATGATATAGCCATGATTTTGTGTGATTAGATTAGCATACTATGCAAGAATTGCAAGATGTTTGGCAGCTTGTCCTTGTTATAAGTAAATGCAAAAACTGTAAAAGCATTTGGCATCCATCTGGGAGACATTTAATTTTAGCACAGCAGTGTTTGTCACTCCTTTAGAAATGTCAGAGTGTTTTCAAGCTGAAGCTCAATGAAACAGATGCATCTCTGAAAGACTTTATTCTTGTCAAATGCTGTGGCTTGTGAGGCAGTCTGTTTTCTCTCATTACATTTGTTCTGATTGATAGAACAATACAATCAAATAATAATGTTGTAAATGCTAAATCCTTTTATTTGATCTCAATTTTGAGACTTTAAATCCTAATTATTTAGTTAAGGAGACTTTTTAAGTGATATTTTAAATCTTAAAATTTTAAATCTGCCAGAACAAAACTACATTAGTTTGGGTCAGTTTTTGAGTTATTTTTCAAAACAAAAACAAATTTCAAATTAATAAATGTCTCAATATTTTAAGTCATTCTTAACCCTTAACCTGTGGGCTTCATCTTGTTATTCAGACAGAGTTTATGGGTCTGGTGAACTTAATGCATTTTGGGGGTTTTCAATTTATGTTAAAATAATAATAAAAATATGTAAATCGACATAAACAAATTATTAGTTTTTTTGCTCTTTGGCCTTGTTTCATCCAATTTTTAATGAAGCCATTCTTTTGGAATTTGGTTTACCAAAATAGTTGCAAATGTCAATCCGTGAGGTAAATAAAGTTGAATCTTTTAAACCAGATTAAGGTTTGAATAAAGCATATTTAAAAAAAATGTACCAGGAAAAGACAATGTAAAACAATTTTAGTAATGTAATGGTAATAATCTGACAAACATTCTTTCACTAAAGGTATGGTATTAGACCTAGGTCTTGAGATACAGTAAAGTTAAAACTAGAGCATAGAAGTGGGTCATGAATTTCAAAAGTGGAGATTACCATTTCCATCCCTCATCCCATTAATCAACACGTCCCCTTTGAGTCCCACCAGAGACAACAATATATAAGGATGTTACCCCTGAATTATTCTATTAATCAGATCATACATGAAAAAGGACCTGGGCTCACAGTGTCTAATGATAAACATCAAGTGTCTGGAGACTGTACTGAGCATTCGTTCAAAGAAAGTGAGAATTGTTGAAAATGTTCTCTTTACTATTTAACAAGTCATCTCTGGTCTGCGGTGAACTAAGAAAATTTATCAGTGACTCTAGTTGGATGCATATTATATATATGGTGGAAAGAAAAATAGTTTCATTATGGTTCTTTGTTAAATATATATAGAAATTGTATTATAAACAATTTCACCAGTTGTGTCAGGATCTGCCAAGTATCTTGTTTGTAGATCTTTGTTGCCAGGGGTCAGATAACTGACCGTCCTTCCCTCAGTTTTGGTTTTACCTTGTTTTCAGCTAGCACTCTTTTATTTATTTTCTTTCGCCTCCTCCAGTTACATGGCTCAGGTCATGTGACTGATGGTGACCATCTTTGATTTGTTTTGTTTGTTTTTGCACATGGTCTAGTTTTTTCCTACCTTTCCCCGCCCTTCTCATTTGCTAGTTAGAGCTTTCAGTTAGTACACCTGTAGTTTCCCTCATTATGTTTGATTGGTTTCCATTTATAAGCTTCCCTCAGTTTTCTTTTGGTTGCGCTTCATTACTCCTTATCGGTGTGTTACTCCTGGTTTGTTGCGTGGTTCATATTTGGCTCTTGTGCTGTAATTTTGTCTTCCTGTTTAACCCAGTTTTTAGTTTGTATATTAATCGTTGTTTTCCCCCTCGTGGGTTTTGCTTTGTTTGCCCTACCTTCCCAGGGCTTGTTATTTGTTTCGTAAATAAATGATTGTTTAAAGAGAAAGACTGCATTTGGGGTCGCATTCCTCTTTTGACCCCCGGCCCTGACACATTGATCTGGCATTTGGAAAGATATTACATTTTAGTGTTTGTTGGGAGTGATTTTTAGCAGAAGTGAATTTACTTGCTTTATGCTAAATAATTTACATGGACGTGTCTAAAGTAAAATTTTAATGACATTCTGAAATGGAAAAAAATGTACGTAACTGTTTCATATTAGAAATGCTTAATAAAAATGTGAGACCTCTGACTTTGAAAACTTTATTTATACATTAAATTGCAGCTCATTTGCACATCCTCTACAATCATAGAAACACTGTTTAAATTTTGAAACTGGTTCTGAATTTGTCTAAAATTGAATTTTTAATTAACATGAAAGAATTAAAATTATGTATTGATTGATATTATTATTCTTTGTTTTATTTGATTGAAGCCAATTCATTTTTATTAGATTTGTTTGTTTGTTTTTAGAGGACAAATATTAGTAGCTTTTAGGCTGTTATAGTTGTTTTGTCAACACTGCCAATTATTTGTTTATACGCTATTATGACATTTAATGAGCCATTTAATGAGCTGTCTGAGCCAGTGGTTTTCCCTCTAAATAGTTTTTACTAATGACTACTAAATTCTTCCTTAACGTTCTTTAACTACTTTATTAAAAACAAGTTTAGCTCTGCTTTCAAGAAGCCTTTTAGCTTTTTCAATTTTAGTAGCTGGTTAAAGTTAAAAAGAAAAAAAGGATAAAGTTCTATGATATTTAAGGTCTTAGCATAGGTTTTGGTTTGATTACAATTGGTTATCATACCCTATTCTTATGTCAAACAGTGTCAGCTCTTCCCTTACGCAAGCCTCAAAGGTGAATAAATGTCTTGTAGTAAAAAAATAAAAGACTCGATTGATTGACTTCAGAAAAACACCCCCAACATCAAAATAACGCAAATAAATATCATCTTATTTTGAAATCTTAATTTCTTAAAGTGTCATTATAATGAATTTTTGAAAAGCGCAGTGGGTAGCATGGTCATTTCACATGGACGTTAATCATCAGATTAGCATAAATTCGGAAGGAGCTTGGCTGCTAATCATATGGTGCCACCTACCTATTTTATCTCCAGTAAATAAGACACGATCACAGAGCTAAAATTTACATCATGCAAGCTATCTCCTGCAGCACAGACCACAAAGAAATATGCTTAACGCTTCAGCAAAAATGCTGACCAGCTGCTTCTAACTAACGCACATAATTTCATCTCGTAGGCCACAGATCATTAGCTTAGCATCCAGCTAGCCAGAGCCCCAAAACTTCTGATTCCTCCTCGGCGTATATAACATCAAAACTTCAAGCAGCATGCGGAGATCCATTCAGCAAAACACCATCATGGCGGTAACGTTAAGGCAGTGCGATTTTCAATATCAACACAATGGCTCCTAGCAGTTTTGTTTCACGTGCGTTCGTCTGCTCCAACAGCTCATTGTGTTGACGTTTTGATTGAATGACAGACAATCAGCTTTGGCGTTCTCCTTAATCTACCACCAAAAGAATGCAGCCTGATTAATCTATGCTTACGGAATGTTACTCTGCAGTGAATCCACGCCGCAAGTTGAGAGCGCGCGTGAAGGTGAACTCCTAGCTCTTCGGAGGTGGTTTGCATGATCAGATTATTTCTCCGCATATGACGTACTCTATATCGCTAAACTCAAGAGAAACTCCACCCGGGCAGCGCTTGGCTTACACTGTTAATAATCAAAAGACACTGACAATCATGTTTATTTACTCATATTAGCGTTTTTGCTCTATATTTGCGTCCGCTGCCCCTATATGAACAATAGAAATGAATTGTTCTCCTAAATGTACATGAGTCAAAAGTACGAAGCACTAAGTTGAACGAAGCTTTCCATGACTTGGGGACAACAGTCACATGCAGGCCGTTTTATAATCTTTATTGAACATATTTTCAACCATTTTTATTGAACATATATGTGCATAATGGTATGAACTCCTTTTCTCATTAATTAAAACATTTTTGTGGGAGTATTCTTCGGGCCCAGGTAGTTCGCCTTGTACGCTTCTCCATCTGCGATGAGTGTGGACAGGGAGGTGAAGAATACACTGTCACTCTAAGCGAAGAAGTAATTAGAAAAAGGGGTGACTAAAAAGAGACTGGGTGCCCTAACAGGTGGAAGTAGGCTCTGGGGTGTTGGCCCACTTGAGGCACGAGATTTGACCACGGCGAGCAAAGACACAAGCACCACTTCCACTTCCCAAAGATAGTGAGATTAACATGAACTGGATTTACCGTAAAGAACATAGGAGACCCGATGAAGTCCTGGGAGACAATTGATGAGGAAATGGAATCCCAACGGACTGCATTTCCAAAGATAACTTGCATGTACTGTGGAAGGTTAGTTGCCAGAGAAATGTGAGGTTATGATGTCAAAGAACGACAAAGGAGAATGGAAGCATTAAGCATTATTTATCCTGAAAAGAGTTATTTTTGATATTTGACCATAATGTGTGTTTATCAGGTGTGTCTGCAAATAGACTTCAGTTGAAGCGAAAGAAGAGTGAAAAAGCATGCGCTGTGTATCTAGTCCACAGCGTCATTCACAGCGTATCTAGTCCACAGCGTCACTCGTGGTGTGCTGACTATCTCAGTTAGAAAGTTTCAGTCAATGACCCTCGCACTGCAGTAAAATATTGTTTTGTTAATTGACAAATACATGTTATGTTTTTTGTATTTATTTTTTTACCAATGACTCCTCCTAAATTCATTCTTAACGTTCTTTAAAAATATATATTGATTTGGTACTTGACAAATGCATTTAAAACATTTTGTTAGTTTGTTTGTTAGTTTACCCAAAAGCTGTGTGTTAATTTAGCAAACCAATGTATAATGCAGCATAACATTATTTGTACTTTAATACATGAGCAAAGCCACGTAATGGCTGTTGTTATATACTTATCTAAATATATTTTTTATCTTATGTGAACTAAAAAAAAAGATTAAAATCATATTCTGAGTTTAAATATAGACTTTTCCAAAAAACTGAATGGTAGTGCCAATGTAAGTGGTAAATGTTGGTATTTTGAGAACAACTTGAGGTGAGCGGGAAGTGTGTTATAATGGTATTTGTGAGTGAATGCACTTTGAGTAAATCAACCAGCAAAGCGATCGCTTATCTGTGTGTGATTGCAGGAGACTGAACCTATTTATTTTGTAGTAACATTTATACAGGGCTGGAATAATTCGCCTGCCTGAGCTCCTCTGTTGTGCTTGATGCAACCTTTTTACTCTCTTACACACTTTGTTGCATTTTTACAGGACACTTATGTTATATTGTGTTGATGATACTCCGTTTGACTTTGTGATAACTTTTGAGATTTATAGCATTTTTTGTTTCTCTCATAATGCACGAGTGAATTGAACTCTCTCTTGTTATTTCCCTCATAATACACATAATCACGTGTTGCATGACTTTCTCTCTACTCCTGTTCTTTTGATTTTTAAACATTATCTGCTCAGGAAACATGAAATAGTTCAACCTTTTACCAGACCAGGGCAAATAGAATTAAAACAACAACTCTGCTTGCATCACACAAAGGAACGAGACAATAAAATAACAATCACTAAACAATACAGTAAACTTAAACGCATATTAAAATACAACAAATTTCTTAACCTTGGAAAACTTTTCGTTCAACCTGTTGGAAACTGCCAAAACCAAAATAATAAACATTTTAAAATCATAAAAGGGGCACTTTAACACTGCTGTCCCAGAGGAAAAAAGCTAATTTTATTATTCTACCCTCCAAGTATAATTTAAAGATTATCAAGATATTTATCTTTTTGTGACCTAGGTTTAAAAGATTAATTAGCATGCACTTGAAAAGTAGACCAGTGTGATACAATAAGAATGAGTTTGTTAACTATTCTAAGACAATGCTGATATTTTCTGAGGTGTAGAATGGACAAGCACACTCATGCAAGATTAAAATCATTGAATTAAGAATCTGAGAAATGGGAATACATAGAACTTAACATCACTCCAGGAATTGTCAGTTACAAAACTCCACAGACTCGATTGTTAGCATGGCTGATCAAATATTATCAATTTAATAAACTATTAAACAGAAATCTAGAACCTCGTCTCAACTGTCATGTCGAGCAGAGTAGATACTAAAGCGCTTGGTGGAAAAGTGGCATAATTGTCCGTTTATATACAGTACAAATGCTGTCAGAAAATAAAGTTGATAATGCTAAACAGGCATTTTTTTCTGGCATGTCTCTCTTAGGCTATGTTCTTTTGTATCGAGAAAGATTGACAAGGAATGAAAAAAAATCTCTTGTTTGACCAATGTAAAATGTAAGTTTGTTGTCTTTCCTACTACCACCAGAAATCTTGTGTCTAAAACACAAAATCTTCCAACGGAACTTTCTTAGTTACTGTGCCAACCTGGTGAAACAACCTTCCTAGTCTTATGAAAAAAGGAATCTGGAAAAATAACAAAATAATATCAGTAGACATCAACAGTGTCAGTATAAAAATACTGTTTTGCTGTCAGTCATAACATATACTCCAGTTGAATGGGAACATATTAGCTCAATTCCACTACTGTAACAAGAATCTGGCCAATTTATCTCCATGAGCTCCAGAAATAAATAGAAAATGTGGTGGAAGCTTGAGGAAAGGGAGCGCGAAACATTCGTTTTTCATGCACATACAAGAGACTGTCCTAAAATGGGTGGCATGTGCAGTCTGGGGAATGAAAACAAATCGCTGCCTTGAAGCCAAAACTATCTTCAACTAGCTTTGAGATGAAAAACTGTATTACAATTTAAATATGACCTTATAAACTTAAAATTTAAACACTAAAATACTGCATAATATATATGTTTTGTTTAAAATATTTATTTAGTTTGCATTGGAGGTCAAAACTAACAAATATGTTGCAGCAGACTGCTTTACGTTTTTGTGTTGTCTCAGTAATTGGTTTTAGAATTTAAAATGTTTGTTAAACACTCATTAATTTATTTTAGCTTCTACTGTGAATATTAGTTAAAATAACTTATAACGTACTTGTGTATAAGTTTTTGCCTTTATATGGTTTGCAAAATATTTTTAGGTCCTCAAAACAACCAATCTCTAAGTATCTAAGTAAATTTTAGCCCACATCTATATGTTAGTATGTCATGAGACCAAGCTTTGATAAATCAATCCTTTGCAGTATTTCTCAATTGAAGCAGCACAATTTAAAGAGCCCATCACCTTGTATTTTTTGGATTTTTAAAACCACACACACTTTTTATACCAGTCTTGCAGTCTGCACATTAGATTAACAAGTCTAAAATCTCAGGAGTACATTCTAAGTCAAGTCATGTGGCTCTAGCTCACTAACAAGGTGGATTCAGCTGGAACGAACGATGGTGAGAGGGAAGAAAAGAAACTCCTGGCTCCCTCTTGCTCTAATATTTATGAATCATGTCTTTGTTGTGAAGCTGGAAGGAGAGTCGCACCCCTGCCTGCAGCTTGAGGGTATTTGAATGCTGAAAAATGCATGAGACTCTTTATCGATGGAAACACCAATTCGCATCTGATAGATCATCAGAAGAAGCATGAATGACATTATTTGAAGCCAATTCATGCCACCAAAAAAGTGGCATCATTGTAGTACTTTTTTTTTTTCAAACAAAGTTAACCCATTTATGTCTGTCTCCCTCCACCATCAACTTTGAGAACGGCATAATAGTCATAATACACACAAGAATCTAAATTGCATTTCATACTATTCATACTAAAGCCTTGGAATTTATGTATCTTCTGCTTGCAGGGCTCTCTGTACATTTTATTTCAATCACACATATTGCTCATAAAGGTATATAATACTAGATTACTAAAGTTATATCTTTGTTAAAGCACCCACTTCATTAGGAAACAAGGTACTGAAAAGCATAATGAGCTATGTCAATGCACCTTTTCTTAAATATAATGTTATTAGGAACATCTCCACATTTCAAGACCAGTCTCTTTCAAATCCAGCATCACATTGTTTGTTAATGGTGTAATGGTCACGGCATACCAATGTTTTCTTTCCTATCCAAACTTTTTTCAAGTTTAAAACTGTTTCAAATACTGTGTTCACACTTTTTTTTATTTACAGTACAGCTTGACACTGAGCATATCTTAATACTAATTAAGGAACAAATTTCTGTTGAGCTAGTAGCATCTGCCCTTTGTGTTTATCATGTGTATTGAGCGAATCTGGTCAAAGCAAGATAAGGTGAAACCGTCTTATCAGTGGATGAGTGCAATGAATATTTATTGACAACATAAACAACAAACTTGCCTTGCCCAAAAGTCAAGAGATGTAGACACATGGAACAAAAAAGCATTAGTGACAAAAAGAGAGTGCATGCAGAGTCCAAGCAAACACACAGGAGAGTTCCAGGTTTCGAAACAGTTGGTGGAAAGTGAGTGCTGGTTAATACAGTTCTTATAAGGGAATCTGGGATGATCGCTATGGGATAATCACCCAATGAAATTGCTCGAATTTAGGTGATGCGGATCTAAGATAACAATGTTCAGGGGCAACAGAATCAGCAGTCTCAGTGGATGATGCTGATGAATCTCTGAAAGCCTAGCTATCTAAAATGGTCTACTGACATCCTTAGTCATAGAAGCTCTTAACTCTTCATTGCGGGATAAAAGAAAATGTTAATTTAGAAGTTTTAGTTTTGCACTATAGTTGCCCAAGTCCTTTTGAGTTTGATTTAATTAGATAAGCAAATCAAGAAATTTTATGTTTCCCATTTAATTCAAGTGAAGTTGGATAGGTCTAGTTGAATATAATTAAAACTAATGATATTTGATTTCCCATGTTTGTCATATAGACTATTCCCTAGTCATCTTATATTGAAAGTGACCTCCTGTGTGCTACTGAACCATTATTGAACTGAAATTAATCTTCCTTAAGTCAGGGGATGAGGCCAGATGGCTTTGTACTCTATAATACACTCAGGATTTGGATAGTGAAGAGAGATAGGACTGCAGAAATCCATGGCATTTCTACATTACTCTAAATTGACACTGTCGGTTTAAATGTTGGGGAATCCCTCATTGGTTAGGGATGCTAGGGAAAATGTAATAGTTACTTTTGTAACCCCCATTCCCCGAATAGAGCATGAAAACTTATGTCTGTGACAACTATAGAAAGCTTCGCTAGAGGCGCTAAACTCTTTCCATACTCTTTTCAAATTAGTGGCTGTGCCCTCTTCCACCCTGACTATAAGTATAGACATAATTTTTAATGGGCAGTCGGTCAATAAAAACTCTTATACTGACTCGTACCAGAGGAGGGAGCATCAATCCCTGAGTTGAAGGCCATACTCACCACCTCAAAGGCTGGACTTAGTGAGGGACCAGCAGAATATGCATCTTGAACCAAATGGGGCTAGATGGAAATAACTAGATGGCATAGATGGAAATAACTAGAACAATAGTTTTTGAGACTTAGCCTTTCGGGGAATTGCTCGGCCCTCAAGTGTCTGGGGTCATAAGAGATGCAACTGGTAGTCCTTCATAGAGGGCACACATGTGGACAGTACTTAGGAACTCTCCACTCACTCCACTACGCCTGTTGGGGCAAGAGCAGTCAAGAAGTTGGAGAACATAGTGCATGTATCACTAATGAATACCGCAAGCCATGCCGGACCCCCCTTCATACAGTTCAGAGAGTGCTGCCACCATTTAGCACGGCTGAAGAGACTGATTCATTGCTCAGGTTATAGTACCTAGCAAAGATGATTGGTGTTGACCAACCCGCAGCCTTGCAGACTGGAGTACCTCTTGCCAGCGCACAGGAGGCTGCAACAACCCTGATAGAGTGGTGTAGGAAACTCAGAAATATAAGACCAGGAGATTTTTGGGGTGTCACAAGTTTAATGTTGAGCGCTGCAGTCTTCCAAAAAATCTAACTAAGCGATGGGTTACATTGGGTTTTTAACACTATTAGGATGCACCCCCAAGGAGGAGCCCAGCCATAGATATTCATGACGTCAACAAAAGGTCAGTCTTACATAGCAAGAGAAGGTACCTATCAAGATGTTCCCAGACCTTAAGGAGCCTGAGTCTCAGTGGGGGTGTCACATCAAAGCGTAAGCAATCCAGATAAAGTCACAGACACAAATTATACAATAGTGCTAAAAAGTGATTGCGATATAAAAGAGTTATGTTTTAAAATCATAGTTCTGAAATATGTATTCCTACAGTGGGCTCTCAACTGCAGGGGGCAAGGGATGTCGAACGGTGACCCACATGATCTAGTTTTCCCGTACTTTTATTTTGGTGCGGTGTACCCCTTTAAGATCGCGAGTGAACGAGCACTTCCGACTGCTCAGGTCTGCTGCTGTCTGTGTGGTTGGCGTGCTCAGCGTGCTCCTGGAATAACATTGGTTTTTCCTTCTCACGTCTGCTCAGCGGTGAGTTGTTTAATCTTATAAAACTTGGTAAAAGTTAACTGCAGTGCCATAT
This sequence comes from Danionella dracula, assembly GCA_900490495.1. Lineage (NCBI taxonomy): Eukaryota > Metazoa > Chordata > Actinopteri > Cypriniformes > Danionidae > Danionella > Danionella dracula. The sequence goes on along the minus strand of UELW01000378.1, from coordinate 2,749,527 downwards.
TCACCAAGCCGGTTACGCTAACGGCTAAGCTAGCCTTATGATTTATCACATGGTTAATTATGAATGTGGACGAGTACCATTTATGTAACAATTCATGTTATTTGATATTTTAATTAGCTTTAATAGCTAATTTGACTGTGTATTTTGCATTGGAAACCTTGTTTTGAATGGCCATTCACTTAGTTTATTCACTCTCACTTATTCATTGTGATTGTTTACTTTTGTATTGATTGATTTAATTTTAGAAGGAAACGTATCATTTAAATTTATGCTGAATTTTATTTTGTGTTTCTGACCTTATTTAGGTCAGGTTTTTTTTTGGTTCTTTTCTCTTCTTCCAATCTCCTCATGGAACCAGCCCAAGATGGCGAGCCACCAGACTACCGCAACAAAGTGGTAGGAACATGAGGACCATATGTGTATGTATTCTCGGACGTATACATTCAGAGATTCTCTTGGACTTGCTCGACGGAAATTGGAGGACTTTATAATAGGAACTGGACTCTCTTAAAATTGTTTAATTATTTGTTTTGCTTTGTATTGTTTGATATTTTCACAATAACACATTTATTTTTGTAACATTTTTGTTCTGTTTTTAATCACACATTTAGGCTCCACAGCCGAACTTATGTTCTGATCACTGTAAAGTCAGGTTCATGCGCACCCAAGCAAGTTAAGCGCGTTACATTTGGCGAGCCAGCCAGGAGCCTTCATGTGTGAATAATTTCTGATGTGTTTTTGTGGGTGATTAGCTGAAATGGATTTTGTTGCGCAATCTGGTGTGATCATATCACAGTCTGTCATAGTGTCTGGTGTGACTAACACTAAATCAGACGAAGAACTAATAGACTGTTTGCGCAGTTATGGAAAAGTAAAACGCACCGTATATGTAACTGATCCTGAAAGTTCATTTTTTAAAAACCTGATCGTTGAGTTTGCAGATGCAACTACATTTGCAGCACTAGAACCTCTTCTTCCTTATACTTACTCTTCTCAAATGGTTGATGACCATGTGTTTTGTGTTACCGCTTTAGCTCTTGAGTACGCTGCCACAGTAGGCTGCAGCAACCTTTCGCCCAATTACCTCACTGAACTCAGACAAATCGCTGACCGCAGTGGACACCGTTTTGAAGATGTTTTGAAGACACTAATGGGCCAGATCAACCAACATTTAATTACAGCAGGAGCCGACAGAAGCGATGATGATAATGACGATGAGAGAGAAAAGGAAAAAGAAGTACATAAGCTTGCAACAGTACAACCAGTGCTAGAACCACAAGGGTCAATTTTTCAACCTTCCCCCAGTCGGTTATTTGCTGGCCAGCAAGGAGCAAGGCCACGTCAGAATCATCCTGGATCACCCCCAAGGGTTTCACTCTCAGCAGATGACCTTAATCCACCTCAGATACAGAGGGTGGTTGTTGAGCATGTGGTCCGAAATTCTGAAATGAGTGCTCCAATGGCGCTCCGTCTTCGTGCCTTCTCTGGAAGGACACCGAAACCAAGTAATGAAGCAGATTTTGAGTCTTGGCGTGCCCAAATTGACTTACTGCTAGCTGATCCCAGTCTTTCAGCATTGCAAGTCACCAGACGAATCATTGAGAGCTTGCTATCACCCGCAGTTGATTTGGTTAAGGGTTTTAGCCCAAACACATTGCCTTTGGTTCTTCTAGGTGTACTCGATTCTGCTTTTGGAACAGTACAGGATGGTGAAGAGTTGTATACTCAGTATTTAAACATTCTTCAAAATCCTGGAGAGAGACCGTCTGGTTACCTTCAGCGATTACATCTTACTCTGAGCACTGTTGTAAAGCAATGAGGGATTTCACCTGACGACATGGATAAACAATTACTGAAACAGTTTTGTCGTGGATGTTGGGACAATACAGTTATAGCCAAGTTACAACTGGAACAACACAAAAACAACCCACCATCATTTGCGGAGTTGTTGCTGAAACTCAGGACTGAAGAAGACCGACAACTTGCTAAAGAGTCGCTCATGAAAAAACACATTGGTATGTCAAGATCAAAGGTTAGCATACAATCCCAGAGCACTTGTTCCTGTGAACATCATATGTACAATGATGAGCTGAAAGAGATGAAGAAACAACTTCAAAAACTCCAGCAACAGATGTCTCAGCTTCTATCCAGGAGAAATACAGCCGAGTCAAGGACCATGCCACGACCGAACAAAATAAGCCACCTTTCACCTCAATCATCCACCAAGCCCAGGCCTTGGTATTGTTTTAACTGCGGTGAAGATGGCCACCTTTCCTCCACTTGCACCAACCATACTAACACTAGTCTTGTCGAGGAGAAAAAGAAACTCTTACGTCAGAAACAAGAAGCATGGGATACCAAGAACAAACACAAGTTAAACTAGAACCAGCTTCTGTGATGGGACACTCAGGAGCTGTGCCAACCAAAAGTCCCAAATTTTCGTCATTGCCAAGAGGCCTTGTGGGTACTAAAACTATAGGTCAGATAAAAATGAAGGAGCAAATGGACAGGCAGTACCTTACCTTGGTTTCATAGAGCTCAACATAACTTTCCCATCAGATTTTCTTGGCTCACCTGTTGCGATTGATACACTGGCACTTGTGATTCCCGATATGAAACAGTCTCACCCTCAAATACTCGTTGGTACCAACACTTTGGATGCTGCATACTGCAAAATTCACGAGACTAGCCCTGATCAGTCATTTCGACCCACCTCATCGGGTTATTTGGCTGTGTACAAGATTCTCCAGCACCGTTATACTCAGAAGTTGGATGACCAGTATGCTGATGTCACCTTACAGTTCAACCAGCCTCTTAGCATCTCAGCCGGCCAAACTACTGTCCTCGAGGGACGCCTGGCTGCAAGGCTCTTGCAAGGAGAAAAGGCAGTCATCTTACAGCACCCAAGTTCTAGTCCCTTGCCAGGTGGACTTCTTGTAAAAACCTGCTTAATTGACTTGCCTCATCACCGACCATGTGATTTACCTGTTGTGGTAAGCAATGAGTCTGACCATGAGATCCTGATACCAGCACGGTCAGTCATTGCAGAAATTAGCACCTTCCAGACCATTATCTCAAGCGAACAAAGTGTTCATGATTCCCTTCAGTGTACAGAATCATCTCAATCCATTTCACAACAGTATAATTTTGGAGATTCGCCTCTGACTCCAGAGTGGAAGCAACGAATCATCCAAAAGCTTAACAGTATTCCTGAAGTGTTTGCAAAGTATGATCTGGATTTTGGCTGTACAGATAGAGTTAAACATCAAATAAAGTTATCTGATCCAACTCCTTTCAAACAACGACCAAGACCGATTCACCCTCAGGATGTTGATGCTGTGAGGAAGCATTTACTTGAACTTTTCAATTCAGGAATAATTCGTGAGTCCAATTCACCCTTCGCTTCTCCGATTGTCGTTGTGCGTAAGAAGAACAGAAGTATACGCCTTTGTATTGACTACAGAAAACTTAATCTTCAGACCATAAAAGATTCTTATGCACTACCAAAACTGGAAGATGCATTTTCTGCTCTTTCTGGTTCTAAATGGTTTACAGTTTTAGATCTCAAGTCGGGTTACTATCAAATTGAAATGGAGGAAGCTGATAAGTCAAAAACTGCTTTCGTTTGTCCATTGGGATTTTGGGAATTTAATAGGATGCCGCAGGGGGTTACCAATGCGCCAAGCACATTCCAGCGCCTTATGGAGAAATGCATGGGGGAATTAAACCTTAAGAAAGTATTGGTCTTCATCGATGATCTGATAGTATTCGCACCGACCCTGGAGGAACACGAAGAGCGCCTAATGAAAGTCCTCAATAGACTCAAAGCGTTCGGGTTGAAATTATCAGTTGAAAAATGTGTGTTTTTTCAGACATCTGTGAAGTATCTTGGCCATGTGGTGTCTCAAAATGGTGTTGAAACTGACCCTGACAAGATCGCAGCTCTCAAGTCATGGCCTGAGCCCAAGAACCTGAAAGAGTTAAGATCTTTCCTTGGATTCGCTGGGTACTATCGGCGTTTCGTCCAGGGATATTCAGGCATTGTTAAGCCATTGCATGACCTTACTGCAGGTTATCCACCTTCCAATAAAAAATTGAAACCAACCATAAAACCAGGAACCTATTACAACCCCAAGGAGCCTTTTGGAGGGCGTTGGACGGCAGAATGCCAGCTAGCCTTCAAAGACATCATTGAAAAACTCACCTCTGCCCCGGTTCTGGCATTTGCAGATCCACAGAAACCCTACACGCTACATACTGACGCAAGTTCTACTGGACTTGGTGCTGTGCTGTATCAGGAACATGACGGAACAAACAGAGTTGTGGCTTATGCTAGCAGAGGTCTCTCCTGGAGTGAATCAAAGTACCCTGCTCATAAGTTGGAATTTCTCGCTCTAAAGTGGGCAGTGACTGAAAAATTTAACGATTATCTCTTTGGTGCTCAGTTCACAGTAGTCACGGACAGTAATCCACTAACTTACCTGTTGTCCTCAGCAAAACTTGACGCGACCAGTTATAGATGGCTCTCAGCTTTGTCTACCTTCACGTTTAAGATCATCTACAGAGCTGGAAAGCAGAACTCTGATGCCGATGGTTTGTCTCGTCGACCGCACAGAGAGCTTTCTGATGATTTTGTTTCCCGTAAAGAATGTGAACGAATTATAAAATTCACCCAGCAACATCTCAATGAACCTGATTATGCTTGTATCGACCATCACACCATTAACGCAGTTTGTGAACGCCATTTGGTGTACAGCTCAAGTCTTGATCCTGACCACGCTTTGGTACTATCGATGTGCACACATGTTGACAGTTTGCCTGACAGTTTTATTGATGATTTTCAGTTCGCCTGCTCTGTTCTCCCTTGATTCTCTGTAACTGACATTGCAGCCAAGCAGCGTGACGACCCTGTGATCCGACACATTATAGCCCAGCTTGAGTGTGGAATATCACCTCCATCAACTTTGAAGGAGGAACTTCCTGATTTACCTCTATTACTCAGAGAAATAAATAAATTGGAGCTACAGAACACCCTTCTTGTCAGAAGAAGGCAAGTGGGAAGCGAACTTACTTACCAACTAGTCCTGCCAGAGGAGTATCGAGCTGATGTATTGCACCAACTTCACAACCAGATGGGTCATATGGGAATTGAAAGGACATTGGACTTGGTCCGCTCCCATTTCTATTGGCCAAAAATGTCTGTCAACGTGGTAAACAAAATCAAAACCTGTGAAAGATGCGTTAGACGAAAATCTTTACCTGAACGAGCGGCACCTCTTGTCAATATTAGAACTACTCATCCTTTAGAACTGGTGTGTATGGATTTTCTGTCAGTAGAACCAGATCGTAGAGTTAAAGACATTCTTGTCATAACAGACCATTTCACAAAATATGCCATCGCTGTGCCAACATCAAACCAGAAAGCTAAGACCGTTGCCAAGTGTTTGTGGGACAATTTCCTAGTACACTATGGTATTCCTGAAAAACTGCACAGTGACCAGGGCACTGATTTTGAATCTAGAACTATTCGAGAGCTTTGTGACAGGGCCGGAATCCACAAAATAAGAACTACTCTGTATCATCCAAGAGGAAACCCTGTGGAGCGGTTTAATCGAACTTTGCTGGATATGCTGGGAACACTGACTGAAAAAGAAAAAACCAACTGGAGAGACTATGTAAAACCACTTGTGCATGCTTATAATTGCACAAAGAATGATGTTACAGGATTTTCACCTTATGAGCTTATGTTTGGCCGACAACCTCGCTTACCAGTGGATTTAGCTTTTGGTCTGCCCTTGAATGAGGACAGATCCACTTCACATTCACAATATGTGCAGAAGTTAAAAACTCATTTAGAGGAAAGTTATAAACTAGCCACTAAAAACTCGGCTAAGGTGATGAAACGTAATAAGACTACATTTGATAAAAAAATCAAAGCTTCAGATTTAGAAATTGGAGACAGAGTTCTGGTGAGAAATGTACGGTTAAGGGGGAAACACAAGCTTGCAGATAGATGGGAGGCATCTGTGTATATTGTGTTGAGGAAAGCCGGCCACCTCCCTGTGTACACAGTCTGCCCCGAAGGCCAAGACAAGCCATTAAGAACCCTGCATCGAGACCTCTTACTGCCCTGTGGGTATTTGCCTACTCCAGATGCCCAAAAACTTACCAAACTAAAGAGGAAGTCGTCTGTGGTTTTTCCCGGACCATCACCTGATGATGGTGAAAAGTGTTCATCCCCTGAAGAGGATGAATTGATACCCAACCTACAGATGCCATCACCTCTGGAACCTGTCAAGTTTACGACCATTATTGACCTACCCACTGCCCAACAGTCAGTCCCAGCCATTGACCAACCCTCCATCCATGAAAAAACTCCAAGTTCTGTAAAGGAAAAAGACAGTGTGGTAGAAGAAGAACAATCTAAACCAGTTCAGGAGGAACATATGGATTTGGACTGTGTTGAACCTTTATCTGAACTTACTGAAATCTCTGGAACTGCAGAAAACCTGCCTTCAGAGAATGAAATTGCAGAGCTTTCTGACTTAGAACCCAGGACTCCTGAAGATGAACCACCCTTAAGGCGTTCACACCGTTCCAGGAATCCACCTGACCGTTTGCAATACACCAAACCTGGAAAGCCACTATTAAAGAGTATTCGGGCATTGTTGCATGGCTTATCCTCTGCTTTTTCTGTTAATTCTGAAGAAGAAGATGATGAAGATGTGATGCCTTCACATTCCAGTCTGCCAATTATCTGCCAGCCTGGTTCATGTCCGAGGACGTCCATGAGATTAGGGGGGGAAAGTGTAACCCACATGATCTAGTTTTCCCGTACTTTTATTTTGGTGCGGTGTACCCCTTTAAGATCGCGAGTGAACGAGCACTTCCGCCTGCTCAGGTCTGCTGCTGTCTGTGTGGTTGGCGTGCTCAGCGTGCTCCTGGAATAACATTGGTTTTTCCTTCTCACGTCTGCTCAGCGGTGAGTTGTTTAATCTTATAAAACTTGGTAAAAGTTAACTGCAGTGCCATATTCACCAAGCCGGTTACGCTAACGGCAAAGCTAGCCTTATGATTTATCACATGGTTAATTATGAATGTGGACGAGTACCATTTATGTAACAATTCATGTTATTTGATATTTTAATTAGCTTTAATAGCTAATTTGACTGTGTATTTTGCATTGGAAACCTTGTTTTGAATGGCCATTCACTTAGTTTATTCACTCTCACTTATTCATTGTGATTGTTTACTTTTGTATTGATTGATTTAATTTTAGAAGGAAACGTATCATTTAAATTTATGCTGAATTTTATTTTGTGTTTCTGACCTTATTTAGGTCAGGTTTTTTTTTGGTTCTTTTCTCTTCTTCCAATCTCCTCATTGAACCAGCCCAAGATGGCGAGCCACCAGACTACCGCAACAAAGTGGTAGGAACATGAGGACCATATGTGTATGTATTCTCGGACGTATACATTCAGAGATTCTCTTGGACTTGCTCGACGGAAATTGGAGGACTTTATAATAGGAACTGGACTCTCTTTCAAAATTGTTTAATTATTTGTTTTGCTTTGTATTGTTTGATATTTTCACAATAACACATTTATTTTTGTAACATTTTTGTTCTGTTTTTATTCACACATTTAGGCTCCACAGCCGAACTTATGTTCTGATCACTGTAAAGTCAGGTTCATGCGCACCCAAGCAAGTTAAGCGCGTTACAGTGTGTATGCAGTAGAGATGGCCTCCACTAGCCAGTGGGCCAACGAATGTTTGGAGACAGCCTTCCTTATCATCTCCTGTCCTCCAAAGCATACAAAGAGCTGATAAGAACTTCTAAGGTTCCGGGTCATTTCTACATAGATCCTCAGTGCTCGGACTGGGCAATTGGGACCAGGGTTTGGTGCTGTCTCCTCTCTTGGCGGATCTTCTGGGATTACTACTTGATTTTTTGGGCACATATCCAGGCCTGGGCTTAAGTGTAAAACCAGGCCTGAACTGTAAGCAGGTGTAAGACGCCAGTCCTTTGCCCAAAGACGGAATCAAAGGTGGCGGGAAGGTGGTTTTGCATGCTGCTGCTCTCTGCTGGATGAACAGGGCGAGAACAAAGAAATACACAAAGAACGCTCTAACTGCGTAATGATGTTTAAAATTTGGATATAACCAATAAAACCTTTAAATCTGACTCCATTAAAAATAATAATTAATGTTCATGTTATTTTCTCCTTCTCTCATTATATTAGTTTCTTCTGTAAATTATATTACTTTAGGAGGACATAATGATTCTTAAAATTTGCCTCTTATCATTGTTTGTTCATAGCTTAAGGTTCTGAATTCTGTCGCTTTCCAAAGGTCTCAATTTTTCATAAGCCTTCGACGATCAAGAGTCGTTTTAGAAGTGTATTATAATCGTTCAAGGGATTCACAAATATGCAGTCGCCTCTTGGGGTTTCTCATTCCGGAGTTGAGTTCCCAACGGGCAAGAGCCGCGCAAATAGAAATTATGAAAACTTCGGAAAAATCCGGATACAAACAATGAACAATACAACTATCTGTGGGATGTCACTCTAGAAACGATACATCAGAAGTAATGATAAATAATGATTTCCGGACAAACTTCAAAACAAATTATTATGTCAATTTATTAATCAGGTAAATCATAAACAAATCCACCTCCAGTTAAAATGCAATGATCAAATACATTCAGTTCAGTACAGTTTAAAGTTCCAACCAAATGCATTCTGACAGACCAAATAACAAGGACAAAACGTAATAATTATTTACCTGATCATCGAGAGAGAGAGGCTGCGCACCACATGACCTGGTGCGGGAGCTCTGACTGCAGAACAAGTCCCTTCAAATACCCGTGATATCAATATCGAATTACATAATTTACACTGATTGGTTCTTTGACTTTGGAAGGCTGTCCTTCTGTGAAAACCCTTTAATTTAAAAGTTGCTTGTGTGTGTGATTGGTTCACTGAGAGAATGGTGAGAGACTAAATGGTGCAAAGACAACAATAGAGGGTTTTGTTAATTAAATCAACTCATATGTAGATTCAATACACAGTGAGGTGTTAATCACTTGGCTCCCAGACCCAGTCTCGTGGCTCCTGTATTGTATGTTTTAATGTTTGAGTCAAGCTGTGGGATCACTTTAGGCTCTGGTCTCGTCGACAGGGAGTGCCTGCAGATTCACCCACCCCTTATTCGAAGCTAATGCGACCAGGAGTGCTGTCTTAATTGGCAGAAGTTTAAGCTTTACTGAGTCAAGTGGTCCCAGGAGAGAAGAGGGTCTGACCCTCTGATGAACCAAAACGTTGCCGGACAGAACAGTGCAATCCACACAGTCTGAACCCTCAATCACTGCCTCAGCATGTCTATGCTCATGGCTATCCGTCAAAGGTTTACATCTGCTTTATTCGCCATGGCATGGTCACGTGGCCATCAGCACAACCGCTGATTGGCATTTTGAGTGTGGAAAGAGTTGAACATACCTGGCGGAGCTTCCCATAGTTATCACCAACATAAGTTGCAGAACAAACTTGTGAACCGGGCTCATTATGTGCAGTAACCAGGATCTCGGTGGGATTCATTTTCTGTTACGTTTTCTACTTGAGACATTTTGGTTCTGTTTTGGTATTTCTACCTATTTTCTTTTTGAACGCCTTGGTTGTCTTATTTAATAAATAAGCCTGAGTCTACCCACCTTTCATCTGGGTCCAATCCTTCTCTATCATCCTGACTAGAGTTTGCTCCATTCAATGTAAATTCAACTAGAGCAACTCATATGTGAAATTCTTGCACCAACATGCAATAGTATCATAGTTTCACTATGCTTGGGACATCACATTTATTTTTAGGAATAATAAGATCAGGTCTCAAGTGCAAAACATATATCTTGCTTCATTTCTTCAGATATTTTAAACTAAACCTAAAAGGAAATGGTGGAAAAGTGGTTGGTTCACAGTCTGCAAAAACACAATAACCATGTATTAAAGGAAAAACTCAAAACTTTACACTCACAATACAATAAAATAATTTCCTTTCACAGTGTAAAGCAAACAATGTATACATATGGTTAGCACACATTAGGACATCAATGTTCAGTTGTAATTGAGTTCCGATGTGGTTGCAGGTTATAATGAAACCAAAGAAGGATCCTGATGAAAGATGAACATTAGTATACATAGTGTTGGTTGAAGCAGAAGATGAGTTCATGAAGGAGCAGTAGAAGATGAGTACATCAGGTTCCAAACACTTTAGTCTTTTTGAAAGAGAGTGTAACTGCTTCGATCCTATTAGTGGATAGTTACTTGATGAGACAGCATTAATCAGAATAAAATTTGGTCACGATGGATTAAACTGATATTTCACACAATCAGAAAACATATACTTGGACTTAAAAAAATTGTTTTCATAGTTTTAAAAATTATTTAAACAATTATATTTCTGAGATTCCCAGCAATGGGTTGCGGATGGAAGGGCATCCGCTGCGTAAAACATATGCCAGAGAGTTGGCGGTTCCTTCTGCCGTGGCGACCCCGAAAGGGAAGAAAGCCAACATGAAGATGAATTAATGAATATTTCTGAGAATTGCTACTTGATTTTATATAATGTTTTTAAAGAATTTGGGTCAAAGAGAGAATTTCGAGATCCTGTAGTAAACACTGCTATAAATTAAAATATGAAAAAGTGAGACTGCATGAGAATAAGTTTTTGTTTGGATTAATGGATGATTATTTAGGTCAGTCTTGTGTTAAAGTTTCATTGAGGTCTGACACAAGAATTGTTTACAACAAATTGCTAATAAATCAAGGTGTATATATAAAAAGACTCCAAACAATTAAAACAGCTTTGCCGAGCACAATTTTGTTTTGTGAAAAAATCAAATACATCTGCTCAGAATTGATTCTAAATTTTTCCATTTTGAAAATCAAAAATCTCATAACATGAAGCTCATTATTAAGACAACGATGCTTTATCCAATTTTGGCTTGAATTTTTCTCCCACATAGCCGTTGCCATAGTAACTTGTCTGAATATATGAGAGACCAACAGTGAGAGCAAACAAACAAAGCTTTCTAAGCTGCTTGTTTGTCATCAAGCACTGACATTTTCAGAGGTTTATCTCTTATTTTGAATTTGATTGCACTGAAAACCACTGTTATTTGTTGTTGAGTTAATATTCTTCCTCGGAAAATTTCTGTTTGTGTTAAATACAATTAAACTGATAGCAGCAAAATGATCTCAACACCTTGGAAGAGAAGATTCACTTTATTTTTATATCGATTATTAATCTCTGTGAACTTAAAATATAAACTGAATATCCAACTTCTGCTACAAACACTGCTATTTTAGATTCTTTGATTTGAATATATTTTCCCAATAATGTCAAAACGCATCACTTTTGACTATTATTCCATTTCAGATATAAATTAGGAGAATATTTATCTGAAATAGGCAGTCCTTACATGTGCATTAACTAAGCAGAACAAAGTATTCAATGCCCATGTAGAAAGAAGCACATTGTAATGCAGAGAAGATGCTCCACCTTAAGATGACTGGAGGGAATAATTACCTTAGAGATGCTCTCTTGTGAAAGACACTCCAAGCAAATGGTGAAACTTAGATCAAAGCTCTGGGCGTTTTGATATGTGCTGCATGCAAACATCAAAAAGCATGTAAGTATAGAAAGAGGTGATGTGAAGGAGATGAAATATATGAAACAACAGCTCTTTCATAAAATAATTCATTTTTCGACTGCAGGATTTGAGACAGATGTATTGGAGTTTGGATAAAAGATTTTGTTAAAAACTAAATTTCCATTTCACCTTGTTAAGACTATGTTGGTTAAATGAGCTTAGCCTTAGCTTGATTCCTAAAAATACAGAACGATAAAATAGCATATCACACTAACATAAGCATAAACATAAGTACACCTCAACATAATCCACTCAGTTTCAGTCAGCATAATTTCTACCAGAGAGAGTCATAGTAGAGTGTATGGAGTAATGTTGGGTCAAAACTGCATGACAAAAAACCTTGTAAACTGTTTTTCACTGATTAAGCAGTAAACCTTAAACAACTAGAGACTGGAAGAAGCAATGTGTAAAGTTGTGCATTTAGGCTGCATGTGAAGTGCCTTCTGTATTTTGTTTTCACTTTTCTTTCACATGATTCCATAAAGAGAGCCACAATATCTCTTGAAACCCATTTTATTTTAACATAAATGTATTTTCTATTGTCTAGCAGAAAAAAAAGATCAGTAAAACTTTAAGCAGCCAGATTATGTAAACTGGACTTTTGTTGTCATGTGTTACAGTGTTTCCTCATTAAACACACATCTGTAGGACTCACAATTCTGTCAGATTAACCACAAATGCAGCCTTCTCCATGCAGAGCAAATATTTAGATTAAGAAGTTTACCTGGACAGTTTGGTAAGTCGCAAAAAAGAGCATTGAGATATTCCTGTCGAATCAGATAAGAATCAAACCATTTTTGTTGGAATGTTAAAAACACTTATTCGTTTTTCAACATCCCAAATAACGTCTCTGTTCCGTTCTCCCAGAAGATATGAGATTTAGTTGTTCTGTACTGAAACACTATTTCAGATCTTTTTACATCAACGAGTCAACCTCAATTATGCCCAAACTGTTCACTCTAAAAATGACCACTCCAAGGTTCACTTGGCCAGGCGTTTGATTTGAATTGAATCAATCGTGCCCTCTTTTTACTTTCCAATAATAGAAGCTAGAGAACTGTTCTATAAAGTGCACGACCATGAAAGAATGAATCTCATTTTAAGCCAGACATTTGTCATTCAGTTTTTGAACTCAGAGCAATTACCTCATCTTCATTGTAATACCACTCTCCATGCATCCCGACATTCTTCGTTTTCAGTGTGGTCCATAGGTTCCAAAAACTTCCATTAGTACCCTCCATCTCTGGGGTGACTACTGTAATTCTCTGTCTGCCTGTCTCTTACACACTTTCTTTCTTTGTGTCATTGACCGGGGGAAAAATTGCAGTTGGAGCACAATGATGTGGTAGGATGGCTGATGATATCAGTCCTTCGGCCCTGAAATGCACTCTTGTGGTTGTGTGCTTCAGCGATCAGCATTGTATTCCGACTAAGCACCTGGCTCCTAGATGAAATCCTGACCTAGTCATACAAGTCAATAATAACTGAGCATAAAAGAAAGTATTCATTCTGGTCAAATGCAGATTCATATGAGGTTAAAGACCTTTCATTTAGGCTATGTAAGAAATAGTGAATGAAAAGCCATTTAATATAAAATAATTTAATACATTTATTTCTTTCTAGCAAAACACAGAAACACACAGCTTTAAACCAATGTATCTGTGAAATACTCATGAGGTAGTGGGGACTTGAACATCTTTACTGTTTTACTTGTTATATAGATTTTAAACCCATGTTTTTCATATTAAATGAAACTAAGAAAAAAATATATATAATTGAATCATTTGTAATAAAATAATTCAGAACTGCTCATTATATTATTTTATATTCGGTATAATATTCTCAACCGATTACAATGATTTAATGTTGATCAAACAATATCCATGTCTTTCATGTTGATAAAACACAATATATATATATATATATATATATATATATATATATATATATATATATATATATATATATATATATATATATATATATATATATATATATGTGTGTGTGTGTGTGTGTGTGTGTGTGTGTGTGTGTGTGTGTGTGTATATATATTAGTGCTGTCGATTGATTAAAAAAATAATTTCACAATGACAAGAGTGAAACTTTTTAAATCTATAAATGTAAATAACCAATGTAAATTGAAGACATAGAGACTATTTAAATTCAAAATGTGATTGTTTATTGAACTTGTAACACAGTTACATATAAACAACATAGCTGTAATAAATCATCAATATCCTCCAAATTGACTTTTTGCTTCTCTTCTTTGGTGGCTGTTAGTTTGTGGTTCATAATTTTCCCTTGTGTGTAGCGTTGAATGCTGTTGCTAATGTTTACAGTCTGCATAGCACAAGATAGAAGATAGTTGTCTGAGATGTCCTCATTTTGAGGCGATATAACAATGTCACTGAGGCCAATGCCATGAGATAGAACCAAATCTAAAGTGTGATTTAGACGGTGAGTTGCTCCAACCACGTTTTGCTTAAACCCACAGGAATTAAGGAGGTCTTCAAAGGCAATATCCAACAAGTCTTTTTTGTCATCGATATGGATGTTAACGTCTCCAAAATCAGTATTTTATCTGTTTCGACTAAAGATGTGCGACAAAATAAGCAAATTCTTGACGAAAGTTAGAATTCTGTTTTGATGGTCTGTAGACAACAGCTAATGTTACAGAGAATGCACTTCTTTGTTTTGATACTGCTGCTGTAATAGGGAGCACAAGTACTTTAAAAGATTTCAATTTATGTTCTGTCTTTTTGGTTGTATTTAGGGTATTTCTATATATTGTAGCAACACCTCCACCACGACCAGTTGAGCGCGGTTCTGATTCTGATTTCAGGGTGTTGCTTCCTTTAATCCAAAATAGTCAGTTGGAGTGAGCCAGGTTTCAGTTAAGCATAGATGTCAAGGTTAAGTTCTCAGATTAATTAATTTATGATTACAGCTTTTGGTGTAAGAGATTTGATGTTTTTAAGTTCAAATTTTAGAGAGTATGTTTGCGAGTTACATAATTTGTAGTGTAATTTTAGATATGGATCAGATTATTGGGGTTACCCAAATTGGTGTTATTATTTTTTTTTTTTTGTGGTATTCAGTGCAAAAAATGGAATCTAAGCAAAGCTGAAAATGCTTAAAATTATATAGAAAATCTTGATTTTCTTATTTTAGGAAGAATTTTCCCATTTAAAATTTTTGAGTATAGACTATTTAGCTTATTTTTTTGAAAAAATCACTTAAATTTTCTTGAGGAGAAAAAAATGCTTATTAATGCTGGTCATTTATTTTCTTGAATTAAGAAACTTTGCCACTGATCTTAAAACAAGATTTTTGACCCAACATATTCTTATTTCAAGAATGTTATTGATAAATTAATATTAAATTCTGGTAAAAACACGCATCTTGGAACAAGAAAAAAAAATCTTAAACCTAGTTCTAGTTGTCTTAGATCAAGTAAAATATCTGACAATGGGGTAATAACATTTTCATTCTTGAAATAAGACAAGAAAAGATGAAAAAGAATCTACTCTGAAAATGAATCTTCAATACCCCAAACCTTAATACCTCATCTAGTTGTGTACTAACTTTGATGGAAGAGATCTGTACTTCAAAAAAGCACTCTTGAAACAAAAAAAAAACAAACAAAAAAATCTGCTAATGGGGTAAGCAAAGTTGACTTGGCAAGAATCTTAAAATTAGCAAAAAATTCTAGCTGGTAACAAACGCTGTTGGATCTTAAAAATAGTCAAAAACTGACAAAACAAGTCTTTCCAAGCTGTTAAAATTCTCTGAAACTAGACTGTTCCAACTTGTATCTAGTCTCTAGTGGTCTTAAAACTAGAATGTTTTCTTTTAGTTTTATATGAGCGGAGATTGCCACACTCAGTTTCTTGAGCTTGGATCTTTTGACCTGTAAGAAGTTGATCTGAAGCTCAATATCTGCTAATTCAGATTTGATGACGCTGAGATTGAATGACTCCTGATCTTTGCAATTTGGTGAGGCCATATTTTTATTTAGAGTAGTCTATCTACAATCTATCTGCTTTATCAATATCGTTTAGGTTATTATTATTATTTTTAATTAAACAGGAGTTAAAATGTATAGCTATACTAAACTATAGACTACACTAACACTGTTGTTTAATGGTGTACATTCAAGAAGTGGGTTTTGAGGCCAAATTAGCTAAGCGTTTAATCAATCAATAATTTTTTTTTATATAGCACTTCTTTAACAGTTGCTTTCAAAGCAGCTTCCTAGTGAGGATCAGGTAGAGTAAATAGGAGTTCCCTCTGGAGGTCCTTGGGAGCCTCGCTGACTAAGGCAAGTGCTAGTCATCTCCCCATCACAAAGAATATACAAAGGATGAGGGGTAAATGATGAGGATAGGTTAGAAAGGCACATTGAACCACATTGTTTTTTCAACAGTTTGTATGTATATTGTGCTGTATGTATATAGTGCTCACACACGATATTCTTTTAGACAAATAACAAAAGCCAATTTTTCAAATGGTAGATTAAACAGATACGTTTGTGGGCGTAGCTGAGATCCAGACAACATCCAGGAGTTTGTTCCAGAGCTTCGGGGCCTTGAACAAGACAGTCAGTCACAAACATAGCTGAAACCGAAGCTAAACCAATTTTCAGTTTAGCCTTCTACGGATAGATCAAGATAAGCTGACCCGAAAGAGCCAAATTTGTATAAATGTTGTAGTAGTGAGTAAAGTATTTGGTCTAATTAATAATTTGAAAACGATGGTTTGCACTCCTCAAAGCAAGACTAGGTTGTTATTAATTGTGTTACAATTTAAATTTTTTTTATCTTTTTTTTTTGTTAGACAAGATAAATTCAAGAGTTGCTTTGGTTAAACTAGTTGTGCTATTGTAACCTTAACAGAGCTAAATCCAAGGTTGTGTGTGATGATAGTAAGTTTAACGATAGTTAAAGTAGCTTAATGGTGGTGAGTCTCTGGTAACCTTGATCCGGGACCAGGACGGAGTGAACTGGGTGAGTATTTATAGTGGTGGTGTGTTTGAAGTACACAGGTGCGGGTGATTAGTACTCAGGTGATGGTTCTCGGGATTGGATAGGTGCAAATGGATCTTGAGGGGTGTCGGTGCAGGTGCTGGGTGTGACACTACCCCCTCCCCCACGGGTGACTCCTGTCACCCGAGACCGACGACGGGGCCGACCATGGCCTCTGGGAGCGGGGCGGTCAGGATGCTGGAGATGAAAGTCTGTGAGGAGGGTTGGATCCAGAATGTTGTCCTTGTCGACCCACGACCGCTCCTCAGGACCGTACCCCTCCCAGTCTACGAGATACTGCAGTCGACCCCCCTGTCGTCGGGAGTCCATTATCTCGTTGACCTGGTGGACTTGGTTCTCTAGGATTTCGGGCTGGAGTGGAGGAGGAGGCGGTTCGGGATCTGTGGAGAAAGGGACAACGGGATCAGTGAACCGTTTGAGCAGGGAGACGTGAAAGGTAGGTGAAATTCGATAGTCGGCAGGTAAGTTGAGACGGTAAGTGACAGGATTGATCTGGGAGTGCACCGTGAACGGCCCTATGTAGCGGGGACTCAGCTTCTTGCAGGGCAGGCGGAGACGAATATCCCGCGTTGAGAGCCACACACGATCTCCAGGTTGGTAGTCCAGGTTATCGGCTCAACGAGTGTTAGCTGCCTGGGTGAATCTACGCACTGCCCGCTGCAGATGGATGTGAGCTGAGCCCCACACCCTCTCACTCTCCTGGAACCAGTGATTTACCGCAGGCACTTCCGAGACTTCTCCAGACCAGGGGATCAATGGAGGTTGGTAGCCTAGAACACACTGAAAGGGGGTCAGTTTGGTAGAGTTTTGATGCAAGGAATTTTGAGCATACTCAGCCCATGGTAAATACTGATTCCAGGTGTCCTGATGGCAAGCACAGTAAGTGCGGAGGTAGCGGGAGATCTCCTGAATCTTCCGCTCGCTCTGGCCATTCGACTGGGGGTGATAGCCTGAGGAGAGACTGATGGTTACGCCCAGGAGCCGGAAAAACGCCCGCCAATCCCTGGACGTGAACTGAGGTCCTCGATCGGAGACGATATCCTCCGGTAGTCCAAAATCCCGAAACACAAAGTGGAAGAGTGCTTGAGCCATCTCGAGAGCTGTGGGAAGATGTTTCAAGGGGATTAGTCGGCACATTTTAGAAAAGCGATCAACTACCACCAGGATGGTGGTGTAACCATCGGAGGGAGGCAGGTCCGTAGCAAAGTCTATGCCGATGTGGGTCCAGGGTCGGCGGGGTATGGGTAACGGATGAAGCTTCCCCTCGGGCAGCCGGCGAGGAGTGTTACTTACAGCGCAGATTGAGCATCCTCGCACATACCTCGCTACCTCTAGAGCCATCCGAGGCCACCAGTACCGTTGTCGTGGGAGTGAGAGGGTTTGACTGCTGCCAGGGTGTCCAGAGCCCAGGGAGGTGTGGACTTGCTCCATCAGAGGGAAACGGAGACGAGTGGGGACGAAGGTCTTCTCTGCTGGGGCCTCCAGTTGAGCGGGCTCCTCGAGGGTGGCATCTTGAATCTCCTGATCCACTTGCCAGAGTATGGGTGCTACAAACATGTTGGATGGCAGAATGGTTTCAGGTTCGGAGTTGTCTGGTTCGATGGAGTGAAGACGGGACAGAGCATCGGCTTTGAGGTTCTTATGCCCGGGTTGGTAGGTGATCTGGAACTGAAATCGGGCAAAAAAGAGAGACCAGCGAGCTTGTCGGGCATTGTGTCTTTTGGCTGTACGGAGATATTGCAGGTTTTTATGGTCAGTTATTACCTGGAAGGGATATTTGGACCCTTCGAGCCAATGGCGCCACTCCTCGAGGGCCAGTTTGATGGCTAGAAGTTCTCGGTCCCCAATCCCGTAGTTCTGCTCCGCCGGAGATAGTTTCTTCGAAAAGAAAGCACATGGATGTAGAGATGAGGGTTCACCTGACCACTGGGACAGTACTGCTCTTACTCCCTGGTTAGCCGCATCCACCTCCACGATGAAGGGCTTATCCGGGTCAGGGTGTCGTAGGACGGGAGCGGAGGTAAAGGCCTGACGGAGGGTATCGAAGGCCTCTTCGGCGTTGGAGTTCCATGTGAGAATCTTTTTGGCGCCCTTTAATAGAGATGTTAGATGAGCAGAGACATGACTATAAATTTTTATAAACCGGCGGTAAAAGTTTGCAAACCCCAGAAACCGTTGAAGTGCCTTAATAGTGTGAGGTTGGGGCCACTCCGCGACTGCCCGGACCTTAGTGGATTCCATACTTACTCCTTCTGCGGATATCACATAACCCAGGAAGGAGATGGTGGACTGGTGAAATTCACATTTTTCCAATTTGAGATAGAGATGGTGCTCACGGAGGCGTTGTAAGACCAGTTTGACATGATGGTGATGTTCTGACAGATTTCTGGAGTAAATGAGTATGTCGTCTATGTAGATGATAACAAACTTGTGAAGGTAGGGCCGGAAGATTTCATTCATGAAATTTTGGAACACTGATGGACTGTTGGAAAGGCCGAACGGCATGACCTGATATTAATAGTGACCGGCAGGGATGATGAAAGCGGTCTTCCACTCATCTCCTTCCCGGATACGGATGAGATTGTAAGCGCTGCGCAGATCGAGTTTGGAGAATATCCGGGCCTCGCGGAGTTCTTCAAGGGCCGCCGGTACGAGTGGAAGAGGATACGCAAACTTTACCATGGCTTCGTTTAGGACCTGGTAGTCAATACATGGTCGGAGACCCCCATGTTTCTTTGCCACGAAGAAAAAGCTTGATGCGGCTGGTGAGGTAGAAGGACGGATGAAACCCTGATCGAGGGCCTCTTGAATGTAGGTCTCCATGGCTTTCTTTTCAGGGATGGACAGCGGATAGACTTTACCGTGAGGAAGTCGCGAACCTGGCAGCAGATCGATACTACAATCCCAGGGCCGGTAAGGAGGAAGACGGGTGGCTTGTGACTTGCTGAAGACGTCTTGGAACGTGTGATACTCGTAGTGTTCGTGATAGTGATCTTGTGATAGTGACCTTGTGATAGTGATTGAACTGGTAGTGTTGGGACTTTCGACGGAGGTGGATTGTAGTGGTAGTGCTGTGGAAGGTTTGGAGGTGAGACACGAGGTATGGCATGTCGGATTCCACTTCTCCACCTGTCCCGTTTCCCAATTGAGGATAGGATTGTGGTACATGAGCCAGGGCCTTCCCAGTACCACGTCGACCGTCGCGTGTGGTAGCACCAAGAGTTGTAGCCGTTCTGAATGTCCATCCGGGAAACGAAGCTGGAGAGTGGTGGTTCGCCGATTTACCCTCCCCTCGCCAAGCGGAGTTCCTTGGATAGTGGTGATGTGGTACTTCGTCTAAGAGGGGACATGAGGTATCCGAAAGGATTGAAAATACCGGGAGGAGATGAAGTTACCAGCCGCTCCAGAATCGATGAGTACATGTATGGGGAGAATACGATCCTTGTGAATTAGTTGGGCACATATGTGCGGAATATCTGAGACATAGGGAGTAAGTTGAAGTGTACTCACCGCTTGACGAGGGGGGCGAACGAGGCAGTCAGAGATACGGTGATCGGAAGCCCCACAGTACAAACATAACCCTGCCTGCATCCGCCGGCTCCGTTCTGAGGGTGATAGATGGTAGTTATCCGTGAGCATCGGTTCAGGGGAATCCGAGGTGAGAGGAGGGATGGTGGAAGGATCGGGTGTCGTGACTTGAGACAGACAGGCAGACAAATTCTGTGATACGCTCAGAGCTTTCTTGATGAAAGCTT
Organism: Danionella dracula; assembly: GCA_900490495.1. Classification (NCBI taxonomy): domain Eukaryota; kingdom Metazoa; phylum Chordata; class Actinopteri; order Cypriniformes; family Danionidae; genus Danionella; species Danionella dracula. The sequence goes on along the minus strand of UELW01000378.1, from coordinate 2,729,023 downwards.
CCAAGCTAACTGTATCATCGTAGATGGCGAGCTGCTGACGAATGGGACTCCTTAACCCCCGACGATATGCCGCCAGAAGAGCGATCTCATTCCATCTCATTGTCGGTGCAGGTGCTGGGTGTGACAGCCTGATTGTAAAGAACATTATTTCTGTGTTTTCCTTTATAACAGCTGTGAGCACTTGTTTTGAAGTTTATTATATTTAATATATATTATTATACTATATATTATTGAACTTTGAATGTTGTATAAAGAACTTGATGTGCAATAATGAGATGTGCTTGAGGTGCAATGTATGAGTGTGTTATATGCTGATACAATTATTGTATGTTGTGAAAGTTTATCATTATCTCCAAAATTTCCTGAAAAATCATGATATTATTTAAGAACTATATAGCCCACCCTTATTGTTTGCCAGTGTCATCAATGAGTAAACCGTGAGCTAGAAGAGAGTTGTTTAGCTCAACGATAATCTATTTAATTATCTGGCTACTGATCTACCAGTTCTCTATGTCCAGCACTTAATTGAATTAGCTAGTTTTAAGGTAGAATAGACGTAAAACAGAAGTAAATTCCTTTATGGAATTATCAACAGTAAAGTAATTCTTAAAGAGATTGAGAAAGCTTTTGATAGCTTTTGATTTATTTTTTTTTCTTCTGTTGTTTAATCTGACCCACTGCCTGAAAACCCATCGAAACTACAATTTTATTTAACGGTTGTTTTGTTTTTTATTTTTTGCCAAATGCTGTGACATTCCTAGTGTGAACACGACACTGACACATTATTTGCCCCCCACCCCTTTTGTTTTTGTATTTAACAAATATTTTTTTGTTTAGCTGCTTGATGCATCTTGTGTTGTCTACACTAAAACCTTCTGCATCCTAGAGGTGCCATGCTTTTAGATGAAAGGTTCTGAGAATTTTTCTTGCAGTTGTTTTTGTCTACCAGAATCCATGGGCTGATGTTCCAAAACTTTCTTCCCTCTGATTGTGACAAACACAACAGATTTTCTCCTACCTGTGTAAATAGATAAGGCTGCGTTTTTCACTGCAAATTCTTAAGGCCATCTCTGATGTAAGTCTCATTAGCCTTTTTTTAAATGACTCAGTGTAGATTTACTTTATTGACCAGAAAAGAGTACTAGCCAGGTGTGAATAGAATATAATAGCAGTATTGTTTGATGGGTACAAATGTCCTTAAACTTCAAATTTGTTCCAGCCAGAAAAAAATGCTTTCATTGTATGTGTAAATACACGCGTCACAATTACTACATGCATCTAACATCTAAAATACAACTGATAAGATGGACCCAATAAGTAAAATTTTTTAGAGTCTTTCTGGGTTTTAACTATTTATCCAATTGTGTGCTAAGTCAGATCACAAGTAGAAGGGAAAATTGCAATTGGGTCACTTGGAACCATGGAGTGTAAATTAGTCGAATAAATCGTTTCACTCATGTATACAAAAATGTTTCCATCCTCAAATGCTTCTAAAACTTTACAGAGGTATTAGGCTAAATGCACACGCACACACACAATTTAAATAAATGTAATATATTTAATGTAATGTAATAATTTAGATAAATAAAACCATTTAGACTACACAGGTTTACAAAACTATGAGACACAATCATAGTTCACAATATTATATCAAGAGATTTCACACTGTAAGCTCCCTTAAAATCTGGGCTTCCATTTTATGTGGATAATAGGCTTCCCCAAAGGCTATAGACTTTGCATGAGTGGTTAATGAAAGTTGAAAAGAATGAAATAAAAGATTCTTAATTAGGAGCTTTGAGAGCAAAATGCATCAGTTTTGCATCAGTGATTGCTGAATTTCCACAAAAAGTTGTAGGGAAAAGGGGATGAGTTGGTTGAGTGGCTCAACTGAAAAGAACTTTGCTTAAGAGAAGATGTGCTACTCACTCGAATGGCGACTAGACAGCCCTCAAAAAAACAAAAATTTTTTTTTTTTTTACACTTCAAATCTTAATCTTCGTTTTAATCGATGTTTTAAATTTCATTTTTTTAATCAGTTTGATTTTATGACTTTTTAATGCTTGATTTTATTAAATGTACTTTCTCTTTTTCTTTATTTCCAATGTAAAGCACTTTGAATTACCCTGTGTACGAAAAAAACTTGCCTTGCATTGCCTCTTAAACCTTACATGCAGTTGTTCCATACAGTAGCTTTATGTGACCCAAGAACATGAGGGTGGGGGTGGGGTTGGCAGTTGGTAGACACTAAACACAAGACTCCTAATGAAGCTTTAAGTAAAATGTTGGTAATAGGGTATACCAACTACACCCTCTATGGGACAAATGCCCCAAAGAACAAATTTACACTAAGACAAGCCCACCTAAATAAATTGAGGAATGAAGCTAAAGACCAGAAGTCTTTACACAAAAATATATTCTTTATTCTAAAGAAATAAAACAAGTCAATCATTCAGCCAATCAGTTCTTTCTCTCACAAATCGTTGAAAAAAGGGACAGAGAAGAGTGTTCACCTGCTAGGACAGAAAGAGGAGAGTCCTTGTAGTCGCAATGATTCACCAGACTTCTCGTGCTCACTATAGTGCGAGTTGAGGAGTTGAAGGACTTGCTGAGGCAATCAGTGTAACAAAAAACACAATTACAGTCAATGCTACTAACCAGAAGCTGAGAATAAGGGCAAACACTGCACACTATTAACTGCACATTCACCCAGTGCTCACACACTCCATGATCTCACATTTGCAGGTGTTCAACATGAACAAAGAATCCAAAGAAACCACAAAGACTTGTTATCACTGCCCTCCGAACTGGGATCTACCTCTGCTGGAAAGCTTTAAACAGGAGAAAGAAAAGAAGAAGCTCGAGTTACTCAGACCCACCCATTAACCTCTGCACACCCACCAGCAAATGACGTATATATAACAGTCATGAGTGAAAGAATACAACCAGGTTGTGTTAGCGATCCCCCTCTCCCCAGCCAGAACACTTTAGTAGTGACAATGAGGAATGTACCAAACTGACAGGGATCATGAGATGGACAATTGAGCCTAAATACGTCAAAATGTTAGGAGGGGATGTACACCACGACAGAGCCAAACACTCTCACAATGAAGCCCAACTAAGTTGAAGTACACATTTGCAACAAGCCCCAAATAAAGAGAAAAGGAGACAAAAAAGAAAGGGGCATCCTGGAGAAAACAAGAATACTAATACTCTATGGCCAATTCTTTTTTGCAGAACCCCAAACAGGAAATAAACACTCCAACATTGTAAAAGCCACTGACGGGTGCACTCACAATCTCAATGACATTCAATAACACTAAGGCGGAAGCATAGAGACTGTTCTCTCTTACTAAAGAAATTTACAATGATGACACTCTGGTTGCATCATCTAATCAGCCATTGACCATACACGGCCCTTAGTGGAAGTGACGCATACTTCATGATGGTCTAAGGGCAGACTAAATACGGACAAACATTTGGTGATTGGGTAACACACCCAATTCGATTTATTTTAGCATAATATATAGTGCTAATGTAATATCTACTTGAATATCCTACAGCTAGTGCTGCACAGGACACCCACCTGTTCTAAGGTCCCTCTGTTTCTGTCTTGTCTCTGGGCTACACCTACTTGTTTATATATCATGCTGGTTCTGCCCTCTTGGGGCCTCACCTGATGGTTCTGGCTATCTACTGGTTCTGTCATGTTTCTGAATCAGCCTGTCTCAGTCTAGTCTTCCATGGAGGGTTTTTTGTTCTGTTACATAGCTGTGTTGCTTCTGCAGTACTCAGACCGTGAGTTATCTGCACTGCCTCACAACTTGCTTAAGTTCTCTCCCCAGGTCAGAAATTACTTTTTAAACTGTTTCTTTTTAACAGTTGTTGATTTTAAGTCAACAATAAAACTGGTACATGACATCTATGGAATAAAAACATCAATAACAATTTTAATAAATTGATAAAAAATAATCAGAGCAATCCAGCTCAACTATCTCAATGCCATAGTGAGGGTATCATTGCCTCTCTGAATGTGTGTCTATATGCTGAGCTTATGTCCATTTTCATTTATTTAACTTTTTTGACAAGTCTCTCATTTAGTAACTACACACACAAAGCACATCATTGAACCTTAATTTTCTGCTCCATTAAATAAGCATTGACCATATATATATATATATATATATATATATTGAAATTCATCATTAATTTCATTAAATACTTCAAGACAGTACTGAAATGAACACACCCCTTAGAAAAATTACATTTACAGCGCAATCTAGCTCAACTAATTAAGTTGTATAGCATGGTGTTTAGCTGTATTATATTAATAGAGAAAACACATTGAATACATTGTAATAAAAAAACAAAACACACTACAATTGTATTTAAACTTTTAAAAGAAGATACATTTTGTTTTTAGATTTTTAATCTGATAAAACTCAACACTCTTTACTAGAGTAGGCAGGGTTTGTTTGCAGACCATGCAGTTGGGCTTTACTTGTAGCATATGCCTAGCATGCATACTTCAGATGTTTCAGCTAATTGTCATTCTGTGAAAACATGGAAGCTCATTATCAAACCCTGCGGCCATGAACGGAGTCGAGAAAAATGGGCCACTTCGTTTGCATAATATTTACTCTAATGGTTTTTCCATTAGGATAAAACTAGCGACTGCATTGTAAAATGGATTTAAAAGGCACACATTTGTTTCCCCCTTTTTAATCTGGTGAGATTTACACAGACACCTTAAGTTTTTATATCAAAGGAAGAAATATTTTTATTTAGTATTTGTACATAGTTTTGTATGTTTGTTGTTTGTCTGAGTTAACAGTGGGCTTTAATACCAAGAAACATCCTTTGTATATATATATATATATATATATATATATATATATATATATATATATATATATATATATATATAATTGCTATTTGAATATCTCTATAGATAATGACCATGTATTTATATACTGACTTTTATAAGGATAATAACATTTTATTCAAATCCTGTTCAATAAATACATTTTTTGTGTGCAAAGGCCCAAAATCATTGGTATGCTGTGTCAGATATGTGATCCACTTTTCAGTCAGGGCATAGTACAGAGCAATTTATCATTTCTCAGATAGATATCTCTTCCAGCACATTTGTCTTTAGCTGTAACAGATGAATGCCTAAGTAAGGATGCCATTTCCTCTCTGAATGTGTGTCTATGTGCTAAGCTTATGTCCATTTTTATTTATTTAACCTTACTTTATCTCATTGACAAGTCTCTCATTTAGTAACTACACTTACACAGCACATTATTGAACCTTCATTTTATATATATAGTGCTGCCGATCGATTTAAAAAAAGTAACTAATTAATTATACAATTTTTCGAAATTAATTGTGATTAATCGCAATGACAAGACTGAGATATAAAACATATAAAGTGTAGTCTGCTTAAGTGCAAAATGTAAGATGATAAAATGTGCAAGAATCTGGGGTAGCTGCATCATCAACCTAAAGTGGGATGATGTTTCAGGATGAATACATTACAGCACATGGTCCTTTCAATCAGTCTGAGTGATTGTATCACAATAACAAACCTAAAAGTTCTTTTTTTTTCATGTGGTAATACTTCCTCTGCTAGCCTAAACATTCAGGTGTTTTTTTTTTGTCAGACACGGAATTGGTGCACCTCACCCGATTTGTTTTTGGGTCAACCTAGAAAAGAGCTGACTTACCCAGGCTCTAGCATAAGTGTCTAGAACTGAAGCTAAATTGTTGAGCAACACAGAAAGTCTGTATACTAAAATTAATCTAAATAGAGATGAATGGGCAATAATGCCCTTCGATTTACTTTGTCTTTTATTACTAAATTATTTTTTTTATCCTTGTATTTAGTATATTGTTCGCAATACTCTCTAACTCATCAAATATTGTTTTCAAGCCCCTTCGATTTCCTAGCAGCTCCAATCCAGCCACCATGTGATTCCCTGTGCATACTTCCTGCCTTCTCCCTTGCTCCTCTGTTGATTTCATGTTCTCCTTTGTCTCCATCTGTTTGAAGATTTATTGGTAATGTGTGTCTAATAAATGTCTCATAATAATTGTCTGTAACTGATTGTTACCCGACTGTTTAATGAGCAAACACTAACCTCTCTCTTTCTTGTGTCATGGACACACTCACAGAGAATCTGGAAGAGCTGCCAATGCAAGTCTTGCTGGATGTCCTTCAGTTAGATATTCCTTTAGTGGCTCCACTGTTTTTTCGTGAGACGCTGCCCAACGCAGGACTTTTTCTGTTTTGTGTACTGGGTTTTTGCCACAAACAACTTTTTATTCGTTGTTGGGCCCAATGAAAGGAAGCCACCATCTCCAAGCCAGCAAAGCTTTCTTCCTACGAGCTCGAAATCTAAGACCTCAAAGATTCTCAGCCCCCTGTCTGGGCTCCTGAGGCTTTCCAGCACCATGTGGGCACCTCTGCAGCTTCTCATCTCCACGTCTGGGCGCCTGCAGCTTCCCAGTTCCACGTCTGAGCTCCTGTAGTGTTCCATTTCCCTGCCCAAGTTCTTGCAACCTCCAAGCTCCCTTTCTGAAACAGCCAGGGCTCCAAGCTCACTTTACGACCCAGCCAGGGTTCCAGACTCCTTTGCTCTTTGTTGCATTGGTTTCATGTGTCTAATAAATCAATTATCAGGTTTTCTGCTGGCTCCTCTGAGGTACCTTACAAGTAGTAATATTTACTTTTTAAAAATTAATATATATCTATATCAGATTTAGTAAAGTGAGTAAATTAAAACATAAAAAATTTAGAGTTCATTGAATTTTAAGCAGCATAAGGTTACTCTAACAATAAAATATCAAATCCAAAAGACATTTTTAAAAAGATAATTTTTTTCTGAATGCAATTTCTCACAAATTTCAATGAATCCATGATACTAATAGAAAAAAAATCTTTTTTTTATTGAAACTGTAAAAATAGTAACAAGCAATTACAAGTTACAGCAAGTTTATAAGTTAAAAGTACATTTATTTGATTAAATATGACATAATATTAACTACATTTTGGTCACTGGGGTTTAAAAAAATAACTAATTTCAGGATAAAACACATTTCCTTGTCTGTGGATTGTTCAGCAATATCACATGTAATAAACAAAATAAATTAACAGCTGGAAAACCTTTATGTTTCCTTATGTTGCCTAAAATGATAATGATAAAAGAGTGTAGCAAGGTGGCTCTCCTCGGCTACCCAAAACGGACTACACGTGAGCACCTTCTCCACTCCTCCGTTATTCTCGGTCCGGTGGACCGGAGCCTGGCTCCAGCCTGATTTGAACTGTTACGTGGCCTCTCTCATTCCAGAACTTTTTGTTGGAGATTTTTGTTGTGGAATTCTGTTATTAAAGACTCTCAGTTTGCTTGCAATTGGGTCCGCCTGTGCTTTCCATCCGCACCTAACAGTAACAATATACACACACATGTACACCCACAAATGTACATACACACACACACACACACACACACACACATATATATATATATATATATATATATATATATATATATATATATATATATATATATATATATATATATATTTTTTTTTTTTTTTTTTTTTTTTTTTACAGCAAAGTTACAACAACCTCAATGCCATCCTTTGTTCGCTCTATAAATATACATAAATAATTCTGCGAAGCCGGCTTGGTATATGGCGATGTTGTTTACAAGATTTAAATTATAATCTTTAATTGCTTGGATTTTTTTTCTTCATTTTTTTACATATTGCTTATTGTGTTAAGAAAATCAAATTACTCTTTTTATACTAAAGGATTAGTATGTTTGAGGTAGACACTTATTTTTAAATTTTCTTGCTTTGTCACAGCATATTAGGTCTGTTAAGCTCAATACTGTTATTACTATGTTGTTGATTGTAATTTTATGTAACATGCATTAAACAACATTCTTATTTGTGGAAAAATTTGACTGGAGATTTGACTGCAAGCATATGCGGGTCTTGCCTCTCCATTGTTGGCCTGTGGGCAGTTAAAATTTATGTACTGGCACAAGCTGGTGACAAGAGCAGGCTGATGAGTGATTTTACAGTCAGTTAAATTGAGGGTGAATAAACATATTAGGGCATCAGAGCTTGTTCATTATGCTGATCAGGATAAGAACAGTGCTGCCAGAGCAAGGTCTCAATGCCAGAGCTGTCCCCCAAGGACACTGCAAATATGATGGTGATAATGAAAATGAAAGAGGGGTGTATGGGTGGTTTGTCCTGCATGAATGAAAGACAGAAGTGTCTAAAACGAACTTGTCAGCTGAAGGGCTATTACCCATGCGGTCACTTCATTAATCTGAAAGAAGAGGTTGGCGGCAACAGAGACAGAATCTTTGTTGGTCCTTGAGTAAACAAGTAATCAATATAGCAATTCCTGTACACATGCTGGTAATGCATTAATCTACATGTTGTTTTGCACTCCTTGAATGTAGCTCATTAATCCAGATTGGATAGAAAAAATAAAATGGTGGGTCTCAAAGCATTTATTTACAAATAATTTTTTAAACAAATACCTAAAATATATCAAAATCTTTTACATAGACAAAACAGGCACAACAATAATGTTTGCTCCAAAGTGTTTAAAATATAATTATTTGGGACATTTTTGTTTGTTTTTCTTGTTGATAGGTTTTACTCAGGGCAGAAAATAAATCGCACATTTGACTGTTTCACAGAATAGTGAGTTTACCTCTAAAAAGGAAGCCCTAATAAAAACTACACCCTACTAATCATTAATTAAGCACCAGCAAATACTATATCTACACGGTATCTTGTCTTCCATCATCTGTCCTTATGCAGACAACTGACTCGATCAAATGTCTCGGTTCCAGTCCAGCAGAGCTTCACACGTTATGGTTGGTGTGAAAAAAAAAATAGTTGTGCAACTCAAATAAAATGGTTGCTAAAAGATTCCAAGTTGAGAAAATCTGTGGGCACTGTGGCCTAGTGCATGTATTGAGTCTTACAGTACTTACAGTAGGGGAGAGACAATATTCCATTTGTTACACAGTCAATTCAAAGTTTAACTCAGGTCTCTCATAGTAGAAGTTGTATCAGGTGATCAATTAATCACAGAAGAGTAGTCCAGACGTGAGAGGACCAGAGCCTGAACCAGGAGTTGAGTTGCTTGCTCAGTTCAGAAGGGACTGTGATTTCTGATGTCGAGTGGAAACCTACAGCTGAAAGTTGTTTTGGTGATGTTGTCTTTGAAGAAGAATGGTTCATCCAAAGTTGCCTAGATATTCCTGATTCAGGTTTTTCACTATTAAATCAGATAGACTATGGTGTATAAATATATATATATAGTCAAAAGCTAAAATCCATGGACAAAATTGATTTACAAAACATAATTTAAAGCTTAATATTCAATGGAAAATAATCTGACTGCCTGGAAGCTGCGTTAACAAGTTTGACACTACAAAATTAAAATATTACTTTGTTAGGTAGAACCAATCACTTAATTAAACACATTCTTAGGTTTCAATTGTTAAAGGTTCTGGTGTGTTAGGTCTTCAGTGAAAGCCTTGTAGACCATAGAACAAAATGTTTTCTTGAACCAAATGTTTTCTTTAGTAAATAAACCTGTTTATTTAAACCACTAGAATGTCTCCCTCCTTCTCTCACTCTCTCTCTCTCCCTGTTTTTTTTTTCTTTTGCAGTATAAAATTTTTTATATCTGCATTATTGCTTGGACCCTGTGACATGGATTCTGGGCTCAATATATTTGCAATTTCCCTCCATGCTGCGATAAGAGTGGAACCTGCCTTAAACTCCTCTATGAAGTACTATTTTAAACAGCTTGAATAATAAACTGTCAACTTTTTGCCCCAAAATAAAGGTTTGAAAATATAGTGCAGCACACTGTTCATATATAACAAAATGGAAAAAACATTTCAGTTTAAATTGTACTTTACGCAATGATCAGTCATTTTAGATTTAAAACAGTTTTCCTAAAATTTCCAATAGATAAATGTATGATTTATACAGGTAACTTCCGATTTATTTACTCAATTTTATCATCTCACATTTTAGAAAACATTTTAAACATCAGAATATGGAAACAACAAATTCAAACAGTTATTGTATTTTTCACACACAAAAAAAATTAAAGTAAAACTTCAGTTGTGAAAGAAATACTATCAATGTATTATGTTTTAGTTCATGTTTCATGTCACAGGGATGGATGTTCTTTCACTTTCAAAATACTATTTGATTAAAAGTGCAATGAAAGCCAATGACAGCCTCATTTTATTAGAAAATGGATAGCAGGGGACATTGTTTCAATTTAATAAAACACAGAAGCAGTTACAAAGTAAATTATTGTTATTTATAAATGTGAAATGAGCCAGTCCATCATAAATTGTCACTACTCACTAACAGAGACTAATAAATCATTGTTTGGCCTGGCAAGAAGGAATTCATGTTTCACATATTTCTGTTTAGAAGGTTTTAAAAGATTAAAGTAATTCTAAGCAAAGGGGCAAGAAAAATCCTGTGCTCTGACATGAGTGTTTTGTGCTGAACTAAAAGCAAATGTGTTGACATGCCCAAAAATATTCTTGCCATTGATTCATTACTGATTAGTTGCCATGCACACTTTACTATGTGTTTGATCACAGAGTATGTTTAAAATAGTGGCTGTGAGAACAACCATAGTAAGATGAAAAAAAATGTTTCTGGCCAGATTTCTTTGAACTCATGGATGCAATTAATACAAACGCTTATGAAGAGGGTTCCTCTTGAGGCTGTGTTGTGTGCATTGCCACAGCTATGCAATCTTTCATGATAACATGAAACAAACAGAGAATGCAAAACCGCTGCTTTAGAACTGATTTCAGAAGAGTAAATATGTATTTACATGCTTATGGTTATATGCCAGAGAAAGTAAAAGACCCTTCAGTGTTCTGCAAGGTTTAACCCTTGTGTGGTGTTCATATTATTGTTACTCAGGCGGTGTTTGCGGGTCTCGTGGACCCATTTCCTTTTGCAGATTTTAATTCACCCAATCAAAACATTTTATGTTAAAAACTTAAACAATATTCATTCATCTTCATGTCGGCTTTATTCCCTTTCAGGGTCGCCACAGCGGAATGAACCGCCAACTCTCTGGCATATGTTTTACACAGCGGATGCCCTTCCCTGCTGCAACCCATCACTGGGAAACATTCACACACACATTCACTCTTTAACACTATGGGCAATCGTTCTTATTCAATTATTCCACATGTCTTTGGACTTGTGGGGAAACCGGAGCACCAGGAGAAAACCCACGCGATCACGGGGAGAACATGCAAACTCCACACAGAAATGCCACCTGCCCCAGCGCCACCGTGACGCCTTAAACAATATTTCCTTTAGCCAAGAAACAAGTGATATAAACAGCAAATATATTTTATTTATTGTTCTTTAACCTGATTTCTTTACGTTTAGAATTTGAACCATGTGTGGTGTTCTCATTATTGTTACTTTGGCAGGGTTGATGGGCCTGCTGGACCCATTGTATTTTGGAGCTTTTAATTCACACAATCACACAATTTTATTCTAAAATGTAAAATGTTATGTTTATGTGTGATTTATGTTTGTGTGGGAAGAGAGAATTAAGGTAAAGAATCTACCATTTTCACACTTTAACATGCACCGGGTCCAGTAGACCAAAACACGTTGTGTGTAATTTAAATGTGTAGAGGGGCGTACGTCTTGGGTCATAAAAAATCTGTTCTGATAAATGTTTTTCACAGGAAATGAGCCATGCCCAGTGAATCTCAGCTTCAAATAATAAATGCTTGTTTAAATTTTCTTGTGATGAAAAAAGAAAATGGGTCCCACAGACCCGAACACCATACAAGGGATAAAATACAGTTAAACTATCATTTGAGTCATCAGAGCATTTTATCATCCTCTCAGAGCTTAGCTCCAGATTTGGTTCTTTTAGTCCTTAACTGTCTCAAATGCATGCTTGAATGGGCTAAAAATCTAGCAAAATTGTTTGATATGTTACCAACTTTAAAATAATGAATGAGTTATTTAATTTTACTCTGTGTCCACCTGAGGGAAGTATCTACATTACCGTTATTGTTGGGTGGGGGGAAAATAAATGTAAGTTCCTTTTTTTCTATCGATAAAAAAATATCTTCTAAAAGGAGTAGAAAAAGGGATGGCATTAATTCAACGTAAAGCAACACAAATATTAACGTAAACACATTAATTTTAGAGTGATATGTTTTAAAATCAAACTCCAATTAAAATTCATTTTGCATTGCATTTGTTAAGTGTTAAAACATCATAATAATCTTCCATCTGCCAACAAACAACTTCTGGTTGAAAACAAACAAAATAAAAACTTAAATCCACGTTATGTTTTTCTCATCTAATTGGTTACTCATGGTCAACACTCTCAGCTGATGTTCAGGGGGCATAAATGTTGTGACCAAATATTGTATCATGGTATTACATTTGTATTGAATGGCAGATGATGGAATATAATGTTCCATGAAGAAATTTGAGGATTATTTTGAATTGAATTTTGAATCTTGATTTTGCAATTTTAAGTTCCTTGTCTGCTAGTATGAGTCCAAATATTTAAAATTGTATTCTTAGGATAAACAAAGCGTTAATTATTAAATTCTAGTTTTTGTGCTAAAGTATCTCTGTAAAGGCACTATTGCTTGGAATTACCTTTAGCCATTATTAGGTCAAGCAGCCTTGTCCTTTTGCCCTGGTGTTCACTTTTGACAATGATAGTGGGCTTGGACTCACACTTGCAGTAGCACTCATCTATGAGTAATCTCCTCATGGCCCATTAGGCTTGTGTGAGACAGGTTTAGTGTAATCTGTCACAGCCTGTGAGTTTTGGGAGGGCCTAACTCCAGTGTAATTTGGGATTAAAGTCTGTCGCACTGATGTCTTGGAATTCAGAAATCAATATTTCTCTTAATTTTTTTGTCTATATAACATAAACTCATGGTTCCTTTGTGCTGTTGGGATTTAAATATTTAAGTAGAAATTTTAAACTCAAATAACATGTAGATTATAAATATAACCCACTCAATGAACATCTCTGACATTTGGTCATTTTGGACCACTCTCCACTCCTCTGAATAAGACTATAAAATGAGTTTAAAAAAAAATATATATATATATCGAAATACATGATACAAATGTATTTAATTATGTATGCGTCATACATGTATTTTTGTATGTATGCATTTAGTATATCACAGTTGGCAAGTAATGCTGTAAAATCAGTGTTGATTATGGTCTCTGATCAGTCATAGATGTTACATAAATGGCATTGCTTTTTAATTATGTTGGGTGCAGTATTTGTTGTACATTTTATTCTGCTCTTTTTATCTAGTTGAAATCTGGCTTATCCAATTGTGATTTTTTTCCTTGTCAGAAAACATTTAGTAAGAAAAAAAAACTTTTTTTAAGCAGGCAAAGATACACATATATTTGCGGTTACGCATTCTTTTTTTCTGTGAATGTTTGTGTAGCCCTGTTCATTTTTGATAAAAAATATTATCAAATTGATATGTTCATACACTTAAACACACACGAAGACAGACTGAACTGTTTGGTAATCTTCACACTTCCAGCACGACTGCTGATAATAAACCTACATGCCTCATAGAATTAATTGACTAATTATCATAGTAGATGCAAGAACAGAATCATCTAGACATTGCAAGAAGACTTTGTCCCCTGGCATCCCTCTCATCCTCAAGTCAAATCTTATTTATCAATTAGCACATTTAATGAGCATGGCAAAGGACAACACTGTTGTCATGTTTCCTAAACAAAGTCAGAAGCCACAGCTTTCTTGTTTGTGGAAAAGAAAACATTTATTATTCACTCAACATTTTGATGGCTGAGAGACTGGTAAATTCGCTTTTCCCTTTTCCCAGATGAAACAAAGTGGTAAGGGTTAGATCTGAAAATATAAATTTAAGACTTGAGATCCATAAAGATACAGGCATGAGTCATCATTTGGTATTGTGCAAAATTGTGTTGTGACCTGCAAAAACTAATAGAGATACGGAAGCTAATTTATCATTTGTGGAAAAAAACACACACTACTATCCTTTTGTCCTAAATGTAGTTCAAGCACTCTGCCTTAAGTAATTTGTAAAAAAAAAGAGATGATTGTACAACTGATCATAATATAATATGTTTCCAGAAACAATTGAAATGTGATAATCAAAAGCATTTGCAAATGTTTGTGGATCTATGAGGGGTTTGGAGTAACTTTAAAGCTCAAAGTGAATCTGAAGATGACTTTGCAAAAAAGGAGCCCCTGGAGTATGTGCACATGAGGAGAACACAAACTCTACCCAGAGAAAGTCCCCTCTGAGTGGTAGAGGCCTTTCTCAAAGACTTTCAAACTCCCATCACTATGTTTAACAAAGCACCTTGGCAAATCTCGTTTGTCAAAAACCACATATATTTACCGAGATGTGGTTGTCGAGAACAAAACCAGAGTTGAAGTAAACAGAACAATCCTCTGGTCTGTTATACTCGTTGAGTCATAGTCTATCTTTATATTAACTCACCCAGAGAGGAAAGGTTTGTGTGGTTGAGCTAAACAAATAAAAGAAAGAAACAGTTATAAAATGGTCAGGGTGTCACAAAAAGAAGGCGTTTGTTTTCCAGGCTGTGTGTATATGTATATATATATATATATATATATATATATATATATATATATATATATATATATATATATATATATATATATATATATATATATATATATATATATATATATATATATACAATGTGTGCAGAATTATTAGGCATGTTGTCTTACTCCAAGGTGTATAGGCTTGAAAGCCTACTACCAATTAAGCAAATTAGGTGATGTGCATCTCTGTAATGAGAAGGAGTGTGGTCTAAAGACATCAACACCCTATATCAGGTGTGCATAATTATTAGGGAACTTCCTTTCCTTTGGCAAAATGGGTCAAAAGAAGGACTTGACAGGTCCCAAAAAGTCAAAAATAGTGAGATATATTGCAGAGGGATGCAGCACTCTTAAAATTGCCAAGCTTCTGAAGCGTGATCATTGAACGATCAAGCGTTTCATTCAAAATTGTCAACAGTGTCGCAAGAAGCATGTGGAAAAACCAAGGCGCAAAATCACTGCCCATGAACTGAGAAAAGTCAAGCGTGCAGCTGCCAAGATGCCACTTGCCACCAGTTTTGCCATATTTCAGCTTCTTAGAGCGTCGCACTTCATGGAAGGCTGTCGTCTCTCGGCGATCCCTCACCACTATTCTGCTAACCCTGCCACCCTTGGTGCTTCAGGAGCGTGTACTTTGCCCCGGTGCTCACCCAGGCTCTCGGTGGCCGGGGCTTCGGGTCTTCTTGAATCCCGTGCTTTATCAGGAGCCGTCACCCTATTAGCACTGCTTCCCGGAAGCTGACGGCAGGGGGGTCTCCGGCTTCTTAGAGCGGTGCACTTCTTGGAAGGCTGTCGTCCCTCGGCGACCCCTCACCATTATTCTGCTAACCTTGCCACCCTCGGTGCTTCAGGGAGCGTATATTAGCCCCTGCGCTCACCCAGGCTCTCGGCGGCCGGGGCTTCGGGTTTACTTGAATCCCGTGCTAATCAGGGCCGTCACTGCTTCCCGGAGTCCTAGAGAAGTAACACCGTCCCAGTGGTTCATTACCGTCCAGAGTTGCAGAGACTGTATCTATAGCCCCGGTGGGGGTGCAGCTCTAGCTTTCGGCCTCCAGGCCGAGGTCATTGTGACCATTCTCCACTCCAGGGCTCCCTCTACGAGGAGGTCTTACGCCGCGAAATAGCGACTGTTACAGTGCCTGATGTATCCTCACACCTTGGATTAGCTCTCTGCCGGTCAATATCGGTGCTGGAGTTCTGTAGGCAGTTCACCAGGGGTTTTGCCGGCCACCATTATGGTGTATGTATCGGCTGTTTTGGGCTGCCACGCCCCAATTGAGGGGTTCCTTGGGCAGTCCCCCCACTCTTTTACATCTCGTTGTCTTTGCGGTACCAGGCGGCTGAGGCCCCTGATCTGTACAAGAGTGTCCATATGGGACCTGGCCATCATCTTGGGGGACCTAAGAGGCCTCTGTGAGCCTCTGGGCGACGTGTACTTGCGCTTCCTGTCACTTAAGACAGCATTTACTCACCATGCTTCCCTTAATGGGATGGGAGATTACACGCAAAAGACTTCTGAAGTCTTCCTGCACCCTAAGCCGAGCTATGTCTCGCAGGTGCCTCACGTCGCCCCGTGTCCTATTAGGTTCCAGGCATTCTTCCTCCTCCAGGTGAGTCCCCTGTATAGGTCCTCCGTAGTATCTGCCCGATGTGGGCCCTGGGCTGTTATGTCTGTGGCATGGCTCAGTTGGAGCTCAGACCAGCTTGTATGCTATGGTCCATGCTATGCTAAGCCTCTGTCTTTCTGGCCCCCTTGGGGGCAGGGCACATTCCACAAGAGGTGTGGCAACTAGGGCCTTGTCATCTTTTATTCCTCCAGGATTGGTAGCGCTGCGGGATGGTCCACACTCTTTGATGTTGCTCCGGTCCTGCAATTGGATCTGGATGATTCTCCGGGCTGAAGACACTGTCAGTCCGGGGCGAATTAGCGTGTTTTGACACTCGTTCCCCATAGCGTTTGGACGCAGCTCGAGTTCCCGAAGGGGAAAGTCTCAGGTTACGTAGGTAACCAAGGTTCCCTGAGGGAACGAGACGCTGCGTCCCCAGGCCACTTCGCCCAAGGCCTGATGGCGCTTACTGCGCTTCAAAGCAGGTGGCCGTCTCCTTTATACTGCGCATTGCGGGTGTGACGTCGCGCTCGGATGACGTCACATCTGTCCATTGGACGAGATTTGACATATAATTCAGAGCCGGAAACACAGCAAGCATTCCCCATAGCGTTTGGACGCAGCATATTGTTCCCTCAGGGAACCTTGGTTACCTACGTAACCCGAGACAGTGCTCCACATAAAGCCTCAAATCTATGCTCCAAGAAGCCTCATGTGTCCCTGCATCTGAGGGCTATCAAACACCAAGGCTACAGAGGGCATGATACTTCCTCCAAAGCTACATGAAGTTTGTATGATGGCATCTGGGGCCTTCATAAAGCCCTGCTGTCTGAAAATTGGATGGTGGTAACTTTCTCAACAGCAATACATTATTTAACAATTTAGTTCAAAACAAATCATTTTTAAATGTAAAACGACATTAACAAACTATAAAAATTATTTTGAAAATACAGGTAATAACCTTAAATTTAAACTCAAATATTTGTATACACATATAGTTACGCATGTTCCATACAAGCAGGTAGAAAAAGAAATTATTAAAGGGGTAAAACAATACGATTGAGACCACACCAAAGATGTGCTGATTTTTTTTATTACTTCCTTTAAACTTGTGCATCAACTTCAGACAGGAAACGGTGTGCACTTTTTTTTATTTTCACATTATGCTCAAAATTAGTTTGTATCTGAAAAAAATCTTTAAATACATCTTATCCATTTGAAACCATATACACACAACGTCTGATTGCAGAAAACTAGAAGTCTATCAGAAATCAGGTTTTTAATGTGATACGTATAACCTGTCCTCTTCAATTTGTGAATTTATTTAGTTATGTCTCAATGTTTTTTGTGTTGTTTCTATTATCTCAAGTAAAAATATGTTTCTTTAAATAGGATTCCTTTACATGATAAAAATAAGATTTGTCCAAAATGTGTATTTTCACAACATTACCAGGCATGCTAAACACTTCCTTTTCATGTGCGTGTTTGGCATAAATCCTGACACCCTCCCATCCCAGTAGAAGCACCCTGTTTTATTTGAAGGTGCCAGTGCTTGAATTAGGACAAAGACAATGGACTTATGTATTTGTAATTTTTAGTAAACTCACTTTCAGTTTACTCTCGTGCAGAGATTTATAGTATCTGATCTTGAATCTAATGATGTTCTTTTATATATGTAAGAAGTTTTTAGAAAAAAAAATAGGTTACAGATTAAAAGATCATTTCACTCCTTACAATAAATCATACATTGTAAGCAAAGGAATGAAAATTCACTCAACTAAATTGGTTCTTTTTTATGAACCATAGACATTGAGTCTCATTGCACTTAATTCAAGCCCTGGGCACACTTCACCCCTTCTGAAAATACCCTATCTCTTGTGAAGCACTCTGGGTAAATCAATACAGAGGTAATCCAGAGATTTTCTTAGTTCAGATTTACACAAAAATGCCAATGATTAATTTGTGTTGCAAAAAATTATTACAAAATGTTTTGTTAGTTTTATTTGTACAAAACCTCCTATTATTTTTGTTTATAGAAATCTTACATTTGCACAAGTTTACATGAGGGATATGTTTATGACATCAAAGTACAAGCATGATGTGACTAAAAATATTTTTTTAAAAGAAGACAGATAAAATTTCAGCACTGTTATTTAATGTTAAATGTGACTCTTTTCTGACGAATCTAATGAAAATATACATTTTGCCAAATACAATATCCTTTTAGAAATTGCCTGTTTTGGGAACACTAAACAAACTTTAAAAAGTTGGCCACTGTTAACCATATTTGGTTGTTACTATAAATGAAGTCTACAGGATATCAATTATCCATAGTTAAATTGATAACATCTGGATATTTCAAATGTTTTGCGTTTTCTTCAACTAATTCTACAGTAATTAAATATTGAGTGTATTAAATTCTGTTGAATAAAATACAGACCTTCAACAAAAATAATAAATCAGAAAAATGTGAATCATCAAATCTGTGATGTAATCATAGATTTAACAATACGTTTTATTTACTTTTATTGTACAACCACAATAAAATAAACTTAATACATTTGTTTTCTTTAATATAACAATTAAAATGTATTTTCTTATGAAAAGTATATTCAATTAACATTTGTGTAAATCAATAAAAGAAATATTAATATTTTACACATTTTTTTATTAGTTTTTCCACTTAAAAATCTCTTCAATTGTGCAATATATATTTGTGAATCATTGTGGACTAAAACAAACAAAGATTGAAATGAGAATTTTAAGAATATATTGGATGGGGGTTGAGATGCACTTTGAGCTGAACCTGGTTTTGGCGACGTTTCACCACTGTCATTATGGTGTTCAGGGGATGCTTGAAAATGCAAAAAAAATGCAGAGAGTTTGAATATATTGCCTGGTATTCTGTGATTTAAATGACAAATGATATTGCTGTGACACTCAGCAAACTGATTGTTTCTGAGCTGTAGTGAAATTTTGCTTCTAAAAAAGCACAAGTGAACCGTTGTCTGGTAAAAACCCATCCTTATGTAGCTTCTGTTCTTGTAAGGACATGTATTGTTCCCGCTAAAGGACTCCGCTGCTCTCTATAGACAAACGACAGCCAAATGTGTCATTTAACGGAAATAATATGAACAAAATGAGCAGACAAACGTCCTTCCATCAGGTATTTTCAGTTCAAAGTTTCCCTGAAGGCTGATTTGCACAGTCTTTGCTCTGATGGTCATCTAGAGCAATGAAGAAACTATAATTTTTCCCCAGATCCAAGTTATTTCCACAGGAAATAAGTTTCCGTTTCTGCTGTAGTTCTCGAATTGTTTGAAAATACATTTAAAAGGATATTTCACCCAAAAAGTCTGCTTGTGTCATCATTTACTCTGACCCAATTTAAAGTGTTAGTTTTCACCGTAAGAATGAGGAACTCAACAACCACTGCTTAAATCTTTCTAGTTGTTACCCGGTTTTACCTACATATTTACTTAATTATTGAATTGTGTGCTCTATTGTAATAAATAATTTAAATAAACTAATAATATATTGTGTATGAATAAATGATGACAAGAGTTTCATTTTTGACTGACATTTCCCTTTAAGATCCTTTCTATTTTGAAAACCTTCAGTTTATTTTCCAAGCTTATGAATTTTCAGTTTTTCAAGCTAAAAAAAAACTGTGAAACGTTGTCCACTTCAAGCCATGGTCTCTTTACCGGGAAGTCTGCGGTCATTGAAAGTGTGCATGTTGATGACCTCATCGGTTTTGACCATGACGGGCGCTTGAGGCTTGTGTTTGAGTCGTCGCTGGCACTTGAGTGAAACACGCAGTTCGTCCACCATGGCACTACAAAAGGATCTCTAAGGAAAGATAGGAAAGGTTTTGAGTAAAAGGTATGTCTCTTGTCTGAGACACACATGGAGACACAAACAAATGTAGTGAAGATCAGTGATGGTACACTCAAAGAGTGTAGTGGTATTACAGGGGTAATTCCTACACCATTATGCATCTAAATACATTACAGGCCCACCTTTACAACAATCCACAGTTACAAAGTCTTCTCTTGAACTAAAAAAAACTTTTTTAATTTAATTTTGTATTTTTTAATAGACAAAGTATACATGACATACATTAAAATCCTGTTTTGTGGATTTTATGAGTGATTTTTTGTGTGTCATGTTTTTTGTTGGTTTAACTTATAGTTTGTTGGTTGTTTTATTGCATTGAGCATTATTAGTTTGGCTTAATGTGATTAAATTAACGTTTTAGATGCATTTTGGAATGGTTGAATAAGTAATTAACTGGACATGTACTTTTTAAATTGGTAGCTTGTTTTTGACATCAAAAATGTTGACTCAAGAAACAATTTTAAAGGGAAAGTTTTATGCTGAGTCAACAGCCAATTGAGAACGTGAACGAAATTAGAAAATACTCAGTCAACAACTCTTCAACAGCAATTGAGCCAACTAATAACAATTAAATGACTGAGAAACACACACAGCATTGGGTTCTTAAATGTGTAGGTAAGAAGGGGTTTTAATGGGAGGTGGAGTGTGAGGTGAGGTGAAAAGTAGTCCTGTTGTACACATCAGACCTAAAGAGATTTCTCCATGTTTCTTCTAGTCTCTCCTGCCGAAAGGTACTGTTTAGTTAATGAATGTATTTTTTTTTTCTAGATTTAAATGATGTGTGTTATTATGATCACCTAATGTTTTACTCTACATGAAAAAAGTTTCAGTATGAAATAGTTACAGTACATGGATGAGACACACATGGTTGTAGCATGACTTTTTCCATTGTCTTTGCATCTGCTTTGATATGACTAAAAGCAACAGCACATCAAGTGATATGTTATGGAAAATTCTTCAGACTGTTTTTTTTCTGCCGCTATTTGAAAAATAAACTATTGAATTATTTGGTTCAATTTGTGCTTGGATTCATATGTGCAACAAAAATGGTTGAATATCAATGTAACTAATGCATGCTTTTGTGAAATTAAGACTTAAATTGCAGTGAAATGTGTGCGATTAATGACAATATTAAACATATGGTGATATTTAAATTGGAGTTCTTACCCAATGATCTTTGTCCTTCTTAGTGACATCACCCACAATAACCAATAAGAGATTTATCAACATTAGCAACTTAGCAAATTTATAAATTTATCTAAATAAATGATAAATAAATAAACAAAAATTTGAAAAAAGTACTTCTTAAATAGAAGTAAAATATGTATTCATACTGTTGCTGCTATAATGCACACTGTATTCTGCAATGAATGAAAAATTAAGCTATCAATAACAATAAAATGTGTTAACTAGTGAAATCAGTTCTCTTTAGAAAAAATAAATAAACAAAACAGCATCAGAAGAAAGGAATTGCATGAAAGTGTTAACAGTGTTTGTTAAGAAAGGGGAAAATGAGAAGGAGATTGATTTTAAGTTATTTTATTTAAGCAATATTTTATAAATGAGGTTCTGTTTAATTCATTTACAGCTAAAGAAATGCTATCAAACTAAAACACTCATTAGTTTAATAAAAACACAAATACATAGCTGTTATGCAATACATGATGAAATAGCTGTCTGTCATCATTTACCTCCACTTTGCTAATTTCAAATGAGGTCATCATTTTCTGGCCTCAGTTGACAAAATTAATTTGAAAGTTTAAAGGACATTTTAGTGATCACAAATAAGTGATCATACAAGATTGAAAGGTTTGTAAGTAGTAAAGTAAATGATGATTACATGTTGATTTTCCTTGTAAGATGTGAAAATAGTTAAACAAAAACTCTTCAGTGCAATTCCACACATCCTTCTCAACCTGAAGTTCAGATGGCCATAGTTTTGTCACATCAATGGATTCATTAAACAAGGACCAGACAGCAAAATAACAATTTTACAGACTATTAGTGATAATCAATGTCATCTTTCATTGAAAAACATTATGATGAAAAGGATTAAAGTCAACAGATTAGTATAAAACAGACTTCCTTAAAAATGTGTGCATTTCACATAAGTCCCAATATCCAAACTGTAGCTTAATTCAAACAAATTGATGTAGAGGAAAAAGAACATGACATATATACAGTATAATAATCTGCTGCAAATGAAAAGTGCTTTGTATAACTGAATAGATGGATGAAATGAATGACTTGATGGATGGAAAATTATTGACTGAATTCTAAAATTTCTGTGATTCCCTCTTTAGGTTTAGTTTGTGACAAATCATGTTTCCATTGCAAAATGATCTATTATCAAAAACGTCTTCAAAACCCATGTGATGTGACAAGAAAATAGTTCTGTGACATAATGTGAGTGCACTATTTCAAAGAATACTTCCAATTCTTCCTTTATTCCTAAAAAAACATTCACTTTCTCTGTAGTTTAATAATGAACTCAAGGTAGAGCAAGGAAGGAGGCAACAAGTCTGCAGAGGGGAGATGATTTAGTACAGTTATAGCCCAGGCCATTCTGTCTTCAGAGACTTACATCAAGAAGGACTGACTGTTG
This sequence comes from Danionella dracula, assembly GCA_900490495.1. Taxonomy (NCBI): domain Eukaryota; kingdom Metazoa; phylum Chordata; class Actinopteri; order Cypriniformes; family Danionidae; genus Danionella; species Danionella dracula. The sequence continues at coordinate 2,706,183 of UELW01000378.1, read as the reverse complement.
TCCAGACACAGGGACTGTCTGCAAAATATTACCAGTGGAATATATCTCAAGCTCAGCTCATAACAGTAATATCAGACTATATTTACATTGTTTGCATTGTTTTAGAACAGCCTATTTAATACTCAGAGGCATCAACTGAATCCAGATGTATTTCTTTTCTGAATATCTGATGAAATGTTGAAAAACAGACATCTGACAAAACATATGTTTGTTCTACAGAGAGAGCTATGATAAACTTAATTTATAATGTAAAGTATAAAGTTAGGCTTTTAAACAAGTGTTTACTCTGGTAAAACCTAATTACTAATCATTAGTGAGCATGGAAAGAATAGGAAGTAAATAGTACTAAATTAGGGGGAAGGTTTGGGGAAGATACTGCTGATATAACAGTCAGGATTATTTCGTTTAGGATAAGTATAAAAATAATGTGCTGTCACAAATCATTTATATTATACAACATATTTCTGAACCCCATTTTCAAATAAATTTTTCATCATAATACATTTATTTCAGACCATAAATGTGAAAGTGCTGCTTTACCTTTTCCAGTTGAGCATTCTGTTTGGACTTATAGAGGAACTCCCCAACTGCCACAAATACTGAGAGGACAAGTCCAGCTGCTAAGACGATGAAGATGCCTCCAATGTTCTGGACACCCAGTGCACTAGCCTCTTTATTCTCCTCCTCTGGACAACCATTCCCTCGCCACCACTTCTCCTTCATCATGTGCAGCTTCCCTTCTTCTTGGAGTTGCAGGATGGCGATGGTGATCTTGTCCCGGTATGGAGAGCCTAAAGAGTTAAAAATGTATTGATCTAATTTATCAAGAATTGCAATTAATTTGCTTTATGCATCTTTAATAATTATTATAATGGGATAATATTAATTAAAACGCATTATTCATTCCATCTTCTATTTAATCCACTAAATTTAATATAAATTCTATCAACAGTCCAACAGTCTGACTGACTATACAACCAGCCAAACAAACAAACAATAATCTACTGATCAACAAACAAATTTTCAAAATAACTTGTGAGCAACATTGTTTTTTGGAGATTTAATTGTTCTTTCTTTGGTGTATGTGGATTAAGCATTTCTCTCTATCCATTCAATAATAACAATGTAAACAGAAACGGATGTACAAAAGATTAGTTCTTTAGAGTTACTCATTCACTGAACCGATATACATAGAAAAAGTCGTACTTTTGATTTGCTGAATCAGCATTTATCAATTGAGATATTATAATATTGTATTGATACTTTTCATGGTTTTCCCTTAGGTTCATTGTAAAGTTTTTGTGGATGCATTATGGAAAATAAATGAAAATAGCTATCTAGTCTATTGTAATTATGAGCAGACACAGCAAGTTCAGACACCCAGATTCTTGTGTCATCTTAATGTTTTGGTCTTTATCATAACTGTTGTAAGACAATATCTATTTTTTGGATGAATGATAAAAATGAATTGTTCAAATGGTATATTCTTTTCTGAACAAAACTTTACACCACTACTAACAGAAAGTCTGGCAACTATCTAAATGTCTGACCAATCCACCCACACAATCACTGAAAAATCCAACTTAAAATCATCCAATGATTAACTAACCAGCTGACCAACAAACATATTGACAACAAGAAAACAGCCCAACTTCTGCATCTTTGCATTGTTTCATCAATCAACCACATCAATAATCAACCCAAGCAATCCATCCATGTAATACAAATTCTGAGGCCAAATAGATTTTTGTCATTTTCTTGAAATTATGTACTTAATGTCAATGTTTAAATGTCTCTGGCAAACATCAAATACTTTACCTTCCTTTTCCATCATTAAACTTCTAAACTTCACCCTGTCCATGGCTCCTCAATGCCAGCATGACCAAATGTCAATGAGGTAAATATTGTTCTAGCAGTAGCACCTGTGCTGGTTGGGAATCTATCTTGAACTGAGAGCTCACTTTTTCCTGCTTCATCAGTTTTTTTTACTAATCTCAACATGCTTGCCACATTTTGCCATGAGTCCTCCCTTTGTCTTTCTTATCCCTCCAGATAACTTGTTACTTATCTAAGCCACTGCATTCACCCAGACCCTTGATAATTCAGTTCACACAGATTCCCCAGTCATTATATATCCTACACTCTGCTCCTTTTGTTCACCTAGTATCTAAGGGGCAAGAGCTATAAGCAATTGGTGTTTTGTAATAGTGCAGCTCAAATGACAAAATAAAATTTTATTTTCCTATATGTGACCTGTTTCAGATATTTTTATTTAAAAATATTACCTAGGTGGCATTCTAAATCTGATAAATATCAATTTTTTTGCAATGCAATGTGAATCTGAAATCTCATTTTGTATTTTTTTCTTGCTTTTGCATCTTTGAGCCAAACTAAAACAGTTTCTCACAGATATGAGTAGCTGGAGAAGACTATCTTTTACTCAAATGTCTACAGGAAGACAGCTAGAGATGCATTTGAAGCTCAATGAAGTCACGGCTATTATCCTAGCACTTTAAACTTGGCTTCCACCATTATTACGATATATGTGAAATATATCTCAATATTTTTCTTAAACTATTTAGTGGTAATAAAATTGGCTCTGATCAGACATTTACTCAAGGGAGCCACACAGCTGCGAGCACCAGGGGCATCCAATTATTTTTACTCAAGGGCCAAACTGTACAAGGAAAATCAGGAAGAGGGCCGAAAGCCATGATCATCCAACGCCATCCAATTTTCCTTCACAGAAGTTAAATAACAACCCCCTAATCTAGTCTAAATTCAAATAAAGACAAAACAACACAAATCACAGAAACAGAAGGATTTTTAAATGTATACTCCTAAATTTTGTATCATTATTCTAACAAAAGGATTATATTTATGTATTGCACATGTTTTATGTTATAATACAATGCTATATAGAAAGAGAGAGAAAGAGAGATAGGGAGGAGAGAGAGATACCGAGAGAGGGTGAAAGAGAGAGAGAAAGGGTGAAGCAATATGCAGAATGCAGAAACTGTTTGCATGAAGAAAGCATTCTTGTCAATTTCTTGTCTGCGAATATCAGAATTTAGACAGTAATTGGGGTTAAAATAGATGCATGTACATTACATGGTGCTTTGCAATGTCCACTTTGTAGACAGCAAGAGCCTCGGTGCAAGGTGTTTGTTTAAAGATTCAAGATTCAAGAAGTTTTATTGTCAAATGCACAGCTCTTTACAGTTACACTGAGTAATGAAATTCTTACTTTGCGAGTTCCCTTCATATGACTTTCTACAAAAAAAAGTAAATTAGATGTAAAAAAAGATGTCAATGTCACTGTAAAATTAACAAATCAATCTTGCCATATATGGTCAAGCAGGCAAACACAAGCTGTGCTCATAACGCATGGACTGTATAGGACTTTTACTCGACATTAAACTGCTGTCGGTTAAAGATGCATGTTATTTGCAATGTGAAGAATATCAAAAATTATATAAACATATATAAATCAAAATGTCAACAAATCTGAATGAATTGAGCAATAAGACCTGCAGACTGATATTTTCCATGTATTTAATTTTCACCTGATGTATAATTAATCCCTTCTAGGGGCATCTGCATCAGGTGTTTTGAGTTAATTAGCTGATTAGCGTGTGCCACATGGTCTTAAATATTGAACCTTTTCACAACATAACAATTTTCTGAGATAATAAATTTAGGGTTTTCATTACTTTTTAGTTATAATCAACAAATTACAAGTTTTACTTTTTGAATATTATTACTGATGTAAACAAAGTTTTTCATGCTATTGTAATTGATTAAAAATTATATTTCCAACTCCTAAAGCTGAGGAAAAAAGAACATCTGAGGCAAGCCAGTAATTTAAATACTAAAGGGCTCATTTAATGCTGAATCAACATTTGTAAACACACTTATTAAAGTGGTTGGAATTAATTTTCTTAAGTGGTTTGGAATTAATTAATTTGTGTGTGCAGGTGTGTGTAAATATATAAAAAAAAACATTAGGAAACTCTCACGAGCTGAATATTTTAAATCAAACAAACATATAAATCAGTAAACCAGCTTCTCATACAATCTGTGCATTTATTGGCCATGTCCCTTCAGGTGTGAGTGTGAATGACTATGTGTGTGGATGTTTCCCAGCAATGGGTTGCAGCTGGAAGGGCATTTGCCGCATAAAACATATGCCAGAAGAGTTGGCGGTTCATTCCGCTGTGGCGATCCCGAAGGGGGAAGAAAGACGACAAGAAAATGGATGGATGGATGTTTTTGGATGTTTGCAAATAGAACTCACCAGTATCTTGAGTGATCTGTCATTCTGCTTTATACACTCTAAAAAATTTTGTTGACTGGACATACATTTGTTAAGGGAAAAGTTCCACAGAAATTTTACTGAGTCAAGGCTGTCTTCAAAAAATCTAATTAACGAACATGTTTTATTTGGCTCAATGCATCAAATGTTGACTGAACATACTTTTTTTTATCCATTTCAACAACAGCCTCTGAAAATTAGAAATCAATTGGAAAACATTAATTCAATAAATAACTCAAATTTACTTGAGTGAATTACGCTTTTGTAAAAAAATTGAATCAACAAATCTTTTTTTTTTGAGTCAACAAATCTTTTTACGCTCAGTCAACAATTGTTGTGTTTTTACAATGCATCATGAAGTAAGCATTACATTTTCAAACCACAAAATGTAAAGAATGTGAAATAGTTATTGTGATATAACAAGCTGCAGTGGCTAAAGCCAATTTATGAAAACTATCACCCATTCTCCCTTCAAAAATACAAAACAAAATTACATCTGAGACACTTCCAAAGATACTACTTGATGTGTTCAGATGACCAATCATATCATATAAGAAATGTCAATAACAAAAAAAAACTTTTTCATTCTAGTAAATAGTGTAAACCCAAACATCCAAGAAAGACATGTGAAATCCATGTTTCTAAGGTTTTTGTGATCGTTAAAAAACTGATAATTGTTCCAGGGAAATTCACAGAGCAAAGGCTACACTTTAACCAAGAACATATATTTTAGCCATGAAAACCTAATGCTGTTTGCTGAAACATTGTTCCCAGGGCACAAATGATAACACAAAAATAAAACTCAATTACATACCAGGGACTGGCATTTGAAGCTTTTACCCATTTATTTCCTGTCTAATTAAAACTAGTTGCTATTCTTAATTTGAGATAATGTTTCCTTATGGGCCTCCTTGAAGGTTTCGACTCACAACTCTTCTAGATTCCAATCAACCATTTCACCTCTCTCTGAAAAAGAGGTAAACGAGTTGAGTCAGAACTCAGTCCCTCTATTCAACAAAGATCAAGCTATAGGCTTTTCTCATTTCTTTTTTTTATTGAAAAATGAAGGAGAAGAGTAATCGGGAATTTGCTGAAGCTTTCATGTTTTAACATTGCTTCAGGTATTCTTCAGGTAGTCTCTGTAATAAGGACTGCATGCAAATCTACTGCATGTATTACTTTTTCGCAGAAATGCTCCATACAAGTATATCAAAGCAGAAAGGGGCTTTATTTGCTGAAATCAAACTCATATTAAATCCATGCTCATTGTGAGCACTTAGACTGTTTCAAGGGATTTTATGTGATGGAAGTGCATCAAAGCAAAGTCCTTTGTTGGTTTGTATGGTTTTAGAGTCTACTCTTGTTTTTAAGATAATTTTTTTTCTAGAGTCAAATGTTGACTGTGTTTTTAATGCTTATTTACAAAGGGATATTCTATATTTTATTATAGTTTTATTTTCATTAAACATACTAGTCGTTGGATAATTCAGCTGGATCTCTGTTGCTCCTAGCCTTTTTAAGCTACTTTAACTATTGTTCAACTTGCTATAATCACAAATAACTAACTCATTGGATACAATCACACAACAAGTCCAATCAAAGCAACTCTTTGGTTTTATCTAGTCTAACAATTAGGCAGTAAAAAAAAACATTCAAATAGTAACACAAATTAAAGCTGCAAGCAGCGATGGAAGGGGTCTCGCACGATGCGTCCTCCGGAGCGAAAGCACCGCCTCCCGGCCTTTTTCGAGTTTTTTGACCTTCGAACAAATTTTGGTGGGCTTTCTAACATGTTCAATGGGTCAAAACAGCTAAAACGAAGATTTTGGTAGCATTTAAGGGGGCAGTAAGGAGGCACTGTAGAGCCAATTTTTGGAGCGCAGTCACAGTGATGCATATACTTTTGTTGAGCCTGTTAAGGCTAATCATACCAGGCTGTTTTTGTTGATAGTGGATTATCTTGAAAAGAGATACAGACCATAATATGTAAATGTTTTTCCACAATTTTGAAGGGTGAACTTTGCTGTGGCACCACCCCAAGACCATTTGACGTACTTCTTAGCTTTTGATAACTTTTTTTCCCTAATGTGTTATGAGTAACCACACCAATTTTCAGCTTGATTAGACATTTCGCCTAGGAGGAGTTTGCCAAAGTTTAAAACGAGCGAAAACGCACACTTTTTGAGGTTTTTGCAAAATATCTGTCTTCCCGTCAATTTTGGAAAATGGGTTTTTAATAGTAAAAGTTGCAGCTTGGTCATTTACATATGTGTACCAAATTTCATTCGCCTACGATAACCTGGTTGCGCAACAGCTACAAAACCGCTTCAGGTGGCGCTATAAAGCGCCATCCAAAGGCCGTTTGACGAACTGCTGCGTTTTTGATAACTTTTCATCCCAAATGCCTTACGACAAACCACACCAATTATCAGCTGGATCGGACATTTCACCTAGGAGGAGTTCGTCAAAGTATGAAGTCAGTGTTTTTTCCATAAAACCTAAAATATCCGGTTTTCCGTCCAGTTTCAAAACTCGACCCAATTAACTTTTTTGTAGGTCTTAAGGTCCTACACGCATGCGACAAGTTTTAAGTGTGTATGCAATACACTGCCTGAAATAGAAGGGTAAACCTATAAAAAACAGGCTTTCAATGCTTGGCACTAGGTGGCGCTATGACAGATTATGTTCGTTTTTGTACGCCTGTTCTCGGGCTTGGACTACGATGAGAATGAAACAAGTTTGAAACGGATCGGAAATTCTATGCCCGAGTTATAACAACTTTCTGTTTCAAATCGAAATTTTGACCTTGGCTGCGACCATGACCACATACTTTATGATAGCTGAAAAAAAGTTCTAATTTTAAGGTTCCGTATGCCTTATGATGATACTCAAGAAGTTTGGAGATGTTTAGATAAAATCTGTGGGAGGAGTTTGTCAAAGTGTGGAACTAGCAAAACGCCCATTTTTAGAGGTTTTTGCGAAATAACTCAATTCCGGTTGATTTTAGAAAAAGGGATTATATTAGTAAAAGTTGCAGCTTGGTACTTTACACATGTGTACCAAATTTCATTCGTTTACGACAAACTGCTTGAGCAACAGCTTTAAAAAACAGCTAAAGCGATGTTTTTGGTCACATATAAGGGGGCGCTGTACAGCCAATTTTTGGAGCGCAGTCACAGTGATGCATATCCTTTTGTTCAACCTGACAAGATTAATCATGTCAGGCTGTTTTTGTTGATAGTGGATTACCTAGAACGGAGATAAAGTCCAAATTATGTTAATAGTTTTTGCACAATTTTGAAGGTTCAACTTTGCTGGGGCACCACCCAAAGACCATTGGACGTACTTCTTAGCTTTTGATAACTTTTTTTCTCTAATGTGTTATGAGTAACAACACCAATTTTTAGCTTCATCGGACATTTCGCCTAGGAGGAGTTCGTCAAAGTTTGAAACGAGTGAAAATGCACACTTTTTTAGGTTTTTGCAAAACATCTGTCTTCCCGTCAATTTTGGAAAACGGGTTTTTATTAGTAAAAGTTGCAGCTTGGTCATTTACATATGTGTACCAAATTTCATTCGCGTACGATAACCTGGTTGCGCAACAGCTACAAAACCGCTTCAGGTGGCGCTATAGACCGCCACCCAAAGGCCGTTTGACGAACTGCTGCGTTTTTGATAACTTTTCATCCCAAATGCCTTACGACTAACTACACCAATTATCAGCTGGATCGGACATTTCGCCTAGGAGGAGTTCGTCAAAGTATGAAGTCTGTATTTTTTACATAAAACCTAAAATATCCGGTTTTCCGTCCAGTTTCAAAACTCGACCCAATTTACTTTTTTGTAGGTCTTAAGGTCCTACACGCATGCGACAAGTTTTAAGTGTGCATGCAATACACTGGCTGAAATAGAAGGGTAAAACTATGAAAAACAGGCTTTTAATGCTCGCCACTAGGTGGCGCTATGGCGGATGTCGTTCGTCGTCATACGCCTGTTCTCAGGCTTGGACTACGATGAGAATGAAACAAGTTTGAGCCGGATCGGATATTCTATGCCCGAGTTATAACAACTTCCTGTTTCGAGTCGAAATTTGGACATTGGCCCGCCGCCACGACCACATACTTTATGATAGTCGAACAAGCTTCTCAATATCAATTGCCGTATGCCTTATGATGATACTCAAGAAGTTTGGAGATGTTTGGATAAAGTCTGTGAGAGTAGTTCGTCAAAAAGTAGAGCGAGCAAAAACGCCCTTTTTTAGAGGTTTTTGCGAAATAACTGACTTCCTGTCTATTTTGGAAATAGACTTTCAATTAGTAAAAGTTACACCTTGGTACTTTACACATGTGTACCAAATTTCATCCGCCTACGACAAACTGGATGATCAAAAGCTGTAAAAACGCTATAGAGCCATTTTTTAGAAATCAGTTTTGGGACCAAAATTTTACGAAATTTTTCACCGGGTCTGATGCGTGTGCAAAAATCGGTGACTTTTCATATATGTTCAGGTACCGAAAAGTGCCCGCAATGATTCCCGGAATAATAATAATAATAATAAAAAAAAAAAAAAAAAAAAAAGTCTCGAGGAAAAACAATAGGGTTCTTGCACCTTCGGTGCTCGACCCCTAATAATAACAACCTAGTTTTTCTTTGAGGAGTGCAACCCATCGTTTTCAAACTATTAATTAGACTAAATCTAAGCTTCACTAGCTGCACAATTTTTCAAGTATTGACCTGAAAGAACTGCTTAAAATAATCACAGCATCTAAATCAATAACATGCTATCTCGATAGTGTACCAACAAAATTTCTGAAAGAATAGCTCAAGAACCGTTTCTGAATATTAAAAACTCATCTCCATCGTTTTCATGTAAATGGAAACTCTGCAGTCTTAATAGCAGTAGAGTATGGAGTTCCTCAAGGATCTGTTCTGGGACCCATCCTATTCCCAATCAACATGCTGCCCCTTGGCAAAATTATTAGAAGACATGTTGTTAGTTTCCATTGCTATGCAGATGACACCTAGCTCTACCCAGACACTCAGACGACCTTTTAAAGAATGAGAATAAGAATGTGTTGCTGATATAAATTACTGAATAAATGAAAATTTCCTTATGGTAAATCCTGATAAAAAAGAAATATTATTTATTGGTTCTAAACAGTAATTACAGAGTCGCTCAGTTTTAAATATGGAGCTGGGGGACACATTGTTCATTTCTCTACAACACTTAAAAATGTTGGCATTATTATAGATAGTGAACTGACATTTAAGAACCATATCTCTTTTGTTACTAAGAAGACCTTCTTTCACCTCCATAACATTGCTAAAGTATGGAACATGCTGTCTATTGTAGATGCAGAAAAATTATTTCATGCTTTCGTGACCTCCAGAATGGATTATTGTAATGCTCTGTTAGCTGGCTGCTCAACCACTACGCTACATACATTTCAATTAGTCCAGACCGCAGTAGCTAGAGTTCTCACAAGAACAAAGAAATATGATCAACTTACACCAGTAATGTGCTCTCTTCATTGGCTTCCTGTAAAATATCCCATTGCCTATAAGATACTGCTCCTTTCCTTTAAGGCACTGAATGGCTTGGCTCCGGCCTACCTGAGCAGTCTCTTATCACAATATATTCCAGCTCGCTCTCTTCGATCACAAGAAGCAGGACTTCTAATTATTCCGAAGATTAGTAAATCCATCAGAGGGGGTAGAGTGTTCTCATACAGAGCCCAAAGCTCTGGAACAAACTCCCTGATGTTGTCAGGTGCACAGCTATTTTCACTGAGTTCAAAACATATCTGTTTAATCTAGCATTCGAATAATTGACTCCTGGGATTTGTCCAAACGGATATGGTGTTTGAGCACTATATACATACAAAATGTGTAATAAGCAATGTGGTTCAATGTGCCTATCTAACCCTAACCCTAATGCTGATCACCTGTTTGTTGGCTGTTATGTTTTTCTAACCATTGTTTTTTGTTTGTTAGTTTCTGTTTGGTCTTTTTTTTTTCAGGTGCAGTCCTGTAAACTTTCCTTCGATGGATATTTATCCTACCTTTTAGCAACTGCTAAAAACCGCTATGTAAAAACTTGATTGATTGATTTGATGAAAAGGCAGCTTGGTTTTTTTTATAACGTAATGGAAAGTTAAAAAGATAAAGAAATTTTGTCTTTGCAAACTTAAATATCGCAGATGGGGGATGCTATTAAAATAAGTTCCAATTAATTTTTCGATGAAAGCTAAATTGTCTCCTTCAGTGTTTCCAATAGTTAAAACTACAAAAAAACTCACTAGAAGTTATATATGGCAAATAAAGCAGTCTTTACTGAATGTAAAAGGACAATTAAAAATGAATTTATTTTATTCCTTAAAATTTTTTTTATTAATTTATGCCCCAATGCCAATTTTTTTGTGGGTACAGGAAACTTTAATAAAGTAGAGGGGAAAAAACGGGTGGGTGATAATATATGAGTTGGACTGTTTAAAATAGTGAGTCTAATAGTGAGAATAATGAAATCAATATAAATAAATTAAACAAAGTAAAACAGTTTTACACCAAAACCACTTCCTCCACATGCAGAAGCAAACTCTTGACAGCTGTTTGATGACATTGCATTGTACATGACTTAAGCTAATGAAGCCTCTAGGGACAAGCTTCGACCACAGGCTGAAAGCTGACTGGGGGGCTTTCTATTTCCACAATCCTCATGGGGCAAAACAGCTCTGCTCCGAAACATTGATTTACATTCCAGTCATTAATACATTTAGTGAAACAATAGTTTCATGTAACATGGAACTCATCTTGTGGGTTTGAAAATAGACTGCAGGTGCATTGATAAAGGAAAGAATAGGAAATCTAGAAGAGGAAATTTGCTACCAGGTTTACAATTTTCACCATAACATGCATAATGTATAATGTAAAACATAAAATGTGGAAGGTTCATTCTAACATCTTTCTGGCTCTCAAGTAAGAAAGATATATGCTAACCAGATGCCTGTATGCAGCCAGTCAATGCTAACAGATCCTAAAAGGGTAGCATTAGCAATGGAAATGGCCTGTGGTGAGCTGTCTGAGAACGGCACACTAGGGAGCAATGATGCTTAACATCTCCTTCCATGCGCCCTGCATTCACTCCACACAATGCAATCCCATGACACACAACTGACAAGTGAAAAACACCCTCACTGGGGTGTGTGCTACACAGCATTGTAGACAGATTGTAACCTTCTGAGTGACAAAACATTAGTGCCTGTGATACATGGCACTGAAAAGTCAGTTGTCCAAGTGGATAAGCTGAGATACTATCTTAATCTGGAGCATCAACCTCCAAAACTGGATTTTTATTAAAGGGATAGCGCACCAAAAATTAACCACACTAGAATATAAATGTTTATAAACATACATAAATTTCTCTGGAATATATTTACAAAAAAATTATATTAAGGACAACCAATATAACAATAACATGTTTTTTAAATAAACAATATTAATGCTTTTTTGACACCCCAAGAAGTGAAATAGTACGACATGAAAAAAGTTACCTTGACAACCTTACACAAAATTACAGTTGACAATAAATATTTTGTAAAATGTTGTATATTTAGCCTTTATGTTCATTGCAGTCTAAAGTATCATAGTTTAGGCTGGGTATTCAACATTAACATAAGGAAATTTTGTTTTATATGGGCTGAAATCGAGTTTGCCACTTTCATTTCTGTCGCTACATTTATTTATGTCGTATTAAGTATTTCATTTTATTAAATCAAGTAATTCTGAAAATGTTCAAGAAAAAGGATGGAACAACAGGATTGGAAAATAACCCTTGCCATGTTTTATAATACCATTCTACACCAGCACAGAGATTGGTCTACAGCATCTGACCCCTTTTAAAATAGCTGCAGGGTGAACTATTTGCAAGTCTGAATGTCTGATTCTTTGGTCACACTCTGTTCTAGTCAACGGAGTTCTGCTTATTAACTGCATTTCTCACAATCCAGAACAGCACAAAAAACAATGGCAGGTTTAGCTTCACACCCACATTAAACAAAGAAACATTCCCAGAATTCTACAAATCTTCTGGAAGTCAAGGTGCACAACAATACCAGACACATGTCTGGTAGAAGAAAGAAATGTACAATGACAAGAGCCAGTTCAGTGGCAACCCTGTAGTCTAGAATGTTGCAGAAAAATAATTACTCTGTACCAACCACTGAATTACTAATTTACTAATTGCCAACCTGATTATTGTATTTCATCAACATCTAAAAGAACATGCTTTCTTGTGGCATTGACGTTATTCTCAGAGAAAAATTGACCAGAATTGTGTGATAGCGTACTAAACCTATACCATACTTAGTTTACCTACAAAAATCACAAAAAAATAAATTATTTTAGTAAATACTAAAATACTTGGTGCAGTAGGTTATTTTCACTTGCCCAACATGAACAACCACTAGATCTGCTGTTGCATACATCTGTTAGAAAAATCTCCAGGGCATGGATCCAGCTATTTCTTAATATATTTGTTTTGATTGTGTTTTATATGTTAATGATTTTTTACTAATTCATAGCATACACCCACATCTAGCCTGAATGCTTTATACTATGTAATATTTTGTCTTTTGAGGAAACAGTTGAGCTGCTGGTAGGTAAAAAATTCATCCATCCAATATCTTGTCGGCTTTCTTCCCTTTTGGGGTCACCACAGCAGAATGAACCACCCACTCTTCTGGCATTTGTTTTATGGGGCGGATGCCCTCCCATTTCTGGGAAACATTCACACATACCCATAATTTAAAAAAAAATACTTGACTCTAATTTGTATGTGCAATGCTTTTTAGGATGAATAAAATGCAGATTAGGTTTTGGGGATGGACAACAAAAACTTGTACTGTAAATAACTTTTATGTTTCCTCCAGTTGCGAAGAATATTGGTTTCTCCATTTTTAATTTCCAAGTGAACAATATTTTAGTAACTATTTATTGGCAAGATTAAAATATATTAAAATATACATTTTTCTAAATCTATATTAACTACATTAACTTAAGAAGTACCATATGGTTCTATTATAGACCCTTATCTTTTTAAATTTCTCCTCTTGGCAATCCTTTTTATAATAAATGGTGTCGGTATATGAACAAAATTGTAAACCTGTAAACATTTTTTAGTCTTCCATGCTTTTTTCACTTAAATTTCTTTTTTATCTATATGTGTTTCCCTGCACATCAATCTGAAGCAAATTGCTTCCCTACACAAACCCCAATAAGTGTTTTAGGGTCATTCGTTGTCTTTAGAAGCCTCAGAACCATTTTGAATCCCTTCAGACATCAGTATTACTGAGAACATTTTTCTTCTTCTTCTACATTTCCGCTGCTGACACAGCCTGCAGCCGCATGTATAACAGGATTAAAACAATCTGCTACTGAGACCGATAATCATATGCACAGGAGGAGAAAATGCCTCACAGTTTCTCTTTTCATTTATTTATCTTATCCATCCGTCTATTTCATGCACGTTTGCCTCGGGGTGCACATTTCTACACACTGACTGAGTTCCTGAGCGCCATTCAGAGATGCTAACCTCAACCATTTCACCTTCACCGACAGAGCCAGACAGTCATTAATCAAAATGAAATGAAGATTTGAGTTGACGCTGCAGTCTGCGAGAAACACACTTTGAGGAGAACACACTCCTGCATGGCAGATATGTGTTGATAAACGAGTGTGTCTCTCATTTCAATCAGTCAGTTCAATGATTCATGCTTCCGCGAGGTGTTGACTTTTTTGGAATTTAATGTATTATGGCCAGGTATTGTGGCAATAAATTTAAATTAAATGTGTGGCAATAGCTGTCGATTAGCTATCAATTAGGACATCTACATAATTCAAAAAGGTAAATTTAAAAAACGTTATAGGGGTGGCTCTTTTAGAAAAAATATTTTTTGAAACTGGAAAAACATCTGTGTCAGTAATATGAAAATGAAGAAGTAGAGAAATTAATGAAGACAACTGCTTGAAAATTATTGTAAAAATCCATATTAATTAGTTTAATATGTTTTTTTAGGTACTATTAATTACATATAAATGTTGCACTTAATAGTTAACAAGCCAGTAATTTTTTCCGTACATTTTATTTTATTTACTAGCTGCTTGAATATGTGTCATAACAAAAGTTTAACAGTATTTATTTCTGAAAGTGATAATAACTGTGTTGATCAGGAAATTAATTTTTTTTAGTCAAGCCAACAAAAAATGCAATGTCCAAAAACTGAAACAACTTGAAGATGTTAAAAAGTGTTGATTAGTAGCACAACAATAATTATACAATAATAATACACCTTAAGAGTGCCACATGACTGCCTTTTAGGCCCCTTTTTTAAGTTATTGCTTCCATGTTTCCTTAAAATTATACAATATATATTTGCACTGGCATTTAAATTAGTTTTTGCTTCATGGCGAACACTAAGCAAATAGTTAGAAACCAGAATAACACTATGAAACTATATTTCAATGAGCCTTTTTTTGGTTCAAAGCTTGATTTAAGACATGAAATAATAATTTACTTTCCTACTAAATTCATCTACTGAAAAATTCATTGCCTTACCCATCGGGGTGCCAACCCCATAGGCTTTGGAGTCAATAAGGCCTCCAATCTGTGTGAGATTGCAGTTGCGTTGAGTTACAAACTCAATAGTTGTAGACTCCATGAGAAAGGCATAATCTGAAGTGAGCACTCGTTCGATTCCTTCCTCGATGCTTTTCACCATGACAGAATGTCTCCGACTACTCATGAACTCCCACATCTTGTCATAAGTGGAGATCTTAGTTTTCTGGGGAAAAAAGGCAAAATATATTGTCAAATACTACATTTGGAAAAGGTTTTTGGCACCAATAAAATTTTGTTTAATATTCAATGTGGCACTGCTGGCTTGAGCAATTAAAACTAAGCACAGAAATACAAACTAATGTTAAAATGGTTTTGAAAAAACTATACATGCTTTAACTTGTTAAAAAAATAAATTGTAAAAAATGTTTTTGACTTTTATGTTCAATGTTAGAAACTTATTTAAACAACATTTTAATGTTAATAAGAAAAAATATGAATTTTTAAAAATGCTTTAATAAAACATTGTTGTATATTAATGTTTTATTATACATCCTAATTATACATTTTTTTACATACTATTATATTATTCTGTAATATTGTTCTTTTTTTTTCAAAAGACTTTACAGCTATACTTATAAATGAAATAAAAATACCCACAGACAAGATTTTCCCAATTACAGAACTTGAATGAGTAGGGCAAAATGACTCAAATATTCAAAATAATCTTTTAAAACAGTCATACAGCTACTGGTTATACTGTCATACTCCATGATTTCTACAGCACAAAATGTGGCAGAAGCTCGCAAATCTGGTTATGACTAATCCCAACTAATCTCCAAAACAGAAATATATATTCTGACAGCATGCAAAATGCAGCATGCAAGATAATGGCATCATATTCCAGGAGAACTACAAATAAACCCATAATCGTCTTGGATATTAATGCTGGGAGAAAGAAAAATGGGTTTCCAATTGCAAAGCATCTTCAAGCATTTAAAACTCAGGTCATTGTATGTGTCTGAGAACAAATCTGATGGCATTTGAAACCTAATTAAGTCACATACTCAAGGTCCTGCCTGCCATTATTTTGTGTAATGACTTTTTGTGGTTGGTCGATATTTTAGATCAACTAGGTGATTTGCCAAGTGCCCATCAGAATCTTTTGAGGTTACCCTTGACAAATCAGCCAAATGCTCATGTAGACTATGACTGCTGATGAGGCAAAACCACGGTTTGTGAGAAAGATAATGAAAGAACAAAACTAAAACCTTACAGGTAAAGTCGATTAAATAATCAGTCTAGAATGTATGTATGTAATGTATTTTGAAAAATCAAAATGCATATAGTTTATTCCATATAATTTCCATTGGGTTGAAAAAAAGTGTGTTTATTGTTTTATTTACAAAAAAAAAAAAAATATTCAAAAAGCTTGTTACTGCTTGATAAGCTATTTTTGATGTCTATAGTCTCTCTTTTTTGTCTTTTTTATATCTACATCTATTAACACGTGAAAGGAACACCTCCTATAAAACATAAAAATAAAAAAAATCCTTTTTGTCTTTATATTCTACCTGCTATGGCTTATTGATCAGTTGATATAACTTCTACTATGAGAAGCTGAGATAGACTTTGACTGTGTAACAAATTGCAGATTGTCTCTCCCCTTCTGTAAGTCGTTTTGGACAAAAGTGTCTGTCAAATGCATAAATGTAAATGTAAAAATGACTGTTGAAATAATCGTTTTTGCAATTTTGCAATTCATGTCATAAAAAGATAAATAGCTTAAAAGTTTGATTCTACTCACAAATATTTTGAACAGTGATTAAACAAATGTTCCAGGAAGAAAGATATGCTGGTGAAAAGGAGAATATTATTATAGTATATTGGTAGCATGGAAAGTGCTCAGTGATTGAACAATTGGATTGAGGTGCTGCAGGGGGTGACTGAGGTGCAATTGGGTCTGGTGAATCAATAACACAAGGACTTTGAGGACAAATAACAGCTTGGGAGTCATTGCACAATTTAAGAGTATTTTGGATACACGTGTACAATTACAATTTTTTCATACAATTGACATTTAAATAACATAATCTGTTAATGATCAAGTTGGAAGTAAAAAAACAGAAAGACATATACATGTGAGACAACGAGTGTGTCTTTATCAGTTCTTCAGTGAACGTCTCTCGGTTCTCATAATTAGTTATATAACACAGCAAGGCTCAGTGAATTCTACTGATTTAAGATTGTCTGAATTGATTAGCAGTGGTTTAACAAATACTTTGATCATGCTGAAGTGTTCGAAGATTGCTCTGCTTTAATCTGTGCTTGCTTCTCGATCTGTTCTGATGTTTTGATTAATTTACTGTAATACTGCAATCAGACTCCAAGCCTCCTCGGCTCTAGTTGTTATGTTGAGGGTGAGCAAGAATGTAAAAACAACAATTTAGTACCTCTAGGATTAACAGAAAAATGGTTTATCATTTCAATACATTATCCTAATAAAAATATGTATTTTATTTTAACAAAAAAGTCCTTCACAAATCCACCTTTTATCATTGGAATGGATGATCTCTCTCCCCATTTGTTCTCACTTCCTTGTTCTCTCTTTCTCATGCTGCATAGAGAGCTCCGTGTTAGGTGGAGATGAAGAGTCTACAACAAACAATGCCTGGTCACTGATAATAATGATGCTGAAACTACTATGCGCAGGTGCCTGTCCATTCCCATTTTCATTCTCATTATACTGACAAACACACAGTCTGAGAAACACTGTGGAGAGCTTCAAACGTGATCTTCAAAAATAAGTCACTGTTTGTTAAACAAAAAGAGATGTGTAGGTTGGGCAATGAGAAAGAGAACCGAACTGATGAGCAAAAAGAAAGAGCTGCTAGAGAATGACAGTGATTGTATCTCTCGGGTCTGCAATATTATACTGTGATTGGGGTTCATAAATAAACCATTTGAATTCTTCTCATAAGACTTCAAATATTCCTTGTCCTGATATTGACCATCACTTCAGGAGAGTTAGAAACGAGTTTTAAAAGCAAAAACAGCACAGATCGTTACTTTATAAAATATAAAAATATAAAATAAATATTGTACTTTATAAAATAAAATATTGTAGCGGCTGGTTGGACCTCTATTCTTGGGATTGGTGCAGTGACATCACAGGGCGGGACACTGCACGCATATCATTATGAGGGCTTCCACAACTAACCGTCTACGAGATTGCTGTTGCAAGACGTTGGGTTCTTGAAATTCGCGTTATTCATTATGACTAAAGTGCTTCTCATGACATGATTTTACTGTTGTGATTCATAAATATAGGCAATAAACTAAAGCTCAATGTTCAGCATTTTTGATAAGTCAAATTACATTATCAAATTATGGACTATCATATAATGAATTTCTCAAAGATTAAATGGCTTGAATAACTTTAACTACATACTTTTATAAACACATTAACTACTAAAGCTAACATATAACTATGGGATCATAGAAAACAGTGGAGATAATGTATGTTACAAAGTGAAAGCAAAGTATAATTTGTGTTTCAGGAAACAGATATAAATACATTGACTGAACTATTTGAACTGCAGACTGATGAAAAAAAAACAAGCATATGGAAATTCAGCTATTACAACATTGCAGAGACAGCAAGAAGCATAAGCTTTCACATCTCCTTCTATATCGTTTATTTCATAATGTTTAATGAGCAAGCCTTTACTGTGATTGAAAACATGTTCTTTTATTTATGTAATTGATGGAGCATTGGAGCCACGTTATTATTATTTAAAAAGTTGCATTGAGTATGACTACGTTGTGTGCATGTGAATATCATAACTTTATACTGCATGTCAATGTAAGATGCTACAGACAGGATCACTTGATAGCATTGTAAATTGCAGTAGATCAGGTAGCTATGTAAGGTGTCCTTGTGTGCCACCAGCAAATAAAATGTATTCTTCTTCTTATTAGACTTCCGACTTCCATTGGTTGCTGAGAGATCATCACATGTCAGTATGGACAGAGTCATCACATGTCAGTACATGTCATCACATGTCAGTATGGACAGAGTGGCAGTCATAGTATATGTAAAGATTGTGTTTAGTACCCATAAGAACCATTCATTCATCTTCTTGTCGGCTTTCTTCCCTTTTGGGGTCGCCACAGCGGAATATATTTTTACGCAGCGGATGCCCTTCCAGCCGCAACCACACATTCACACTTTAACACTATGGGCAATTGTTCTTACTCAATTCACTTATACCGCATGTCTTTGGAAACCGGAGCACCCGGAGAAAACCCACGCGATCACGGGGAGAACATGCAAACTCCACACAGAAATGCCACCTGCCCCAGCCGAGCCTAGAACCAGCGACCTTCTTGCTGTGAGACGACCGTGCTACCCACTGCGCCACCATGACGCTCCCATAAGAACCAAGTAACTGTTAATGTTTCAGTACAGATATGAAGAGTGGTGACTATATCCCTAAGCGTTTCAGCATATCGTGTATGGTTTGGATGACCACCAGACATGAGAATGTCTCCAAGCAGAGGTTGAGGCATTGGCTGATGAAAGCTATCAGCTTAGCATACACATCATGTGAAATCCCTTGCACCTTAGGGCATTTAAGTAGTTTGGGGTATTTGATAGCACATCTTTGGAGGCTGGTTGTCACTTAACACTTCACTAGGTATTCTAGCTGCACTCTAAAAAAGATGTGCTATACAGCATCAAATCTTTTTTCTAGTAACTATAGGGAAACATTTTGGTGCCATTCAGCACCAGACTCAAATGGTGCTGTTTAGAACCAACCTCCACGAGATAATTACTTACGAGAACCCTCTTCCACTTTTATTTGAGTGGTATGGAAATTCATAAGTGGTATACATTTCATTTGCTCCGCAAACAAACGAAGTTCAACAAGCTCTACTCTTAACATATTGATAGACTAGTTTGACATAAGGCTTCAAATCCCAATTTTGGAAATGAAGAAAGAAGTGTACGTTTATATATAAAACAAATGGTATGGTAAATGATGAGAAAAAAGAAATGGCTCTTTATCTCATGTGACTGCCCAGTTAAACATTTCTGAAATTTTCTTTAGGAGATACATACAAATGAAATATTATAGTCCTCCAAACCAGGCTTAAATGTCATGATTATATCAAGTTATATTATATATATATATTTTTTTTTAACACATTCAGAAAATAAAAAAGTTTCAATGAAAAAAAAACTTCCAACATTGTTTGTGATACTGAAGGGGTTAAATCAGCACCATCTCCGACATCATTGTATCTCTCTCCAGGAGGTTTTTCTCACTTTAACTGCCATCAGTAGCTATGATTCGTTTCCTTCTGATCTCATCTCTGCTGTGCAGGGGTCCAAGGGCGGAATCTTGCTTCACACTGATAAGACTGAGATTGCTCAGGAAAAACAAGGGTTTCAAAACTGAGAATGGTCTGCAGCTTGCAGAATTTTATGTTAAATTCTGAACTTTATGTTAACTACACTACTAATCATTAATTAACCATTAGCAAAGAGTTAATAAATTAATAATTTATAAAGCAATGTATATATGCTAATACTTATTTGTAAGCAGTTTAGAATTATAACTTTAAAGCCATTATTTTAATTTGGTTTAATTAAATGCATGAATGTGTTTTCAAATAGTTTAATAATAATTTTTAACATGTTTAAAGGATCTCATGAATCACTAACATTTAATAACCAACAGGTTTTTAAATAGTAAAAATTTATACAATCTAACCCTAAATGACGCATTAAACTATTGTTATTAAGCATTTTATATAGATGCTTATAAACTAGGATTAAACAAACTGCTATTAACAAAGAAATGATGCTATTTAATTTATTTATTATCTATTTTCTTATGTTTAATTAATTATTCATAGTGTGTAGTTGTTATAAAGGGCTACCAACAAATCTGAAGTTTTTGACAAAAAAAAAATCAATCAACTAACACTACGTAATGGCTAGAGCTATGGCTCCGCAATTAAGCCAGCAGAAACAAAACAAAACAAAACAAAAATATGAGGATCCATTTGGATCTGTAATGTGTGATTATTTACATTGTAAATAAGTCTTGATGATTTTAACTGTATTTTTCTGGTTGTTCCTTCCTATGATTTTTTGCATACTTGAGTCACTTGGCTTTACTCCCACATCAGAGTTCTTGCATTTGGCTTGGCTTTTGGCTGCAACTCTTTCATGAAGAGCACTTCTATGTAGATTTCTCGTGACAATAGATGGGTGTACCTGGGTGTCACTGGTTTCTGTCACTTCCGAGGTGATGTGGCTTGCTAGAAATCTTCTGATTTCGAGGCTAATAAGCTTCACATGTCTCCATGTATAATTCTCTATGTTGCCTGTTTCTTTGTGCTTATTCAAAGACGCTTGAACAGCACTTCTTGAAAGACTAACCTGTATAGGCTGTAGATGCAGTATCACTACCTTGTGTCTTGTTGCTGTGCTCAATTTTGCCACGAAAAGAAAATGTGTTTCTCAACCTCATCTTGGTAGCAGTTTGGCCGTTTCTTACCTATTGTTCAGCAGTATACAAATCTTTTTTCAAATTATGATCGTAGTATGTCAACCTGTGTGTGATATTGATATATCATAATTAGGTCAGTTTGGGTATTTTAAAAATCTTGACATTGTGCAAATGAAACAATAAGTAGTGTTACTATTTTGAAGAGAAAACGGAGAAAGTATTTATTTCAATTAAAAATCTCCTTTTGTTGCTCAGTTTGCAACTTTTTTTCATTTCTGAAATAATTTTTTTACAGTGTTTTTCACATTCACTTAAAAGTTTGCTCAATTCTCAATAAAAAGATCAAATACATTTTATTTATCAAAGACAGCAAAAATATATTAAATAATGAATATTTATTGTACTTGTACTCCCAAAGGTAATAACATTTAAAACACAGTTGTAGCAGACATAAACTGGAGAATCATGAAATGTGTAAAAACAATGACCCTTTACCACATCAATTAAAAGTTCAGTATTAATAGTGTCTCAATTTGCTCTTTTACTGGAGAGTACTTCACAGGACAATGTTGTCATAATTTTTTTTTATCAAGAGTTCACAGAAAATGGAAGTGAAATACCTACGGTCATTTTTTTTGAAAGATAAAGTACACACTTTTTTAGTATGAGAGCAAACATTTACACTCAAACAGAATGATGAAAAGTTGCAGAGGAAGTGAGAAACGGTGTGAACCCTTGTGTGAAAGGTTGCCACAGGTTGTTTGATACAAAAGGAAAAGAGAAAGAAAGGAAAAGGTTGGCCTGCTATCCCAGTGAGCCTGCTCCTCTTTTTTGATCATAATATCTTTTGAAGAAAAGAATGTGCCATAGTAGATGTGACAGATAATAAGAAGCCTCAGAGCAGGAAAGGACAAAGCAGAGCAAACCTCAAGAGAAGAAGAGGAGGACTATATCTGGTCAGGACAAGGTCTGTGTTCACCTAGCTTCATTGGGTGGAATAATCTAGAATTTTCAGCCTTAAGGCACCGAGTTCTTTTAAAGGGACATTTAGCATATTGAATGACAAAAATAGTAAATGTCTATAATAATGTAGCATGACAATGTAGCACTGAAATATGTGTTTTTTTATTCGTACATACCATTGATTCATTCATACATACCATCTAGTAGTCCATGTTATTTAAATACACTTTTTCCCTTATCACATTTTAGCTCAATCCCGTTCCATGACTTATTTAAAGTAACTCCTGCTGACTGTCAATGCCAGTCTCTGACCTTGAGCTAACTCATGGGCATTTATCAATTGGCCTGACCATTTCATAGGAAAGAAATAATAAAATCAGAAACCACCTTTATTTATTTCATAATTCAACAATGTTTCAGTTGAAAAAAACCCACTGATTATTATTGGTAGTTTTACAATAAACATCTACCTATTTATCGCGTTATATTTATAATACAAATCATGTCAAAAAAACAAAACCACAAATTGAGAAAAAACACTATCTACTACGGTAACAAATAAGTGGGTAATCAAACAGCACACTTGAACCATGGGTCATTGCAAAAGAGTCTCATATGTTTTAACTCCTTGACTCTCACTAAGATGAGGACAACAAAACTGACTAAAGCGAGAATGAACTGATTTAACAACTTTTGTTAACAAAAACCACAGAAATTGAATCTAAATAAACATTAAACGGAATTCAAAATTTACCTCACCAAATAAGTGTTCTTGTGAATATGTTTTAATACAATTGCTTTGATAAGAGTGGTATATAACTAAAGATTTGCTAGTATTTTTCCAGGTGATGTTCAGTACTCTTTGAAGGACCTTCATGTCTGAACAAACCACATGACAGCCTTGTGAGTAGCACCAAAGCTTCCCATTATTACTCTTATCTGTGAAGCTTTATGCACCTCCTGCATCCAGCTCACAGCCAGAGATCTCTTGGGGAAGTTCAAATCTTTTTTTGCTTTGTTTCTTTACATAAAAACATGCAAATAGGTGAAATGTTCAAATCATACCTAACAGAAAGGAGTTTTTTGCGTCCTTCTGGAACGTACAGAGTTCAGCAGGAACCCTTTTACGTGTGGTGTACCTCAGGGTTCTGTTGTTGGACCTCTTTTGTTTTCATTGAGCCTGCTTTCACTTGGATCAGTTCTCCATAAACACAGGATTTCATTCCACTTTTATGCCGACGACAGCCAGATTTATATACTACTAAAGCAGGAAGAAGCATATTCTGCTCAACAGTTATTACAGTGCATTGATGATATTAAGGCATGGATGTCATGTAAGTTCTACATTTAAATTATGAAAAGACTAGAGTATTGAGAAATGAGTATTGAGTAACAAGTATTTTCCTAAAAGTCTAAAAATAGATATATCAAATATAGTACATTTCCCTTAGGAGTGAATGCGAGAGTGGATTGTGAGTGAAAATTGCCCTGTGATAGACTGCCGGTGGTATATTCTGCCTTTCGGCCAAAGAAAACAGCTGGATTGTAGCCCAGGCAAAATTAAAAGACTGTGTAGATATAGAAGTTTTTTTATGTGTTAAAAAATAATTGGTTATAATAATAACAATAAAAGTAAACAATAACAACTGTTTTCTTATTTTTATGAGGAACTGTATTGTTTGGTCTAGTAATAAAAACTATATGTACTAATTATATTGTGCCCCAAAAACAGATATAACACAAATTGCTGATAGTCTTGAAATCTTTATTATCCGGTTATCTCCAAATCTTATTTGAAGCAATTGAAAAAGAATATTCTAGAATATTCCGTAGAATCAGCAGATTATTGTAGACAATTACAAATAAAGATGATCTATCGCATTTGTTAATGCAAAACTGGCGCAGTGGGTAGCACGGTCGTCTCACAGCAAGAAGGTCACTGGTTCGAGCCTCGGCAGGGTCGGTTGGCATCTCTGTCTGGAGTTTGCATGTTCTCCCCGTGATCGCGTGTGTTTTCTCCGGGTGCTCCGGTTTCCCCACAAGTCCAAAGACATGCGGTATAAGTGAATTGAGTAAGAACGATTGCCCATAGTGTTAAAGTGTGAATGAGTGTGTGTGAATGTTTCCCAGTGATAGGTTGCGGCTGGAAGGGCATCCGTTGCATAAAACATATGCCAGAGAGTTGGCGGTTCATTCCGCTGTGGCGACCCCGAAAGGGAAGAAAGCCGACATGAAAAAATGGATGAATCTTTCTGAGAATATAGTAAATTTTAAATAATATAGATAGCAAGGTAAATTGATAGTATTCTTAAATGAAATACTTATGTCCTAATCCTAATACTTAGAATGTAATATATGAAGAGGATAATAGGAAATCAAGGTTTAATGTTTTAGTTTAATTAAAAACAAAGCACAGTTTTAGTTTCATTCATCAAAGCGGAGTAATCTCTCTCTCTCTCTCTCTCTCTCTCTCTCTCTCTCTCTAACTCTCTCTCTCTCAATCACTCAATACATCAGCACCTTCTAAAAGTGCAAATGTGTTCAGCTCTCAAAACATCTGCTCCTCAATCTTACTTGAGTGGTTAACAGTCATAACCAAGACCAGAGCACTTTTACGACACGGGACACACTTAAATACAATACATAAGGCAGATAACTGTAAGGAAAACTCTTCTTGTAAAACCTCCTCATCTTCCAGTATATGATTTAAATGGACGGCCCACAAAACACTAAACCTTGGTTTGCTACCAAAGACAAAATACTGACATAATAGGACATGTTTTATTTTCACATTGACCATTTTGATTGTCCTCTGGGACTGAAAAAGAAATGGAGAGTGGATCTCCCACATGGAGACTCTAACAGCCTGTAGTCGTAAAATGCTTTCAACCTTTGACACTTCCAGCAATCTAGAACGATAAAAGCTTTAAAACACAACCTCAATTACTAGGGCAAGTATAAAATCTCCATTTTCAAACATTTTGCTTTTTTATTGCATGCTTCAGATCCACTTTATGAGCTGAGTTTTTTTTAATGATGGCACTATGATAGGACAGCACTGACAGCATGTCTGCTCTGTTAAGCCAAATTTAAATCCTTGTTGAATATGCAATATTAACATGCCTACAAATGTACATATACCCCAACAGATTTATTTTCGGTTGAACAGCTCTACTTTATTCATTTAGATTTTCTTGGCAGATAACAGAATGTGGTACATGTTTAACCAAGTCTTGATTCAAGAGAAAGTCCAAAGATGACTCGCACAAGCCTAACAAAAGTTAACATTCAGTTTCTCTGCTGCATTACAAAAATATATCATCCCTGCCAGACTTAACATTTAATTTCAGGATTTGCCTTTTTTCAAACTGGGACCCGGAATTCCCTGACTTGTTACTCGACCTATTTTGTCATTCAGCATTAGTTTTTTCACAAAATGGCATTTAGCTTAAACGGCTCTACCATAGATTATATAAAACTATGGATATGTTAGCTGTGATGTCCTCCATACGTTTTTACAGAGTTTGAGGTTAATTTGGCAGAGCCAGCCATTTTTTTGCAGTTCTACACTATGCAGCAAACAGTGGCATTAAGAAGAATAATGTCTAAATGACTCTTTTTTTGCTCCGAACTGGTTAAAAAATGTCCTGTTGACTTCTTGTGCTCAGTGAGTGGCAGACAGAATAAAAAAGGATAAAAAATGTGGGCACAGCAGAGAAATGTACATCTATTTACAAAGTGTTTAGAATCACAGAGAGGACAAATCTAGAAAAATAACTAGAAATGCACAATGTTGTTAGAAATGGTCTTGTCTCTCTGTGTGTGTATAATGAATTGTTAAAAGTACAATACATTTTTCTACTTTATAGTTGAAGAAATTGCAAACAAAAAAAGAACACATGAGCACTTTTATGCAAACTCAAAATTTCAATTCTTCTCCAACATTGTTCAGGGACTTCTTTTCTCACGATATTTTCGCATCAGGGGATTTTCAAATCTGTGTTTACATTTTATTCCAAGTTAGTTAAGGTGAAATAAAATAAAATAAAACTGTGTTTGGTTTAAAAAAAAAACATCTCTGAAACAAAGACTATTTGGTGGTCAGTCTCCCCAGTGAGCAAGCTTTTTTTTTTTTTTTTCTTTAATGCCTGAATGGGTCTGCATGAATCATAACCAGTGTTTGGTTTTATGATTTACTTACTGGGCTTTATCGCTGTCATGAAAGAACTAATGCATTTACCAAACAAACAAACAAACCATTGTGGTATGTGTGTACTCTCATTCTGCGTGACAGTAGTAAAAAGATTAGTGATGCAAACAGTCTCATTAGTGTATTTACCTGCTTAGATAAAGCAGCCTTCTGGAACCTTGTTCATCTCCCATTGGGTTTATAGGCAAAAGGTTGCAACTACATTCAATTATTTATTGTTTTTTTTAATCACTCTCTAAATCAAAGGAAACATTCTTGGATAGAGTGTGATACGAGTCAGTTTTGTGTTTACACAAATCTGACTATTATGATTATTATTTTAATCATTTAACTTATTATTTAACAGACTATACTTAAAACCTTTTTTTTTCAAAGTTTATCTCAAACTATGTTTTGGTTTCCTGATCATTTGGTTTCCTCCACATTAAAAATGTTAGAATGCATTTTTATATAATTTTAAAGCTAAAACTACAAGTCTCATTGTTTCAACATTTAACCCCAAGTCAGACCCAATGTACTCTCAACCAAACTTTTGCACAGACCGGTAGCGACTAATTCATGACGTAATGATGTTAGAGAAGTTGTTGTTATTTGAAATGTCGAAAACAGTTACTGCCTGGACCCGACTGTTCCTTAAGTTGAAATTCATAAACTATCTTACCTTAAAGAAAGTCATTGTGGAGCCATCCTCAATAACCCCGTACTCAATCTTGGTCTGTTTTGCCAGGTCATCTGCTGAGTCAATCGGAGACTCCATTCTCTCCACAGTGAGAAAAGCAGCTAAGTTGGCCGTGTAGGAAGAGATGATGATTAGGGTAAAAAACCACCATATTCCTCCTACTATCCTGGTAGACAGGGCTTTGGGCATGAGTTCAGATCCTGGTAAAGAGGAGCAGAGATAGCAGTTAGGGTTTCGTTTAAGTGACTGCATGTGGACCATCTCTGGATCCAAACCCATAAGTACAGCTTGTCACAGGGAATATATTTGTACATTTAAAGCGGAGATGATCTATTCATATCACCTACTTTAATATACCGTTCAAATCAAGTAAAGGTGAAAATTTACCTAATCTAGATCAAATTAATATTTGATTATCTCTAAATTTGAGTTAATTGTGCATCTTACTATAGATGCATAGATGTACTTTGAGGCATCCACTGTCCATTTTCTATTCTCTGCTTTTAAGCTATCTTCAAGGGCATGCAGAGAAAAAGTGGAATGACTTATTGAACTTAATGAAGAAGTCAGGGGACATGAAGATACAGGATTAAAACTAAAAGACAACGATTCCCAAATTTTGTTGTCAGGTTTAGTAAATTCCAAACAGCACACATTGGACATGAGTTCCCACTGAGGTCCAAAAGTGTATTGGCTAGAAATTCAGTTTGAACTGTCACACTAAACAGCCTAAATGTGAAAGAGGACATCGTTGTTGAAATGCATCTCTTTTGACATCTCATATGAAATACATATCTTTTTAAGTGCCTGTTTATTGAAACTAGTTGTTGGACTTATGGTAGAAGATTTATAAAATGGTCTG
Organism: Danionella dracula; assembly: GCA_900490495.1. Taxonomy (NCBI): domain Eukaryota; kingdom Metazoa; phylum Chordata; class Actinopteri; order Cypriniformes; family Danionidae; genus Danionella; species Danionella dracula. The sequence goes on along the minus strand of UELW01000378.1, from coordinate 2,678,018 downwards.
TGGAACTAAAGAAAAAATGGTAAGAAATAAAAAAATAAAATAAAATAAAATAAAAATGACACAAACCAAGTTCCTCCTCATTGTTGGACTTGATTGAACTTTTATAATCTGGTTGGGGCTGACTGTCATGTACCCAAGGTAACGTCATGTCCAAGCACGCCATTCCACAATTTTCTGGGAGCTGACAAGCCAGGGGCACAGGAGCCTCTCTGCAATGCAGTCGTTCTCATTCACCAGGAGACATGCCGACAGTTGTCAAATACAGACCCTCTCTAATTAGCCCTCATCCTAATGCCACATCTTCTCATCCTGACTCACAGAGAAACCTGAATAAATGACAGTCCCGATGACATGCTGCTATTATGTTGATACAGGGGATGCTGTTGAACAATAATTAGCTTGACAAAATGATATCTCCATGTCCACTATGATTCAAACACATATTCTGTTTTAATGACCTCTGTCTACCAGAGCCTCTATACACACTGGGAATCACTGTAAAAGAACAGGAATTTACCAACATGTCTGGGTGTAGGATAGAGGTAAAGCAGTGAAATTAATTAAATGAAGTCACAGAGAGGTGTTTTAAAAAATAATCTTTTCAGAACAGCTGATATAAAACATTATATACTTAACAAAATTATCATTGTAAAATACCTACAATACCACATTTTTCAAAATGCCAAAATAGTTTTTGTGTTTGAGAAAAGTCAAATATCCTAGATTAAGTTATGAAGTTACAACATTCAAAGTAAGTTATCATTGTAAGGGTAACATCAATTGTGGTCTTATATTTTAAGAAGATTGGAAAGTAATCATTTGCTTGCAGGTTCAGTCCCCAGTTCTGGCAGTATTTAACATGGATGGCTGATTGGATTACACTCTCTTCAACTTCAATTGTGTTACCATAGAGCATAGCACACTTTTCTTGAATTCTCCATGTACTTCACACGAAACTGATGTGTGTTATCTGATGTGTGTGGGTGAGTATGACCTTTTAGGGGTGAAATGCAGAGCACAATTCTTTGTCTGAGCTACTCCACGTCTACAGTACATCCCACTATCACTTTTTGGAATAAAATACTGACTAACAATTTGGTTTGGTAATAAGTAAATTCTAACTGTAACTGACCAACACAAAAAGATGTGCAATTTGGGAGTAATTTATATGAGTAGTCAATGGGTTGGTGTGAAATAAAATGCATGTGGAGAAGGTGAGGCAGCGGTTCATAGATGCAGAATTAGCCATGTGTTTGGCATGTTGAGGAAGAAATAGTTTTTTACTTTTTCTGATATTTGAAGTGCAACCAATCAGGACCTTCTTGTAGTAGTTAAATGAATGAAACCTAGAAATCAGCAATGTTGGAGCAGGGATAGCCAGGAAAGACAATATCTTGTCTTCACTTTCGAATGTTTCACATATTTTCCAATTATCTGTCTGCACACGCCAAGCAAAAAATTTGACTAAAAGATTTGACTACCATTACTAAAAAGGAATGGTCCTCAGTAGAGGCATAACCAGAGATATAAAGCAAACAAACAATAATACATGTAAATATAAGATGCAAAATAGTTCATAAAAAAACAACAAAAAATCTTTTCATAATGCATGTTTTTTTGTTTGTTTGTTTTTTTCTTTTTGACTGAGACTCCCTGTCAGACGTTGACACTGCCTCCCTCAACTCAACAGGCTTCAAAAATCATTATACACATATCCCCAAATCCAATCCTAGCCTCAAAATGTTTATTTAGATTTCAGCAGTGCAGATTCATTTTCCATGCAATTTTGCATCAAACGTTATTATAAAATGCTATTATAAAAATTTTATCCAATTCAAGACATGCATTACAAAGGACTCTTCTTGAATAATATCACCACATAATCACAAGCTAAAAGTATCCTATCAATTGAGAAGATGTGGCTTCAGGGTATGGCCTGCTTAAAAATGTACTCAGATTTCAGCTCATTAGTGAAAGACATGACACTTTTACTCGTGAATTTGGGCTTACCTGGTTAGAATCTGATCGATCATAATAAATGCTATAAACAAGTTGCATGCAACCATTGATTTTCTTTCATTTCTATCCAAGAACTCGCAACAATCAGTTCCCATTCATACTGGTCAGAAAACATTCCTCTTCAAGAACTACATGCACAGAGGCACCCATGCATCACAAAAGGCCTGACAAGTGTAATTTGGGACCCCCAGCAAAAGAGTGGTATGTGTGCTAAGAGTGGCAGGCAGAGGCGTCTACCTTGCTGCATGAGAGCTCCAACTCCGAACCAGAAACTATTTAGCAGGGTAAAATTGTTTTCCACCACATCCGAGTCGGGGTTGCATGGGTGGGGGTTATACCATTCGTAGGGGCTAAACCTGTGGCGACCAACACAGAACACACACAGATGTTTTTTAGTCCAAAGTACAAGGTACACGGAAGGGAAAATGAAGGAAAGGTAGGTCAACCTATAGAAACACAAGGAAAAAGAGGTTAGCAGATTCAACGGTTTATAACTGTGGGTAACAAAGAGAAATTAATTAACATTCATCTCTTAATTTTCTTCCTGTGGTTATAAATTAGTCTTTGGATTTTTAAAACATTCATTCATCTTGTTGGTTTCTTTTTCAAATGTAAAAAAAAAACCCTGAAATAATTCATTTCCAAGCTCTGAGCCAAGTGCAATAAAGGCAAATTGTGTTAAAAGTATTAACATGCTAGTTTGAATTTAAAATATTGTAAAGAGAAAACTCGAGAGAGAGAGAGAGAGAGAGAGAGAGAGAGAGAGAGAGAGAGAGAGAGAGAGAGAGAGAGAGAGAGAGAGAAATAAATACATTTATCTTTGCAGTGTCTCTTTTATTTTGTCTGTTTTTTCTCAAAATGTGAACAGATTATTCTGTCCCTTGTTTGAAAAAAAAATAGACTTTTCATTTATTCCTGCTAAATATTAGAGGCATTGCCATTAATTAATGTTGATTGGTGAACAGTTAAACGCCTTGACTAATCATGTTTGAACTGAGGAGGGAGTAATCTATTGGAAATTTTCAGGGGGAAAAAAACAACAACAAACAGAAATAATAAATAAATTATATTTTGTCCCAGAAACCAATTTTGATTCTGTGTTGAAACTTTAATGATAAAACATTGTCACTGACTCTCAGCAACAAAAACTATTAGATATTTTCTCAGTTTATATTTTGCTTTCAAGATTCACAAACTGCTGTTGCCTTTGGAACATTGTTTTCTGAAAATAAATAAACAAATAAAAATATAACTGTCTATCCCTAACTGAAACTAATATTAAACTGTAAAAAGAAGTTTCTCAGATGAGAATTCAACAACATGTACCGGAATGATTTATAAAAAAAAGGCTAAATAAATAAAGAAATAAAATAAATGGATCATCTACAATTTCACATAATTGACAAACAATCAGGGTATCTTTGTTACGTTGAGTAACAATGGGATCATTAAAATTTGTATCAGGGGTATTTTGCATAAGTGATTGCATCATGGACCGCAGTTTTTTTTAAAGCTCTTCCATCTAATTAAGGTCCTTTCGGTTTGTCTGAAGTCAGACTTGTATGCATCCTAAAGCATGCTTGAAATATGCAGGGCTGTGGCTCACCAAACTGAACTTGGTGATACCTGATGTATTGCCTCCGCCACTGAATTATATGGAAGCATGTCAGTGTAGCAAACAATCCATAATCTCGTAGCCTAGACCTTACAACGTGAAGAGCCTTTGTTCAAGTTCACACAATCATGTTCTGCAAAGCCAATTACTAACAGCAAATGTAACATGGATGACTGTGATCGACTGCAACAGCGTGACAGTGCAGGAGAGAAGCAATGAAAAGTGTCTATGAGAGACGTGGCTTAACCTACTGCTACAGGACGCGTCTGTCGCCCGTTTGCTGACAGTTTGATCCAATTATATTGACCTTCTGTTATCTACGGTCATCTGCGTTGCTGAGGGAACATTTTGAGCAAGGTCAACATGAAGAGATAAAAGGCCAGGAAAACATTGCCGCTTCTAGAAAGAACAATGGTTGTACATTTTTTCAGGATTTTTTCATGGGAGGAATCACAGAGCTGATAACTGTCGTGGTGAATCAAGATGACTGGCATATTCAAACAACGGAGCTGAGCAGCTATTTTTAGCTTCGAGAACGCAGACTGAGGTCATATGATGTAAGCAACTGAAAAAAGTACCAGGACAATTTTTTTCTCTTGATGTTTGTAACTTTTTAAAAATTATTAGTTCAAGCTTGACTGAAACTTACAATGACAATAACTTGGTTAAACGCTTCTATGTTCACCTTCATCTCAGCAAGCTCAACCACTTTACACAAACCAGTTCTCTCAACAACCTTTGGCTGGCTTTACTTTCCAAAATCAATCAGTTAAACAACAATTAGATTATCAAAAAGTCAGTTTGTGATATCCGGCTCCTTTAAGTTCTAAACTGATAAGTTTCAGATAGTCAGTTCTTTGGACCTGATGATATTAACATAAATCTATAGACATATATATATTGCAGAACAAAATACATGACAAACTGAATGAATAAAGTCACAAAATAAATCACAAAATGTAATTCTTCATTATCACGTGTTCTCTTCATCAAGTTACTCTAAAGTGAAGCAATTTTCTTTTATCAACATGAATCAAATAATTTATTTATATTATATTTATTAAAGTATAAAGTGAGAAGGCATCAAAGCCTCACAAAGAGAACATTTTCTAATACTCTGCATTGTTGCTTCATGATGATGATTCTGTTCAGTTCAGTGTGAGAATTTATGCTGAAGGCTGTGGTACAAATCTACAAACAAACCTCTACTTCCATGGACAAGGTTTCAAAATGAACCAAGTTATGAAACAAATCAGATAAACCCCTAAGAGGATTTTTCAAACATGTAAATAAAGCAAAATCAAACTTTACTACTCCATTTTTAAATTAAAAATCTATGTATATATATATATAACAGGTATATCCGAAGATAGAGATAGAGAGATAGAGAGAGATAGAGATAGAGATAGCTGAGAGATAGAGAGAGGGAGAGAGAGAGATAGATAGATATAGATAGAGATATATATAGATATCTATATATTATAGTAATAGATAACATGTATATCCTAATATATATATATATATATATATATATATATATATATATATATATATACACACACACGCAAAGGCAAGAAGCATAGATTTTTTTAAGATTACATAAAATCAATTAATGATCGATACTTCTTGTTTTATATATATAAATATATATTTTTTTTATTTAAAAACATTGTCCATACAACTATGGACACTGACTATTATCCTCAGCAAGGATATTGCAACAACAGCTTATACATGATCTAGTCTTGAGTTGTTGCTGCCGAATTGAGTTCAATAAGGAAACATAGTCTTTTCCCAAACAACAGGCAAACAATAATCATCTGATCAGATACAAATGACTGATTTGTTTAATTATTAAGAAAAGCAGTAGTATTTAGCATTTGAACACAGACTAGGATCCTGTTGTGAGCTAACACTCTGTTCAATAAGGATGCAAACACAAGGATATGCTGTTAATCAATGCTCTATCATAGATCTCAGCGACTGACTGCTTGTTCAGCACTGTGTTTACAGAGGGCTTGGACTAAAAAGACGTCTGTTACATCCTCTAGTTTTTCAAAGTCAATCGCACGGCAAGAGTCTAATATCAGGTCACTTAAGTTGTACATATTCAATCAAGTACATATTTTAAAGCAAGTTTTGTGGTAAAATATTAAGTATGTTTGCAAAGTTTTTAAAAGTGTGTTTTAATAAAGAGGTTGATGAATTTAAATTATAAATGGCATAGACAATATTGTAATTTTCCATTTATATCAAAAACAAAAGTAAAAATATAGTAAAAGTTATATTTTAATGTTGATGTGTTTTAAATTTATTTTAACATAATTTAAAATGAAATACATATTAAATATTATTTACCAAAATATTTCAAGAAGAATATCTGTTGGTAAGAACCAAATAGTTGTGAGTTATGACTATGCGTATACATAAAATGTGTTCATTCTTTCTCTTGGCCTAAAACTTTCTCTAACTACTGTACTATGTTTTACAAGGAGACAATACAGAAGTATATTGGTTTGCAGTGGCTTCTTTCCATCCTCCAAGACTGGAGTTCATTATCTAGTCAGCTCCACACAGCAGTCTTTTAAATCATCTTAAGTGCAGCCATTTAGAAGCTTATTCCACTGGAATGAGCGGCATCTGATAAGCACTCGCTCAGACTGCAGAAAACATTACTCTTCCTTGAGCAGCCAACGATTTTTTTTTCTTGCGTAAGCTCAAGGTTTCTTTCTGCAATAACAACTTTAGTTCATTAGAGATGTTTATAGCGGTAAAAACTGGTGCAAATATTGCTCACATATTTGCTTCAGGGATTTGAACATGATGTTCTTCTAACTCTTGGAATCAAATTGTAGTGCGTAACATCCACTCTCAGTCTGAATCAGTAGTTGATTGTTGTTTGGTTTATAACGGGGTCACTATGAACTCTTGATGCCAATACCTGAAAGGCAGTGGTAGACCAAAGATTCTTCTTGATGTCATTTTGGTTCCCTGAAGGTAGATTTGCTATTTGAAACGATTTAATACCATTTTTTAACCATATGGTTTTAATAAACAGCATATGAGAACATAGAATCATACAATGGTCACCAGTAGTAAAACTGTAATGCATGATGAAACTAATCTTAGTTATATAAATTATATATAATAAATAAATTAAACATTCTCATAAGCTAATGTAAAAAAATTAATTTTACGTTGTCATGGCAGCTAACGTTAATCTACAAATATCACAAACTTTTAAACCTCATATAAATAAGGGGATATTGCAATGAGCTTGCCTTTGATAATACCATTATTTTCTCTTGCCAGATAACAAGCAATGTAATGTATCAGATTCAGCTGCAACTGTTTTGAACAACTATATTCTGTGTGCAGGACTGTGCACCGCCCAAAGCGGCTGTTTTATAGCAAGTTAACCAAGAACATGTAAACATGATCAACAAAGAGTTATTTCATCACCTGCTTTCACAGAAAAGAAAAGAAAACAGCAGGAGCAAGCACAACTTCTGAAATGCATTACCCTTTGTGAGAAGTGGATAAATATTTGACTTTGACACTGTGCCCCAAAGGAAGGTTTCTAAATACTGCATGGTGAGAAAAAGCCTTAGGAAACCCTCCACCAGTCCCCATTATGTCACCCTGTGATCTCTCTCTCTCTCTCTCTCTCTCTCTCTCTCTCTCTCTCTCTCTCTCTCTCTCTCTCTCTCCTCTCTCTCTCTCTCAGGCGGGAGGGTTCTCTCAGATGCATTTTCTGGATATACCAATGCTATAGTGCACAAACAGAAGCAGTTACACACACTAACAGAGACAGTATACACAGAGACAATCACAAGAACACATGAACACTTGTGTTTCGTTTTCTTGGGAGTGTGATCTTAAAGATAGTTCACTCCAAAGCAAAACATTCTGTCAGCATATTTTCATTGTAGATTGTTCAATCCACCTAAGACTTGATTTTTTCAATACCAGGATTCAAATTTGAGATATTTCATTAGATCTTATGATTGTTGCTTTCAAGGTTTAAAAGGAAAGCAAAAATACATTGTTTTTACACATTCGAATAAGTAGATAGTCTGCTGCTGTTTTAACCTTGCTTCATGTTTTCTTTTTCCAAGCTAAAAGTAAAACAATAATGAGTAAATGGTGGTTTGTCTGCTGATTTATAAAAATGTTATGCTTTAAGCAAGTATGTCGCTGTTACACACGTGGTCAAACCCTTTTTTTAAAATCATTTTAGGGCATCATATAACCCAAAGCCCTGGAGTTTAAGCTAAAGACCAACCCAGCCCATAAATGTGAGTACTTAATAAAGTTTGGTTTAGCATCTAACTTGGTGTCTTGAACTGGATCTTAAGAACTTAGTAAGGACCAAGAGTACCTACATTCTTCCATTGATCATTACAATATTAACACAGTGTTATTGATGTTCTTTTGTTATAGTTGTCCTTAATCTTTAATGTTGACACTTTTTTGAGTACAATACAAGTACAATGATAAAAAGAATTAACACTTAAATGTAAATAAAACACCATTGTTACTCTTTTATTTATATTGAATTTTGACTTTATTTTATTATTTGATGTAATTTATACCCAATTGCCCTCTTATATCAAAGAATTACCAACTGACACTTGACACTATTAAAGGTCTCGCTAATGTCATTTTGGATTTACAAGGGGAACAAAGAGATTTTGTGTAAAAAAAAAGACTGTAACATTATTATACAAATATTTAACATCTGCTATTTTAATGTTGGTTACTTCTGTGTTGTTTAATTATAAGGACCTGTTCATAACAGTTGTAGAATCCATAGTGAAATTGGACACACTTTTAGTACTGGTTAAAAAGTTAATTTTGATGAACCCCCAACATAGAGGTCTTCCGTTTGTCTAGCATAGATACAGACTTCTACTTCAACTTCAACTTTTGTTGCCATTTTGGAGACAGAACAATTCTCAGTCACACTATTAGCCTTTCTGGAACTGTAAATAGACAGCTCCATGCTGTCAACAGAGGAGCTAAAATTCCTTAAATGTGTATCTTTCCCCTAAATCATTTAATGTATTTCCTAGCTTCAACATATCTTAAAATGTTCAGTACCAGAAAAAAGGAGAATAAACTGTGACTGTTTGTTACTCGTGAGCCTATACGTTGTGTAATGCCTTTTCTTATTTTCTGGATTACTAATTTAAAGCAAGTCACTTCTACTTGTTTGCTTGGTCATTGTGGTCTAGTTGAGAATGGAAAAGTGAAGACTTACCCAGTGTTAACATGAGTGCAGTTTTAGGTGAAAGGTGCATATTCTGAACCAACTTAGATGGCAGTTGTAGTGTGTTAGAAACGTGTGTGATCATATTGCCAGTAACATTTAAAAAGCACAGAAGTGTTAACCATAAACTTCTGGGTTTCTGCAGTGTTGTTTGTGCAACCCAAGAGTTTTAGGGTTAAACAAGACTTTCTTTGGGTTTTTCAACAACATGCTTTGAATGACATCCAATGGAAAAGTGTGGATGAGTAGGAAATATTTTGTTTTAACACACACACAATTTTTTTTTTTAATAATAGTTTAACAAATGGGTGTACATATTATATACATGTTTGATAATCTAAGACCATTAAACCTCAAATACAATGAAAATCTTGTTATTCTAACCAAGCCATTGGAATCCAACCTTACATGCATCCATCCATCCATCCTTTTATGCTAAACTAGCTAGAAAAATCTGTAATGGACTCCAAATTGATTTAATAAAAAAACTGTACTCAATGAAGTTGAAATATTGTGCAAGCCTTTAAAAAATGCTTTTTCCATCCTCAAATGTGTTGAAAGTACCAATATATACGTTAGAACTCATCGTTTAAAGTAGAACTGCAACTACATCAGTTTTGAACGAAATTTATCAATTTGCCACTTTGACCGACTTTCTGGTTGTGATTTATAGTTGTTTTTCCTCAAATATTCTGCTATGAATCGCTTTGTTTCCAAGATAGTTTTATCCTTGATGACCCACATCTTGGATACTTTTCTTGTAACATGACTCTTAATCCAAGATATAGCTCTGTAGTCAGAACTATATCAGTTTGGCCTTGTCCCTTCTGCTTTTCAGAACAAAACCCTAAGCTATTCCACTCATTTTAAATTTACACCTGTGGGGAAAAATCCAGATAGAATCAATTGTTTGGCCCCCATCTGGGCAACAAATCCCAAATACACAAGTTACAGACTGTTAGCATTGGTTCTCAAAGCAGTCTAGCTTTACATAGTCAATGTTTCTTTTGTCTGTGAATAACACATCTGTGGGGTCTCAGGCTAAACTGTCTAGTGATACCAAACACATGTACACAATTAGTATTTCATTAAACTTTACTTACTTTCTTTGGATCAGGAAACCTATACTTGTAAAAATGAGAAATATTCCAGTGAACTGCTAGTTGCTCACATTTATTGGAGTGTCAGAAAATTGGAGTGTCCTTAAAAGTCTCATTTAGCTATAAAGACGAAGTGATTCAGTGCAGTGCACAGATTTTTTAAAAACAGCTATCTGACTAATTATTCCAAAACTTTTAAAACATTTTTCCTTAAGAGATTTGGGTCAAGAGGGGTTAAAATATTTTGAAGATCGCTGCATTTTCAATTTTTATTTGTAAGTTACTAGTTAACTTAATTTTGGTGACATTTTAGCAGATGAAATATGAAATGTTCAATCTAATAAATATTGTTTATGTGTACCATATGCATGCAGTATGTGGGATAATAACACATTTGTGAATGAAGAAATTATGAAGAGGATGTGGAAAACCCCAATGAGGAAATTGAGATGTACGAACTACAGTTAAGACAGCGTGAAAGGAAGGTGAGGTTGTTTTTTCAACCAACAGATGCTTCAAATTCACACATGCTTGAAACACTTCTACACATCTATTTTCTATACATAACTCTTCACTCTCTATTCATACATATTTATTTATCTTCACTCATGTACACACATGGTTTTTAGTATCTGAGTTTCGTAGTTTCTGGTTTCAACCACAAAGCACTGACTGAGAATTTGGAAAACCATTTGAGAGTGACTTTATCAACTTTATCTTTATCAACTCTATCATTAAAGGAATGAGGTGGGTTTTGATGTGGAGTAAGCTCTATATGTCTTGGACTATATGTTACCTGGCTATGACAAACAGCACACAACTGACACCCAAGTAAGCGAGCAGAATATACATCCAGATGTCAGGAGAGAGGGGGTTGAGGAAGGAGAAGACCCCCTGGTTGGTTCCGTTGGGTTTTCGATACAATATACTTATCCCAGCGTCATGAAGGGTTTGGAGAAGTCAATGACCTTCTCACGAACATATGTGATGGCCAGAGGTGCCACTGCCAGATCAGCTTTCTGCAAAAAAACAAACAAACCAACAGACAAACACAAAATCAACAAATAAACTAACTCAGAATAAAAAATCAATTTGTTTGTAAATCAGGCCCAGCAGAAGCATTTAGAGGAAATCAAATAAGAAAACAGGGCTTTTACACATCAGATTCTCTGGCCGGCAGCGTTTAAGAGGAAATTTTAAAGCCCTCTTGTGACTCTTGATTTACCTGCTACTGTTTCAGCACTACTAAAGCTGTTCATGATTTACGGCCTTGAAAGGAACTGAAGGCACGGGGAACTGAATCTACTCTCTCAAACACACAACTAGAATTTTACATTTATGCATTTGGAGCAACAATCTGTTCTGAGTGACCCTAGGCTCCAAAGACTGGGTGCAGAAAACTGCAATTTCCCATCTAAACTCACTCTAGAATTACACAAAATGTAGGTGCATGTTATAAAAAATAAATTAAGTGTATGTGAAGAGTTATTTTAATTGAAACATAATATGCAAGTGTTAAGTAAGCTGTTCAGCTGTGATTTACCTTAGGCAAAAGTAAGGGTGAAAGACTTTATTTTTCTACACCTAGTCTACACCTTACAATAAAAATGGAAGAGTATATCAATTTAATCTATTAGAAATCCTCTAGGTGAATATTTTGCTACTGGGTGTTTTGAACATGCCATGTAGCATTAACCTTCAATACATCTGGTTTACTTTTTCTGGTGCTAAGATGTTATCCACAGCAAGATTCAGTTGAATTATGGACGTCCATTTGACTTGTCACATGTTAGTTTATGCTATGCTATTAATTATTTATATATTTTCTGAAAAAAGTATCTTGTTATGTATAAATTGTTAACAAATTGAGATGCTTGAATTTGTTATAGATTAGATTTTTCATTTGAATAACTATTTTTTTATGATCAGTATGATTAAATTTAAAAACTACATACAGACCATGACATTTAATTGAAATAGTATAACTCTTAATCATTCCTAAGATAATCTAAATTTATACAGTGTATTTGCTCACACTTGGAAACAATCAATAGGCTAAATTGGATCCGTTCTAATGAGTGTATATTATATGATTATATTAATCAAACATCAGACTCTCTGACCTGCAGCATTTAAGAGGAAATTTAAAGCCCTGTGGATGACTCCTGATTTATCTGCTACTGTTTTGCACTTACATGAGCTGTTCATGATTTACTGAATGAAACCGGAGGCTCGCTAAAGCAAATCCACACACAACTAGGCTACAACATAAACATAGAGAGCACGGGAGAGTGAAAATATGGGTGTTTAAGTTTTGACTGAGGTACATTGCTACACATCCTAAGTGAGTTATGAGTTATATGTTTCTCTTCAGTTGTATGCATAATGTACTACAATATTCAAAGCAAAATGTGTAACTTATTTAAAAATGGTTTCTTTATTTCAAAACTCATTTTCCAGTGCAATTTTAAAGTGCATTTTCCTTTCTCTCTCCCATCATATAACAGCAAATAATATCCAAAAAGGAGTAACAAGAAGGAGTGTAACATTCAAGCAGTGTCTTGAATTGTAAAAAAATCAAGACAAATAAATATGACACTGATGTGTTGATGTATTTGGTTGTTTTTGATAATTCTCACAGAATGTAGATGTAGAAATTTTATTACATGTAGGAAAATGTAAAAACTTTTAATATGTAACAACTACCTGAATGTACAGTATATATCTGTAAGTATAGTTCAGTTTTTGGTCTTTATTCTGTTATTTCCTTCATTGATGTGTAAAATAAATGAGTTTATTCTAAAAACTTAAATCCAAATGCATGGTTATGCAGATTTGTGAAAGACAACTTTCCATTTTCTTTGTGACATCATTAGTGTCACAAAAAAATCTAAAAGTAGTTATTATTTGTTCTAACTAGCCCAACGCTGCTAACGGTTGGTTATTAGATATTGTATTTTCAAATAAACATCAATTTGATAAATGCAGACGTATCCCATAAATGTGATGGAAGGCCTGCTGGCTCAACTCTGATTCAATCTACTATTATATCTATTATCTATTACTATTATATACTACTGTATGTATATTGAAATAGATATTTAGCTCCGTTTCTTTTTTTTTACAGCAAGAAATGGTGTAATTTTACTCAAAATAAAGGCTTCTGTCTGGAATTATTGGATTGTCTATAATTATTCCCATAGAGTGCAAATTAATGCCAGAAGTGAGCAGATGTTGTCTCACTATCGTCTTCTTTTTTCCTTCAAAAGTCCTTTGACGAGATATTTTTATCTCCAGCTCATCAATGTTCTGCCAAACGGCCAACTCCAGGCCGCTCTGAAAGCTTGTCAGGGCCAATTACAGTCTGTCCTGCTCTCATCTTGCGAGGGGGTTTAGCCTGAGAGCTCTATACACACCCTGCTCTAACACAAGACGATCCCACCATGAGCAGTGACTTGGAGATCTGCTGGACTGATATCGGTTTGAGCAATGGCTTCTGTTATTGAGTGCAAGCAGTGTAGAAATGACCCTTTTCTTAGCACTGTGTTTTATTGCTATCTTAGTCTTTGTCAAGTCTAATGAAGGAATCGAAGAGCCGTGTTTGTGTGTGAGAGCGTGAAAGTGTTTAATAAGCTCTATTGGGGGAAAACTGGTGCCAGATTTTTCACTTTGTGTCAGCTCGGCAGTATGTGCTTGAGTTTTACTTTATCACAGCTTTGTGCCATCTGCTGCACAAACACAAACACACTCATGCTTGAACAACTGTTAATCTTATATTCAGATCTGTTTCCTGTCCTCACTGAAGACCTCTCCTTTTGGTTAAACTTGAGAGGTTCCTTCTGCAGGAGGGGGATGATGTTTCTGTGTTTTTAAGCATTCTGAAGTGAACAAAGAACAAAATCAAGTGCTCACTGTATAAATTTGAATGATACTCAATATCAAATACCATTTGTAGTTATCTCCATCAAATTTTAACACCGTCATGTTATCTGTATTATGGGTATAGTTGTGTTGCTTCTCTTAGGCTAAATTATAGAATTGTTTTGTTGTTGAATAAAATGGCTTGATTTAAATGAGTGCTATTTTACATCGCTTTTTATGCATTGAATCACAATCAAACAAATGTGCATTTAGCGCCGACCCCAGTAACCATATAACCCCATCCCAAATATTTTACAACACTGGGACACACGATAAACAACTAAACCACTATGTTGTCAAACAATATAAAATTGTGCCAGATATGAGTGAACATGGATCATGAAACAATTAATCAATTTAAAGTTTGGCCAGTGTATTCTGCCAGACATGGAACATGTTTGCCCACATGTGGTATACAAATTCAAGATATGATGCTCAAATGTCAAAATGCGCCTTCTTTCATCTATTAAATATTAGTATTGGCAGTTAATATAACTATCTTAACATCTACATTACTTATCTTATGTTTACAAACGTAACCTGAGAGAATCTAATGAACTTAAATTGAACCCACTTGAAATTTGCAAAGTTTAATAACTCACGTGGTCAATGAGCTCTCGGACCATGCCGTTCCACTGTCCTGAGTTCTCTTCCTGTGCACCATACTTTCCATCCTCAACCAGCCGAATCTCGTAGCTAAAGCCCAGTATGGCAGCCAGCTCTCGCAGCAGGTCCACACAATAGCCCTCGAAACGATCATTCCCATACAGAGGCTTGTCTGACTTCTTGAACATCACGTAAGGCTCATCCTGTGGAGTGAGCAGATAGTCAGAGCTGAGGTTGTCAGGAAGAGATATGATCATTTCTGACTGACAGAGCTTGAGCACAGCATGAGTGTGTAGTGGAAGTGAGGGACAAAAATAAATGTAATCTTACAATTTTTTTTACTTTTTATTGCATTGGTTTCATTTTTCTTTTTGGGTATAAATCACCAAAATTTAATTTAGGCCTCAAATGCATTCATTCATTTAAATGACAATCACATTTTTACAATATAGTTCATTGTATTTCAAAATCCAGCTGTAATGCCACACAGTGTTATGCTATTTTTCTGCAATTCAAAAAACAGAATTTTGTGTAAGATTGTGATGTTGAGAGGACACACCTATTAATCACACGCTTGGAAAAACAAAACATCCCAAAGATAAGCAGAATTGAATTGCATTGTGATGTATAAGTAAGCTATTCTTAAGAAGCCTTACAGTACTTTCACCTGAGACAGATGCACACTGCATACCAAATAAGCAAACATGTCAAGGAAAATCCTCTGTTCCTTGTACAGTCAGGGAAAGATAAAACTATGATGAATCAGTTGAAAAAGCAAACTCTGTTAGCTATGAACACGTAAGACATTTGCTATGTTTGATATGAACCATATTCCATTCACAGTATTTATGCCAAAATATCAATCTGTTCCAAAAAACATACATGATCGTTTAAAACGATTAGCTTAGCTTAGCTTATTAGCAATTCCTGAAGAACATTTGTTTTATTTAACAGTTGTATTTAGACAAAAGAAATTTTACAATTTATTTTGACATGCAGGTTTGCTTGACTCTTTATAGGCTATTTCTTTTTATTTGTAGGTAGAAATGCATTTATACTCTCACCAACCACTTTATTAGATACACCTGTCCATCTGCTCATTAACATACATTTCTTATCAGCCAATCGCATGGCGGCAACTCAATGAATTTAGGCATGTAGAGATGGTCAAGACAACCAGACTGCTGTAATTCAAACCTTTGCATGCTTTTTGGTACAAAACGGGCTGATCTGAGTAGTTCAGAAACTGCTGATTGCCAGATACGACTTGTATTGTCAGATACAACTATCTATAGGGTTTACAGAGAATGGTCAGACAGTTATTAATATCCAGTTCTGTGGCTGCAAATTCCTTGTTGATGCCAGAGGTCAATGGAGAATTGCTGACTGGTTTGAGCATATAGAAACACAACAGTAACTTAAATAACCACTCATTACAACCAAAAAAAGCATCTCTGAATGTACAACAATTCAAACCTTGAGGCGGATAGGCTACAGCAGCAGAAGACCATACCGTGTGCAATGCCTGTCAGCTAAAAACAGAAAACTGAGACTATAATCTGCACAGGGTCCCCAAAATTGGACAGTAGAAGACTGGAAAACTATGCTTGGTCTGATAAGTTTTCTTCATTTATGCTGTGGAATTTAGATGGTATGGGCCAGAATTTGGCATTTACTAAAGGAAAGCATGCATCCAACCTGAACTGATCAACAGTTTAGGTTGGTGATGGTGCTGTAATGGTGTGGGAGATATTTTCTGGCATAATTTTGGTGCTTATTGAGCATTGTGTCAGCGCCACAATTCCTGCTGACAATATGGCAATACGGACCACAATCTCTGAAGATTGTATCCAGTATCTTGTCAAATCTATGCCATGAATGATAAATGATCACATTCTTTTCTTCATAAATCTTTTTTAAAGAGAAATAATTTAACATTTTGTCTGTTTGGTCAAATATTCTATTTATTCCAAGGTTCATTAACATAAAAGCTGTTCAAAAATAAATAAGTTAAATGTATTTCATTTACCAGTATGGTTGAGACTACCAGTGATCTGTTAGATAGAGAGTCAGTCACATTTGTTGACTTTCCCTTCTGGTTTTCCGTCATGTTCAGACCACTCACAGGATCCCACGTACCAATCTGAGGAAAAGGAAGTATGTGTTTTAATAATTACAAGAGATAATCAACAAACTTTCAGTTACCAAACAAGAAATCCTCTGAAAGATTTCAGCTAACGTGACATGTCTTGACTTTCAAGAATATCTAACTCCTAATGGATATACACACCTTTCATGTTTTGGATTAAGACCAACAGTTAAATTGACCATGTATTAGCTTACATTTGATTAGGATATAATACTAAACAAATATTAACTGTGTTTTTTGCAACATGTAACATGTATAAGAGAGTATTCCATACTGTCTTAGTATTGTCTCTGTATAGCTTATTTTTTAT
This sequence comes from Danionella dracula, assembly GCA_900490495.1. NCBI lineage: Eukaryota > Metazoa > Chordata > Actinopteri > Cypriniformes > Danionidae > Danionella > Danionella dracula. The sequence continues at coordinate 2,661,026 of UELW01000378.1, read as the reverse complement.
CTTTAATAATGTACACATGGTCAATTGGATAATGAAAACATGAAACTAGATAATTGATGCTTATTCAATAGCAATGAGTTGTTTTAGTAGGCATGTTCAAATGTATTAATCATTACTGTTATATCTATTTTATTTGCTGTTAATATACCTTAACCCCTACCACTGTGTATAAACATATATTTTTGAATCATCTGATTATAATAGCTCAGATAAAATTATCCTTCTACATCAACTCAAGCTAAGTTTTAAAGAATCAGTACAGTGGACATTTTATTGAGCTATATAGGGTTATATGGAGTCTCTAAGATATCTGGGTTCTTCACTCATTGGGACGTTATCTTTGCACAGACTGAAATAATGTGAGGACTGTGCTATTAGGCACAAAAGAGCAAAGCGAAGAGATAAAAATAAAACTGAAATTAAATGAGGATGAGACCAGCAAACTGCAATCCCATTCCTCCCTTTTCAAAAGTGTCTCATTTACTTCAGAGGAGACCCTTGAGAGCTGAAGGCTGGAAACAAGATGACAAAGTGCAGACATTCACGCACGTTCCACCATCAAAAAACAAGTACTTCAGGAAACACAAGGCCACTAGTTTATAATTGCAAATCACCTGTTTAATTCAGTCTTCATGAGGCTAAAGGGCTACTGAGGGCCTTATTATTAATGGGATAAATTATTCATGAAGATGCAGGCACATGTGGAAGAGAACTAAGAGGTCATCGTTTGTTTAGAGCCCCGCTGCAATGCTCTTCTGTGTGTCTCTTTGTGGATAAAGAGTTTTAAAGTTGGTCAAATACTATTGTATACACTGTATATTTTCCCATTAAAAAAACATAAAAACTAAAAAATATTAAATTGTGTAAATCATGAGGAACTACATTTTTAAATTTCAACAGACATCTCAAAATGTAATGTGGATTTCTCTTGTAATACTATTTGTGGTTTAAATGTGTTAGATTCTCACTTTTTGTTAACTTGTATCTGAATGTTACTGATCTATGGTATATGAGTGTTGGTGTCTGTACACAAACACATCATGTTCACATAATGTCCCCCCTACATATGTCCTTCTGAAGGACATCGGTAGTAAACAAGGACTTTTATAAGAACAGAAATCCGCACCTTCTCTAGCCCCTCCTCCCTGAGGCTGATCACATCCAGATCAAAATCTGTCCTCAGGCCGTTGGTCCTGTTGAAGTTTATCCTCCCGGTCAAGCCATCCA